>OZ005740.1:146150570-146750570 GCA_963930735.1 Dioctria linearis | reverse complement strand
TATATATAAATGGTAGAGAGAAAAGAATCTTAAAGAGAAAGACTGGCGTCAACTTGATTGGCAAGTGAAAACTATGGATGCGCCTTTTGCATCTTCTCTTTCTGTAATTTTGAGTGAGGTAGGGTTCACGTTCCTTCTATCATTAGCAATTTTCTTGCAGTGTTTATAAGCCTTAAAAATTATAATTAATAATGTTATTAAAAGTACCACATATCGTGTAGTGGTGTATGGTATGTCCGTCTAGGGGTCTTTTTGTTCTACCTCTTTCAAAAATTTTATTTGGTCTGACTAAGTTGAAAAGTCATCTTCAACTGTGTATTTTATGTGAGTCATGTTCTTAGTAAAATTTGTAAAGTTTCTCGGAGACTTGCTGAATTTAGATAGAGCTTCCGTTATATTTAACGATGGTATGAATGAATTCTTAATTTGCGTTGTCTTTGAATTATAGCCCCGTATAGTGAAATCTGGCGTACTTAGGTAACAGTTGCCAGGAATTTCGACTATTCCAACCCCAGTTAGGGTGTAAGGCTTTATTTGATCTTGGCAGATCTCGTCAACACTAAGGTTCTCCAGAGTGGAATACAGCCACTTATTTGCTTGAGATAATTGGATCCAAACAGTTGTAAAATTAGATTGTCTTATGTTACAAGACGAAGGTAGGATTTTATCTCGTTTTATAAGCTGTAGTTCACAGCCACTATTCTTTGGGTCGATATTAAAAAGTGGATGCACCATCCGACACAGGTATAAGTCATGATTCTCAGTGACACAATTTGCGCTAGTTCCTCCGAGGTTAGATCATAATAATGTTCTTTTTTATAGTCAATAATTAGAAATCTCATGGAGGGTTGCATGAAAACAAATTTCTGTTGATGCTCGGTAGGTAGAGGTATTAGCTTATACAACTGATAATTCTCTTTATATGGTAGGGGAATCTTTAACTCATAGATAATCCTATCTTTCTGAATGGATCTACTCATATGACTTATGCGATAAAGAGAGAGAAAATTTTCATCTATTAAGCTCGTAGGGAGCCTTATCTCATTTGAAATTTCCTTTCGAATGGTGGTTAAGATAGTCTCCAATTGAGCTGGTGTGAGTATCGATGGGTGCGGTTTTCCATGTCGCACGTCAGTTACCAAATCAATGATACTGTTAATTATATTCTGGTAACGAAAGATAATAAGAATGGTTAGAAAAGTAAGGGATTCCATTTCGGAAATTGTTCGTTGATTATGAGTGATGTTGGATAATTCCTCAACCATGGTTCTGACTCTAAGAATTCTCGTGTTTAATGCCGAGATTTGCCCGTTAATGGCACTTTGGGACTTATTAAAGACATTTGCTGTTGTTTCCATTATGATAGTTTGGTTCTTTATAAGAGACAGTAAATGGTTTTCGTTGTAATGCAGTTTTTCGATTTGGGTATTATAATATTTTGCATCTTCTTCATTCAAAGTTCCGAATAATGTCTTACTTACAATACCAATGGCATCAAAAAGTCCGGATTCTGGTTTAAATTCGTTATGTTAAAAGTGCTCCCATAAGCAACAATTAAGAGACTCCAAATTAATATCGTAGGCCTCATGATCTGAAAAGGAGTTCGATCAATGCAATATATGCAATTTGTAGGCTTTTATTTGTATCAAAATTTTTTTTGTTTCATTACTTATATAGTGATGAGGACAGATTTAATTATTTCTATTCAATAAAGAGTTTGAGGTCGTTATTATGTATGGTATTTATTTTATTAACGATTTCGCAAGGTCCTTCCCAAAGTGAGGAAAATTTGTTTTTACGATTTTGGTTTCTGACAAGTACTTTATCTCCTATATTGAATCTTTTTTCCAAAGTGTTTTTTCATAGTACTGTTTTGACTGAATTTTCTTCCTATATAATGTTTCCTTAGCTATTTGGTAGCCATGCTGTAAACGGGATTTTAGCTCATTTGCATAGTTTTCGTAGTTATATGAAATTTGTGGTTTTTGTCCTAAACTGTTTGGGAGGTATGCTGGGTATCCATATAAGAGTTCATATGGACTATAGTTAGTACTGCTATGTGGTGTTGTGTTATACGCAAACATAGCGTAGGGAATCCAGGTGTCCCAAGTGAGAGGATCCTGGTTTACATAATGTCGAAGGTAACTGGTTTTTTATACAATACTCGTGGATCTTTGTAACTACGCCAGCTAATATTTTCCTGTCTTTCTCTGTTCTTAAGGGTAATATGGCTTTTGCTGCGATGAAGTCTGCATTTGTGGGCTTATAATGGAAGATTTTAATTCTCCGATTTCTGGACTCACATAATCGTTTACATGATTTTTGAGTGCGATTTCTTCGCAAGTTTCAATTACTGATAGTAAAAGAAATTTAGTATGTATTAGTTTATGTTTAAACATTGAATCCGGTATCGTTTTTATGATGAATTCATTAGGGGTGTTATTACCTGAGTCGTTCTCGATTGCTGTATTAATTCTTGCATCTTTGGTCTTGTTGTTATCTTCTTCATTGTGCATTAGTTTTGTCTGGCTTCTAGTTATAACACCGACTTTTTCTTCTTCGTTTATATGACGTTTATCGTCATTCTGGTTTGTGATCCGACTTAGTGCGTCAGCGTTAGCATTGTACTTTCCGGGTTTATAGCGGATCTTATACTCATATTCCTCGAGTAATATTCGCCACCTAGCCAGTCTGGAGGTTTTCCGTTGTAGTATATCTCGTTTCGGCGCAATTAAGCGTACGGCTTGTGAAGGATATTGGTCGATCCTCACCAATTTCGCCTTGAGATAAAACCGCCCCTATTGCTAGGTCACTAGCGTCGGTTGTTACCAAGAATTCTTTGCTAAAGTCCGGATATGCTAGTACTGGGTATTCAATCAATTTTTCTTTAAGACTTTTAAATGCTTCGTCGCAAAATGCGTCCCACTTAAATGTCTTTCTTTAAGAGCTTTGTCAATGGTTTTGCGATATTTGCGAAATTAGGTCTGAATCTCCGGTAGTAACCGGCAAAGCCCAGGAAGGATTTTACATCTTTAGCTCGTTTGGGTCGAGGGTACGTTTTTACTACTTGTATTTTCGTCGGATCTGCACTGAGGCCATTTTCTGAGATTACATGACCGAGATAAGTTAATTCCCGTTTAATGAAGTTGCATTTCTCCGGTTGAAGCTTCAGTTTGTGTTGCCTTAGACGATCTAAAACGCTTATTAATCTTGAATTGTGATCTTCTAGATCGTATCCATACACAACAACATCATCCACATATACGAAGCACTGTATGCCCTGCAGTCCCATGAGCACAATATTCATCAAACGCTGGAAAGTAGCAGGTGCGTTTTTCAATCCAAATGGCATTCGATTATACTCGTAATGCCCAAATGGAGTGCTGAAGGCAGTCTTTTCTTTATCGTTCTTGTCGACGAGTATTTGATGAAAACCGCTGGCCAAGTCAAGTGTACTGAAATATTTGGATTTGCCCAGCTGATCCAATATATCAGTTATATTGGGTAAGGGATATGCGTCTCCAATAGTAATGTCGTTCAACCTTCTAAAATCCACTACCACCCTCCATCGTTTGTTGCCAGAGCTGTCGGCTTTTTTCGGCACGAGGAGTAAAGGTGAGTTCCATGGACTAGAACTTGGCTTGACAATACCATTTTGCAGCATCTCGTTGACTTGTTTATGGATTTCATTGCGATGTGCTTCGGGCAGTCTATAGGGTCGTATATAAACAGGTGGTTTATCGTTGTGTGTTATGATCTTATGTGTAAACGCGTAAGTATAGTTTCAGGAATCTCCTTCGAGATAGAATAAGTCGTTGTAATGTCGGCAAATTTTTAATATTGAGTTTTTTTCTTCTGCATTACAATATTTAAGATCTAGCAATGTCTGCAGGTTTTTTAAGCGACCTTCTACCGGGTCTCCGTCAGGGTCAACTTCAACTATTTCAAATCGATCGAAATCTTCCCATTCTAAATTGAGCTCTTTCGTATTTATTTCCGCCTCACTTTCGTTTGAGTTCATCATTAAGATTTTTAGATGTTTATTAACAGGTTTCGCGAGAGTGCTAGCTATGTAGACTCCCGGTTCTACTTCCTTTTTTAAAATGACTATCTCTCTATTGTATTTAAAGGGGATCTGAAAAATTTTCTCGCTTCGAGCAGTTAAAACTATACGGTCAGTTTCACCTATATAGTATTGCTTATTAGTGCAATGAGTATCCAAATTCTTATTCATTTCTTCAATTTTATCTTTGATTAAAACGGTATTTCCTGTTCTTTGCTTTTCAAGTATAGCTTGCGCTTTTACCCTTTTCTTACTTTGTACCTTATTGCAAACTGTAGTTTTGACTTCAGGATTCGAAAATGATACATTTTTCCTGATATTCCCGTTTGCATTTTTATTAGAATTACAAGGTTCGCGATTTGAAAAGTTTTCCCTGAAGATCTCATTTTGATTCTCTCGAAGATTCATGGACTCAGGCTGTGGGGTTATAATACTCCCCCCGAATGTCCCTTCGGAGTATTCAACTTTTCCAGGGTTCACATTACTCTGATTATGTTTAAGCTCTAACACGTTTTTTTCATAGTTTACCGTGCACTTATATTTTCGCAGGAAATTATTTCCTAAAATACCGTTATATTTTAAATTGGCTCTGCTATCCAACAAATGAAAGGTATGTTCTAAATTAATATCTACGTTTTCCGATGATAAATTAAAATATCCAGAGATAGTCCCCAGTGTTGCGATTGATTCGCCAGAAATAGTCGATAAGATACATCCGGCAGGATGATTCCTATCTATTTTAAAATTACATTCGGATTTTACTAGGCTCACGTCGGCTCCAGTATCAATTAGAAATGTCGAATATTTTTTCAAAGAGGGTTCGAATGGTACACATAATTGCTTCCCCTTCTGAGGTACAGAGGGATATTGTGGATTTTATTAAACTTCCACTATTTTCGTCGTTCATCGCATAATTTATATTTCGTGAATGTCGGCTTTGTGCATAATTCGGGATGGAACGCCGATTGTTTCCACCCGGGAGGCTCCGTTTCCCGTCATCTGTTCAGATTCTAAACGTAGACTATTATTTATTGTTTTCGCCTCATATCTCTTCTATTTTGATCAGGGACATAGCGTGCGTGGGAGTTATTTCCCTGTTGCTTCTGCGGCATCATTCTCTGTCTTGTATTACCATGGGGGAAGAAGTTTCGATTTTGGTTAGGCCAAGTGTTGTTACCAAAGTTGGCTGTGGGGGAATTTTGGGACAACCGCAATCGGCAGTCTCTTGAGACATGGTTTGGTTTTCTGCAATAGGAGCAAGTCAAATATTGGACTTCTTTTTTCGCTTGCCTGGGTATAAAATTCGGTAGGTTTGTATTCCTAAAGCAGGATTCCTGGGTATGTCCTTCTCTATGGCATATCTGGCAAGTGGGTGCGCGTTTAGGAAAAGTCCGCGCAAAACCCCCGGAGGATGTCTCCCCCCGGTCGAGACGTGAGGATTGTTCGATCGCATAGAATACTGCCCCTTTGAGATCCTTTTCGCCATGTGCTTTAACTAATAGTTTAAGGTTTTGGTGTTTTAGGCCATCCTCAAGGGCTTGAACAGCTAAGTCATTATTTTCCTTTATAAGAAACTCACGTACAGTGTGATCTGTTACGCTTGTATATGTCGCCGAATTCAAGGAAGCAAGTAGTTGAGCAAGGTTGTCGCCAAATTCTTGTACTGATTCCCTATAGTTCTGTTTAGCAGATCTAATGTGGTTTTGAAGTGCTGTTCTAGACTTCTTTTCTTGGAATTGGTCTTTCAAAGCCTTTGCCAAATCATCCCATTTACTACATGATTTGTATTGAATTAACTCAAATGCTGGGCCTTGGAGCTTAGTTTTCACAATATCCAGGAATAACTTTTGCTCAGCTTCAGTTTTTATAGATGAGAACAACACGTTTCCGCAGGCTATGAATTTTTCTAACACCGCAGCCGTTAAATTCGGGGATCAAGTTGTATACATCGCTCACACTTATTTTCATCTCCATTGTTGAGCTTTGGTTTTCAGTGGGTGCCATGACATGAAACGGCAACTGCTCGATCAAAGATACAATCTGTTGACGCGTAGGGGTTAAAATTTTGAGATTGTCTAATCAGTTAATCGATCAGGGGATAAGATAGAGAATACTACCACCGTGAAGTGTACGAAGGGAAGGGCAAGAAGTTAATAAAAAAAAAATTATACTTAATAATCGATAGTAAGTAGGTTTAAATGTTATTTCCTACTGCATTAATGGTTTGCTTCTAGTGGATTGTCAGGACAATCCTATCTCTAAGTAAAAGGTGCTGAAAACTTCAGCTATTTTAGTAGCTCATATGCATGTATATGCAGGTATGTATGTATATACGTGAACCGTAAAGTGTCTAGGCGTTGCATCAAAACTGACGAAATTTCACAGTAAAATTTGCAGGTAGAAGTTTAATTTCCAAATACAGTCTAGTAAACACAAGTAAAACAAAAATATCCATTTATTTATTTAAAATTGAAAGATGGACGTAAACAGGCGCACCATTATCCTAAAACCATTTTTCAATAAATTTAGATATTTTATTATTTGGACAACATGTCTGTGATATGCACAATTAATCAATTTAATGCAAAAATAAGATTAATAACAAAAATGGGTGAAACTTTTCAATTAAATTGCAAGTTGAAGGCTTTGTCTCCGTTATTATTGTAATTTACTTTGAATTCTTATTTTAGTTTACATAAAAACATATCTTTGTTTCTATATACCCCAAGTCTGTTTTTACACGAATTTTTTTAAACGAGTTTGATTTAACACGAATTATTTTACACGATCTGTTTGATTTAACACGAATATAAAAAGCAATAATTTTATTTTTACACGGTTTGGTTTGATTTAACACGAATTATTTTACACGATCTGTTTGATTTAACACGAATATAAAAAGCAATAATTTTATTTTTACACGGTTTTGTTTGATTTACAACGATCACCCAAGTTCTAAGAAAACCTTCCTTGGCAAATTATGTGCTCATGCGGTAAAATAAAAGAAAGCACACTACTGGTTATTTACAATTTCATAAAATGTGTACAATCGCACTAACTTAGTAAATTTTTGACGCTGGTGTTTGTACTTTCGGTAGCTTACAGGGACGTTTCTAATTTTAAAGAAAAGGCATGTGCGGATGCGTAAATTGGTGAAGACATGATAACTAAGTTTTTATATTTAGGATAATTGAAGAAATTGGTTTATTATAGAAAACCCATAGAATTCATGCGTATTGTTTAGGTTTATTCAGGTCAGAAAAAAATATGTATGGTGTAATTAAATACAAATGCAAAACGGGACACTTGGGATAATTAACATAAGGATGAGAGAATGTATCGTACCGTTATGATTTAAGGATTTATCAATAAGCTTCATTCTAGTCGTGAATTTTAAACAGTAAAGAAGTAAAAAGAAAATTGGTGCACATATAAAATTAATAATTTTTTTTGGAAAATTTAATAATTGGTAAGTTATAATTTTCAAAGTTTTGTTTATTAATTAGAACTGAACTATTTCTCGCTAGCCCTTACACAATGTCCGCTATAACAAAAAATAAAAGGAAAGCCATCTCTTTGAATACTAAAATTCAAATTTTGGATCATCTTGCAACTGGACAAGGTGCAACGTCTGTAGGTAGGCATTTTGGTGTGCATGAAGCTACTGTAAGAACTATTAAGAAAAATGAAGCTACTATAAGGAAGTCTGTATGTTCTGGAAACAATTTAAGTGCTAAGTCATCTTCATACACAAGAGATATTGTAAAAGAGAAAATGGAAAAAGCTCTAGTAGTGTGGATAGAAGATAATGCACAAAAAAGAATGCTAGTAGACGGACATTCCATCAAGCAAACAGCACTAAGAATTTATACACAGATTAAACAAATGGAGCCGGGCACTTCATCTCAGTCGAACAGAACGTATAAATTTTGTGCAAGTACGGGGTGGATGAGAGGGTTTCCCAAAAGACATGCTCTACATAATTTAAAAATTAAAGGTGAAACTGCGTCTGCCGATGAGTCGGCTGCTAAAGAGTACCCTCAAAAACTAGCTAAAATAATTGAAGATGGAGGCTACACTCCTGATCAAATTTGGAATATGGATGAAACTGGTCTGTTTTGGAAAAAAATGCCAAATCGAACTTACGTAGCGAAAGCGCAGAAAACAGCTGGTGGTTTTAAGGCAGCAAAGGATCGTATAACACTTTTATTTTGTTCCAACGCTTCAGGAGATTGTATGTTGAAGCCTCTGCTTGTAAATCGATTCCTAAAACCACGATCAATGAAAGGTGTTAATTTCAATAGATTGCCAGTTCACTGGATGGCAAACAAAAAAGTCTGGGTGACAACTGACATTTTTACTAAGTGGTTCCACACATGTTTCATCCCAGAAGTTAGAGACTATATGACAGATAAAGGTCCTGAATTTAAAGTTATTTGGATTCTGGACAATGCACCCGGCCATCCCGTCTTGGAACACCCAAACGTTAAATTTTGCTTTCTACCGGCTAATACTACATCCTTGATACAACCTCTAGATCAAGGTATAATTGCGACGTTTAAAACATACTATATAAAGAGAACATTCCAATACGTTTTGAACAAAATGAATGATGATGAAACATTAACGGTTATGGATGTGAGGAAGAAATTTTCAATTATGGAATGTATCAATCAAATTAGATTAGTGTTACCTCAATTAAGACCATCTACTTTGAATGCATGTTGGAAAGCTATTTGGCCAGAATGTGTTAACAGCAGAGATCCCGTCCTTCCTAATACCACCGAATTTCCCAACATCATAACATTGGCACATTCAATTGGTGGAGACGGATTTGATGATCTATCGCATGAAGATATTAATGAATTGCTAGTTGATAAACCCCTTAGCGAAGATGAAATAATAGAGGCTGTCCTTGAGACTACTGATCCTAAAGAACATAGTGATAATGACGAAGAGGAACCTATTACCAGGGCAGATAAAATTAAAAAAGGTTTAAAACTGGCCAATAAATTGGGTAACCATTTCGTCAAACATGATCCGAATGAAGAACGAGCTGGGAAGTTCCAACGTGAGCTGAATTTATTAATGGCTTCTTATCGGGAAATTTATAAGGGCCTAGCCAAAATATGGACGGAACGATTAACATCAAAAGGAATTTCACCAATGAAGCAAAAAGACGATAACCAAGGAGGCATTTCTTGTGATTCCAGTGATATTGTAGTTTTAAACAAACGCAAACGTATAATGTTATTGTCAGAAAGTGATAGCGAATAAAATATTGTTACACATATAAATTAATGGCATTTCTTTTCTTTTTCTAATTATAATTTACTTTATATATTATATATAATACATTTTTATACACATAATGCATTATATATGAAGTAAAAGGTGCAAGCACATAGAAACGATAACATGCTAACATGAAGTTTCATATGGTTAATTGCTTTATTTTGCTGATTTATTAGGTTTGGAACCAATCTCTATTTTTCCATAGGCACAGTGTATTTTTTTACACGATTTTTTTTACACGGAACGTATCTATCGTGTAAAAACAGACTCGGGGTATATACCTATACATATTTTTTTTATTGGCGAGCGAAAAATTAAGGCGCCTTAAAAGGACAATATTTCAGGACCATGTTTAGCTTTCGAGGACGAGATATCTATTTATTGGAACATTACGCACTGCGCTGGCACTTTAATTATTAGCACTAAAGAACAAAGAAGAGAGTAAAAAAAATGTATTGTAGGCTACGAGGGACCATTTCAATCTTGGACCACAGTTCAAGGAAAGTTTTTTTTCTTTATAAATCACACAAAAAATTTAATTAGGTGTTCGATGTGCGCACATTCAAATGCCTTTCGTTTCAGTGCTTAATTATTTCACTTATCTTGCGGCAATCAAATCAAACTTTCCCGACAACCAAATCGAGAAGAAAAAAGAAATTTGGACACACTTTGATATGCTAAATTAATTAATTCGTTATAAGAATAAATACAATCTGCGAGGTTAATCAATTTACCGCGAGAAATATAGAAATACGTGAAGGTTTGGGACCGAGTTATGATTTAGAGATGCTCGTCTTCAGAACTCAAATTAATTCACACTTATTTTTTTTTTGCACTAAACAACAAAAATATATCGCAAAATAGTTTTCTTCCTCTTTCCCTTAAGCACCTTTCTCTATACCATTTGGCATTTTATTTGTTAATTACAAATTTATTTGTTTTTCATCATAAATAATTTTTTTTTTTTTTAATATGTGTAAATATATCTATAAAGTTTATATAAAAGTATATAGAGTATATATATATTTAGTAAAATTTAAAGAATAGATAATAAGACCTACTTTAATCCAACTAAGGCGGTAGAGTCCGGATAACGGCTTCTCTCTGCTTTTCACTTTAGATCAACGTCCTTGCTTCCTTAAGTGTGGGCACGTCACCCCACTGGATCACACCAGTGATTAGTCGGAAATATTACCTCTGACTTTAACAAGAATATATTTATTTTTTATATATATATATGTGGGATTTCCAAAATTAATAAGACCGAATAATCAAACTTCAAAATACAATGTTTATTAATTCACTGATTCTAAATTTAATTATTTGTAATAATGGAAATTTATATAAAAAAAATGACAAAGTTAACATTTACTGGAATTTACTTCAATTTTACTTTCCACGTTCAAGAAAAATACTTCTTCGTTGACTGAATGCTGAATATCGAATGTTCTTCTTTTTCTTTCAAATGACAGCGAAGCTTTTTTTATTATTTGCAGTGTTGCCGTCGTTTTTCATTTGGTGGTTAGAAGTAGTTTGGTAGGGTAGAAGTTACGAATAGTTATTAATGAATTCCCACAATCGGCCATCCTGATAGTCTTTTCGCCCTCGAAAATATGAAATTTGTGGACGTCATTACGTGAATATATTATTAGGCATCATAGGTAGGTAACTTGGTAATTTTTTGAACATCTTTGGTAAGTATTCTTCATCTTTGGTAATTAACTTTATTTTAAGAAATTGTTTGTCATCTTAGGCAAGTATTCATTTTAGGTAAATCTTGGTGTAAACTTTTTAACATCTTTTGGGTACATCTTTTAAAATCTTGGTATAAACTTTTTAACATCTTTTGGGTACATCTTTTAAAATCATCTTTTGGTACATCTTTTAAAATCTTGGTATAAACTTTTTTAACATCTTTTGGGTACATCTTTTAGAATCATCTTTTGGTACATCTTTTAAAATCTTGGTATAAACTTTTTTAACATCTTTTGGGTACATCTTTTAGAATCATCTTTTGGTACATCTTTTAAAATCTTAGTATAAATTTTTTAACATCTTTTTGGTACTATTCTTCTTCGAAGCCCAGGAAGTCTTCCTCCTCGTCGGTGCTAGTGATGTCATACCAACTCTTCATATTGTCAGCGCTTGTGATTGTTTTGTTTGGCCCCTCGTGTGTGCCAACTTTTTCTACGTGATAACGATCGTGTTCTGAACATCTTGTAATTTTGTATGGACCTATAAAATTAGTAGAGATTTTAGTATTATTTATAAATTGGCAACGTTTTATGGCAATTAAATCTCCTAATTTATAATTTTTTGCAGCTTTTCGCGTTTTATCATAATTTTTCCGATTTTCGTTTTGTATGTTTTCGATATTTATTCGTGCTGTTTCACGCGATTCTTCACGATTGTTTATAAATGCATTTTTGAATTCTTCATCTATTGCTTCGGCTAATGTTGTATTTGCGTTATTCCTCATTGGTACGCCTGTTAATAATTCGAATGGCGATATTCCAATACTTCTTTGATATGTTGCGTTAATGCAACGTTGTAATTTTCCGGTGTATGTATACCATTTCGCTGGTTCATCTATTGTAACTTTTGTTAGGATTGGTATAATCATTCTGTTGATTCTTTCTACCTGTCCATTTCCTCTTGGAATACCGGTGGCTATCTGCAAATGAATTATATTTTCTATTTCACAGTACTCTTTAAATTCGTTTGATGTAAACGCTGTTCCTCTGTCTGTAATTACTCTTCTCGGATTGCCAAAAGTATCTTTCTGTAGATTTAACTTTTGCAATACTTCTGATGTTGTTGTTGATTTTGTTGGATAAATCCAGCAAAATTTGGAAAAAGCATCAATTACGCATAAAATGTATGAGTACTTCTTTGTGGTATTCGTCATTGGACCGAGGTGATCGATGTGGTAGGTATCTAGTGGCTGTTCATTTTTGTGAATTGGGCTTAAATACCCTTCTGGTTTACCTGCTTTTTTATCTGCTAAAATACAGCGGACACAATTTCTTCGACAATTTTCAACTCTTTCTTTTAGACGAGATATATGATATTCTCGGCTTATTAAGTCTTTCATTTTTTTGTACCCAAAATGGCCATCGTCGTGAATATTTTTAATTACTTCAGTTTGCATATTTTTCGGGATACATAATAATTTACCGTCTTTACCATCTTTATATATTATATCGTTTTGTTTAAAATAACCGTCGTAGATTTCTGTGTTTTCTAATATTTTGTTTATTAGCTGTAATTCTGTATCGTTATTTTGAGCATGTTTTATTTTGTTCAAAAATTGATTTGTTATGACCATTACGACTGGGTTTCTGCTTAATGCGTCTACGTGTTTCATTCTTACGCCAGGTCTATGTTCCAACTGATAATCGTATTCTTGTAAGGCTAAAGCCCATCCTGCAATTCGTGGTAGTATGTTTTGTTTCTCCATGGTTTGCTTAAATGCTGAACAATCTGTAAATATTTTAAACTTAATTCCTAGAACGTATACTCTGAATTTTTTGAGTGCTGAAATTATAGCTAGAACTTCTAGTTCATAGCTACTGTACCGTTCTTCGGCTGGTGATGTTTTTTTACTATGATAGCATACTGGATGAAACAGATTATCTTCTCTTTTTTGTAATAAAACTGCACCAAATCCCCATTTCGACGCATCCGTGTGAATTTCAGTTTCCGAATCTTGTATATACAACGTGAGTACTGGTTGTTCCGACAATAATTGTTTAAGTTGATTGAATGCTAGTTTTTCTTGAATACCAAATTTAAATTCTGATTGTTTCTTTAATAAGTTCGTTAATGGTCTGGCTATCAGTGAATATGATTTTATGAATTTCCTAAAAAATCCTGTAAGACCTAGGAAACTTTGTATTTTTTTAACTGATTTTGGTTCTGGAAACTGTTTAACTGCATTCGTTTTTAGTTCTGATGGTGTAATTTTACCATCATTTATTTTAAATCCTAAATAATCAATTTCATTACATAAAAATTGACATTTAGACCATTTGATTTCTAATCCATATTCTTCGGCTAGTTTCATGACTTCTCTTAATCTTTTCATTCCTTCATCGTAGTTTTCTGAAAGTATTATTATATCATCCATATATACCAGAACGAATTTCTTTTCGATTAATTGTTGAAATATTCTATTTATATATTTTTGGAAAACTGTGGGTGACGTGCACAATCCGAATGGTACTCTATTAAATTCGAATTGTCCTGATGGAGTTACAAAAGATGTATATTTTTTACTTTCTTCATCAACTTCGACATGAAAGAATCCATTTTTTAAGTCAAGTGTTGAAAATACTTTGGCTTTACTTAAGGAATCAATTTGGTCTTCTATTAAAGGCAGTGGGTATCTATCTTTGATTACTATTTTGTTTAATTTTCTGTAATCTATACATAATCTTTTACTGCCGTCTTTTTTGTTTGCCAACTGTATTGGACTTGAGAACTCTGATTCACTTGGTCGTATTATTTTCAATTCAAGCCATTCTTTAATTTGCTCATTTATGACTTTTTTTTCTAATGGAGCCATTCTTCGTGGACGTAATTTAATTGGTGTTTCGTCTGATAAAATGATTTTTAATTTAACATCAGTATCTTTGTATTTATTTTCTGGTTTATACTTTTTTACTAGATTATTTATTTCGATTAAATAATTTTTATTTCCTATTTTTAATTCTTCTTTTTCAGCTGTAATGTTGTAGCACGATTTTAATTCTGGGTATATTTTACTTATTTTGATATTATCATCTGTTAATTTAATGTTTGTTCCGTTCAGTATATCTCTTCCTATTACTGTTGCTGTTTTTAAATTCGTTCCTGATACAACGTACATTTGTGTTATGTATGTGTTGTCATCTATTTCTACAGTTGCTTTAAAAGAACCTAGTGTTTCAATTGTTTCACCTGACAGACCTTGTATTTTGCACTCTGATGTGTTTACTTCTGGTGCATTAATCTTGTGAAAATCTTCAATTCTTATTATACTGATGTCGCTGCCCGTGTCGATTAAAGCCGAAATTTCTACGTTATTTATTTTAATTACTTTTTGTATATCTTTACCAGATTCGATATATTTGATTGATTTTGTTGTACAATTCTTTGCGATGTGTCCGAATTCATTACACTTAAAACATTTCGGTGTATTTTGTGGACATTCATTTTTAAAGTGATCTGTTTTTCCACAATTATAACATCTTGATTGTACAACTTTCGATTGGCTATCATGTTTTTGTATATCTGGTTTTCTTGTTGTATATTCTTGTGTTGTATTTGATAAACTTTTTAAACTGTCTTTGTATTTCATATATATTGGTATTTTTTCTCTAAATTCTTCAAAATTTGTTGCTTCAAATAGTAGACTTTTGTTTCTAGGATTGTCGTTTATTCCTTTTATTACATAGTGTATTATCGTTTCTTCGTCCATACATGGATTTCTTGCCGCTATTTCTCTCATCTTCAGAAAATATTCTTGTATATTTTCATTTCTTTCTTGTTTTCTATGTAATAATCTTTTGTGTATTTCTGCTGATGTTATTCTAATTTTGAATTCTTGTTTTAAAAATGTTTTTAATTCTTCCCAATTATTTAGATTTGGATTCGATCGTAAAGCCAGTTTTGCTGTTCCCGTCAGTAGTCTTTTAGCAAAGATAGTTTGTTGTAAGTTACTCCATTTAAATTCTTTTGATGTATTTTCTACATCTCTTATCCATGATTCGACATCATATTCATCAGTTCCACTGAATTCAGGTAATATATTTAATATATCTTTGAACGAAATTCTTTCTTTATCGTGTTTTTCGTTTGTTGTGCTTTCAAGATTGTTTCGTTGTTGTACTTCTACTTTTAATTGTTCTAATTCTGCAGTTAACTTGTCTATTTCTGGTTTTTCTTCTTTAGTTGTTAATTTATTATGTTGTTCATTTGTTATTACGATTTGTGTATCCAGCTTTTTATTTTCTGTTTGTAGTTGTACTATTTTGTGTAATGTTTTCAATTCTTCGTCTTTTTTCTGAGCCTTTTCTGCATTCTCTTTAATTTCTTTTTCTTTCAATTCTCTTTCCAGTTGCTGTTTTCTCAACTTTTCTTTAAGTTTTTTATTTTCTTCTTTTAATAGATTTAATTGTTCTTCCACAGTTTGTTTATTACCATCGTCAGGCATGTTTAAGGATGATGATTATTTTGATAAAATACGAAAAATTTTAATGATTTAATATTAATATTAGAATTAAATCTTCAGCGACTTGTACAGCTCCCTGTTTTTTTTTTTATATAAAAAAAATTTTTGTTTGTATGTAGGTATAATAAAATGGCGATATGTTGTCGATGGTTTTTATGAAGAATTGAAATGTCGAAACTAATTGTGCGTCGCTGATATTTTAGAATAGCGGTATTATTATAACATAACCTGATTATGCGGAAATTATTTCCACGCGGTTGAACTTTGCCACGAAATTTGGGTTTAATTGCCACTGTATATAATATGGTATATATTTGTCCAAAAAAAAAAATTATGAAAATTTTCCACTTACGGTTTTATTAGAATTTATCTTTTTGTACCTGACCACTGTATTTAACCTTCAAAAGTTTATGCCAATCCTCTTTTTTTTTTTGATTTTCTTTAGATGTTCCGCTAATTTTGATGTTGATCCCACGCTGATCCTTGATGACACCTTAACTGCTTTGGAATTATACCAAAAAATTCCACTTGGCGTTGTTTGGTTGAGCCCCCAATTGTGGGATTTCCAAAATTAATAAGACCGAATAATCAAACTTCAAAATACAATGTTTATTAATTCACTGATTCTAAATTTAATTATTTGTAATAATGGAAATTTATATAAAAAAAATGACAAAGTTAACATTTACTGGAATTTACTTCAATTTTACTTTCCACGTTCAAGAAAAATACTTCTTCGTTGACTGAATGCTGAATATCGAATGTTCTTCTTTTTCTTTCAAATGACAGCGAAGCTTTTTTTATTATTTGCAGTGTTGCCGTCGTTTTTCATTTGGTGGTTAGAAGTAGTTTGGTAGGGTAGAAGTTACGAATAGTTATTAATGAATTCCCACATATATATATTTTTATTTTGAATGCGTTACTTTAATTTTTTTTTATTGTTATTATTATCGCTATTGTTATCGTTATTATTTTTATTATTTAAGTTAGTTCCAATTTTGTTGATACTATTCTTGCTATACGGCTTTTTGCACATAATTTCTCAAGCTTTATTTACACCATTTAGTTTCAATTTTCTCTGAAGGTACTTTGCCAATAAGAATTTACGCAATTAGATTGCTGAGAAAGCATGAAAAGGCGATTTCGTCATTTTCCTCGAGTACTTCTTGTTGGTCAAATCGAATTTGTCTTAATCAAAACATTCGCAGCTTTAACGTTGGCACTCGTTCGAAATTTTGGCTGGAATCTGTAGTTTTACGTCCGATTGTCATCATCCGCCAACTTTTATAAGATTGGAAGTTATCTTCTTCAAGAGGCAATGCAAGAATTACTTGGCGGCCGTTCTGTGAAATTCATCAACACGATGATGAAAAGTAATAATAATGATAGGAAAGTTTAAGCAACACCGGCTGATTCCGTTCTATTCCTGGGGATGTTCTACCAAAAATTTTAATTTTGCAATGTTGCTATTAGATGTATCGCGGATATTGCAACAAGTTAGTTACGTTAAAACTTTCACTTTTCACTCGATGGAGGATCGACACCGCTGCCACCAGTTGTTGTAACCCACGTACCGCCGTGCTTTCCAGTGGAGAAGAGCGGCACAGGGGGAGATTCAGGTGGGATTTAAAAAATAAACACTCTTCGATAAAAAAAATTGGATTTAACTCCAATTGCTTTAATTTAATTTAATTTAAACAAAATTACAAAATTATTATTTAGCAAGACTTGAATTTTAAAACATTAAAACTTTTTAATTAATCCCGACTTCCGACCGCGTATACTGAAAGAGTGCTTTTCCTGAACTGCCACCCTCGAAGTAGTGCAACATATTTTATCACGGGAAATGGGTGACGCCTTGCGTCAACAAAAAGTACAAAGTATTTTATCAATGGTGCGTTCAACTGACCAATCGGGAAAATTGGAAAAAATAAGGCGATCGAGTTTTGCTAGGCAAGACATGTGCCTTTGTTAATTTGTTGGCTTGGGTCTGTAATTGGATCTTGCTCTTGATATTTTGAGCGATAAGCAATATGAAGCACATTAACTCTGTGAGTTATGTGTGTCCAAAAGTGTCAAGTAAGTATTTTATGCAAGTGGACTATTCATGCTAGAGGAAATTTATGGCGGTAAGTAATTCGAAGATTTGTGCATTTTTAGGAGGTCTATGGAAATTTATTGGGTAAGTATAATTAGAAATATGCATGGTAAGAAATTTAAGAACATGAATGCATGGTATGATATTCTGTGCATGTTACGGAAAATCCATAGGAGGTAAGTAATTATGTATATTGCAGTGATTTTAGGATCACAACAACATGCTTAAAGATTAGATTCATCAACACATTACGCCTGCCTTCCTAAACCAGGTAAACGTAAGGTAAGTTCATATACTCATTACTAATGCATTCCAGGTAATGTTGACAGTAAACACTTACTAAGTCAGGCATTCCCATTTTTCCCGGTGGGGGGTGAAAGCCACTTAGCGAAATGGATTAGTGTGCTGCGTTTGTATTCGTTTCGACATGGTAGTAGTGAAACCGTGAAATTTTGTAAAATAAACAAATTTTTAGCGTAGCCTTATCTTCAGATAATATTCCATGGCGTTGCCTATAATAATTGAAGTGACTTGTCACATTTCAATTGTAACCAAACAAACCATTGGGAAATGTTGAATTTTTTGCCATAGCTGTTTATTTTTATAAATATTTCACTTTTATATTACTTAACCCATTTGTGCCGAGCGAAAAATTGAAGTTGTATGTAAAGTGCCGAGCCAAATTTATATAATTTATAAAGAGTGTCAGAAAAAGGGTGATAAAAAATTTGTTTTAAAAGATATTTACATAATTCAAAAAGGAACATGTTGAGAACTAAAAAGACAAGAAATGTATGATTAGGGTATTTCAACATTTGTTGAAATAGGGTATGTCAACATTTATACAAATTATATAAATAATGCCTATTAGAAAAGAGATTTTTTTTTTTTTGAAAAGTTGATAATTGAATTAACATTTATGAGTAAAAAACATTGTTATTCTAACATGGTGTAATATATAATATTAAACGTAAATAACCTACATAAAAATAAAAATAATAATATTTCAGATATTTAAAATGAAAATAAAATAATAATAGCCATTCCACACGAAGGCGATCACCTTGGACCCCGACCATCTCCGATTTGGATGAAACTATCACAATTTTTAGGAAATACTAAAATAGCTCACCCAGTTATTTTGTTTTGCCCTACTACCTAGGGGGGTTAGAAATTTCGTAATTTTACAATGAAGTATCATTTTCAAAAAATTATATCTCGAAAACGGAGCAACCAATTTTTATGATTCAAATTCCAAATGAAGGATAGTACATATTACCATCATAAAAAATTGTATCAGCACCGAACAAACAAATTTATTGTTAATAATAGCATTTTTTTTTCAAAAAAATAGTATTATTCACTATCTAGCACTATTTTTTCTATTTTTATTTTGAAGCTAGAAATCTTATCTATCGATGTAAAAAAAACCTGCGGTGGCTTTCGGCTTCGTTTTTGAGATATGATTTTTT
The DNA here is from genome assembly GCA_963930735.1 of Dioctria linearis. NCBI lineage: Eukaryota > Metazoa > Arthropoda > Insecta > Diptera > Asilidae > Dioctria > Dioctria linearis. The sequence goes on along the minus strand of OZ005740.1, from coordinate 146,731,428 downwards.
TAAATCACCGTACACCCAAAGTAAACTGTATGGGAGCACTGCACTGAGAGGAATGTATTGTTTTTTTTCTACGGGGGACCTCTAGTATTTTTTTTTTGTATTTATATTTTGAAACTAGAAGCCTTGTCTATCAATGTACAAAAAATTGCGATGATGTGTGCGATTTCCTTGGAACAAGTTGCACTTTGGACGCGATAAAGGTGGTGGTTGTTCAGTAGCAACTTAATAGAAATAATTTAGCGAACCATGCAATTTTGTTAATTATTCCTAAACGACTAGGAATAATGACTTGTGGTTTTTTTTAAATGAAATACAACAAATTATAGATAATTCCAAAAGCAAAAAGTGGCTTAAATAATGCAAAATTTAGCAGAAAGTAATGTGATGACCCCCCCCCCCCCCCCCTAAATTTGCACCCCTAGTATTGCTGCATATCTTAGTTATATTCTGAAAAAAGAATTATTGAAATCCATTCAACATGTACAAGAAATATCGATTTTCGTGCCTCAAGATAATTTGAGGTAATTTGGACGTCTAGCACAGAAGAGACTATAAAATTATTAAATATAAACGTTAAAATTTGTTGAAAATTATGTCGTGTCCCCTGCAAATTGAGAGCACTTGGGATATTTTAAGAAAAACTTGCTCGAATCTATATTAAGTACATCACTTCTTTATTTAATACAACTCAATCCTAACCGTGAGCAGTCATATGCTCTTACCGCCTAATTACAATTTTCAAAACTATCTCGCGTCCAGCGATTACTTGATTAAAAACGCAACTGCTTAACTCCAGTCAGTCGCGCACCTCGTTAACTTAGATGCGGAACTCGGAAGTAGAGTAGAATGACCCTCACATACCTGTGATGTGGTAATATTCTACCACCCTTATTACAGTTGTCGACTCACCAAAGTGACAAGCTTCGCAGTCACTCTCACTTCACTTCACTTTTCGTATTGTCGTTGTCGAACGGTGTGACGTGACATTTTTCTTCAAAGCCTTATTATAGTTGTCACTTAAAGTGACAGGTAGCATCAGGGCATGCGTCAGGGTATGAATTACATTTGTAGACAAAAGTGAAGTTTGTCTATTTCGTGGAATTGTTGTTACTTTTGAAAGTGTTTAAAAGAAAAAAAATTATAAACACGATGTATTTTAGCCCTTTAGCTATAACAGGATGCTTTACCATAAAATCTATGATGACTTCAAATTGTTTTTTGTTGTAATTTTTACACTAAAATTGCAAAAAAAAAAAATTTAATTTATAAAAAACTATTGAATTTTATGTTTTAATGGACAACTTAGAAAGTCATTATAAAATTTATCATTTTCCGCCTGCATTTTCCTTTTCCTTAAACACATCTAACATCTGTCACTTACAAAAACCAATTGAGTAAAATTGTCACTTACATCGACATTTGTCGACTGAATACGACAACAGTAATACGTCCAAAGTCGTATGTTTACGACAAATGTCACTTTAAACGACAACCATAATACCATTTTTGTGTCGTAACGCCATTTCTCACTTAAAGTGACAACGATAATAAGGGTGTACTGCTGTTGACGAAACTGCCGGTCACTGTCATTCTAGTCAGCAGCTGGGCTATAGTAAATAAACCGGCAACCGTCAAGCAGATTATTGTGCGAAATAACATGCTTGGTATTTGTTGCTTCATTTGTAAAAAATCACACAGTTGTGCCAGTGAAGTTATTAGGCACACAGTGTGCCGTGAAGTAATTAGGCAGTTAGTGTTAAACAGCACGCAATAGCCCAGCATTTTGCTATATGAAGCAATACGCTCTGCGATTACCTACTGTTAGTCCACACAATGCACCTACCAGTTACGGGTCCATGCAGTACCGCTTCTGCATACAAGTTCGGGCCACGACATTTTTCCCCCTGCGAAAAACTAGTCCCCCGAGGGTCTAGACCTGTTGCATTCAGCTATGTACATATTCAACAAAGAGTCGTAGGCTCACATTATATTACACTATTCTATTTTATTTAATTCTTACCATTCTCATTTTATCTTCACATTTACAACTTTCAATTTATCTTTACATTCCAACTTTAATTTTATCTTTAACAAAAGTTTTATCTTCTTATAGTTCAATCGTATTATTTAGACTAGCAAATTTACAAATATTTTACAAATTCTTTCCTTTATACGTTTTTTTTTTAAATTCTGCAAGTACTATTTTTACATCTACAAGTAAAAAAAAAGATATTATCCTTACCAACTATATAGACTACTCCATAATATATAATATATACGTATGTTTTATGCTAATAAATGTACATTTTATCATTTTCATCTTACATAAATATAGATTTATATAAAGTTACCAGCTTTTATTTTTAACTTTACCATACAAGCTAACGCTTAATAATTTCATATTTTTATAATAATAATAATTTATTCAGTTTCTATACAATATAGATTTTCTTCTGAAATACCTTATCATAGTAATAATTTCCTACATTTGAACCTTATAATAATAAATCTATTCCTTTCCATTGAACATGATTGAATATTATAAATATTATTTTATTTCTATATAAATTTACACGTTAATCTCTAACTATAGGTTGTCCTTATATTACTTTTACGTTATACAAGTGCAAAACAAAATATATATATACTTAACTAAACCTAACCAATTAATCTTTATATACTCTACTTTCTTCTCTTTTAAATCTCAATTTTTTCTCTTTTATTTCAATATTGCCTTTGTTTTGTTTAAAAATACAATCTTCAACCATTCTTCTCCTTTTTTTCTTTTCACATATACTTACTTACTCTTCTCTATTGGCAACCTTTTCGCCTCTGCGTAATCTTCTTTGTGCTTTCCTCTCAACCTAAACGCTTTTATGAACCTTGTTCTGCAAGAAAAACAAAGAAACTAAAAAAAAAAAAAAAATCAAATTGTAAAACTATTCTCTCGTGCTTCAATCCACTCAGGCTATCGGTCTTATATGACGAACAAACTCTAAGTTTAAAATTTATCATGATACCTTCTCAAGCGATTCGTATGAATCCGCTTGAGCTTTTTTCCCTTGAAGCATAGTTACATTCTTAGGACTGTGAACGTAAATTACTTCATATTGACCTTTAAAAATGGATGCTAATTTCCCTGCCCTAGCCAAGTCTTTAACTAGAGCTTTATCACCAATATGTAAGACTTCCGGCCTAGCTGAATTGTCATGGTACTTCTTTGCCACTAGCTTGCTTTTAGGTTGGTTTTCCCTAGCTAGTTGAAACGCCCTCTGCAATTTGAACCGCAATACCGAATGGTACTTATCCATATTGTATACCGGTTCAGGCTGGCGCTGTAAGCTACTGGGGATTTGCGCTACAAATCCAAACAGCGTTTCCATGGGCGTAAGTTTTGGGCCTGCATGCACTGTGTTGTTGTACGCATGCGCTGCGGTTCTCAACAGCTCGTCCCAGTTTCGTGGCTCCCGAACGAAACTCCTCAGATAGTTGGCTAGTGTAGAATGCTGCCTCCACAGCGTTGGACTGGGGATGGTAGGCCGTTGTTTGCAGCTTCTTTATCTTCAACATCTTACAAAGAGCCTTTAAGACTTCTCCAGTGAACTTTGCTCCCTGATTCGTTACTAGCTGTTTCGGTAGCGAGTACCGGCTGAGGATTTGATAAAACAAGGTCTGGGCTACCATGTTCGCTTCTTGGTCTGGTATTGCCACGAAATCTACAAATCTCGTCAGATCATCCATCATAGACAAGATATACTTGTTACCCTTGTGACTGACTGGCAAAGGTCCAACCAAGTCAACATAGACTTTCTCAAAAGGTCTTTCCGCTATTTCCGTCACAACTAATGGCATCTTGATGGCTCTAGCGTGAATTTTTTTTTGCCAAATCGTACAACGTTTAACATACCGAGCTATATCAGCCTTCATTCACTTCCAACGGTAGAAGCGCTTCGCTTTGTTGAACGTTTTGCTCCTTCCAAAGTGTCCTCCAAACCTGGAGTCATGATATAATCTCTTAGAATTAGCTCAATTTCTTCTGGATTGGTCACCAGTTTCGGTTCTTGTTTTTCAGTTTTTCTTCGGTGATTATATCAGTCCCTGCAATAGTGTTACCTTCGTTTTAAGAATCTCGCAACGATGTTTGTTTTGGTTGTTCCCTTTCTTTCTGTTCCCTAGCTTGAGCGCGAGTTATTGGAAGGCATGGGTACTCCTTGTTATGATATGACTCAGGTTCTTCAACGTGCCTTGGAATTCTGCTTAGGGCGTCGATTACCATTTTCCTTTCCAGTTTTATATATAATCTCAAATTCATACTCCGATAGTTTTTGGTGAAATCTAAGCATACGCGAAGTAGTGTCCTTCACCTTGAAAACTCCCGGTAGCGGTTGGTGATCCGTTACTATTTTGAAAGGTTTGCCCAAAAGGTAGCACTTATAGTTCCGTACTGCCGACACCAACATCTCACGCTCCGTAGTGGAATAGTTCCTTTCTGCCATGTTCAAAGTGCGACTAGCGTAACTAATTGGCTTGCCCTCTTGCTCCAGAACTGCCCCTAGAGATTCCCCACTTGCATCAGTGATTACCGTAAATTCCTTTGTGAAATCCGGATAAATCAAGAGTGGTGGTGTAGTAAGAATTTCCTTGACACGACTGAAAGCCTTTTCACACTCGAGTCCCCATGTGAACTTAACCTTTTTTTTAATAAACTATTAATGGGTGCCAATATTTTTGAAAAATTCGGATCAAATTTCCGATAATAATTGGCTAGCCCTAAAAAAGATTGAACTTGACGAACAGTTTTTGGTTTTGGGAAATTTTACACTACTTTTTCTAACCGTTTATCAGGCTTTACCCCTTGTTCTGAACAAATATGGCCCAGATACACTACCTCTTTCCTTAAAAATTGACATTTTGAAGGCTGCAACTTAAAGTTGTGTTCTCTAAAGCGCTGAAAAACTTCTCTTAGTTTGCTGTTATGTTCGTCCAAACTCTTAGCAAATATCACGACATCGTCGAGATACATGAAGCATTTAATCCCTTGAAGTCCCGTTAGAATTCCGTTCAGTAGGGATTGAAAAAATGAGGGGGCCGTTTTTAAAGCAAATGGTAATCGTTTATAATGGAAATGATTAAAATTGGTACTAAACGCCGTTTTGGGTCAATTAGTACTTGGTGGTACCCGTTAGCTAAATATAACGTGGTGAAGTATCTAGAAAGACCCAAACGATCTAAGATGTCCTCAATTCGGGGAAGGGGATGCAGACTTTGTTTAGTTCTCTGAAGCCTACACATAACCGATATTTCCTTTTACCGGTATCATCTACTCCTTTCTTAGGAATTAGAAGTACGGGGAAATTAAATGGACTGTCACTAGGTTCGATGATATCGTCCTCGAGTAATTTTTTGAGTTGTTCCTGACACTCTTCTCGATGGGCTTCTGGCATGCGATATTGCTTTCTTTTTGTGTATGGGGGCTTTATTAGCCATTGACGGTCTTCGTCGGGTTGCATGACAATTTATCGCCTGGCAAATGAAAGATATCACTGTATTCGTAGCAAATATGGGTTACTGCTTCACTTTCTTCGAAGTTAAGGTCTTCTCCCAGCACCAGTGATTCCTTCATTAGCTTGACCTTGAGCCGTTGTTGGAGATTATCAATCTTACCCTTATCCCGTCCTTGGATGCACAGTATACTTACTCAATTTTTCAAGCCTCGCCCTGAAATTCACTAGTTCAACGGGCTCCCTTTCTGCGTTAATATTACCTACCTACGCTTTACCGTTTCTTGGCTTAATTATATATAGCATTCCCACAATACACTCCTGGCTTAATTTCTTCCACCATACACATTAAATCTTCCTCACCTGTGACCGGAATTTCCAATAGCCGCTCTGTTCTTGGGTTCAACGTAATTCTTGACCCCTGAGTGCTTTTACTTTTTCCTAAGTAATACTTTTCCTTTCGCTGTGTAAGATGTAGGTTTTCGCTCTGAGCCTCTGCGTAAGCTGTAGCTTTAAAGATGTTGCGCTGGACTTCCATGTGAGTAATTTCCAGCTCCTTTTCAGCTACACTTTCTTGTTCTCTGCTCCCCATCGGTTTAGTCCTATTGATGGGTGCTTCTTGAGAATCTTTTTGATTCGTTCCCGTGCTAATGCAAAGTTACCTAATGACAAGTTAGGAAGCTGGCGAGATTTCCGAGTGTTTTACATTTAAAATGCACACGACAAGAAAAGAAAGAAAGAAAAAAAATCAAATTCTCTTTAAAACTTTTATGAATAAAGATAAAAAAATGTGAAAGCGCATGTTGCATGCAACGAAACAGAATGGCAAATGTTTCATTTTCGGAAATAAATGAGAAGGGGCGGAGTTTTGTGAAAACCGGTTTTCATGAAATATTGATAATGTTTGGACACATGTTGTTGCTGTAAAAGGAAACATGTTGTTGCTGTAATCCTATGATATTTGAACAGCACGGGTTTCGTTTACATTCGTTTTGCTATGAAAAGATTAAGTGGGAGAACTCTTGCTGGATTCTCTGATATTTTCGGGAAAAATGAGAATTGCATCTGGGCCAAAGCGAAATTTATCTTTTTCCTAAAAATGGGAGGTAGTGTGACCTGATGTAAATTATTATGAATAGGTTGAAAGGATTTTGAGGGATTTAAGAAGATTTTGTCGTTCGGGTAATCCTAAGTTCTCTCGATTTTTGTTTTTAACTCGTTGTCTCAGTTGCACTAGAATAGTGCATAGCCACATTCTTTTCCCCCATTAATGCAAAAGACGAAAGTATATGAAGTTACTTGTTTCATTCTAAAAAACACCAGAAATTTTCCAATTTTGCTATACAGCTTAACTTGTCATTAGGTTAACTTTGGCTAAAGGACTCGACCAATTGTACGAAAGGCCACTCCTCAGCTGTTAGAGCTGGCTGTTAATCATCTTCTTTTGGAACAGTCATCTTTCTTTCCTTTATTTCACCATCTTGGCAACATTCTACTTCTGAAATATACTTTGTGAGGCTATCTGATACCACACCTGCTTTTGATATAATGTCGCGCAAGGCTGCTGAATCTCTTGGGGAAGAATAAACTGACACTTCATTCTGGATAAACTGGTGATGATTGTCCTGGGTGCTTTCCTGCAACTCTATTATCTCGATTTTCTCCTTTCCAGTGTTACATCCCTAGGTGTGTGCTTGCTTTGCTGCGCGTTAAGGTGGGGTGGGGGGATGAGACGCTTGCCTATGGTTAGGGGGTGGGGTGGTGGGAGGAGTTAGCTACCATATGGTCAAAGAATGAAGGAAATCGGTTGGAGGGTAAGAAGTTATGTAAGAAAGAGTGGTGGAAGAATTTTGGTGAAATTTTTCACTATTTATTTGTATATAGTGTAAATTGGTAGGAATTGGGATGGTGGTGGTGGAGAGTGGATGGTGGGAGGGGAGGGGTGCGTAAAAGTGGAAGATACACTTTCCTATGATGGGAGGAGGGTTGGCTACCATATGAAGAAAGAATGAAGAGAAACGGTCAAGAGGGTGAGGAGTAATGGACAAAAGAGTGGAGGAATGGAGGTGAATATACAGTTGTATGTAAATCTATGTAGATTGGAATGGTATGGTGGAGTGGGGAAATGGAGGGGGTGAGCAGGTGTGGGGGAACATGCTTACCTATGAAGAGGGGACAGTTGGCTACCATGTAAAAAAAGAATGAAGAGAAACGGTCAACAGGGTGTGGAGCAATGTACAAAAAAGTAGAATCGTATCGTATAGCACTAACGCTATCGAAAGGAAATTTTTTCGCCCGAATAACCCTCAAAAGTCTGGATTGTTGCCTTAATACTAATAGTCCAGCAGCCACCGCCTGTTTTTTTTAGTGAGTAATAACAGGCTGAATCTTCGTGAGTAGGTTCGGTTCCACGAGACGCAAAGTTTTTCCTCTGTGAAAATTCTCGATAGAGGTAGCTACTGTAGTGCGCAGGTATAAAACATGTCGATTCGGTGGGGTGTTGAAATTGTCTACAAAATGCATGGTTTGACTTACGCGTCCTCCACTTCGAATATGTCCAAATAACGACGTCATAAAAATTATTAATAACCAGCTGATTTTTTGTATGCAGCTTAGTAAATATTTGTACAATGAAATGGCCACATAGTCCTACAAATTTAGTGGTACGTTTTCCCAGTCCTACGCTTACAAGTTGTCCATTCCACGATAACACTTTTTTCATAGATCAAAAGTGTAAGCGAAAAATGGTGATTTCCGGCCCCACTACGAAATCCCCCTTCCCCCTGGAGTAATGAAATTTATACCATAGATAGCTGACCCCAGCAGCTTTCATTTGAGACCTTAACGAATACTCTACGATGTCTCCAGCCCCCGCTATAACCGTTCAAAGTTGAAAATTTACCGCCCTCGGCGCCCCCCCCCCGCAGAAACGGACTTGCGGAAACGAAATAGGGACCCAAGGCGCACCTTCCCATTAACTTTTTTGAAAACAACGCCCCCCCCCCCCCCTTTAGAGGGGGAAAATCAAAAATCGGGCTTCGTCTGGCATTGATCAATTAAGTTTACCATCTAACCCCACCGCCATCCCACACCAATCCCGTATAAAAAACACAGCTCGTCGAGCGTAGCTCGACCTTACAATCACCGATTTTTTTCTTCCTTTGTTTTCTCCATGCCTTTCACTGACAGTTTTCCATTTATACAATCAATGACCGCTTAGTCCTTCAGGAACTCGATCCCCAGATGACGGTATCGAATTAGTGTCATAAATGGTGTTAAACTCGCATGGCTGTTCTACTCCACCTATGCGTAGTGTGGCTTTGCAAGTTCTTTCTTGAGCCCCAAACAACCCTCCAATCATTATTTTCTTGAGAGTTTGTATAGGCGTGTTTCCTTTAATACGATTTACTTTAATTATATTACATATTGCACCTGTATCTACTAATAATGTTAATTTACCTGTTATTCCTATATCCGATTCTACTGAAATAATGCAGTTATTTAACAAACTTAACTCTATGACACTGGCTTCTTTCTGTGGGGTCTTCATGGTCTTCTTTAGAGCTTCTTGTTCCGCTAGATATTTTTTCAAACAGTTTGCGGTATAATGATCGCAGGCTCTACAAAATTGGCAATAAAGGATTTCTGCGTCTGTTTGCAGCTGTCCTGGAGAACCAATTGAAGTATCCGCGATCCTTATGCTTTGTCTTCGGCAACTAGCAGTATCGTGACCATAGTTTCGGCATTTTACACAGTATGGTGGCTGTTTTCTTGATTGGCATTCCCTAGCAATATGCCCTGTTTGCCCACACTGGAACACTGGATGGGCCTAGGCGGCTTTGCCCTAGCCTGTTATCCACGACATATTCCTGCTGGATGGGCCCGTATGTAAGGGTTCTCTGCATGGTCTGCGGGTATCATTGTTGAAACGATTTGCCTCCCCAGTTATCTCGCATTGTTGCTGAATTCAGTTTCCGTCCGCTTCCCCAGACTTCTGGTTCTGTTGCACGCCGGCAACAAGGGTTCGTTTAATCGTCGAGTAAAAAAAGAATGCGTTGGGTCGTAGAGTAGAAAGACCTTTTTACGTTATAAACACTGATTTTACTTTATTTAACACTTATTTAATTTTACAGTCAACACTTGCAATATACTTTTATAAAAGATTTATATATACTTTTCAAAGATCTAGCTATACTTTGGTTACTATTTTTCTTTTCTTTCCACTAGAGGCCTTACCTTGGGTAGGGGGACTCTCTAGTTTCAGGTGTAGAATAATTCTGATTTGCCTTGCATCAGAACTCTCTATTTATTCAAAATCAATCTGCAGTGGTTAATACTCCCTTCCACCTACAGATTGATTATTTGGCAATTTTTGGGGTAGCCAATCAAAAATTACCCATCGAGCAGTTTTTCTGAGAAAAACAACCCAAAATTTATTGCAATAATGCAATTTGATTTTTCACCCGCAAATTATAAAAAATAATTGAGAACAAATGTGTAAAAATAACAGTATCAATTTTCACACGAGTCCCAAAACAATAATTCAACTGCTTTATTACGACAAAAGAAATTTGATGCCGGCGCTTCCGCTAAGGCAATTTCTTTTGGTCAGTATGTTGCACAGCGGGTGTGAGGTAAAATCGTTTAGCGAGTACCATGCTTTACTTCTTATCGCTTTGAATCAATCAGGTGGTTCCATTATACGTTTGGCTGATTGTTTTCAAGCAAGAAGTCCAAAGGTTTCTTATTTACGTGTAGATAGGTGACAGGCCTTATCTATCTAAGAATTATTACCGTGGACATGGGTACTTCTATGATTCCTCATTATGTGCTGCAACTTGACCACAGTCGTGTGCGCATAGTTGTTTGTTCATTGTTCTGATTCTCGTTGTGGGATCAGATATCTGTAAGTTATGAATGGGAGATGCTTTCTTGATTTTTAGGTAATGCGTTATGAATCAGAGGCAATTGAAGTAGTTATTGCTTGATCATATTATTTGGATTATCTTTGGGGATTCATAACAGTTCTCTACTCTGGAGCCTCGTTGCATCCTTCTCGATATAACTAGCTTCTTCTTGTACTTCATCTAGAGATTTGAGTCTCCTTCCCGTCAGATGCACGTGCATTGTCTTATTCCCTATGCTGCTTTAAAAGTGGCCACTGCGTCAGCTTCCAATTCTGCTATTAGCCAACCTTCCTTATTTGGGTACTAAGCTGTGACTGCTGTTTTAATTTTGTCCAGCAGCTCTTCATTCTATCAGCGAATTCTCGAATGTCCTCTCCAGGTCTTTGTTTACACTCCAGCATTTCCGTACGTAGTTCACTGTTCGATTTTCGTGGCGTATATGCAGTTGTAATAACTTGCTGCAGAGTTTCAAAATCCTTCGGCTCCTGGGAACACACTAGATAATAAGCGTCATCTGTAAGTCGAAACTTCGCACATTTTATGAAGATAGCTTTTTCTTCAGTAGTCAATTGATCGTACAGTTCCTTGCTGCAATTCAGGAAACGGTACACTTCTTTTCCCAGATTTGGTGACCTTTCATTTCTCGTGGTTTTTCCCAGAGCACTAATTTCCTTGGTGTCCACTTCTTACTGCTTGCCTGTATACTTTCTCTTGCTGCAGTGGACCGTCGGCTCTTAATTCTGTCTCCAGTTCCTCCGCCGCCTCTTCTGCTTCCGTCAGTTGCTGTTCCAAAGACAATATTTTATTTATCAGAGCCTTGTTCTTTCTTTTATCTTCTTCTAACAATTGTTCTGCTTGGATCTCGCCCCTTTGGATCACATCGAGTGTAGGCGTTACCAGCAAGTCTAAAGCTTCGCCTTTCGTACAGGACTTAGCAGCAGTATTCCACTCCTGAATAAAGAGATGCTCTCCTATATATTGCCAGTCCTGCTCGTAGCTTTCTAACTTCTCCTTATACTCTTTTAACTCCTGCGATCTTTCCTCTAATTCCTTCTCTTGAGTTTTGAACTTTAACAGTTGCTCTCTTGTCAGTACGTTACTTCTACCCACCGACATTGAAGTCTGAACCAGAAGATCATCTAATTATTCTCTCTTTTCATTGCAATCATAACCTAATTACATATGACTCCCGATACCTTAACTTATAAAAATTAGCCCAAACACTCACAGTCAGCATTAGAATCTACCTCGATCTGGTAATTTCATTAACTTCGTAATTCACTTTTTCTCTAATTACGTTTATGCTTCATTCCGACAAATTTATACAACGCACTCTAGAAAAGATTTTTCACGAAATTCAAATCTTTATTAGAGGCGCTACTCTATATATAGCCGTTTTAGTTTAAAAATATATATATATATATATATATTTTTTTAAAGAGGTAATTCTGGACATTTTGGTACCAGTTTTAAGCAAATCACACTACTACAAGTGCGTCAAATAAATTTTTGAAATCGAACACTCCAGGCTGATTTCAGTACCCGATGAGCCTCATTACACAAACAAATGTCATTTTCATCTTATATTTACCTTTCAGTCTTTTTATTCATATTACCAGGTTATTATTCATTGTGAGTTAGGTAGAAATAAAACTGCATGATGAAAGAAACGAACATACAAAACCGGCGGTAAACACGAATTTGTCAGAAAAACTGCTCAATCAATTACATTAGGCTGAAAAGTAAATGGAGTAGCTAAAAAGTATAACTCCCAAAAATAAAAAATGGAGTAGCTAAAAAGCGTAACTCCCAAAACTAACTACCAAAAATAAAAATCAATTTTAAAAATCACAAAACCTTTTTTTTCGCCGGTTGAGCCAAATTGTCGTGTCCCCTGCAAATTGAGAGCACTTTGGATATTTTAAGAAAAAGTAGCTCGAATCTATTTTAAGTACATCACTTCTTTATTTAATACAGCCTAAACCTAACCGTGAGCAGTCATATGCTCTTACCGTCTAATACAATTTCCAAAACTACCTCGTGTCCAGCGATCACTTGATTAAAAACGCAACTGCTTACCTCCAGTCAATCGCGCACCTCGTTAACTTAGATGCGGAACTCGGAAGTAGAACATGACCCTCACATACCTGTGATGCGGTAATATTCTACTGCCGTTGACGAAACTGCCGGTCACTGTCATTCTAGTCAGCAGCTGGGCTATAGTAAACCAACCGGCAACCGTCAAGCAGATTAGATTATTGTGCGAAAAACATGCTTGGTATTTTTTGCTTCGCTTCGCTGTGCCAGTGAAGTAATTAGGCACACAGCTGTGCCGTCAATTAGGCAGTCAGTGTTAAACAGCACGCAATAGCCCAGCATTTTGCTATATGAAGCAATACGCTCTGTGATTACCTACTGCTAGTCCATACAATGCACTTGCCAGTTACGGGTCCATGCAGTTCAGCTTCCGCATACAAGTTCGGGCCACGACAATTATATAAATATTGCTTATTAGAAATGAGAAATTTTGTTGTTGAAAAGATGGTAAGTTTTGAATTAGCATTTATGAGTAAAACACATTGTTATTCAAACATGGTGTAATATATAATATATAACATAAAACATAAAAACCATTTATAAAAATAATATATAATAACATTTCAGCTATTTGAAATGAAAAATATACATCTCTGTAAATTTATATTGTTATTCAGTTGTTATTATTTATTTATATTTATTTACTTACCTAACGAACTATTTAGCATTTGTAATCACTCATGCATTCTCCATGTAAGCCTCTATTACATCGATTATAAATTGTGCGTGATCTATGCGCAGGCCCCCCATTCTTTCTACTACAAACTACACACACTTTTTCTCTTCTTCCCGGAAGTTTTCTTTTTCCTGGGGCTGTTGTTGAACTTGGGAATATAGAATATGAAGCTGTTTCTTCAATGTTTTTTGCCAGCATCCATTCTGTTGTAATTCACCCAATTATTTTAGTTAAAAAATCTAACCGAGTCAGATGACGATAATCAGTATTCATTTTATACAAAATATACGAATTCAAAACCATTCTTGGAAGAATTGAAAAAACTACTTTCTTCCAAAACTTCAGAGATCTTTACTCGCCCAAGTAGGCGTAAAGCATCATATCGGATATGTCCACAGTGCACACCCCTATAAATTCATTATAATTGTGTACTATCAAAGGTTTTTCAACGATTTTTTGCCATTGCTCTTTTTGAATAGTAATTGTTTTATTTTCGGTCACTGCATGTGTTGATAATAACAATACATTTTTTCTGTGTGACTTTTTCTCTGTATACCCTACTAGTAATATTTCATTATCTCGAAAATATTTTGATTTACCTATCCTTATTTTTCTTTTAGAGATGATGAAATATATTTTCTGTTGCTGCGTAAAGTTTCGATCAGAAACGTAAGTTTTTGAAACAGCGATCTTTCTAAGGGAATACTTGTAAAGAAATTATCTGCAACTACGTGATATCCCTTCATGAAATAATTACCCATATTCAATAGTTTATGAATTATCACTTGCTTCGGTTTGTAGATGTTGTTTAGCGCCGCGATAACAAAAGAATCCGAAACAATATCGAGTTATTGCATCAGTTAGCATCCAGAATTTGATTCCCCACCTATGATGCTTTTTATTTGGTAAGTACTGCGTCATGCCTGATCTGCACTTTGTACCTACCAACGATTCATCTATGTTTAGATGCTGGTTAGGTGTATAATGGGATCTAAAAATCTTATTTGCTGACACAGGCTGAAATTTTGCTGACGGTCAAAATCATGACTATTTCTTGGTGATAAATTGTAGTTGTCTACAGCATGGAAGAATTTCAAAATTAGTTGAAACCTATTTCTTGAAAGCATTTACCCAAACCATGGCATATATATATGGTTTCTTGACCAATAACTGAGAATTGTTGGTTTTCGGGTAATACCCATTTACAAAATAATTGCGGAATTGGAATTGCGGTGTTTTTCCATTCTTGTACTCTGGATTAATTTGCTGGTTCAATATTTCTCAGAAATTGTCTTGCATAGCGATTTGTCGCAGTTTTCAAGCTATCTAAGAATGCATCCGTAAAAAATAAGTTGAAATATCGTCGTTGTTTTTATGAAACTTTCTATGTGGCAAAAGCATAATTTTATAGGAGAGACAAAAAACTGACCATTCTTGTCAACTATAAGTATTGAAATAACACAAAAGACCTTCCGTTTTCTGCTTTATACAGGGTGTTTCCCACTAGGAGATCAGTAGAGGGGGAGGTGATAGTACTCACCTAGACGAACCAAAAATTGTATGGCAGGGGGGGGGGGCATATCAACCGTTTAGGAGTTACAGGGTGATTAAGAAAAAAGCTAGTTTTTCACAAAACATCCTATATCTTAAAAACTACAGGGTATACGGTCACACTTAAGAGCTCATTGTATGCAGAACTTCCTGGCCTTTCCAACGACTGCGAAAATAAAAATATTTAAGAAATTTTCAGAAACGAACTCCACTTAACAAAATAACGAATATGTTATGACTCTGGTTCACGTTCCGGTCTTCTTCAGGTCTTTTGCATGCCATGTGCCTCTTTTCTTCCCCTCCAAATTGTCAACTTCATAAGTCTAAGGTGAGACTTTCTTTGAAGTTTTAAATGGACCTATATACTTGGGAGCTAGCTTTGCACTAAAATATTGAGCGGCGTTTGAGAGCACATAATTCTTCCTCCAAACCATGTCATTGGCAAAATAGCTTACAGATCTTCTTCTTAAATCATACGTTTTCTTACTGGCTTCTGACGCTTTATTCAATCTGATTCGTATGTCTGACCTTACTTTTTCTAATGAAACCTCGCGTAGTCTACTATCATTACTGCTCGTTTTCCTGCAAACCTCTATACAATTGACCATTTATCGTCATTTCCCTCCCAAAGTTTACAAAGTACGGGATTAGTTTGGTGACTTCGTGAGTAGATGTATTGCACATACAATTTTTGATAATTGTAAAATGCGGTGAAACTTATATTGATACAATACCCGTCACATAAACCTCGAAATTCCCTGCTCGTAAACTGAGATCCATTTTCGCAAATGATTTGCTTCGGTACCCCAAACAACAGTAGCACAGAATCTTCTAATATCTGGATGATATTTTTAGTAGTTGCTGAACGCAAAGGAAAGAGAAGCGGAAATTTACTAAATTGGTCCACGAGGGTGAAGATATAAACATAACCATGACGAGATTTTGGTAACGGTCCTATCAAATCTATGCGCAGTATTTCCCATGGAAAATTAGCGCTTTTGCGGATAGCCATAGGGCCAGCAGGTTTCTGAAGGACTGGTTTGACTGCTTGACAAGTCTTGCAACTTCTTACGTAAGTTGCAATATCTTTCCTCATTTTAAGCCAATAGAAATGTTGAGATAATCTGTCAAATGTCTTTTGGATTCCCACATGACCGGAGGTAGGAGCGTCGTGCGCTTTAAAAATAATTGGTCTTTCTTCTACAACTCTTTTCCAATGATCGGACTCCGCCGCGAGTTCGGGATATGGGACAGAGCAGTGTTTAAACAATTGTCCGTTTTCGATTTTCCAATCGGGATAATCAGAGGGGTTAGTGTCTACCACATGCAACATTTTAACATACCACTTATCTTTTACTATTCCCCATGTCTGTTCTAAGCTAGTTAGTATTGGTACGCTTCTGGACAGGTAGTCGAGAAGCAAATGTTCCTTGCCCTTACGATGTAATACCACAAAATCATGCTGCTGCATTCTGACTGCCCATCGAGCTAGTCGGCCAAGATGGTCTTTTAGATTATTTAGCCATACTAATGATGCATGATCCGTCACTACGGTGAATCGCATACCCTCAAGATACGGTCGGAGTTTTTCTACAGTCCATAAAACAGCGAGACATTCTCGCTCTGTCGTGGAGTAATCGCGTTCACAACGTGTGAGCGACCTGCTCAAGTAGACAATTACATTTTCTTCTCCGTTTATATCCTGGGTTAAAACTGCCCCTATACCATGACCAGAAGCGTCTGTATGAACCATAAATGGATACTCGAAATTGAGACACGAGAGGATTGGTGCAGATACTAACCTCTCCTTGACTTTTCTAAATATTTGCTTACACTGCTCGGTCCAAACAAATTTTCGATTCTTCTTCAGTAAATCTGTAAATGGCGATATTAACGACGCGAAACTTGGCACGAATCTCCTATACCAAGCCACAATCCCGATAAATTTCCTTACATCTGAAACTGGATTCGGACTTGGGATATCCAAAATACATTTGACCTTATCGGGATCCACTTGAAGACCATTTTACATAACCAAGATATCGCAACCCACTTCGACAAAATTCACATTTCTCAAAGTTAATTTTCAAACCAGCCTCAAAGAGCCTGTCCAGGACCTTTCTTAAAATATCTATATGTTGCTCAAAAGATGATGTGACGATGATGATGTCATCCAAGTAGACAAAAACAAAATTGTCCAACTCTCCAGATAGAACACGATCAATTAATCGCTGCCAGGTTACCGGCGAATTCGAGGATTTGATAAAACAAGGTCTGGGCTACCATGTTCGCTTCTTGGTCTGGTATTGCCACGAAATCTACAAATCTCGTCAGATCATCCATCATAGACAAGATATACTTGTTACCCTTGTGACTGACTGGCAAAGGTCCAACCAAGTCAACATAGACTTTCTCAAAAGGTCTTTCCGCTATTTCCGTCACAACTAATGGCATCTTGATGGCTCTAGCGTGAATTTTTTTTTTGCCAAATCGTACAACGTTTAACATACCGAGCTATATCAGCCTTCATTCACTTCCAACGGTAGAAGCGCTTCGCTTTGTTGAACGTTCTGCTCCTTCCAAAGTGTCCTCCAAACCTGGAGTCATGATATAATCTCTTAGAATTAGCTCAATTTCTTCTGGATTGGTCACCAGTTTCGGTTCTTGTTTTTCAGTTTTTCTTCGGTGATTATATCAGTCCCTGCAATAGTGTTACCTTCGTTTTAAGAATCTCGCAACGATGTTTGTTTTGGTTGTTCCCTTTCTTTCTGTTCCCTAGCTTGAGCGCGAGTTATTGGAAGGCATGGGTACTCCTTGTTATGATATGACTCAGGTTCTTCAACGTGCCTTGGAATTCTGCTTAGGGCGTCGATTACCATTTTCCTTTCCAGTTTTATATATAATCTCAAATTCATACTCCGATAGTTTTTGGTGAAATCTAAGCATACGCGAAGTAGTGTCCTTCACCTTGAAAACTCCCGGTAGCGGTTGGTGATCCGTTACTATTTTGAAAGGTTTGCCCAAAAGGTAGCACTTATAGTTCCGTACTGCCGACACCAACATCTCACGCTCCGTAGTGGAATAGTTCCTTTCTGCCATGTTCAAAGTGCGACTAGCGTAACTAATTGGCTTGCCCTCTTGCTCCAGAACTGCCCCTAGAGATTCCCCACTTGCATCAGTGATTACCGTAAATTCCTTTGTGAAATCCGGATAAATCAAGAGTGGTGGTGTAGTAAGAATTTCCTTGACACGACTGAAAGCCTTTTCACACTCGAGTCCCCATGTGAACTTAACCTTTTTTTTAATAAACTATTAATGGGTGCCAATATTTTTGAAAAATTCGGATCAAATTTCCGATAATAATTGGCTAGCCCTAAAAAAGATTGAACTTGACGAACAGTTTTTGGTTTTGGGAAATTTTACACTACTTTTTCTAACCGTTTATCAGGCTTTACCCCTTGTTCTGAACAAATATGGCCCAGATACACTACCTCTTTCCTTAAAAATTGACATTTTGAAGGCTGCAACTTAAAGTTGTGTTCTCTAAAGCGCTGAAAAACTTCTCTTAGTTTGCTGTTATGTTCGTCCAAACTCTTAGCAAATATCACGACATCGTCGAGATACATGAAGCATTTAATCCCTTGAAGTCCCGTTAGAATTCCGTTCAGTAGGGATTGAAAAAATGAGGGGGCCGTTTTTAAAGCAAATGGTAATCGTTTATAATGGAAATGATTAAAATTGGTACTAAACGCCGTTTTGGGTCAATTAGTACTTGGTGGTACCCGTTAGCTAAATATAACGTGGTGAAGTATCTAGAAAGACCCAAACGATCTAAGATGTCCTCAATTCGGGGAAGGGGATGCAGACTTTGTTTAGTTCTCTGAAGCCTACACATAACCGATATTTCCTTTTACCGGTATCATCTACTCCTTTCTTAGGAATTAGAAGTACGGGGAAATTAAATGGACTGTCACTAGGTTCGATGATATCGTCCTCGAGTAATTTTTTGAGTTGTTCCTGACACTCTTCTCGATGGGCTTCTGGCATGCGATATTGCTTTCTTTTTGTGTATGGGGGCTTTATTAGCCATTGACGGTCTTCGTCGGGTTGCATGACAATTTATCGCCTGGCAAATGAAAGATATCACTGTATTCGTAGCAAATATGGGTTACTGCTTCACTTTCTTCGAAGTTAAGGTCTTCTCCCAGCACCAGTGATTCCTTCATTAGCTTGACCTTGAGCCGTTGTTGGAGATTATCAATCTTACCCTTATCCCGTCCTTGGATGCACAGTATACTTACTCAATTTTTCAAGCCTCGCCCTGAAATTCACTAGTTCAACGGGCTCCCTTTCTGCGTTAATATTACCTACCTACGCTTTACCGTTTCTTGGCTTAATTATATATAGCATTCCCACAATACACTCCTGGCTTAATTTCTTCCACCATACACACTAAATCTTCCTCACCTGTGACCGGAATTTCCAATAGCCGCTCTGTTCTTGGGTTCAACGTAATTCTTGACCCCTGAGTGCTTTTACTTTTTCCTAAGTAATACTTTTCCTTTCGCTGTGTAAGATGTAGGTTTTCGCTCTGAGCCTCTGCGTAAGCTGTAGCTTTAAAGATGTTTCGCTGGACTTCCATGTGAGTAATTTCCAGCTCCTTTTCAGCTACA
This sequence comes from Dioctria linearis, assembly GCA_963930735.1. Classification (NCBI taxonomy): domain Eukaryota; kingdom Metazoa; phylum Arthropoda; class Insecta; order Diptera; family Asilidae; genus Dioctria; species Dioctria linearis. The sequence goes on along the minus strand of OZ005740.1, from coordinate 146,712,023 downwards.
CTTTCTTGTTCTCTGCTCCCCATCGGTTTAGTCCTATTGATGGGTGCTTCTTGAGAATCTTTTTGATTCGTTCCCGTGCTAATGCAAAGTTACCTAATGACAAGTTAGGAAGCTGGCGAGATTTCCGAGTGTTTTACATTTAAAATGCACACGACAAGAAAAGAAAGAAAGAAAAAAAATCAAATTCTCTTTAAAACTTTTATGAATAAAGATAAAAAAATGTGAAAGCGCATGTTGCATGCAACGAAACAGAATGGCAAATGTTTCATTTTCGGAAATAAATGAGAAGGGGCGGAGTTTTGTGAAAACCGGTTTTCATGAAATATTGATAATGTTTGGACACATGTTGTTGCTGTAAAAGGAAACATGTTGTTGCTGTAATCCTATGATATTTGAACAGCACGGGTTTCGTTTACATTCGTTTTGCTATGAAAAGATTAAGTGGGAGAACTCTTGCTGGATTCTCTGATATTTTCGGGAAAAATGAGAATTGCATCTGGGCCAAAGCGAAATTTATCTTTTTCCTAAAAATGGGAGGTAGTGTGACCTGATGTAAATTATTATGAATAGGTTGAAAGGATTTTGAGGGATTTAAGAAGATTTTGTCGTTCGGGTAATCCTAAGTTCTCTCGATTTTTGTTTTTAACTCGTTGTCTCAGTTGCACTAGAATAGTGCATAGCCACATTCTTTTCCCCCATTAATGCAAAAGACGAAAGTATATGAAGTTACTTGTTTCATTCTAAAAAACACCAGAAATTTTCCAATTTTGCTATACAGCTTAACTTGTCATTAGGTTAACTTTGGCTAAAGGACTCGACCAATTGTACGAAAGGCCACTCCTCAGCTGTTAGAGCTGGCTGTTAATCATCTTCTTTTGGAACAGTCATCTTTCTTTCCTTTATTTCACCATCTTGGCAACATTCTACTTCTGAAATATACTTTGTGAGGCTATCTGATACCACACCTGCTTTTGATATAATGTCGCGCAAGGCTGCTGAATCTCTTGGGGAAGAATAAACTGACACTTCATTCTGGATAAACTGGTGATGATTGTCCTGGGTGCTTTCCTGCAACTCTATTATCTCGATTTTCTCCTTTCCAGTGTTACATCCCTAGGTGTGTGCTTGCTTTGCTGCGCGTTAAGGTGGGGTGGGGGGATGAGACGCTTGCCTATGGTTAGGGGGTGGGGTGGTGGGAGGAGTTAGCTACCATATGGTCAAAGAATGAAGGAAATCGGTTGGAGGGTGAGAAGTTATGTAAGAAAGAGTGGTGGAAGAATTTTGGTGAAATTTTTCACTATTTATTTGTATATAGTGTAAATTGGTAGGAATTGGGATGGTGGTGGTGGAGAGTGGATGGTGGGAGGGGAGGGGTGCGTAAAAGTGGAAGATACACTTTCCTATGATGGGAGGAGGGTTGGCTACCATATGAAGAAAGAATGAAGAGAAACGGTCAAGAGGGTGAGGAGTAATGGACAAAAGAGTGGAGGAATGGAGGTGAATATACAGTTGTATGTAAATCTATGTAGATTGGAATGGTATGGTGGAGTGGGGAAATGGAGGGGGTGAGCAGGTGTGGGGGAACATGCTTACCTATGAAGAGGGGACAGTTGGCTACCATGTAAAAAAAGAATGAAGAGAAACGGTCAACAGGGTGTGGAGCAATGTACAAAAAAGTAGAATCGTATCGTATAGCACTAACGCTATCGAAAGGAAATTTTTTCGCCCGAATAACCCTCAAAAGTCTGGATTGTTGCCTTAATACTAATAGTCCAGCAGCCACCGCCTGTTTTTTTTAGTGAGTAATAACAGGCTGAATCTTCGTGAGTAGGTTCGGTTCCACGAGACGCAAAGTTTTTCCTCTGTGAAAATTCTCGATAGAGGTAGCTACTGTAGTGCGCAGGTATAAAACATGTCGATTCGGTGGGGTGTTGAAATTGTCTACAAAATGCATGGTTTGACTTACGCGTCCTCCACTTCGAATATGTCCAAATAACGACGTCATAAAAATTATTAATAACCAGCTGATTTTTTGTATGCAGCTTAGTAAATATTTGTACAATGAAATGGCCACATAGTCCTACAAATTTAGTGGTACGTTTTCCCAGTCCTACGCTTACAAGTTGTCCATTCCACGATAACACTTTTTTCATAGATCAAAAGTGTAAGCGAAAAATGGTGATTTCCGGCCCCACTACGAAATCCCCCTTCCCCCTGGAGTAATGAAATTTATACCATAGATAGCCGACCCCAGCAGCTTTCATTTGAGACCTTAACGAATACTCTACGATGTCTCCAGCCCCCGCTATAACCGTTCAAAGTTGAAAATTTGCCGCCCTCGGCGCCCCCCCCCCCCCCGCAGAAACGGACTTGCGGAAACGAAATAGGGACCCAAGGCGCACCTTCCCATTAACTTTTTTGAAAACAAAGCCCCCCCCCCCCCCTTTAGAGGGGGAAAATCAAAAATCGGGCTTCGTCTGGCATTGACCAATTAAGTTTACCATCTAACCCCACCGCCATCCCACACCAATCCCGTATAAAAAACACAGCTCGTCGAGCGTAGCTCGACCTTACAATCACCGATTTTTTTCTTCCTTTGTTTTCTCCATGCCTTTCACTGACAGTTTTCCATTTATACAATCAATGACCGCTTAGTCCTTCAGGAACTCGATCCCCAGATGACGGTATCGAATTAGTGTCATAAATGGTGTTAAACTCGCATGGCTGTTCTACTCCACCTATGCGTAGTGTGGCTTTGCAAGTTCTTTCTTGAGTCCCAAACAACCCTCCAATCATTATTTTCTTGAGAGTTTGTATAGGCGTGTTTCCTTTAATACGATTTACTTTAATTATATTACATATTGCACCTGTATCTACTAATAATGTTAATTTACCTGTTATTCCTATATCCGATTCTACTGAAATAATGCAGTTATTTAACAAACTTAACTCTATGACACTGGCTTCTTTCTGTGGGGTCTTCATGGTCTTCTTTAGAGCTTCTTGTTCCGCTAGAGATTTTTTCAAACAGTTTGCGGTATAATGATCGCAGGCTCTACAAAATTGGCAATAAAGGATTTCTGCGTCTGTTTGCAGCTGTCCTGGAGAACCAATTGAAGTATCCGCGATCCTTATGCTTTGTCTTCGGCAACTAGCAGTATCGTGACCATAGTTTCGGCATTTTACACAGTATGGTGGCTGTTTTCTTGATTGGCATTCCCTAGCAATATGCCCTGTTTGCCCACACTGGAACACTGGATGGGCCTAGGCGGCTTTGCCCTAGCCTGTTATCCACGACATATTCCTGCTGGATGGGCCCGTATGTAAGGGTTCTCTGCATGGTCTGCGGGTATCATTGTTGAAACGATTTGCCTCCCCAGCTATCTCGCATTGTTGCTGAATTCAGTTTCCGTCCGCTTCCCCAGACTTCTGGTTCTGTTGCACGCCGGCAACAAGGGTTCGTTTAATCGTCGAGTAAAAAAAGAATGCGTTGGGTCGTAGAGTAGAAATACCTTTTTACGTTATAAACACAGATTTTACTTTATTTTACACTTATTTAATTTTACAGTCAACACTTGCAATATACTTTTATAAAAGATTTATATATACTTTTCAAAGATCTAGCTATACTTTGGTTACTATTTTTCTTTTACTTTCCACTAGAGGCCTTACCTTGGGTAGGGGGACTCTCTAGTTTCAGGTGTAGAATAATTCTGATTTGCCTTGCATCAGAACTCTCTATTTATTCAAAATCAATCTGCAGTGGTTAATACTCCCTTCCACCTACAGATTGATTATTTGGCAATTTTTGGGGTAGCCAATCAAAAATTACCCATCGAGCAGTTTTTCTGAGAAAAACAACCCAAAATTTATTGCAATAATGCAATTTGATTTTTCACCCGCAAATTATAAAAAATAATTGAGAACAAATGTGTAAAAATAACAGTATCAATTTTCACACGAGTCCCAAAACAATAATTCAACTGCTTTATTACGACAAAAGAAATTTGATGCCGGCGCTTCCGCTAAGGCAATTTCTTTTGGTCAGTATGTTGCACAGCGGGTGTGAGGTAAAATCGTTTAGCGAGTACCATGCTTTACTTCTTATCGCTTTGAATCAATCAGGTGGTTCCATTATACGTTTGGCTGATTGTTTTCAAGCAGGAAGTCCAAAGGTTTCTTATTTACGTGTAGATAGGTGACAGGCCTTATCTACCTAAGAATTATTACCGTGGACATGGGTACTTCTATGATTCCTCATTATGTGCTGCAACTTGACCACAGTCGTATGCGCATAGTTGTTTGTTCATTGTTCTGATTCTCGTTGTGGGATCAGATATCTGTAATTTATGAATGGGAGATGCTTTCTTGATTTTTAGGTAATGCGTTATGAATCAGAGGCAATTGAAGTGGTTATTGCTTGATCATATTATTTGGATTATCTTTGGGGATTCATAACAGTTCTCTACTCTGGAGCCTCGTTGCATCCTTCTCGATATAACTAGCTTCTTCTTGTACTTCATCTAGAGATTTGAGTCTCCTTCCCGTCAGATGCACGTGCATTGTCTTATTCCCTATGCTGCTTTAAAAGTGGCCACTGCGTCAGCTTCCAATTCTGCTATTAGCCAACCTTCCTTATTTGGGTACTAAGCTGTGACTGCTGTTTTAATTTTGTCCAGCAGCTCTTCATTCTATCAGCGAATTCTCGAATGTCCTCTCCAGGTCTTTGTTTACACTCCAGCATTTCCGTACGTAGTTCACTGTTCGATTTTCGTGGCGTATATGCAGTTGTAATAACTTGCTGCAGAGTTTCAAAATCCTTCGGCTCCTGGGAACACACTAGATAATAAGCGTCATCTGTAAGTCGAAACTTCGCACATTTTATGAAGATAGCTTTTTCTTCAGTAGTCAATTGATCGTACAGTTCCTTGCTGCAATTCAGGAAACGGTACACTTCTTTTCCCAGATTTGGTGACCTTTCATTTCTCGTGGTTTTTCCCAGAGCACTAATTTCCTTGGTGTCCACTTCTTACTGCTTGCCTGTATACTTTCTCTTGCTGCAGTGGACCGTCGGCTCTTAATTCTGTCTCCAGTTCCTCCGCCGCCTCTTCTGCTTCCGTCAGTTGCTGTTCCAAAGACAATATTTTATTTATCAGAGCCTTGTTCTTTCTTTTATCTTCTTCTAACAATTGTTCTGCTTGGATCTCGCCCCTTTGGATCACATCGAGTGTAGGCGTTACCAGCAAGTCTAAAGCTTCGCCTTTCGTACAGGACTTAGCAGCAGTATTCCACTCCTGAATAAAGAGATGCTCTCCTATATATTGCCAGTCCTGCTCGTAGCTTTCTAACTTCTCCTTATACTCTTTTAACTCCTGCGATCTTTCCTCTAATTCCTTCTCTTGAGTTTTGAACTTTAACAGTTGCTCTCTTGTCAGTACGTTACTTCTACCCACCGACATTGAAGTCTGAACCAGAAGATCATCTAATTATTCTCTCTTTTCATTGCAATCATAACCTAATTACATATGACTCCCGATACCTTAACTTATAAAAATTAGCCCAAACACTCACAGTCAGCATTAGAATCTACCTCGATCTGGTAATTTCATTAACTTCGTAATTCACTTTTTCTCTAATTACGTTTATGCTTCATTCCGACAAATTTATACAACGCACTCTAGAAAAGATTTTTCACGAAATTCAAATCTTTATTAGAGGCGCTACTCTATATATAGCCGTTTTAGTTTAAAAATATATATATATATATATATATTTTTTTAAAGAGGTAATTCTGGACATTTTGGTACCAGTTTTAAGCAAATCACACTACTACAAGTGCGTCAAATAAATTTTTGAAATCGAACACTCCAGGCTGATTTCAGTACCCGATGAGCCTCATTACACAAACAAATGTCATTTTCATCTTATATTTACCTTTCAGTCTTTTTATTCATATTACCAGGTTATTATTCATTGTGAGTTAGGTAGAAATAAAACTGCATGATGAAAGAAACGAACATACAAAACCGGCGGTAAACACGAATTTGTCAGAAAAACTGCTCAATCAATTACATTAGGCTGAAAAGTAAATGGAGTAGCTAAAAAGTATAACTCCCAAAAATAAAAAATGGAGTAGCTAAAAAGCGTAACTCCCAAAACTAACTACCAAAAATAAAAATCAATTTTAAAAATCACAAAACCTTTTTTTTCGCCGGTTGAGCCAAATTGTCGTGTCCCCTGCAAATTGAGAGCACTTTGGATATTTTAAGAAAAAGTAGCTCGAATCTATTTTAAGTACATCACTTCTTTATTTAATACAGCCTAAACCTAACCGTGAGCAGTCATATGCTCTTACCGTCTAATACAATTTCCAAAACTACCTCGTGTCCAGCGATCACTTGATTAAAAACGCAACTGCTTACCTCCAGTCAATCGCGCACCTCGTTAACTTAGATGCGGAACTCGGAAGTAGAACATGACCCTCACATACCTGTGATGCGGTAATATTCTACTGCCGTTGACGAAACTGCCGGTCACTGTCATTCTAGTCAGCAGCTGGGCTATAGTAAACCAACCGGCAACCGTCAAGCAGATTAGATTATTGTGCGAAAAACATGCTTGGTATTTTTTGCTTCGCTTCGCTGTGCCAGTGAAGTAATTAGGCACACAGCTGTGCCGTCAATTAGGCAGTCAGTGTTAAACAGCACGCAATAGCCCAGCATTTTGCTATATGAAGCAATACGCTCTGTGATTACCTACTGCTAGTCCATACAATGCACTTGCCAGTTACGGGTCCATGCAGTTCAGCTTCCGCATACAAGTTCGGGCCACGACAATTATATAAATATTGCTTATTAGAAATGAGAAATTTTGTTGTTGAAAAGATGGTAAGTTTTGAATTAGCATTTATGAGTAAAACACATTGTTATTCAAACATGGTGTAATATATAATATATAACATAAAACATAAAAACCATTTATAAAAATAATATATAATAACATTTCAGCTATTTGAAATGAAAAATATACATCTCTGTAAATTTATATTGTTATTCAGTTGTTATTATTTATTTATATTTATTTACTTACCTAACGAACTATTTAGCATTTGTAATCACTCATGCATTCTCCATGTAAGCCTCTATTACATCGATTATAAATTGTGCGTGATCTATGCGCAGGCCCCCCATTCTTTCTACTACAAACTACACACACTTTTTCTCTTCTTCCCGGAAGTTTTCTTTTTCCTGGGGCTGTTGTTGAACTTGGGAATATAGAATATGAAGCTGTTTCTTCAATGTTTTTTGCCAGCATCCATTCTGTTGTAATTCACCCAATTATTTTAGTTAAAAAATCTAACCGAGTCAGATGACGATAATCAGTATTCATTTTATACAAAATATACGAATTCAAAACCATTCTTGGAAGAATTGAAAAAACTACTTTCTTCCAAAACTTCAGAGATCTTTACTCGCCCAAGTAGGTGTAAAGCATCATATCGGATATGTCCACAGTGCACACCCCTATAAATTCATTATAATTGTGTACTATCAAAGGTTTTTCAACGATTTTTTGCCATTGCTCTTTTTGAATAGTAATTGTTTTATTTTCGGTCACTGCATGTGTTGATAATAACAATACATTTTTTCTGTGTGACTTTTTCTCTGTATACCCTACTAGTAATATTTCATTATCTCGAAAATATTTTGATTTACCTATCCTTATTTTTCTTTTAGAGATGATGAAATATATTTTCTGTTGCTGCGTAAAGTTTCGATCAGAAACGTAAGTTTTTGAAACAGCGATCTTTCTAAGGGAATACTTGTAAAGAAATTATCTGCAACTACGTGATATCCCTTCATGAAATAATTACCCATATTCAATAGTTTATGAATTATCACTTGCTTCGGTTTGTAGATGTTGTTTAGCGCCGCGATAACAAAAGAATCCGAAACAATATCGAGTTATTGCATCAGTTAGCATCCAGAATTTGATTCCCCACCTATGATGCTTTTTATTTGGTAAGTACTGCGTCATGCCTGATCTGCACTTTGTACCTACCAACGATTCATCTATGTTTAGATGCTGGTTAGGTGTATAATGGGATCTAAAAATCTTATTTGCTGACACAGGCTGAAATTTTGCTGACGGTCAAAATCATGACTATTTCTTGGTGATAAATTGTAGTTGTCTACAGCATGGAAGAATTTCAAAATTAGTTGAAACCTATTTCTTGAAAGCATTTACCCAAACCATGGCATATATATATGGTTTCTTGACCAATAACTGAGAATTGTTGGTTTTCGGGTAATACCCATTTACAAAATAATTGCGGAATTGGAATTGCGGTGTTTTTCCATTCTTGTACTCTGGATTAATTTGCTGGTTCAATATTTCTCAGAAATTGTCTTGCATAGCGATTTGTCGCAGTTTTCAAGCTATCTAAGAATGCATCCGTAAAAAATAAGTTGAAATATCGTCGTTGTTTTTATGAAACTTTCTATGTGGCAAAAGCATAATTTTATAGGAGAGACAAAAAACTGACCATTCTTGTCAACTATAAGTATTGAAATAACACAAAAGACCTTCCGTTTTCTGCTTTATACAGGGTGTTTCCCACTAGGAGATCAGTAGAGGGGGAGGTGATAGTACTCACCTAGACGAACCAAAAATTGTATGGCAGGGGGGGGGGGGGGCATATCAACCGTTTAGGAGTTACAGGGTGATTAAGAAAAAAGCTAGTTTTTCACAAAACATCCTATATCTTAAAAACTACAGGGTATACGGTCACACTTAAGAGCTCATTGTATGCAGAACTTCCTGGCCTTTCCAACGACTGCGAAAATAAAAATATTTAAGAAATTTTCAGAAACGAACTCCACTTAACAAAATAACGAATATGTTATGACTCTGGTTCACGTTCCGGTCTTCTTCAGGTCTTTTGCATGCCATGTGCCTCTTTTCTTCCCCTCCAAATTGTCAACTTCATAAGTCTAAGGTGAGACTTTCTTTGAAGTTTTAAATGGACCTATATACTTGGGAGCTAGCTTTGCACTAAAATATTGAGCGGCGTTTGAGAGCACATAATTCTTCCTCCAAACCATGTCATTGGCAAAATAGCTTACAGATCTTCTTCTTAAATCATACGTTTTCTTACTGGCTTCTGACGCTTTATTCAATCTGATTCGTATGTCTGACCTTACTTTTTCTAATGAAACCTCGCGTAGTCTACTATCATTACTGCTCGTTTTCCTGCAAACCTCTATACAATTGACCATTTATCGTCATTTCCCTCCCAAAGTTTACAAAGTACGGGATTAGTTTGGTGACTTCGTGAGTAGATGTATTGCACATACAATTTTTGATAATTGTAAAATGCGGTGAAACTTATATTGATACAATACCCGTCACATAAACCTCGAAATTCCCTGCTCGTAAACTGAGATCCATTTTCGCAAATGATTTGCTTCGGTACCCCAAACAACAGTAGCACAGAATCTTCTAATATCTGGATGATATTTTTAGTAGTTGCTGAACGCAAAGGAAAGAGAAGCGGAAATTTACTAAATTGGTCCACGAGGGTGAAGATATAAACATAACCATGACGAGATTTTGGTAACGGTCCTATCAAATCTATGCGCAGTATTTCCCATGGAAAATTAGCGCTTTTGCGGATAGCCATAGGGCCAGCAGGTTTCTGAAGGACTGGTTTGACTGCTTGACAAGTCTTGCAACTTCTTACGTAAGTTGCAATATCTTTCCTCATTTTAAGCCAATAGAAATGTTGAGATAATCTGTCAAATGTCTTTTGGATTCCCACATGACCGGAGGTAGGAGCGTCGTGCGCTTTAAAAATAATTGGTCTTTCTTCTACAACTCTTTTCCAATGATCGGACTCCGCCGCGAGTTCGGGATATGGGACAGAGCAGTGTTTAAACAATTGTCCGTTTTCGATTTTCCAATCGGGATAATCAGAGGGGTTAGTGTCTACCACATGCAACATTTTAACATACCACTTATCTTTTACTATTCCCCATGTCTGTTCTAAGCTAGTTAGTATTGGTACGCTTCTGGACAGGTAGTCGAGAAGCAAATGTTCCTTGCCCTTACGATGTAATACCACAAAATCATGCTGCTGCATTCTGACTGCCCATCGAGCTAGTCGGCCAAGATGGTCTTTTAGATTATTTAGCCATACTAATGATGCATGATCCGTCACTACGGTGAATCGCATACCCTCAAGATACGGTCGGAGTTTTTCTACAGTCCATAAAACAGCGAGACATTCTCGCTCTGTCGTGGAGTAATCGCGTTCACAACGTGTGAGCGACCTGCTCAAGTAGACAATTACATTTTCTTCTCCGTTTATATCCTGGGTTAAAACTGCCCCTATACCATGACCAGAAGCGTCTGTATGAACCATAAATGGATACTCGAAATTGAGACACGAGAGGATTGGTGCAGATACTAACCTCTCCTTGACTTTTCTAAATATTTGCTTACACTGCTCGGTCCAAACAAATTTTCGATTCTTCTTCAGTAAATCTGTAAATGGCGATATTAACGACGCGAAACTTGGCACGAATCTCCTATACCAAGCCACAATCCCGATAAATTTCCTTACATCTGAAACTGGATTCGGACTTGGGATATCCAAAATACATTTGACCTTATCGGGATCCACTTGAAGACCATTTTACATAACCAAGATATCGCAACCCACTTCGACAAAATTCACATTTCTCAAAGTTAATTTTCAAACCAGCCTCAAAGAGCCTGTCCAGGACCTTTCTTAAAATATCTATATGTTGCTCAAAAGATGATGTGACGATGATGATGTCATCCAAGTAGACAAAAACAAAATTGTCCAACTCTCCAGATAGAACACGATCAATTAATCGCTGCCAGGTTACCGGCGAATTCGTGAGACCAAGAGGCATCCGACGGAGTTGAAACAATCCGCGGCCTGGAACCGTAAAGGCAGTGTATTGTTTTGAGTTAGTACTCATAGGAATTTTCCAAAAAGCAGACTTTATGTCGAGCGAAGTAATATATCTAGCATCTCTCAACTTATCCAATATCGCCGATACATAGGGTAAAGGGTAAGTATCTTTCTCACTGACTCTATTAAGTTTTCTGTAATCTATATAAAATCTGTATGAACCATCTTTCTTTTTTGTTAGCACTACCGGGGACGCCCAAGTACTGTCGGAAGGCTGTACTACACCTGCAGTTAGCATTTTATCTAATTCTTCAATAATTATATTCTGAATGACTGGGGACACTGGATAGTACCTCTGTTTAATTGGTGGTGAATTTGTTCGAATTATATGTTCAACGTTGCTGGTACAACCTAGCCCATCTAGCCCATCTTTGATCTTGCTAACTCTACAACTGTATTAAGTTTTCTGGATTGCCCTTCTGAGACTTTGGACTTTCCCTCTAAAGAACAGACATCAACCTTTCCCGGCTCATTAAATTTCCAAAACTTATCCTTCAAATTTACTTCCAGTTCCATGTCGCACCGAAAGTCCATCCCTAAAATGAGTGTGTGAGGTAAGCCTGGCATAACAAGAACTTTGAAAACTCTAATAACATCTTCAAATTCAATCGGTACATTAATCTCCCCAATAGTTTTAACTTTGTCACCATTCGCCAAGGTAATTGAATTTGACCCAGACTCTAGTAATGTTAATCCCAGTCGTTTTAATTTAACCCAAACTGATTCGCCGATAACGGTTCGAGAAGCTCCTGAATCCAATAGACCCAGCATCCGAATACCAAACAGTGAAACTTCTAGAAAAGGTCGAACATCATTATCTACATTGGTGAAAGTGTAGTCCAATTCAACTGACAACCTTGGACAATTTGTTAGATCAGAAAAATTTCTCAAAAATTCTACTCTTCTCGCGGCCATTGGATAGTTATCGGAACTCGACTGGTCGCTTACTGCCGAGCTCGAGTTTCGTTTCCCGAGACTGAGTTCAGATTACTTTCTTCATTTGAGTTTCTTACTTCCCTATTATTGTTGCGATTCTGATTACACCTAGGACAAGTAGCTTTAATTTTTCCTATTGCGCCACACCCAAAACACCGTTTGCTTTCACGACAAAATCTTGCAGTATGACCATCCCGTTTGCAATTAAAACAATTATATTTCAGACGAGGACTATGACTTTCTACACTCGAAATACGTTGTGGCTCATAGGATATGTAAGCTAAGTCCGGCTTTAACAACGTGTTGTTCCGCTGAAAGGGCGGAGGTGCAAATGCTTCAACAGATACTTTGACTTGACGGCTTCTAGCTTTCTACAGAGTTCCAATAAATCTTCTCTGGGGTCAATTTCACTTAGGCCGAGTTGACTCTGATAATAAGGACTGATATTATGCTTTAACGTTCGGAGTTTCTGTGCTTCGGTAAGATTTGTAGAGAGACGAGAGAACATACTTTCCATGACTGCGACGTAAGTACCTATTGATTCGGTCGTCCCCTGAGTACGCCTTTTAATCTCTTCTAACAAGCGATCGTCGTAATCCAGGGGTAAGTACTCCTTTTTCAATTCCCTGATTAAATCAGACCACGAAGAACACTTGCCCTTTTTCGCTCTGTACCATAGCAATGCGCGACCTTCGAATAAGTCTAGAGCGGAACGAAAAAGTTGAATTTTAGAGACACCTCTAGCCTGACGAAGGTCCGAGACCCTTTCCACAAATGAATTTAAGGACTTTCCCTTCTCACCACAGAATCGAATGTCCCACTTCTCAATAGCGATCCTGTGTCTACAGTTCGTACAGAATGACTGTGTGTGATCCTGATCTGTTTCTGAATCATCCGACTCATCTACGGCTTTATCTTGTAGTTCCCCCATTGCTAAGATAAAAGAGCTTCTTAACGAAATTTTAGCGGTAGCTTGATTACTATCAGTATCGGACATCCTATTCAGCCTGAAGCTCCATTCAATTTTAGTTACAATTTTCTTATACTCGCCACCCTCCTGATCCCCATTAAAGGATTCAATCAGACTTTTAACTTCACTATATTTCTTTCCTAAGACCTCTTTATCTTGGTCGAATGTTAAAAGGGTTGGTCTCCAACAAAGGGCCGCCACCTCTTCGTTTTTCTGCTTTTAACGTGGCTAGGTAAAGTTTACGCATGTCTTCAACAGGCCGAGTTTGTAGCCCCCTTACCGTCATCTCGTAGCCCAACTCTTCTTGACTTAACCTGTTAACATCCATTTCGAATCTACACTACGTATCTTTAAAGAAAATCGGGATCAAAGTGTAAATTGCGAGTCCTCGAACATTCACGTTGTAAACAAACAAACGAAATTGATTACGAGCTCAATCAATTTGTTTCCGCTCCAATCCGAAGACTTACATCAAACTAGACCTTTTAAAATCTTCAAAGAGATACTCGCCGCCAAAATACGAAAATCACAATTTGAAAGAAAATATCAAATTCTCACTAAGAAATAAACGACACTGAGGGAATATATTGTACTGGAGTTGGTTTCCTCTCTCTATGAATCTCACTTTCAAACTCTTATTAAAGAAAAGAAAAGATATAGTACTATATATAGGGCCAAAGAGGAGAAATTGTACCATCAGAACCTCGAAATCCACTAGAGAAACCAGAAAAAATGCAAATGATTCCGCCAAGAAGGAAATATACAAATTCAAGTGTTGTCGGCAATCGATGGTCGCTGCAAGAACAAAAAGAAGCGTTCTATACAGAACTGAAAAATATCAACATCCACGAGGAAATAAGATTTCCGGATTTTAAAACACTATATGATTCGGGGTTATTATTTTCGACAAGGTTTCATAGAATTGCTTTTAAATGAGGGCACCGAATCTAGATCACTGGTGGAGTTCTGTTCGAATAACATTAGTCAACCCCGTCCCAAAACTGTAACATTCCCCAATATCCCCGTATTGATTCTTATACGACCGCGCAACAAGAATAGTGAATCTTCTCAAAATGACTCCCAAATATTCCAATGCTTATCCGCACAATAATGTATTTTTAGAAGGAATACATTGATAATATGCGACAGCTTACTCCCTTCACTAAAAAAAAAAATAATGAAAATATCAAACAAGCGAAAATTCCACCAAGAGGAAAATAAGAATAATAAGTATATAAGTTTCAGGGCAATCACATCCGAAATTAATCATTTTAAGAGGGAGGTACATTTATTACTGCTTCGACACAAATATATGAATTTCTAATAATTATTTCCGTAGGCCAAATCCGCTAGCACGGTATTTAATAATTTGCACGCGAGGCACACCAATACGAATTTCCTCATATAACACTTAAGTATTAAACTACATTTATATTAAGCGCCACGCATCAACAAATAATTTTTGACAAAATGAATATCCGCTATTTGTATAGTAATTTATTGCAATACAATTTCGGGATACGCATGAAATAAGGTCACAACATCAAGCGAACAATCATTGTAGCTCAAAGTATAGACTCTCACTCAACATTTAAATATGTATATAAAGATTTTTCCTTTGATAGAAACACAAAAGTGTCGCGTAATTTTCCCCCAAGTATTCGAGTAATTCTTCACGATGCACAATTATGATTCAAATCTGTTCAATACTCCTATTAAAAATAAATCTGCGCACATCCATGTAAATATATATTTATATTTCCAAACGAAATTTAATGAAAAGATCTTTAAGCAAATCTGCAAATTTTACCTCAACTCTCAGCATCGAGTCTGTAACCGAGATCTTGGAAGTTTAACAGGTATGCTCAAATTTACTGATAACTGATCGTAGACGACTCAATGCTTCGAATTTTTTTTTCTGTATACCAAACCTTTATATAAAAACTTACAAACAAGCGTATGCACATATATATTTATTGCCAAAGAAAAACGTTTATGGAAATTACGTTGAACTACAGCGGACTGAATACATGGGCGACTTAATTAGCTGCAAAAAAAAAACAATTTAGAAATAACACAAGTGTATACCTATATGTGTATAAACTTTAATTACTGCAAACTTAACCGTGTGTATGTTTTCCTATTAGATAATTTGATATGCTGACATCCAGCCACTTTTATTAAAATATTTCTAGGTTTTCCTTAATAAGGAGAAAAAAACAAATTCCACCGATTTGAGATCAGGCCCCACGTTGTTACGGTTCTCCTTACAGTTCCGTAACGAGGATGTACTGCATCCTCCTTGGTAGCTCAATGAAAACGGCCAGGGCTCTTTGAATCCTAGAAATATGGGCGCCACTTGTTTTTTGTTTTCCTTTTAGATTACCACGAGAATCAAGAAACTCGGAAACTTCAGAGTTAAATAACAAAACTAAACTATCGTAGAACGAACTGAATATTTATTCTATATATGTATGAATGCGAAGACAATATACAACGGCCGTAGATCAAACGGAATTATTATATTTTGTTAACGATATGGAATCACAACAATATTGATAAAATAAAACAAAACAAAAAAATTAACAAAAGAAAAGTAAATTGATACTCAACTACGGGCAGGGTTGACACTTGAAAAAAGAAAAGTGGAGTAGATTTGCCATAAAAAGTGGAGTAAATTATACAAAATTGGAGTAAATTAGGAACTAAATTGGAGCAAAAAAGGAGTAAATTAAAATCGTTTTTTTAAAGATTTCAAATGCCTATAATTATTTCACATGTTTCTTTTTGAATATACATATTGTAATATATGTTGTTCCACAATTTGTCCGGAAGCTATTCATGATGAATTTTGCTTATTAGGTCTGGTTATTTATTAAAATTACACCTGGCAGAGAACTGCCAAACTTACGGTTCTGTATAGCTAAGATGAGCCGCTGTTTTATCGTTATATTTCCTTCGTAGATTTTGTCCACCCTTAAGGCTTGGTATTTGCCAATCTGTAAAATTTATGGCAGAGTATGCCGATGTTTATATATTGGAGGCAGAGTATGCCGCTATATTCCAGATGGCAGAGTATGCCGATGTTTGTATATTGGAGGCAGAGTATGCCGCTATATTCCAAATGGCAGAGTATGCCGATATGTTTTGAGAGATAAAAACTACTCGTTAAAGTTGCAATTAAATCTGATTTTATTTAGTTAGTATCACCTTATTTATACAAATTGAATACAAAGGAATCGGTATTCTTTACCATTCAAAAAGGGGGGATTATTGCAGAATTGCAATATACAAAGTTCTTAATCAGAAACTGTAGTGTCAGCATTTTTGATCACACAATTTCTGATTGAGTCACAATGTATCGCTATTGTAAAGCAATGACCTCAGGTAAGAATATTTTATTTATCAAGAAATATGCTTGCATAGCGGAATTTGTTTGCGTTGCAAATTCTTCTTGAGGTCAAACAAACTTTGTTTGTTTTCAATTATTTTTCGATTTGATATTTGTTTATAATGATTGACCGTGGTCATGGCTTTACATCCTTACCCTTAAAAGAAAAAAAAAATTTGTATATGAAAAAAAAATTCTTTTTTGTTACATAAACTTATGCATATTATTAAATTAAACATATTCTAATTTATTTATGTAATTATAGTATACTGTTAATTATTTTTATTACAGGTTAATTGCTTTGTTAATACAGGATTATTTGCTAATTATTGTTATTATTATCATTATTATTATGATTTTTTTTTTGTTCTAACGTTACTAATATCTCCGTGATATATTATTCTATTATTTTTATATAATTATTCTACAGTATTTAACCATTTTATTAGTTTACGTAGTCTTGAGTCTGAGCCGGTTTTTTTTTTTTTTTTGTTTATATCTGGTATGCCTCTATGAACTTTGATGATTCGTATTGTAGCGTTAGAATGTATGTAAATATATATATCCTCAGAGGTCCTAGTGTGTCAACTGAGATCTTTTCGCAACTACTGGTTTGTGTGTCCATTGTCACTAGAGGTTCATTTGTGTACCTTTTGAATTTGTTCTTTGCACAGTTATCATACTTGTTTATGTACTTCTTTATCATTGTGTAAAGGTTTCCATATGTGCCTTTATTGCAGCGTTTAATTCCAGCGTGTCCACCATGCTTTTTGTCATGGTACTCTTTTACTAATTCTTATTTTTTTCTTTGGATCCTTGATCCTTTTTGGGGGTTTATAACGTAGTATCTTCAGTGGTGTTGCCTTACCACATTTATCATTCTGCTGCAGCTTATTGAATTTCCTTTTGAATTCATTAATATCCATATAGCATCGTCCTTTGCGAGTGCTAATTCTGTAATATTATTCTCGTTCATCTTTTGTATCAGCTTCTCCATGATTTAACCAGAGTTAAATGCAGGATTATCGCTGTACTGAACGGTTACCCCTTTCTTACATATTGCTGGCAAACTTTTATCTATCGCATTCTCTTGTGCGTACGCTGTATTGAATTGTATCCTCTTAATATTTCTTATGTTGGAGATGGATGTGTATTCCCATATATAGAATTGACCTGATTTTATATTGGCTCTCCTTCTAATCCGTTTTGCTGCTTTTTCATCATATTTCGTGTGATAACGTCTATTTCTCTTGGTATCATTTCTCAGAGTACATTTTTATTCCTGACAGGGCATTTGCATTTGTATCTACTTTCCCAGTTTGTACACAATTTCAAGATCCTTATCTATGAAGATTTGTTTAGACCTCATCACTATTGACGTATTCTTGTTGCAAAAGTCTGCTCAATCTTAATTGTAACACTTACCGCCTCTATCGATGCCTTCGGTTAGTCTTACATAATGATCGGCTTACTTAGTCTTCTTTCTTACTTTCGTCGATTGCGACTTTCTTCTTTCAGTTTGTTGAGCTTTTGTATTAGTTGTTTTTTTAAGTCCTTCTCTTTTGTGATCGGTATCACTCTGTATAGCTCTGCTATTTGCTGTCTCAGTTTTACAGCTACACCGCCCCTTTTTTACATATTATTTAATTGCATTTGTATTACATTATTTATTAGAAAACAATTATGAGAAGAAATCTCAAATACACAAACTTAACAGCTTTGCTTTTCTCCAATCACATCGAAACAAAAATTATCAAAAGAAAGGAACATGTAATAAATGAGTTTAAAAATAAGAACAAAAAATACTTTGCTTCCATTCAACAAGCAAATATAAACGAAAACTTTACCATTTTCAGTTTAAATGAACCTTGTGCATTTTAAGTGTATCTATCATTCATTTAAAGTGGACAAGGTTTCATTCAATTTGATACAATTTCATTTAAGTTGAACTAAGTTTTATTTAACTTGCACAAGGTTTCATTAATCTTGGACCTGGTTTCATTTAGGCTGAAAAAGGTATCATTTAAACTGAAAATAGTATATATATAATGATACTAGGTATATAGTTTAGAAAGTAGCATTCAAAGTTAATTTAAAATATATTCTCCATCTTTAAATCGAAAATTTAAAAAGAAATGCAACAAAGAATCTGAAGGTTCGAAAATTTGTTTGCTACTATTTAGCAATTCTTTGGAAAGTAAAAGATTTTCTACAGTTTCTACTTTCAGTTTATTTCTTTTCTCAGTTTTGATGAGCGTCATTTTTGAAAAATATCTTTCCGCTGATGCCTGCTGTGAGGCAAAACGCACAAGTTAATCATGTATTTATGTAAAGTTTTGCACAATGTATTATCAAATTGGTCTTTCTTATTGCTTATATTTAACCAAAATTTTACTATGTCGCTATCAAAGCATGAGTCTAATATAGACTTGTCAATCCCAATCAATCGTCTCCACTCTAAATCAAGTTCTTCGCGCGGGGTTTCACTGAAGGGGTATGTTTTATGCAAGTTGGAAATAGAAGGCATACTTCCTTCTTGAATTTTATATGGGTTAATATAAGACAAATATTCGAAGGTTTTTTTTTAGAAAAATCAAATCTCTTTTTTAATTGATCTAACAGACAAACATAGAATTCAACTAAATTCTTTTTTATTTGTTCTGTGTCTTCCGTGCGCAGTTTCTCTTCAAACTCGTTAAATTTTAGTCCAAAATACATTTTGGATGTAGGCAAATAAAACTCTGAATTTTTATAATTAATATTTAAAGTCAAATGTTCAGACAAAATAAAGTTTTTCAAAATATCTGTTGCCAATTGGTTAATCGAAGCATATAATAAATGTATTTGTGAGCTCTCAGATTGAAATAAACGATTAAGTTTATTGATTTCTTTTAAGATATACGATAAAAATAAAAAGTAAGCAAAATTTTGGTTATTTAAGTTTTCTTTAATTTGGAATGCTTTTTCTGATTCATTATCTTTATTTTCCCATGAACACAATAGAAAATAGTGTTGTAAAGCATTCCATTGCTCTAATATTCTATTAACCACTTGTTCTAAAGAAAGCCAACGTGTGCCTGATAAATTAAAAATTTTGTATTCCGCTACATTAAGAGCAGTTTGAAATTCTTTAAAATTATATTGCCTTTTCGGGCTATGAGAGAAATATTTATATATATTTTTTGCCAATTTTTCAACACATTGTGGTAAAATTTTGGATGCTGCTGATGCTACAAGATGCAATGAATGACAGCTACATCCCAAATAGAAGATATCCGGCTTTAAGTGTAAAAATTTTGCTTTCACCCCGTTTAACTCCCCACACATTACTGAGGCATTATCGGAACCTATCCCGATTAGATTATTAATTCGAATACTCTCATTTGAGAAAAGATTTATGATGGCATTATAAATATTCAAAGCAGTACATTCTTCTAATTCAATCAAACCATAAAACCGATCTTTGACCATTTTTGTTGCTT
This sequence comes from Dioctria linearis, assembly GCA_963930735.1. NCBI lineage: Eukaryota > Metazoa > Arthropoda > Insecta > Diptera > Asilidae > Dioctria > Dioctria linearis. Next base: position 146,692,242 of record OZ005740.1, on the reverse strand, counting down.
CACAAAAATATCTTACTATAACTACCAAAGATTTCGATGTAGAGACATCTGTGCTTTCATCTATTATTACAGAAAATTTATGTCTTCTTAAATGCATGCTAATTTGTTGACGTGAAAACGGACCTATTACTTTATTTATCATAGAAGTAAATTTTGTTTTACCTACTTGAATTTTATCGCTTTCTGGGAACAATATTTCAAATAATTGCGGTAAAGATTCCATTGTGGAGAATGGCAAATTGTTCGCCACACAGTGGGGGAATTTAACTACTTAAGCGGCAGTAATTCTTACATAATTAATTAAGCTCGCAACACCCACACATACACGCGCCGCGCGTGTGGGGTGTGTGTCGCAGGCCTGGGTGCGACCTCCCCCATCACCACTCATCTCCCTCTCCTAGTATTTAGTTATACCGGGTTACATTACATTATCGGCGTAAACGCTTTTAGCATTTGATGAAGCGATTAAAAATTTCAGACACATAATGTAAAAAGTGGCTAAGTCAAAACCGTTACACTATTTGCCTACTCTCCATGAAGTGTCTAGACTTTTCGTGAAATGCTGAGTTGCCTCAAAGGTCTACGACATATATATATTCTAACGGAAAGAGAAAAACAGAAAAAACCAAAAAATAACAGCAAATATGTTTTGTCCATGACATTGCGTTTAAAAGTTAAAAGATAATAATTAAAATGTCAAGATCATTAATTATTATCATTATGAGATCTTTGAATTCTAATGATAGGAGACTACAATATTTATATTTGAACGGTATGATTTGGGATTAAATACTAAAAATTTATGTATAAGACGAGATGCAGGATTAATACAAATTTTTGATTGAATATCAAGAGCATCAATTTTATTATTAAGCAACTTAAATAAAAATATGTCGTCAAGATAGGAACGTCGATTAAGTAAAGTTGTCATAGACAGTCTATCTTATCTTAATCTAATGTTATATTCAACATTAGACTAATCAAATTTGGAAAATATAAACAGAGTAAAACGTCTCTGAACGTCTTCAATTTTGTGTGTATATGTAGCACAATAAAAAGTAAACAACACACATTGAAGTACCGGAATAAAGATTTTGTTGAAGTACTAAACTGAAAGGGGTGGCCGCAAACTAAAAACAAGAATTTATTAAAAGTACTGTACTCATTCTCTTTGTTAAGACTATGAAATATGTACAATATTCTATAATGTTGCTTATGTAACTTTTGTACATCATCTTTAGACCCTGTTGATTGTGTAATTTTCTTTTTCTAAGGGAGAGAAAAGGCTACCTTGTTTTGTTTATATGTGAACTAAAGAAAAATTGTATATTTATCGAACACGCTTTACCTCATGTTTCATTCCTATAATAATATATCTTAGTATTTTCACTGAAACTGAGTGCTTAAATGATTAGGAATTTGAAAATTCTTGAGCGAATCACTGTTACAATAAATTTCGAAAGTTGAATATAAAAATATGAATTAATGCCTAAGTGAACAAAATTTGCAGGACTGGAACATAAATCGTTTGGGAACTATCCTAGACTATGTAAACCAAGACTACGGTATTCAAATAGATGGTGTTAATACCGCTTATCTATATTTCGGAATGTGGAAGACAACATTTGCCTGGCATACAGAGGACATGGACCTTTATTCAATAAATTATTTGCATTTTGGCGCACCCAAAACGTGGTATGCCGTTCCGCCGGAACACGGTCGTAAATTAGAAAAAATCGCAAACAGTTATTTCCCTGCCAGTTACAAGAACTGTCGCGCTTATTTGAGACACAAAATGACTTTAATAAGTCCTCAAATTTTGAAGCAGCATGAAGTGCCCTTCAATAAGGTATAAACACGTTTCTTTAATAAAAAAAATTTTGTTTCAAATTTTTTAAGTAGATAACTCAGGAAGCTGGTGAAATCATGATCACTTTTCCATTCGGATATCATGCTGGATTTAATCATGGGTTTAACTGTGCAGAATCGACAAATTTTGCTCTAGAAAGGTGGATAGAATACGGTAAACGAGCAACTCAATGTACTTGCAGGTAAGCTTCCCAGCGTGCGTCTACCAATAATTCCTAATAGTAAACAACATTTTTTCATAGCAATGATATGGTAAAAATTTCAATGGATACTTTTGTAAAGCGGTTTCAGCCAGATAAATATGACGTTTGGCTTGAAGGAAAAGATATCGGGCCACATCCTGAAGATCCGCCGACTTCAGTTACACCAGCCCCTCCTCCCACACACAACGACATTTTATGCAATAAAAAGTTAGTACTATTCTTATTATTTAAAGTAAAATATTTGCGTTTTATTTTGTAAATGGGATCGTGTAGTACTATTCTTAATATTTAAAGTAAAATATTTGCGTTTTATTTTGTAAATGGGATCGTGTCGTGGAAAATTATACGTATTCGGACAATAAGTTTTCAAAGACGGGTGGCGCATTGACGTTGAATAATTTGTTGGTGGCTTTGCAAACATTTTTCTTTTACCAAACAACTTCAGTGCGTGGGGATAACATAATACCACTAACAATCGTAACAAACTGCGAAGGGTACAACGTTAGACTCACGTTTTTTTTTTTTTTTTTTTTTTTTTTTTTTTTTTTTTTTTTTTTTTTTTTATATATATATATATATAAAACGATATACTAGTTCTTAGATTAACTAATTCGTTGCCATTAATTTTCTTTTGACAATTTGAACACAAAAATCGTATTAATTTAAAGGAAACTGCAATTGGTTTCAAAACATTCTGTCAATATTCTTTTAATTTTCTTGGCAAAATTTCAGTTTGAAGAGTTTACTGTGTGAATTGGTATGGTATTCCATCGCAAAGCTCTAGAGCCAAGTAAATTTCGCACTTAATAACTTTGGATTTAGCTATTATTTGACTATTATTGGCAAAACACGGATCTTTAATCAAATCTTGATCCTAGAATCCAAGCGAATTTAAATCGTATTTAGTCAACGTATTTGTAAAATTCTTTGCTTTTGAGAAATTATATAAATAATAGTTCCATCATAAAACAGTTCACGAAAAACCTAATTTATTTTGTAATTATGGCTGTACAGTTAAATATTATTAACTAATATTATTTTAAAACTCTGCCCTAGCAATGGGGATATTCCCAATAATCTAATCCTAAGAATGAAAAAACAATGTAATCCCACTAAGAAGAAGTCCTTTAAAGAACGTAATCCAGATTTGGATTTGGAAGAAATACAACAAAACCCAAACATACCGGACGATATTAAGGAGGTCCTTAGTGGTGCGTTAACATTAGATGATGTCGATTCTTCTGATGAAGGAGAGACAAGTAGCAATGCAAAGATACAAGATCCTGTAGTTAATAATTCTGAAAATTCAGGTAATATTTTAAGTATTTGTATTAACCTTTGAAAATCGAATTGGAAATTGCTGACAGACTATGATGAGGAGGATGAATTCAAAAAAAGAAAACAAAAACGTAAAAATGATACAGAATATGATGATGATTGGTATTCAAGCAATAAAAATCGGTACAGGAAACCAGGAAATCGAAAGCCAAAAGAGCCCAAAGAAAAACGCGAAAGGGAATCTAAAACTAGGAAGGAGAAGGATCCATCTCAAAGAAAGCCGCGTCGCAAAAAGGTTGAAATTGATGGTAAGTTTATATTATTTTCTAATTTCGACTTGACTTTTGATATGGTTGTTTATTTTAATAGAAACAACAAAACCCTTTGCAAGACTCACCACAGACACTGAAGTATTACGAAAATTAAATGAGCATTTAATAAAGCAGTTAGAACATCCAGCACTTAAAATGTTTAGTCAAAGCAAGAAATTTGAGGGAAAAATTCCCACGTTAAAAAAGACTGTTCCAACTGACTTGGATAGTAATAAGTTAAATTATTCACAAACGCCCCATTCATTCATGAACATGAGCGCTGCAGACCCTCTCTGCATTAATAATTCTAGTCAACAATTTAACCTAAACAATCTGCAGGGTTTATCAGGTGGATTAAATATCTCTTCACAGTCGACGCTTTTGACTTCTGCGATCAGCGTGAATACACCAAGCATAATTAAACAAGGTAAGCTTCTATATCAAAAATTGCAAACTTAATAGAGATATTGCACACAATTTGACCATTTTTTATTAACAAAAAATAAGTGTTTATTGCATCCGAATATTACTTCCTATAGTAAACTAAATTTCAATAAGTGTAATGATGAGTTTATTGTCCAAGTTGCCAAAAACAGTGACTCAATGCAGCACCTCAGAGCGCCATGTCATGGAGAGTGGCAACTAACACAAACTAATTGCTAACTACAGAGGGGGTGTACGAAGCCAGGGGGGCCTGCGCTGGAGGTTAGGGCCCGGACTAGCTCGCCGTCAGGGGTGTGGAGTCTTGGCTTCACCTCTAATTGGCTAATATTTCCGCAGGCAAGAATGTGGTCAAGGAAGCTTGAGATAGACTAGCATGCTGTCCCCTGAGATTGAACTGAGAGAAGGTGGTGGAATATGCCCATGGCATATTCGAGATGACTGGAGAGACTCGGTTGGTATCTCTAAGCAGTCGGGCGGGGGGATGTGCACTGCGTGTAGCGGTGCCCTCCCTTGGGGAACTAACCCACCCTAAATATATCGATAGCCCGCCGCTATCGATCCCATACCATGTAAGAAGGGGCTATGTGTTTGACAGAAGTGAGAAGACCAGCCCATCTATAGCTTTCTGTGGAGTGCGAGAGGCTGCACGACGAACATTCACCTAACCTGATGGAAGGAAACACCCCTCCGAAGGAATGACCACAAAAAAAGAAGACACTCACTTTGTTGGCACGTGGCGCTAAATATATGTGTATATACATAAGTGGATGTCCCTGATATAAATGAAATAAAACTCTAAGCGAGGACATAAAAATTTTGCTACTTAGTAATCCTATCTATGATGTGAGGTAGGTATATAGCTTTACCCCTCTCTTTCATACAAAAATAATTATTTTAATATATCCATTATCATAATACTACACTAATGTAACACCGGCACCTCGCTATGCATTTAAATCAAATTATTTTAATAAATCCAATCTCGTTGTGCTAAATTAATGTATACAAGTATATCGCTATGCGTTTAAATCAAAACAAAAATTCAAAATGCAATATATTACTACCCTTCGGTGCACCTAATACTAAACTTGGACCAAAAGAAAGGGCTCGAGATAAACGTAATTTCTCCATATGACGTAAGTATGGTTCTAAGCTATAAAGGTTCATTCCAACGTTCCTCACTAACGTAAATCCTAATACCTAATAAAATTTTAGACGCACTACTTCATGAACTCTTCAGGTAAGTACATAATAAAATCTTTAAAGTACACAAAAAAATCTTGGACCTAGCCCAAGTGACTTCGGGAGCACCTAGATTGGAGGATTTCCAACTCTAATAATTGTACAGCATGTCCCTTAAGCTGGATTATATTCAAAACATACAATTTCGTAGTATGCGGAAAAGCTTGCCGCCATAAATTAATTCAAATTTGTGAGTGATTAGTAACTTATATAAGGAAATGAGTAAATAAATATAGTTGTTAGTTTGTCATTATTTGTTTTAGTTATTTAGTTATTAGCTTACTTACTCTGCCATATCCAGTCGGGTGAAGCTTCATCCTCTGGGTGAGCAGGATCAGGTTGAAAGCTGAGAAAAATTGTTTTTTTTTTTGTTGTGCTGTAGGTAACGGTTAAATATGATAACGACGCTATTATACATAGGGCGGGAGCGTTTCCCTGGCCGCGGCATTTGATGAATTGAACTCTACTATAAATCTAGTGGCCCTGAGGTTACTTTCGCTTAATGCTAGAAATCGGTCTTTGAGACTTAAGCTCGTGCCCTGCAGCTAATGTACTAGATCTTTTTTTGTTTTTCTTTTTATATTATATTAGCATAGAGCAATAGTGATCCAGCAGCCCTGCTGCCTAAGTTCCTCCTGCTCGAAGTGGCCTTTTGACGAGAGCATTCGTTCCGGGTGCAGAATGTGTCTTTAATGTTGCCGTGATATTTTACTGTCTATCTCTATATATTTCCCAATCGTAATGTTTCAATCCATCAGTCCTTGTATCTTATCTTTGTATTTTTTAATGATAGCCTGGGCATCCTGGCTGCAAGTGCTCGTGTGGCGGATTTCCCACACCTTTATTGCGTAATTAATAAAATTGCCTAATGCTTAAGGTGCACACAGCTCTAATGCCGCATTAATTGTATCCCAGGCCGCGTGGTGATTTAAAATATATATATATATATATATATATATATATATGGATGCCACTGGAAGGACTGTGAGGAATCGTTTAACAAGAACCCAAAAAAAAAAAATGCGAGAAAATGCGAAATTTATTATCTTCTGGGGTTTTTCTTACTCGCGCCGGCACTTTTCCGTACGTATATACAAGTAGTCTTAACCGATGTTGTTAATTTAAATGGCCCTTCTTGGATTACTGCACTGCCACGGAACACTTGATAAAATTTTGTTGTAAGGTGAACAGGCGGAAATATGGTCTACCATGTTCATCCGCTCTTGACAGGTCTTGACAATTGACGTTTTACTAGTTCTAAAAGTTGAAGCTAGGCCTTCACTTGTACATAAGACTAAACGTTCGTTCGCATGAACGTCAGGTTAGTCTGTTCGCAGGAAGAAGAAGATTACTCCAGTGACAGCTAGGTGACGTTATGTTTCAGCGTGAATCTTGCTCACGTTACAACACTGCTACTGACGATGGCCGTTGAGGTCGAGAGAGGAGTTCTATCGTTTAGGTTAGCCGGGCTCTCTTACTTTAAGGACATGTTAAGAATTGAAGAGGTTTGCGATACTGGTGTTGCACTTGACTAGGTTATTGTTTCAAATCTTTATCGTGATATCTGCCTACAGGTATCCCTTGGGTATTTTCTATTTCGTATAAGCAGGTTCATATTTTCTTTATGACGCGGCCTTTTGCGAATTTGTTGCATAATTTAGCGCTCATGCATTTGGCTAGGTCACTCTGAGTCGTCGATAAACCTCTTGACCGGGTCTAAACTGGACTAAACGACAACAGGTATTGTAAGACTTCTCGTATTTCTGATTTGCTTTAGCTAGATTGCTCTTTATCATACTACTACGTTTTATGAACCTTTGCGTGTTCGATTTCCAAGTCCAAACCTTGCAGTTTCAAGCTCCATCGGGCTAGGCGGCCACTCAAATCAGGCTGTTTCATCAACCAGAGTTAGTGTAGTGATCAGTTATGAGCGTGAAGACATGCCTTTCAATACTTTCAATACTGCTGCGTAACATTCCAGTTCCGTGATGCTATATTTGCTCCGAGCACTATTGAGCTTCTTTGACATGAAGGCTATGGGATGTTCTCCACCCTCGCTGTCTTTCTGAAATAACACGCTACCTACTCCAAGTGTGTAGGCGTCACATTGTATGTAGAATCAGTTAGTGAAATGAGGTGTGGTGAGAACTGGGGCTTTAACCATACGGCGTCTGAGAGTCTCAAAGACTTGTTGCGCTGCGTCTGTCCAGATGAACCGACTGACTTTCTTAGACAATCTGTGATAGGAGCAGCTAGGCTGGAATAGTTTGAAATGAATCTCTGATACCATCCCGTCATTCCCAGGAATCTGCGAGCTTGTTTGGTCGTTTTTGGAACTGGAAACTCCTTTATGGCAGATACTTTGCTAGGGTCGGCTCTTAGTGATCCATCTCCAATTAAAAACCCAAGATATTTCACTTGCTTAACTCAGAATTTGCTTTTGCTCAAATTAATGGTTAGATTGGTTTGTCGTAAACAATCCGCGACTTTAGCTAATGTCTCTACATGAGAAGGGAAATCAGATGAAACTATCAAAAGGTCATCTAGATACACAAAGACGTTTTGTCTTAAGGATCCGGGAATTACTTTATCCATTAAGCGAGACATCCGCTGAGGAGCGTTGCACAGTCCAAATGGCATAACAGTGAACTGATATAAGGGGCGACCGGGCACGGTGAATGCCGTTTTTTCTCTGGATTCTTGTTCTAAGCGGATCTGCCAAAATGTGTCTTTAAGGTCCAACGAACTAATGAATTTGGTGTCTTGCAAACGTCCTAACAGTCCATCAATGTGTGGCAAGGGGTAAGCATCTTTTTTGGTCACAGGATTAACTTTACTGGAATCGAGACACAACCTGACCTTACCGGGCTTGCGGACCAGGATTACTGGGGAGCTCCAGGGACTGTTAGATTCCTCGGTCACTCCTAGCTCCAACATTCTCTCCAGTTCTTCATACATTAATCTCTGTATAGCTGGCGAAACAGGGTAATGTCGTTGTTTAGGCTCAAAGGGAACTTCAGGAAAATTTTAGTAGCATAAATAAACGTACAATAAGGTACGCTATTTTCATGCTCTAAAATTAAGCCTGTTTGAGAAAGTTTGTTATGGAACATATGTTGAGTAATTTATTTTGGACGTGAAATTCCAGCTGTCAGCATGAGCTAACAGACCACTCGGTGGAAAGCGTTGACTGCAGCGCGGCACGCTAGCACCTCGGCTATTGCGGGAGAGTTATAGGGGGGGTTAACCAAAAACCTGCCGCTGCCACCTGCCATAATCAAAAATTTTCGTGCCTACAAACAAGATAACCGTAGCACACACTCCAGCCCTGAAGGGGCCTTGACACCACTTACCCTTACCTGTGTGAAGGCACAGATGGGCTGTCTTCTACTGCTTGCGCCATCCTCCCAACCACACTGATGGCAGATTGTTTTCAGTGTCCCTTTGTTATGGAAGTATGAAGAGTGATTAGCTTTGGACGTAAAGTCCAGACTGCCAGCATGAGCTGACAGATCACTCGACGGACAACGTGAACTGCAGGGCGGCACGCTAGCTCGCCTCGGCTTATTGGCGGAGTGTGGGGAGGTTTCACGAAAAACCTACCGCTGCCGTCAGCCATAATCAAAAAAATGTCGTGCCTATCCAACTAAAAGCCGGCGCACATTCGGTCCTGAAGGGACCCTTACGTCACTTACCTGTATATAATATAAGGCGCAGATGGTCTGCCTTCCTTGCCTGCAACATCCTCCCATCTGACTCTGAGGGGCATAGTTATTCAGAGTCCCTATTTGAGCTGTAAAAGAGACTAGAGCAAACCTATACAACCTTCATGTGAGAGGGCACCAACGATTCATGTTCACGTTATAATTGCAAATATTTCTAATAAAAATTATTACTTTTTCCAAGATTTTGTTTTCTTTGTAGTACTTAGTTTAGAGCTAAAAAAAATATTTCTTTGTTTAACTAACATCAAGACTTTCAAAATATCATTAAATAAATTTGCTTTGCTTTAGGTATATCAGGTATAACAATTTTTTGCACTTTTCATATGATTTCATTTAAGTGTTTTCTTTTTCTTAGTAATGTTCATCTAGAGCCTTACGTGTGTTAGCGATTTATAATAATATTTAAATAATTCGTCTTAGTTTGTATTTAGTACCTTTTCTTTTCTATAGATATTTATAACACAGAAATGGCTATAGAAATGTAAACTTTCACTTATTGGATAGCTCAATAAATTAAAATGTTCCTTCTTGCTATTTGTATCCCTCTTATGAATATCATTTAAAAAAATTATCGATAATACTTTTAAATTTACAAAAAAACAAACCTTAAGACGAGTTGAATATTTTTCTGATCGACTGTAAATTATTTGTTGATCTCGGTTTGACATAAGTCATGTATTCAAGCTGGTAACCATGAAAAACATCCTTGAAATTTTTTGTCTAATTTCAAATCAAGTTCCAAGCCTTGTGCGAGCAAACAAAATGTGTATGTATGTGACTTGTATAACTAATAATGTAAAAGTATAATACGAGTGAAACTACTCCTAAAAGTGATGATATTCGACATAAAGTGCTCGGAAAAGAGGTCACAAGATAAAAACGGGCATCTCAAATACAAATTGTTGCTTGCATTTGGTGCTATTGTTGCATGTGCCTACAATCATTGTCCAGTCAAATCAAATAGTACAACTCTATCACCATATTTGAGTCTAGAACGTTTAAGAGGAGTTATCATCTATATTCGTATCGGCCCACTCCGTATCTATCACAAAATTGATTACACACTTTTGTACAATAGTTATTTCGTTTCTTATAAACTGAAGAAAACGAGTCTGATCAAAAATCTTAAGCATCAAAGCTAAAGCGATTAATAGCTAATTTATAACTTACTCCAGAGAAGAGAATGACTTCGGACGTACATACATGGTTAAGGCGCGCCACTTGGGGCCAGCAGGAGTATTTACAGCAGATAATGTGAACTCCGGTTGTGACGATGAAGTGCTAATTCTTTGTGGTGTAGTGTGTGTATGATTGTTTCGTTCAAATATTTGGACAAATAGTCAATCACCAAACGGGTTAAGGCAAAAATCCCAGACAATGCACTGCATTGAAGCGCTCAAACATTGATGGTTATCCGTTGCCCTTAATGAACTTGCATCCGTTTTGATGACTTTGGAGTCGTGATCATAAGAACATAAGCACTTTCTACAACACTTTTGTTTTTGCAGAATTGCTGAGTACTTGTTCCAACAATCTAGAACTAGGTGATGAGACCGATGCGACAGCTGCTGTAATTCCAGCTGCATCGCCTATTAATTTATACTCCTATTTCCTAACAGGGAGAATATTTTTACTAATGTGAATTTGGATGCGAGTAGGGAATAAAAGTATTTTTAACTTACGTTTAGGGTTAATTTTTGGCCCGATGTATTCGGAAACTTTCCGGCTTTATTTCTTGAACTGTGCACTGCGCGGACGATTTGACAAGACAGGCTCGTCTTCTTCTTCCTTTTCCACCTCAGCATGTCATACTGAGCTTGAGGAAACGCATCTCTCTCGGTCTTCTATGGACAGCAGCCGGCATACACGCTTCAGTATGTCATGTAGCATATTGCTATATGCAATACGCTACGACCATAACAGGGCAGAGTGGTCTGGGCCACCCATGGTTCAGACAACGCTGAAAAATGGTCGACTGAGCTAGCCGGTCTAAACATAGGCCTCATCGCTGCGGGGGCTCAATGTGTGTCTCGACCCACGACCCAATGCGTAGTCCTCATCACTCGTGCTATATTACGACGTTGCTCTACTTGACCGATGACGTATCGAGGACACATCCCTGAAGTCTCGTCGGTCTTCGATCAGACCTCGACATCCTTCTCAGTGTGGGAAGCCAAAGTTACACCGACAAGCCGGTCGATGTCTCTCTTCCTTCGCTCACCGAGATGCTGAGGAAGCCCCGCGATCAGTAACCTAAAGAAGTGATCGCTAAGCTTTCCCGGCACAACATCTCCTCTGATCTCCGACCGGCGATTGTTCAAGGGTGTGTCTCCAAGGCGTCGTCGAAGTAGTGACATGCTGACAGCCATATACAGGAATGGATTCCAACAGGTATATCACCCACCATTGACGGGGCAATAGAAGGGCTTCGCGATATCCTATAGTTTACCAGTGAAGCTGGCTGGAGGCCTTCTTAGGGCTACCAGGAATAAATTTAGTACTGCTATGTCCGACGGTTGCCGATTATCGAAATGTTGTAGACGGACAGACAAGGAAAATCCTCCTAATGAAGCCGATCGGGAAGGGTCTATAAAAGGTTATCTACTCATAAGAGGTAGAGGTATGCTGATGAGATTGAATTTCAACAGGTATATCACCCACCATTGACGGGGCAATAGGATGGCTTCGCGATATCCTATAGTTTACCAGTGAAGCTGGCTGGATGCCTTCTTAGGGCTACCAGGAATAAACGAGACAGTCGATAGATGACGCCTTGAGACAGGATGTCACTGCCTGATGTCTTAAGCGTGATAGACTCCTAGCAGTTTCCCCTGCAGATCTTCAAGCTCGTATAGGGAGTTTCCTTTCTTGGCTCGAACCCGACACTTGACAAATTTTCGTCCCAGTTTAGCACTATTCTGCTGTTGGAAGTTGCTTTGGGCAAAATTCCGTCTAAATACCTCTTGACCCACTTTGAACTCAACAGGCTTCGCCCTGAGATTATAGGCTCGTGAACCCTGTTCGAACGCATGGTGTAAGTTCTCCTGCACTCTCGCACGGATCAATCTCATTTTGTCCTCAGCATCAACTCTCAACGGCTCATTGAGAGTTCCAAGGCTCCTCAAGATGGAATAGGAGCTGCCATGTTCAATCATTTGCTGACCGAAAAGTGTTCGATAAGGAGAGAAACCAGCTGCTTGGTGGAAAGCTCAGCTTCTCATCCCATTTTGTGTGTTCCTTCCGAATATATGCTTTAATCCCTGACAATAGAGACCTGTTTACTCGCTCTGAGGCGTTTGCTTGCGGCGAGTAAACTGCCGTTCGCAAGTCTTCACCCCATACTTGTCCAGTAATCTGGTAAACTGAGCCAAACGAAACTGGACTCCATTGTCAGAGACTATCGTTTCCGGGACTCCATCTCGATGAATTGGCACACTTGAGCTTAGACGCTTTACTCATAGGTTTGAGAATCGGGAATTTAGAAAAGTGGTCAAGAACTATTAAAATGCAGACATTTCCTTTCACTGACCGAGGATATGGACCCAGAAAATCGATATACAGCTTTTGCTTTTGTCGGTCTGTCACAGGCTGGACTCTCATAGGTGGTCTCAGAAGTCGTTTTAACCTTATGCCTCAGTTCCTCATATTCAAACGAGTTGAAATATGGAGAACTAAGGTCAACCTCCGGGCCAGGATCTTCGTTTGTGGACAGGCTGTCGCAATAAATGCGTGACAGCGCATCAGGGACGACATTCAGGCTTCCTTTTCGGTGCTCAATAGTGAAGTCGAAACCCTGAAGCTTCAAACTCCACCGAGCAAGTCTACCGCTGAGGTCCTTTTGTGACATCAGCCATTTCAAGCTCGCGTGATCCGTCACTATCTTGAACGGCATAAGTTCAATGAAGGGCCTGAACTTCTGTACACTTAAGATTGCAGCTAGGCATTCCTGCTCTGTGACGGTGTAATTTCTTTGTGCTGAGTTCAACTTTTTCGAGACGTAGGCTATTGGCTTCTCGTGGCCATCGTCATCTAGTTGAATCAGCACCCCATCAATACCTTGTTGGCTCGCATCGCACTGGATAATGAACGGCTTGGTGAAGTCTTGGCTCACTAGCAACGGATCAGAAGTAAGTTTTTGCTTTAATAGATCAAGAGACGTCTGGGCTTCAGGTGTCCATTTGAACTGACTATGGTTTTTCAAGGTGTCTGTAATGGAGGCAGTTACATCAGCATAGTTCGGGATGAACCGTCTATACCATCCCGCCATACCTAGTAGGCGTCGGGCCTGCCGAACAGTTTTAGGTGACGGATAGTCAACTATGGCTGAAATTTTGTCAGGGTCAGTTCTTATCCCTCCTTTTCCGACAATTAAACCCAAGTATTTGGTCTCCTTGATGCAAAACTTACTCTTCTCGACATTGATAGTGAGGCCAGCTTTCCTCAAACAATCCGCTACACGGGCTAGCAGCGTAAGATGAGTGTCGAAGTCTGATGACACAATCAATAAATCGTCTAGATAGACGAGAACATTCTCACGAAGATCAAAAGGAATGACTTTATCCATGAGGCGGCACATCGTCTGTGGAGCGTTGCATAGGCCGAATGGCATCACTGCGTACTGATAGAGAGGGTGACCAGGTACAGTAAAAGCGGTCTTCTCTCTGGAATCAGCGTCTAGTGGAAACTGCCAGAATGCGCCTTTCAGGTCCAGGCTCGTTATGTAGTTTGCCGGAGGAAGTCGACTCAGAAGTGCGTCTATCTGCGGTAGCGGATAGGCATCCTTCTTCGTAACAGAGTTGACCTTCCTGGCGTCAAAACAAAGCTGGACCTTTCCAGGCTTCCTCACTAGAACAACTGGAGAGCTCCAAGGACTCTGGCTCTCCTCTATCACACCCAGCAATAGCATTCGCTCTAATTCGGCATCCATTAAACTTTGTACTGCCGGCGATCTCGGATAAAAGCGTTGTTTTATCGGAGCTGCGTCATTCGTTTCAATCTTGTGAGAGACCAAAGATGTTTTTCCCAGGCCCCGAGAGGCGAAAGAAGGGAAAAGCTGTTTCGTAGCTTCTAGACGCTGTTGATCCAGACTGGAAAGAACGTGGCGGTCGGTGTCAGGAGCAGCTAGTAAACTTGGTGTCACTTCTAGACGCCAGAAGTCTATTCCTAGATATAGTGCCTGTGTGAGCCCAGGAACCACGTAAAAACGCACGTTTTGGGTCTTACCACGGAAAGTGATGTCCAAGTCCACATGACCATGCACAGTCGTCATGGCACCATTCGCTACTTGAACCTGTGTCCCATACCTCTTCCATTCAACCTCTGCTTCTGCAAGCTTCTCTGAGCTCCATGGCCTAGAATACTGACAGTGGCACCACTATCAAGTAATCCAGTCTCAGTTCGCCCGAGTAGTCTTACTTCGGCGTACGGTCGAATGTCGTCTGGCATCGACACGGAAATCTGGGCCAGTTTTTTTCTTTCTAGTTTCATCCGTCGACAGTATTCCCGCCAACGAACGGTTGATCGTTTCTTTTTTGGTCCAATATACAAGTCAGGAAACATGATCTCAGCTAACTCCGCTACTGAGGAGAATATTCGGTCTCTTACTGTGTTGTATCTCTGCAGACGCGTATGATACGGCGTCAGCGGATGTAAAACTGGCTCACGCCCACTCGTCATAACAGAGCTTGGTGGCCGTTTTAAAACAGAAAGGACAGGAGGCCAAAAAATCTCCTGCTCAGTAACTTTGTCCGATAAAAGTGCTGTCGGTGTTAACGGGGTATCAGAAATTAGGGACTCTTCCAAAGAAGTGTCTAACAATGTCATGGGCTCTCCAGAAGTAGAATGGGAGCTTGAAGATCTGCGGAGAAGTCCATTAAGTTCTCCGTCTCTATCAATGAAGTATTCATACTAGCAGGTGTTTTGCTGATATCACCAGAATCACTGAATGATATCAGTGGACAAGTCAGGGATTCGTCAATGTGATCTGCTAATGGAGCGGACCTTCCTCCTTGTTCAAGGGTTGAACTGGAGGGTTCGTTGCAGTTGTTGCTCGCGACGTCGTCACTGGTCGGAAAGAGGTGGTGGTATTCCCGAACCGTCTCAACTTTTTCTGTCGACAGTGGCTGCAATCGGGTTTGAAAATATTCTTGCGTCCGCATCCATAGCAGAACACAACTTGTTTCTCTTGCCGGCAGTCTTGATAGTAGTGACCCTGCTGATCACAGTTCCAGCATACTATAGGGTTTTTTGCTGCAATGCTTGACACGTCACCTAAGCTGTTGTCACTGCCTGGTGCTATTGACAATTCAGAGTTCAAGGTCTGGAAATCGTCGATTTCGTGTACTCGTTGGTTCCGGTAAGGGTTCCAACTCCCAGCTGTCGCAATTCGTGTCTGCGTGGCTTGGATACGAGTAACAAGCGATCTTAGCTGTCCTATCGTATCGGTGGGATGTAAGCATATTTTCTCCTGAATCTCAGGCAATAAATTCGACTTGACAATCTCCAGGAACTCTTGGTCTGGCATGGCGTTCTGCAACTGATCACGCAGCAACCCTAAATGATGGTGGTACATGGCGAACAGTTCACCAGGCTTTTGCTTTCTAGACATCAGCTGTAAGCGGATCTTTAGATCGTCCTTAGGCACTCCCCATTCGATGGACAATCCCGTTTTGATAAATTCCCAAGTTGGAAAAGGGCTATGCCTTAATATCGACCAGTACCAGTCCTTCGCTGGTCCTGTCAGTAACGTGAGCATGTTTCTAACAAGATGGTCAAAATCTCCTTCTAGAGTGGAGTGCGTAAGCGCTTCGACTCTAAAAATGAATTCATCGACAGAGAGCTCGGAGTTATTTCCGTTATATGTCAGGTTCTATCTTCTGATAGGACTGCCTGATCGTCGCTGTCCTATATTTGCAGGGAGACGAATAGGTGGAGGTGGTTGAGGTGGGACAAAGTTCGGTATAGGCTGATTGTTAGGCTGATCAAAAAGCTGACCAAAAGCTGATGATGGTCTCCTCAGATTGGGGAAATCGTTCGATGGTCTTGGATTACCCATGGACGGAGGAGGTCGTAGGAAATCCATTGGCGGCATTGCTGCTGCTACTTGTTGTCTGATGCTATCTACTAAATCAGTCCGCAAGACATTGAGGCTCTGTTCGAGACCTTCACATACTAGATCTGGCATTTGTATGTGCAAGCCTGCCATCAACGCATCCGTAGCTGCTGGCGTGTGTTTGAGCTGTACGCACTGGACTGTCTTGTTATGAGTTGGGGTTTATAAAAGTCCTTGAGTGCAAATCGGGCATTCCCGGTGAGAGTGATCGCCGATTCGGTGGTGGTAAGTTGAAGGTAGGTAAGTCAAAGGTCGGCAATGAATCGTGCCTGGTAGACTTCGCGGGCTTCAACTTCTTTGGTCTTTTTGGAATGGCACCAGTGTAATCAGTGAGGTCCTGTGGTATGAGGCGGCGTCGACAGTTAGGGCAACTGGAATGTTCGCCTATCCAAGTCTGTATACATGCCTCATGGAAAACATGTCCACACACGGTCATGACAGGCTTCCGTTCGGCTGACCAGCTCGTATCTCTGCAGATAGTGCATGGCTCAGGCAACATTGTCACACTGTTTGTCGCAGGAGGTGGTGTCCGTACTGTAGCCATAATAAGTTCAGACGTAATTCGAGATTAAAATTTAAAATTCCAAGAAATTTGAAAGTTTGGAAGAGATAACAGGCTCTTCACTATGTGAGGATGACGAAGCACTAATTTAAGTTGAAGTTTGGGACGATATACTAAAATTCAGAAAAATTTCTTCCCAAACGTTCGAAGAAGTTTTCAATAAAGTGCAAAAAAAAATCAAAGATTCGGAAAGTTAGCAAAGTCCTCTCGACTCGATACAATATAAATACAAAAATCCAAAGTTCGGAAACGTTAGCACGCTCCTTGAATAAAAATTTCCTTCCTAACCGTTCAATTCAGCGTTTCAAAAATTTATGATCAAAATATGATTTCTCCTTCACTTCCCGAAGCTAAGTCTCAACATAAGAGGTCTTCAGGTCGCTCTCCCTCTTTTCAGGTCAGAAAATCTATACAAGCAAGCGACGTGAATGTGTGCATTGAAAAAAAATGTTTGAGTCATCACAGAAATCTGGGAAGAGTCGGGTTGGAGAAGCTAGAGACTGAAAATGATACTAGAGATTCTTCAGCCAGGCAGTTAGCAGTATGCCAACTCCTGATTACTGAAGGTCTCCAGCATCACTTCCATCCTCCAACAACTTTTTCCTTCCTCTTCACCTGATTGTCACGTCCCGCTGACCTTCCAACTGGGTAGAGTCATGAATCTCGTCAACTAATTAGCTGAAAGCCAAAAAGCGGTCTCACAGATTCACAACTCTGTCCAGCCAGTTGGTCAATAGAGACACGTCTCCGTGAGCGCACAAACAAAAAAATTTTGTGAGGCCACCTACCATTTCCATGGCAGAAGGCCAGCGGGAAAGATCATTCCGAAAAAAAATTAGAAAAAAATTCAAAAACTTTAAGACGTTACGTTGCTTTACTTTACTCAATTCAACTTTCAACAATCAAAATATCAAAACTTCACAAATCTTTACTTTACTTTACAAACTTTCAAAAGATTACGTTACTTTAATTTACTTTCCAAAGATTCAAAAATCAAAAATAGCAAAAACTTCCATAAACTTTAAAACTTTAACGTTACTCCACAGAAAAATTTTCAAATACCAAACAATTAGACTCAGGTCCGCATGTAACTTCCACTGGATATGAGACTTGAGGTCAGTCAATTAGCAAAGTGCCAAATGACCATCTCACTCTAAGTCCCAGTCCCCAGTAAAATTTACACTTAGACCACCGAAGTCTAACTGAGGTGGCCCCGGGCGTTGGGCGCCATTTTTGTTAATGAAGTATGAAGAGTGATTAGCTTTGGACACAAAGTCCAGACTGCCAGCATCAGCTGACAGATCACTCGACGGACAGCGTGAACTGCAGGGCGGCACGCTAGCTCGCCTCGGCTCATTGGCGGAGAGTGTGGGGAGGTTCCACGAAAAACCTGGCGCTGCCGTAAGCCATAATAAAAAAAAAATTCGTGCCTATCCAACTAAAAGCGGGCACACATTCGACTTTCAAAATATCATTAAATAAATTTGCTTTGCTTTAGGTATATCAGGTATAACAATTTTTTGCACTTTTCATATGATTTCATTTAAGTTTTTTCTTTTTCTTAGTAATGTTCATCTAGAGCCTTACGTGTGTTAGCGATTTATAATAATATTTAAATAATTCGTCTTAGTTTGTATTTAGTACCTTTTCTTTTCTATAGATATTTATAACACAGCAATGGCTATAGAAATGTAAACTTTCACTTATTGGATAGCTCAATAAATTAAAATGTTCCTTCTTGCTATTTGTATCCCTCTTATGAATATCATTTAAAAAAATTATCGATAATACTTTTAAATTTACAAAAAAACAAACCTTAAGACGAGTTGAATATTTTTCTGATCGACTGTAAATTATTTGTTGATCTCAGTTTGACATAAGTCATGTATTCAAGCTGGGGCCGGATTCACTAACTCGGAGAGTTGTGGAGTTGTGGAGATGAGAGTTCTTTTACCACTTAACTCTTCACTCGGAATTCTGTAACTCGTGGAATTTGTATTGAGATTTACCAAACTCTCTATTCAACTCGCAAAACTCTCGGCTGTGTTAGGTGTGGAGAAGTAAGAAAAATATCTCTCAACTGACAGTATTGGCTGCTTTTATTGTCCTTTGAGAAGGTACCAATGTACCTAGGATTTTCAAATTTATTTATGGATTTACTGCATATCCTGGCTATGTTTACAAAAACAAATTATGGAAATCCTTGCAATACTTACAGAGAAATAAGGATTTTTGTGTCTCAAGGTACCCGATAAAAATTGTAATTCACGCGAATGTGGTCAATTTAGTCGTCTTCCAGTACAGAAGAGATGCTATAAAAATTTTAAATATGCACGTTAAAGCTTGTATGTAGGATGAAATCGCATCTACATTTTGTCCTCTAATTAGATATGTAATTAGTTTTTAACTCCGGTAAATAGTTTTGGAGATAACTGCAAAAGAAGTGAATCAGTCCTTCTTAAGATGAAAAAATGGCCGTTTTCGGGTACAAAAACTCAACTCATCATTATGAAAAACTGGTAAGTCGTGGAAATTCACTTTCTATGAGAAAAATGTTCTCAACAGAGTACTAATGGATGTGAAACAAAGAACGGAAGAAATATATGCAAAATATAAGAACTGGGGTGTATATGACCCACGTGCAAAAAATCCTTCTTTCAGCGATAAAAAGACAGCTATGAAGTTAAAATGATCAGAAAAAAAACTAAGCCACTCGATTACCCGTTTCTCCCTCTTTAATTTGATACCAAACATGACGTATTTTGGACAACCCCCCATCCCCAAAAGCCCCTCCCTAAGAAATTTTTCACCTACATTTTTGTACTCTAGACCCTAAATCCGTAAAAAAAACCGCAATGTTCTACGACCCTCCCACAAAGAGTTATCCATCTTTCAATATTTCGATACTTCTCATGTTTTCTTTAACTCCTCAAATATGTTAGAGAATCTCGAATGGAGAGTTAGGGAGTTTTAACCGGGGAAAACGAAAATTCTCATCTCCCAAACTCCCAAACTCTCCGAGTTAGTGAATCCGGCCCCTGGTAACCATGAAAAACATCCTTGAAATTTTTTGTCTAATTTCAAATCAAGTTCCAAGCCTTGTGCGAGCAAACAAAATGTGTATGTATGTGATTTATATAACTAATAATGTAAAAGTATAATACGAGTGAAACTACTCCTAAAAGTGATGATATTCGACGTAAAGTGCTCGGAAAAGAGGTCACAAGATACAAACAGGCATCTCAAATACAAATTGTTGCTTGCATTTGGTGCTATTGTTGCATGTGCCTATAATCATTGTCCAGTCAAATCAAATAGTACAACTCTATCACCATATTTGAGTCGAGAACGTTTAAGAGGAGTTATCATCTATATTCGTATCGGCCCACTCCGTATCTATCACAAAATTGATTGCACACTTTTGCACAATAGTTATTTCGCTTCTTATAAACTAAAGAAAAGGAGTCTGAACAAAAATCTTAAGTATCAAAGCTAAAGCGATTAATAGCTAATTTATAACTTACTCCAGAGAAGAGAATGACTTCGGACATACATACATGGTTAAGGTGCGCCACTTGGGGCCAGCAGGAGTATTTACAGCAGATAATGTGAACTCCGGTTGTGACGATGAAGTGCTAATTCTTTGTGGTGTAGTGTACGATTGTTCTTTCAAATATTTGGACAAATAGTCAATCACCAAACGGGTTAAGGCAAAAATCCCAGACAATGCACTGCATTGAAGCGCTCAAACATTGATGGTTATCCGTTGCCCTTAATGAACTTGCATCCGTTTTGATGACTTTGGAGTCGTGATCATAAGCACATAAGCACTTTCTAAGACACTTTTCTTTTTGCAGAATTGCTGAGTACCTGTTCCAACAATCTAGAACTAGGTGATGAGACCGATGCGACAGCTGCATCGGCTATTAATTTATACTCCTATGCAGGTGGCTGATTTCCTAATAGGGAGAATATTTTTACTAATGTGAATTTGGATGCGAGTAGGGAATAAAAGTATTTTTAACTTTCGTTTGGGGTTAATTTTTGGCCCGATGTATTCGGAAACTTTCCGGCTTTATTTCTTGCGCTGTGCACTGCGCGGACGATTTGACAAGACAGGCTCGTCTTCTTCTTCCTTTTCCGCCTCAGCATGTCATACTGAGCTTGAGGAAACGCATCTCTCTCGGTCGGGGTGCGTTCAAGTTTTCTGCTATGGACAGCAGTCGGCATACACGCTTCAGTATGTCATGTAGCATATTGCTATATGCAATACGCTACGACCATAACAGGGCAGAGTGGTCTGGGCCACCCATGGTTCAGACAACGCTGAAAAATGGTCGACTGAGCTAGCCGGTCTTAAGCATAGGCCTCATCGCTGCGGGCGCTCAATGTGTGTCTTTTTATTTCTCGCAAATTTGTTTGCTTAATTTCACCCCCGAAGCGTTACAGATGGCTGATGACGTAGTCGCTGGACTGAGCTCTCCTCCACTAGCTTCTTGTATTCTACAAACTTACACTTCTTTCACTTACTTTACTAAGGTACTAATCGTGACCGCGGACATGATTGTATGAAATTGACTACTGTTCAACTACTGTTGAGCTATAGAGTTCCTCCGCTATACAAACAACTACTTTTGTGAGAGACATTCTAAGTACGGGTTATTCAAGCAAAACGCAACTTAGTTAGCTTTCCACAACGACCGGGCATCCATATACAACCGAAAACTTTTTTTTATTAAAATATGTACATATTTTTTTTTTTTTTTTGACACCAGTGATAATACTGTCGAATTTACTCCATTTATAGGTTTAGACTGTTAATAAAGTCTAGAACCATTCTGGGCTTGAGGTTCCATACGTAGCTTGGTGGAGGAAAAGCATGTACAAGGTGGAATAATCTCCGTCCGGCCAATGCTTTGCAGTTGCAGAGCAAGTGCTCCGAGGTTTCGTGAGCATCCTGACAGAAGCGGCAGGATGAAGTCTCAGCCAAACTCAGCTTGTTTAGGTGATACCTCAAGGGGCAATGGCCTGAGAAGAGCTCAGTGATCATTTTGAGCTCTGTTCTTCTAAGGAGTAGGAGTTCTTTTGTTTTCCGCCAGAGGTGTCGATAAACTTTTTTGCCTGACGAAGTCCTTGTAGCCTTTCCCAACTTTTGTTTATTCTCCCAGTTATTTAGGGTAGCTTTGAGGTAACACTTTGAAGTGCCACAAAATGGCTCTGGTCCGACAAACTGAGTTTCCACCCCTCTTTTGGCTAGGCCATCCGCAATTTCATTGCCTTTGTGGCCCTCATGTCCAGGTACCCACATGAGGATAACTTTGTTTCTCCTTGATAGATTTTTGAGGGTTTGTAGACATTGCCAGACTATCCCTGACTTGACAGTGTAGGACTTTTAGGCCTTGAGGGCAGCTTGACTGTCCGAGAGGATATTACTGGTTGAGCCATTTATGGCTCTTTTAATGCAGGTATTGGCACATTCTTCTATGGCCAATACCGCGGCTTGGAATACGGTAGGGGTAGAGCCTAGAGCCTTTGATATATGGCATCTGGGGTCGTATACATCCAATCCGACTCCACTGTTTGTTTTTGAGCCGTCTGTATACCACACCATCGATCCTTGTTGGAAGGACGGCTTAGTGGAGCACCATTGTTGTCGGTCTCCAAGAACCACTTGGAATGGTCTTACAAAATCCACTCTGGATGTGATTATATTAGATATTGTCGTCACTTGCTCGAAGCATATCTGTTTTAAGATACTTAAATGACCAACCAGATCGCCTGGCTTTAACTGTTTCTCCGTTTGTACTCTAATAGCACTGGAGATCGCTTCCTTTTTCACCTGCAAATGCAGGGGTGCAAGGTTTAGTAAGACTTCCATGGCTGCTGTAGGACAGGTTCTCATGGCACCAGTTATTCCTAGACAGGCAAGCCGCTGGGTTTTTTGAAGCAGAGCCTCAGCTGTCTTTTGATTAGTTTTTGGCCACCATGCGAGGGCCGCATAGGTGACCATTGGTCTAACAAAAGTGGTGTACGTCCAGTACATCATTTTTGGCTTCAGACCCCATGTTCTGCCAATGAAGCGACGACACGTGTAGAGAGATCGCATCGCTCTATCCGTCACTCTGGACAGATGTGAATTCCAGGTAAGTTTCTTATCTAGGGTTATCCCCAGATATTTGAATTCGTCTGAAAATATCAATTCCGTATTATCAAGCAGAGGAGCCGTTAGTGAAAGCTTCGATCTTCTTGTGAACGGAACGATAACCGTTTTGTTGGGGTTTATGCTAAGGCCTTTGTTTAAACACCACGTGCGGACTTTGGAGAGGGCTATTTGCATGAGGTCGGATATGACTTGATCATGCTTGCCCCGTATTGTAACTACTAGGTCATCCGCGTAGCCTTGAACATTAAAACCCGAACTGGTCAACTTCTCTAGCAGATCATCAATCACGATCGACCATAAGAGTGTAGAGAGAACTCCTCCTTGTGGGCAGCTTTTTGCTGCGGTGATCGTGACTGAGCAGTTCCCTAGAGATGTGGTTATCCTCCTGCTTCTAAGCATGGAGTCTATCCAGTTTACCGTGGCTCAAAGCCTTTATCCTCGGCAGCTGATTTAATTGCATCGAAGGAGGTATTATCAAAGGCTCCTTCTATGTCCGCAAATGCACATAAAGCCACCTCTTTTGCTTCGAGCGCTTTTTCGAGGTCTTTGACTAGTGTGTGAATGGCAGTCTCAGTAGACTTGCCACCTTGATAAGCGAACTGCTTAGAATGAAGTGGTGATTTAATCAGAATTTCACTTCGAATGTGTAGGTCTCGGATTTTTTCCATGGACTTAGACAAGAATGAAGAAAGGCTGATGGGTCGGAACGATTTAGCTAGAGAACTAGCTCTTTTTCCTGACTTAGGTATAAATACCACCCTAACGTCTCTCCAACATTGGGGAACGTACCCTAGAGCGTAACTGGCTCGAAAATTTTTTTGTAGTGGAAAGAGTATTTCTTCAACACCTTGTTGTAGTAAGGCGGGAAAAATGCCGTCTTCTCCAGCAGATTTAAAGGGCTTAAATGTGCCAATGGCACAATAAGGTACACTATTTTCAAGCTCTAAAATTAAGGGTGTTTGAGAACGTTTGTTGTGGAACATATGTTAAGTGATTTATTTTGGACGTGAAGTCCCAGCTGTCCGCATGAGCTGACAGACCACTCGGTGGACAGCGTTGATTGCAGCGCGGCACGCTAACACCTCGGATATTGCGGGAGAGTTATAGGGGGGGTTAACCAAAAACCTGCCGCTGCCACCTGCCATAATCAAAAATTTTCGTGCCTACAAACAAGATAGCCGTAGCACACACTCCAGCCCTGAAGGGGCCTTGACACCACTTACACTTACCTGTGTGAAGGCACAGGTGGACTGCCTTCTACTGCTTGCGCCATTCTCCCAACCACACTGAGGGCAGATTGTTTTCAGTGTCCCTTTTAGACATGTAAGGAGAGAGAGTAGCGGGCCTAAGTGACTCCATGCCGAGACGACTCCGGGAGAGAGAAAAAAGAAAGTCCCGCACTTAGGATTTCATACTAATTCTTTTTATTTCTCGTAAATTTTTTTTTGCTTAATTTCACCCCCGAAGCGTCTCCTCCACTAGCTTCTTGTATTCTACAAACTTACACTTGTTTCACTTACTTTACTAAGGTACTAATCGTGACCGCAGACATGATTGTATGAAATTGACTACTGTTCAACTACTGTTGAGCTATAGAGTTCCTCCGCTATACAAACAACTACTTTTGTGACAGACATTCTAAGTACGGGTTATTCAAGCAAAAAGGAACAACAACGACCGGGCATCCATATACAACCGAAAATTTTTTTTTATTAAAATATGTACATATTTTTTTCTTCTTTTTTTGACACCAGTGATAATACTCTTCTCTAGTTGTCGCCAACGTTTCCTTTTCACTTTATTCGATATATAATATTAAGGCCATATACTAATTTCTGGGCTAAATAATCCAAATTCCCGGAAAAAAAATCTAATCCTATCTTATAGTAGATCATTGAAAGTACTGCTACAACAAGTACGTATTACCAATTCGTGAGAAAAAATCTTATCCTATCTTATAGTAGTTCAGTGAAAGTACGACTACAACAAATACGTTATACTAATTCGCGATAAGAATTTAGTCCTAGGTTATAATAGTTCTTGGAAGGTACTGCTACTACCGCCATACTAATTTAGTCCTAGGTTATAATAGTTCTTGGAAGGTACTGCTACTACCGCCATACTAATTTCTGGGCTCCAGACTTCCCCAAGCAATCCCCCCGCATAGATTTTGCTCAGGCAATTCCATTAGAACTCCGCTAACGTTTTGAATTGAATAACTTTTGTATAATGATCGAGGTAAATCACTTCGCACAGGGCTTAGACCGGTGATCGCCGTTCCGTAGAAAAGGACTGCTCTCATATAATAAAAGTCAGTGTCACAACACTAGTCGATAGCATAATTCAAATTCTCGAAGGAAAATTTGTAGTGATTAGATATGTATTGCTGCCATCGCTCCGTGAGTAAGAACGAAGCTCATATAGGTACAGTATAATTTCACTAGACAAGGTACCTACATTAAATTCGCGGGAGATCTTTTGTCCTTGGGGTACCATTCCACTGAGTGGATGCGTAGATCTATTTCGCGCGAAATCTTATTTTCGACAAATAACTCTATATATATTATAATTAAGCGCTTCTTGGACATAGAGTATGCTTGTAAAAGTTCCTTATAATTCACTGATTTATTGCAAAATTTATTTTATATTACTATAGATAATGTTCTCGACTAATTAATATATGTTTTATAAATATGGGCTCCCTGGACGTAGAATACGCACGTAAAAGTTCGTGATAAGTTCACTGAATGAACGCGTAAATTTATTTTATATTATTATAGATAATGCTCTCGACTAATTAATATATATGCGCTCCCTGGTCGGTCGTGGAGTACGCACGTAAAAGTTCGTGATAAATTCACTGAATGAACGCGTAAATATATTTTATATTATTATAGATAATGTTCTCCACTAATTAATATATATTTTATAAATATGCGCTCCCTGGACGTGGAGTACGCACGTAAAAGTTCATGATACTCTTAACTTAGATCGTTAAAATCAATATGGCCTCCTGGGCACGGATACTTATCCACTTTTTATGGCAGGGCCACCATCTCGGTCTCGTTCTTCACTCGAGTTCGCTCATTTTTCCCTTTTTTCTTTTTCCTCTTCCCTTCAGCTGCACTGTATTAATTTTTTTCTTTTATTTTCCTCCTTTAATCGCATCAATGGGATCGATCACAATTTTGCCACTAGAAATACTTGAAACTTGGAAGCTTTTTTCTTTTCCGTGCCTTCATCAAAATCTCATACTTCACACCTCATTTCAGCCAGCTCGCCGGAAATCTTCTTCTTCATTCCTTTTTTCGGGGCCTCTTTCGACTCTCGGTTTGGGTGCGTTCGGAGCGTTTCGATCTCCATCCATACAGAGGACAGTTCGCGCCCACCTCGTGCTGCTACGGGTCGCTTAGACGTGTATCTAGCTCAGTGTAGCATATTGCTATATACACTACGCTACGACCATAACAAGTTTTTGTGGTGAAAAAATTGTACATTATACATACCAGACGACACAATTAATAATAGAATAAACATAAAGTGAATAATCAGTAAAGTGGAAATAAGAAAATATATGACATTGAGCAATAAGAATTTGTTTAATAAAGCAGCAGTAAACACAAGCCCACATCTTGTCATTTTAACACACCGCTACACTAACCCACCCAAAATGCCGTAATATAGCTGTGGTGCTCACTTACAACCACATTACAAAACACTCTTCTTGCCGGAACATAATACATTTTATAACCCCATAAATAATTCTTATACTTGTTCGTAGTGCTTTCCTCCAGAAAAATCTCATACAATAGAGAAACATCAAATGAATCCATATAGGTAAAAGAGGACGGGGAGATTGTTTGCAATACCTGCAACATTGTAAGAAAGAATTGAAAGATTGCTTACTGTGTGTTTGTGACTGTTATTGTTTGGATCCGGGCAGACGGCATCATGCTATAACCGTTGTGCGTTTGTTTCATCTGAGTCTAAATGTAAATTAGTAATGTGTGCAAAATTTAATTTATACAAATTATTTATCTTCCCTATTCCAATTTCATCACCCCCATTTCTCCAAATGAAAACAAGATCTTCTATGAGCAGTCTGTCATCCCGTAGGCGAACATTTTTGTTTTCGTTCAGCTTCCATAGCTTGGTCATACTACGTGCCAGAATTCTGCAGGTCTCTCTTGCTGTTTTAGGCAAGTCCCTATTGATTGATATTTTGGTTCCTCTAAGTTTATTGGCTTGTTTCAATATGGTGCGAACATCAGTTGTATTGACAAAGCTGATAAGTAGGGTTCGTTTGTTGTCACGTGGTTGTGCTAACGTTTTGATGTCTTGTATTTTATGTGCCCCAGGTAGTCCAAGCATATCGGTGCATAGTTTGGCTGCAGCCTCTTCCGGTCTGTTATCAGCTTGAAGGCCAGCCACTAGCAGGTTTTTTGCCCATTCTGTTCTTTCTAGTTGTTAAATTCTGTCTAACAAAAGCGATACACGTTCCTGCACGATGTTTACTTTACTGACCAGTTCTGCATGCTTATCTTGGGTGCTTACTAGCTCAGCTTTTAGCAGTCCGATATCTTCTTTGGTTGCTAATGTTAAGGTTAAAGTCACCAATTGTGCTGCAGTGATTGTTGTTCTTTACTCTCCGGAATATTATTTTCTGGAGAGTTTGCGTGTTTCCTACCTTTACCCGTCTTGAATTGAGATTTGCAGCTAATTCCACAGATGGGAGGCTATGTGTCAGTGAATGGTTTGGACGTGAAGTCCAGACTGTCAGCATGAGCTGACAGATCACTCGGAGGACAGCGTTGACTGTAGGGCGGCACGCTAGCTCGCCTCGGCTATTGGTGGAGAGTGTGGGGAGGTTCCACAAAAACCTGCCGCCATATAAAAAATTAATTCGTGCCTGACTAAACAAAAGGCCGTAAAACACATTCAGTCCCGAAGGCACCTTTACACCACTTACCAATATCCTTGGGAAGGCGCAGATGTCTTGCCTTCCTCTGCTCGCCCCAACCACCATATTGACACTGAGGGCAGATCATTTACAGTGTCCCTGT
Source organism: Dioctria linearis (assembly GCA_963930735.1). Taxonomy (NCBI): domain Eukaryota; kingdom Metazoa; phylum Arthropoda; class Insecta; order Diptera; family Asilidae; genus Dioctria; species Dioctria linearis. Next base: position 146,664,271 of record OZ005740.1, on the reverse strand, counting down.
TGACCAGAAAAGAGAAGACGAGAGCGGACCTAGTCAACCTTCAAGTTAAGAGGGCTCGATGAGAATGAAGGAAAAATAAATAACTAACTCACCATCACGTTATTAGAGTCTTCATTATTGAAAATGTGTTGATAAACTTACATAGTTCGGCGACAAAACAAAAAAAAAATTTTGACTTAAGTATTCAAAATTGGTACAACGAACATAGTTAACGTAATTACATTAGTAGACTCAGAATACAAGGTTATATAGCATCAAAAAACAATTTTACTTACTCAAGCATGACAATAATAAGATATACTCAATTTAATTTAATCAGGTAGTAATAAAGTAAAAAGTAAGAATGTATATAAAACTTCAATTTTAATCGTTACCGTGTACTAGTACGTTATGCTTAAGCTAATAATAAGAATGTATATGAATAAAATTGCAAATTTAGTCCTACAAATAGTATAAGTATACAACAGAAAGAAAAAGGTAATTGCGTGACACAACTTACATACTTAGTTGGTGCGGATCCCTCGCAGAGGCGCCTCCGTCACAGTCCACTATGCCTCTGTATTCGTAATAGTACAGTTAAAAGAATAAAATTCCGCTTAACAAATCTTAAAATTCATATACAAACACTATGATTTTTTTTCTTTTTTTTTCTGAAGCTATATCCACCTTGAACTCCTTTCGCGAACAATCGATTGTTATCGTCCTGATGATAGTCTCTGGATAATTTAACAGAACAGCTGCCTGACATCGGGTGTTTTTCCTCCGCAAGTATATTGGATGCCTCAGTATCAATGATTCCAGCAAATTTAGCCTGGGAATAAAAGGTTCCACTACACTTTTGTGAGTTGCTGTCTGAATGGGGCTCAACAGATGGTCTAGCGATCTTTGGTAATTGTCCAGATGGCTCGCGAACAAATAGGTGACAAATTCGATTCGGGAATTTCATGGAGGTTCGGCGGCACAAATCTCACCACAAGACTTATTCGGGAATTTTCAAGATATTCACGTGCCTCCTGTTCTACAATGTTTGTAGGACAATGTTAAACTGCGATTGGGATCTGCAACTTTTGTCCCAACAAGCGTGGATGACATCAAAAAAGTCCGATCTTAATAGATCTCGCGATGAATTGGGGTTTCACTCTTCCCTTCATTGTATGACGGGGCTGACGAGAGAAAATATATTCCGAAAATTTATGAGCCCGCAACGTTTACGAGTGAAATTACTTGTCAAGTGCGTCGATTTATCTAATACTTTTACTGATAATTATCTTGATTTTCTCGGAATCTTTTGTCACCTCGTTAATTACACCGTGTTTCCACAAGCGTAACTTTTTTTTTTTCAAAAGCACAAGACAGATGTCTACCCTCTTCTGCTTTTTTGTTCGTCGGTATTCAGCGCGTCTTTCTTCGCCGTTCATGTGGCTATGGACCGGCCATATACGTGCCATATACTGCTACATGCAGTATGCTACGACCATAACAAGCCTTACATAAAATTTCCGCAGAGTTGATGCCAGATGTCCAACCGCTTTATATAATGTATATTCACAGTGCAAGCAGTGATTAGAGCACTAATTGATATGAATTTTGCGTTTAATTTATCAGGGACATACGATTTAGCTGTCGCTAGCATCGGTGGCGTTAGCATTTGCAGGTAATTCCACAGATGGGAGGCTATGTATCAGCTTCTTGATATTTTTTCAGAGCTAATGCCAGACATCCAGCAAACTTTATATTATTTAGTATCTACTTGCTTTATATATTGCAATCACAGTGCGCGAACTGATTAGAGAACTTATTCAAATGAATTTTTTGTTTGATTTAACAAAGTCACGCGGTTTAGTTTTCAATTATATCGATGGAGTTGCCAGACCTCACATCAATCTTATTACAACGTGACTACAATAATAATTCAACAATAGATTATTTCTTGATTTACGTCGAGGTAAACAACAAACAGTTTACCACACAAGAAGGCAGTTTTCAAATATACAGGGTGTCTCAGACTAATATGACTATAGAAATGATTCTTCTCGTCCATATAAGTAAAAATTTGTATGGCGGGAAGGAGGGGACAAAATACCACCCTACCGAGTTACAGGGTGATTAGTAAAATGCTCTTTTTTCATTAAACACCCTATATCTTGGAAATTACGGGTATACTGTCTATTTTAAGACGGCATTGCATGCAGAACCTTGGGTCTTTACTATGAATGCTATTCCCGTTCTCCGCCCCACGCTTCAAATTCATAATTTCGGTTTTTAAATTTTGTATTTTATCATTTTTCCGTTTTTTTTTTAATTATTTAATTATTATGACTATCAGAACCAGCATAACACAAGCTCGCTGCATGGACACGTTTAATAAATAAACGGTCAACAATACATGCGTTTCATCATTTAGTCGGTGTTAGTATTAGTATGTTAAACTAAAGTGTTATGGTCGTAGCATATTGTATATTGCAATATGCTACACTGAGCTAGATACACGTCTAAGCGACCCGTAGCAGCACGAGGTGGGCGCGAACTGTGTTCTGTATGGATGAAGACCGAAATGCGCCGAATGCACCCAAATCGAGAGTCGAAAGAGGCCCCGAAAAAAGGGAAGAAAGAGGAAGATTGGCCTGCGAGCGCGGGCTGAAAAAAGTGTGGTTGAGACAAATATTTTTTGGGAAGTGATTTTTTAAAAATAGAAAAATAGAAAATTTGATATAAACCTGAGACATTCTCAAAAGTTAAAGCTGAGGTAAGAAGAAAAAACCACCCAAGAGTCGGGATTGTAGAAATAAAGTATTCGAGCCTTATCATACATTTTGGAAGATTCTTTTTTGGCGAAATTAAGAAGAGGACGGGAGAACACAGACTTAAGGGGTGGATAGGTGTCCGAGCGGTAAACCAGGGAATATTTAAATCATTTAAGAAGGCATCTATAAAATATTAGGAATGAAGAAATTATGGAACTGATCCAGTAAAATAATTTACAATTGAAACGATTAAGCAACATCTTCCAGATGGTTTCAAGACACAAGTTAATATTTATGAAACATCTTTATGCAAGCAAAAGTTACAAAATTAACCATATGTAAATTGCTTAATATTGGAAAAGGTATTTACGTAGATTTCACATTAGATGTAAATGAATCTTTAATATTTATATATATATATCTAAGGAAATTAGTGTATTTTATATGAAATTTCAATTCACCTAACAGATTTTCGCACATGACTTCAGTCTAAAGTTAGGGATTTAAGCTATAGATAACTTTCGTTACATGTCCTAAGTGCACTTTTAAAATGTATATGTATGAACTTTTTGCTTATAACTTAATTACTATTTTGAAAACTTAATTACGTGAGTTTTTCGATATGATTTAAGCATAATTTTGGGAAGTTAACATATGGACGAGTTTTTCCGGTGCGCTCATAAGGTGATAATTTAACGTTTTAGTGAGACTCTTCTCACCTCGTATACCCAGATTTAAAAGAGGTAGCTTCCGAACCATATGGTATAAATGTTATATAAGCGTCGTGTCTTAGATTACGTATATATATACAAGGATGTTTAATATAATGTGCGTACATGTATAGTTAATGAATTACGTCTTGCAAAAACCTTTTCGGATGAGGTACATAAATAGAGCTCTAAAATAAGTTATCTGTGGCTATACGCGATCCGGATGATCTTTATAGACCTGTAAACTTAGTCCGAGAAGAGTTGACATTGTAAGAGAAATCCCTGGCGTAAATTTTTTCTTTGGGCCATCTTGTTCCTTTTTGTTTTTTTTTTCGTTTCAGTTTCAGAACCGACGTATTCCCCAGGAGGCCTTCATAGAGGAACGTGCTTCACCAAAGTAAAGTGAAACAAAAAGAGAAAATCTGTCTGGGATTTGCTCATGAACTCTACTCCGTATAGTTTTTTTGTTATTAGCAGATAGAATGAGCTATAGGATTTTATTTTGAATTGTATCCTAAAACGGTCTAGCCTATGACGATATTACGCTGTGGGGGTGAAATTAAGTATCAACTAAAATCTCGTTAGGAAGTACATACTTAACAATAACAGTCAGTGAATTGAATAGAAATGTCCAAATAAAGTAAGGTTTCAATTATAACGTAATGAGGCGATAATCTTTTCATTTCCCCTCACTCTCCCGGAGCCCTCTGGACATGAGGGTCGCTTAGGTCCGCTCCTCTCTCTCTTTACAGGTCTAATAGGGACACTGAAAACAATCTGCCCTCAGTGTCGTTGGGAGGATGGGGCAAGCAGTAGAAGGCAGTCCATCTGTGCCTTCACGCAGGTAAGGGTAAGTGTGGTGTAAAGGCCCCTTCAGGGCTAGAGTGTGTGCTACGGCCATTTTGTTTGTAGGCACGAAAATGTTTGATTATGGAAGGTGGCAGCGGCAGGTGGCAGCGGCAGGTTTTTGGTCCCCCCCCCCCCCCCCCTCCATATAACTCTCCCGCAATAGCCGAGGTGCTAGCGTGCCGCCATAGAGTCAACGCTGTCCACTGTCAGTTCATGCTGACAGCTGGGACTTCACGTCCAAAATAAATCACTCAACATATGTTCCATAACAAAACATAAACCAAACACCGCATGAAATAACATGTAATACACAAAAACATTAAACAAACAAGATTAAATATTATATAGAATTTTTTTAAAACATGCTTAGAAACGTCAACAACAAAATGCTCAGCCATATTATTAACAGTAATACACATTCGACTAACAGGTTCATACATGCTAAAGTTAGACCTTGAGGAGTTAACATGCAGCAGAGGTAGCCTTCTCAAATTGTGCCTACTGACACGAAAAGAGATTTTGTTAAAGTAACGAAGAATCAATATTCCCGTTTAAGAGTTGATGCGAGTGCATATTTAAAAGCTTCAAGCTATCCTCATAGGGTGGAAGAATTAATGAATTATTCCAGTGTAGGTACCTGAGAGCAAATCGTAAAAACTTTCTCTGAACAGACTCGGTACGGTCGATGTGTGTACCGTAAAATGGAGACCAGACCTGGCTAGCTATTCAAGAAGTGGTCTCACAAGGCAAATGTACAAACGCAATGTTATGGTAGAATTCGAAAACTCTCGGGACCAACGTTTTATAAAACCCAGCATAGAACTACTCTTTGATACCATATAGTTTATATGGGAGATAAAATTCAATCTGTGATCACATTTGACATCCAAGTCACAGATAGAGTCCACACGGAGAATCGAGGAATCCGAGAACTTTTAATCATAAATGATTGGTGTCTGATTCCTATGGAAAGTCATAACTTCACATTTGTCGATATTGAGTACTAAATTATTGCTCTTGCACCAATTGTAAAATTTTTGATGGTTACCCTGACCTGTTCACAATCGTTAACAGATTTAATCTGAGCGAACATCGGCAACATAAATCAAGTCCTTATAGTACCTCACAACAAAGATAAGGTCGTCAATAGACAGAATAAAGGACAACGGGCCCAATTGACCAACTTGAGGTACGTCAAACGAAGCCTTCAAGACTAGAGAAAGGAATCGCGGAATAAGATTTGGTATGTTCTGTTATCTAAATAAGACTCTGTACATTTTAGAAATGTTAGAGGAAACCCATACTTTTCCATTTTAAAGAGTATCACGGAGTGAGATAACTTGTCGAAGGCTTTACTAAAATCTGTATAATACAATCTGTCTGATAACCTTTTGCCAACCCGCCAATGGTATTCGAGACAAATTCCAACAAGTTAGTGGTTGTAGACCTGCCCGAAATAAACACATGTTGGTTTGAAGAGAACAAATTCTTACAGGAAGTTGATAGTAAATGATAATTCAAATAATTTAGGAATGCAAGATAATTTTGCAATAGGCCTATAATTAAAAAATGTCACTTTTACTACCTTTTTGGTGGAAAGGTATGATAAAGGAATTCTTCCACAGCTGCGGAAAACAACCACTATCGGGCGATTTTTGGAAAATAATTCTCAGCGACTTAAAAAAGGCTGGAGGTGTCCCATCAGGACCAGTTGTGAAGTCATTTGGAAGCCCATTAATATGATCGAGTATATCCTCTTCTGAAATTGAAGAGATAGGGAATGAAACGTTATGAGAGTCGTTCATATGACTAAAGTTGCTATTTTGAGGTTGAAAATTTGACGAAGTAAAGGCATTGTCAAAAAAAGGGGCAAGCATATCGCAAATCTGAGACGAATTATCACTAGCAGAATACTTGTATCTCATGGTATTGGGGTAGTTGTCCGTTTTTTCTTCATATTAATAAACTTAAAAAAGAGAGTTCTTTGAACTCATTATAAGATGTGAGGAAGTTGTTATGAGTTATAATGTCTTTGTCCCTCATATAACTTTTCCACAATTTATTCTTTCTATTTTTAAGACGTTTTAGTTCTTTATTGAACCATGGCGGTGATGTTTTAGAGATCTGCTGGCGCTCATGTGGAACATGAGAAGAGAATAAATCAAAAATAATTATGTAAAACTTAGAAACATCTTCATCAACACTATTGCAAGATAGCAATGTGTTGTGGAAAGTACCGAAAAGTCAGCCTTTCTAAAATTGAAAAAGTATTGCGTTTCGTCACAATATAGGTTTTCGGTGTCATAATTAGTAGAGGGGGTGGTATTTGTCAAAAGTAGACATTATAACTAGGCTAGGTTCAACTAATAAGTTACCCACGTCAGTAGAAAATACCAGGTCTAACTGCCTACCCATGTCATTCGTTTAGCACCAATGTATATTGGGTAAGTTAAAATCACCAATCAGTAGTAATTCGTCAAGATGATCCATCTTACTATGGATAAAATTAGATATTGAAAAAGTAGGTCGTAAATATTCTGACCCTTGTCATCACGATATTTATAGAATCTGGAGGAATATAGCAACAAAGTATGTATAAGTAATATTTTAAGAGAGACAGCTTAAGAAGATCAATTTGGCTGCAATTTAAGTGGTTTTTAGAGGTGAGGAGTACGCCACCGCCACGAGTTGAAATCAGCATATCTATCTTTTCTAAAAATTTGATATGAATTGTAAAAGATTTCAGTATCGCGTAAACCATGATGCAGCCAAGTTTCAGTAAAAGCAACTATATCGAAACAAGTTGCAATAAAGGATTTGAAGACTTTTCAGTTTTATTTCGAATCCCCCTTACGTTTTGATAGTAAAGGGAAAGCGATTTGATTTTTTTTTTAATATCGCTGCTTCTTTTAGCTGTATTTCTATGTTGGTGCCCGGAAGGTACGACCAATTTAGTAAAATCGCCATGTTATGGAACTATGATGAGTGATTCACTTGGGACGTAAAGTCCCGACTGCCAGCATGAGCTGACAGATCACTCCACGGACAGCGTTGACTGCAGGGGGTACGCTGGTTCGCCTCAGCTATTGGCGGAGAGTGTGGGGAGGTTCCACGAAAACCTGCCGCTGCCGTCAGCCATAATCAAGAAAGAATTTCGTGCCTACCTATCACAAAAAGCCGACACACATTCGGTCCTGAAGGGACCCTTACGTCATTTACCTGTATACCATCCTTGAAGGCGCAGATGTTTCGGCCTTACTGCATTTGACACTGAGGGCAGTTAGTTTACAGTGTCCCTAGTTGACCTGTAAAAGAGAGAGAGACTAGGCGAGCCTAGACGACCTTCATCCTATGTGAGAGGGCTCCGGGATGGTGAAGGAAGAATTAAAACTCTCAGAATTTCATATTTACGTTATAATTTCAGAGAAAAACCAAAAAGAAAAATCTCATCTATTCAAAACATATGTATATATATATGTGAACATGAATATCGATCAAATAGGCAGGTATCGTATTAAATTATAAATATCTATGAACAAGTATAGTTCCCATTTGAAAAGGTATATAGGTAAGTATACCATGACATTATAAAAGTTTTTGTAAATGAATAATTCTTAATTGGTACAGCCTACTATTTGTGTTCTCCTGAATGGTAATGACAACAGTATCTTCATTCGGGATAATCGTGCCCATAAGTGAATGAACAATCTACAACAAAATTTGTTTCCTCATGAGTAACAATTTCCTAAAATTAGCCCACCGAGCCTAATTAGACAACACTCTAATTCCGATGTACGCTATCAAAATAATATTACTATCCAGAACAATTTCCAACCTGATTATGAATGCCTCTATGTGAAATGTAGTCCAATGCAGTAGGAAAACAGTTCCATTCAGAACAACGTTCAAAATAGAATGGTCATAAATATTGCATTAATTATGTTTGCCAATACTGGCCTAATGTAAGTACATACAAAATAGTATTTCGGTTACTGTGGTGTTCGTGGACAGCCTCGATGGTACATGATCATAGTCAATATTTTGGATTCAATTAATAATATATTGATAAAAAAAATAATACTAAATACTTTGGCTTACGTTTTGCTCTGCGTGTTCCCTCGAAGGAGCTCCCTGGAGGCGATAAGTAGCTTAGATGGCTGAAACAGAAACAAAATTATCGATTCTACGTCCTTTAAGAAAAATCTAACATCTTAGGAGTCTTGCGTGACTCTTTTTACTGCGAATGATCAATCGATTGATTGCATTTTCAAAATTTATCACCACATCTCTCCCTCATTGGACTAGTCAGATTCTCGGGACTTTAAATTGAAAAAAAATATATATCTGATGTCAATCTAATTGTAGGTGGGCGCTCCCTAATCCTGCTTAACACTGCCCGTCCGGAACTTTAACGCTTCCTTTTTTATTCAAGTCTTCAAAACTATCTAATTTTAGTAATTTAATCGTAATCACTAGCTATTTAAGTTTAGAATCTTCAATCAAATTCATTTCGTTGTAAATTATTAACATAAATGCTGTGGAAATATTCAAGAAAAAAAAATGCTCCTCTTAACGGGCTTTACCCTAATTCATCTCGCTTTAGAACATTGAAATATTGAAGTAACTTAAGAGTTTTGTCGAAAAGGACTAAACTTCTCTTCTGTTGGGCTTTATGTAATTTTACTTTTACTTTCAATATTGCACGTTTAGAATTCACGCGCCCTCCTCTTACTCCTAGCTATTGCAAAAATTTTTCGGAAGTTTAATTGTTCTCTATTTCACTGAACTCTTAACGTATATTGTAACTACCGTATATATATGTATATATGTATTAATATAATAAAAACTTAGAAATATCTATTTCAAGGAACTTTACTTAACAGATGTGCAGGCAAGCCTCCCCTTTTCATCTTTCATCACAGCGTGAAATTGGACGCCATTTCGTGTTCAATTATGACACCGTACCGTTCCCCGTTTATTTCTAAAATCTTAAAATCTCCGTTATCTCCCTGGATAAATGGGGTTCAGGGCTCCATGGTCCTACTTCTTTGAAAGCCACTTTCTCTTTTTTCCTTTTTATTTTATTTTAAGATATTTATATTTTCTTTGCTATATGAAAGGAGAGTGACGAAATTAGTTACGGATGGATTACAGCATTTGAGGACTTACTTGTGATGTTTGTCACATAGCCTTTTTATTTTACCCTTGTGATTTGCCAGGCGACATTTGGAGTCGGGAGTGTCTGAACCCCGCCAAAAGTGGTAAGGATTACGGATAATCTACTCATCCATTGATGATACTCCCCTACTCTTTATCATGCAGATCTGCGATCCTCAGGGTCACTCTTAGATTTTGCTATTCACCATATACCACCAAGTATTATAAACGATGCCGTAATTTTGGAAAATTATCTTCTGTACTTCACTAATAAACTACTTTCATACACTTCACGGCTATTGTACGACCAAATTAAATTCTTTTCCTGACTTCTTCGGAATGGCGACTTTAGTCAAAAAGGAACTTCTTCAGCCCTCCCAGAATCTTCTTCTTATTCTTTCCCATCGACGTGTCACACCGAGACCGAGGAACCGCATTTCTCTCGGTCGGGGTGCGTTTTAGTTTTCTGCTCTCGCGGCAGGCTTACATGCTTGCTTCAGTACTTGTAGCATATTGCTATATGCAATACGCTACGACCATAACAGCCAGAGGGCCAAAATGTGAGATGCAATAACTTATCCTGCTCATCCATGGACTCAGTTACTCAGCACTGTTACGCGCCACAAATTGATACGAGCGACATCTATTGGAAATGGAAACAACTTTACGTTAGTGATATCCTAGTAAGCTTTGGGTTCGGAGAACAGAATATTTAGGAAGGTTCTAGGATAATTTGTAGAGTATAAATACAGCGCTACTCACATCCAGGGGCGAGTCTTATTTCAGACAGTGAAGTGAACGAAGTAAACTATTTGGATTGTGATAATGAATAGTACAGTACTAGCGATAAATAAAGAGTTGATTTGATAATTGTTTATAAATGTTATAAAAGTGAACAGTGAAGTTAAATGAAAGAACAACTTTTGAATGGTTGTTGAAATATTGTGTTTTGTTTTAAATAACGAACTAACTACTACTAACTACAGCTGATAACGGTGGTAACGGTGAGTGAGAATCTGAAGAGTTACTGGGCTCAATGGAATTCTCTCCACGTTGAATGCGGTATATTAAAACGTTAGTGGGCGACAACTAACGGCGAGTCATTCCGGATGCATATAGTCGTCCTAGCAATAAAGGTCAACGATGTTCTAGAAGAAATGCACAGTGGATCATCTGGACTACATTTGGGGGTGAACAAAACAATTTCCAAATTACGAGAGAGGTGGAGGAGTGGTGCCGCAGATGCACTATCTGTGCTTCTTGCAAAGGGCCGCCACACAGAAGCAGAGGAGAAATGCAGAAGTATAATGTAGGAGCCCCATTTGAGAGGATAGCCGTAGATATCGCTGGACCTTTTCCAGAAACGAATAATGGTAACCGTTACATATTAGTTCCTATTGACTATTTCAGTAAATGGCCTGAAGCTTATGCAATCCCTAATCAAGAGGCAACCACAGTTCCGGAATACAAATAATAATGAATTGGGTCAATAGATTTGGTGTGCCTCACGAACTTCATTCGCACCAAGGACGGAACTTCGATTCCCGACTTTCCAAGAGATGTGTAAAATACTAAGAAGAAGAAAAACCGGAACAATTCCTCTGCATCCACAATCTGATTTCATGGTAGAGCGCTTCAACAGAACATTGGTCGAGCATCTAAAGAAAGTAGTTGACTATCATCAACGCAATTGGGATCGACATATTTCCGTGTTCCTAACGGCCTATCGATCAGCTGTTCACAACACGACCGGACAAACTCCAGCAAAGGTCATATTCGGACAGGAGATGCGTTTACCTAGCGACCTCAAGTTTGGTACACTCAGAGGTGAACAAAAATTACCAGACGATTATGTATCGGAGCTTAGACAACGATTAGCTGATGTACACGAGGCCACGAGATCAGAATTAGCAGTAAATACCGTGCTAATTCAGCCGGATTCAATGGTGACCTTGTTTGACTGTACAACCCGAAACGACGTAAGGGACGTTCTCCAAAATGACAGCAACACTGCGAAGGACCGTATAATAATTATAATTCTAAGAAGGGGGCAGTGTTATGCGCCACAAAGTGATACAAGCGACATCTATTGGAAATGGAAACAACTTCAGGTTAGTGACATCCTAGTAAACTTTGGGTTCGGAGAACGGAATATTCAGGAAGGTTCTAGGATTATTTGTAGAGTATAAATACGGCGCTACTTACATCCAGTCGCGAGTCTTATTTCAGACAGTTAAGTGAACGAAGTAAACTATTCGGATTGTGATAATTAGTAGTCCAGTACTAGCGATAACTAAAGAGTTGATTTGATCATTGTTTGTAAATGTTATAAAAGTGAACAGTGAAGTTAAATAAAATAAACACTTTTGAATGATTGTTGAAATATTGTGTTTTAAATAACGAGCTAAGGCGACGCTCGTAACAATTTGTTATTCAGTTCCGGGCCCCGATGAAAAATTCAAATTTAGACTCTTGAGGAGATTCCGCGCATTCCGTGGATTAAAGGTACCAAAAATTGTTTTTTTTTTCAAAATAATTTCTCAATGGTTGATCCTACGACAAAAATGTAAAAGTATAAATTTGAAGAAGACTAAATTCCCTTCCTGATGTAGAACGAATTACAGCGGCGGAATCGTGCACATTCTTCCAAAAAAATGTATACGAATAGTACCCTTTATTTATTTATTTCGCTAAATGCTAGCTATAATGATCCCAGGACACAATACTTAAATTTAACTAAAGTACAGAGCAATTATTGAGGATTTTTCTTAATTGAGTCTTATTAATGTTAAACTCTATCGAATGAAAATTCAAATTAAAAGTACAGCACATTCTAGTCATAGGCTCAAAGTTGGTTCGATGAGAACACAAATAAATGAAGTCATTAGATCGCAAGTGTCGAGATCGTGAATTGAAATTAATTTTCTGAAGCATCAAAGGCATGTCGATGTCACCCTTCACAAGTTGAAATATAAAGCTAATGTCACAAATTTGTGTATTAAATTTAATCTTTCGTTATAAGGAGGAAGATGAAGTCTATCCCTCCATTCAAGACCTCTTAGAGCAAAAAGTAAGAATCTCCTCTGCACGCTCTCAATACGATAGGAGTGATTTTTGTAAGAGGAAGACCGGACAGGACTGGCATATTCCAAAATGGGTCTAACAAGAGTGGTAAAAAGAAGTTTAGTAATGTAGATATCATCTAATTGTTTCGCCCAACGCTTTACAAAGCCTAACATTGAGTTTGCCCTATTAACGATTCGATCTATGTGAAAGTTAAAGATGAGTTTCGAGTCAAACAATATCCCCAAGTCACATATTTTATCAACTTTTGGAAGTAATAACCCATTCATAGCATAGACAGCATTCGAAGGGACTCGCTTACGAGAGAAAATGGTTACCTTACATTTATCAACGTTTAAAATGAGGGAACTCTTTTCACACCATTCAACAAATCTGTCCAGGTCATCCTGCAAATTCAGACAGTCACAATGCGAGTCGATAGATTTATATAGTTTTAGATCATCTGCGTATATTAGCAAATCAGATCTGGTAACTACATAGGAAGCATCATTTATGAATAATATGAAGAGAAGGGGCCCTAAGTGACTATCTGTGGAACACCGGAGTAAGCCGTTATTTCTTCAGACAGGGCAGAACGGAACTGAATCCTAAGTTTGCGATCCTTAAGGTAGGATGATAACCAGTTCAACAGTCAAATTGGTAAACCTAAAGATCTCAGTTTAAATAACAAAACAGAGTGAGGAAGCTTGTCAAAAGCCTTGCTGAAGTCTGTATAAATACAGTGAGTTTCGCAACCACGCTCAAACGATTCGATACAGGTAGATGTAAACTGAAGCAAGTTTGTTGTTGTTGACCTTCCCTTCATAAAACCATGCTGATGAGCATTAAGAGCTCCACTACAATGAAAATACAAAAATTCATATAAAGAAGCTTCTAACAGTTTGGGAATACAAGACAGTTTAACAATAGGACGATAATTGGTAACAAACTCCCTTTTACCCGACTTAAAGATTGGGACAATAAACGACTCTTTCCATAACCAAGCCGCAGTGATAAATTAAGCAAAAATGTTAACGGGTAAGAAAGCATTCCACTGCAGTTCTTTAAGACAATAGGGGCTATCCCATCAGGCCCAGTAGAACAACCAGAGTCCAGCTTGGACATGGAATCTTCAACAGATTTCTGATCAATAGTGAAGAATGGGATATTTAAATGGGATAATTAAAATAAGCAAAATCTATTTAAGCGTCATATACTAAAAATGATTCACTAAAGTAATCAGCAAAGAGATTAGAAATCACAGACGGATCATGACTAGAATTATTATTAAATACTAACACAGGAGGAAAATTATTAGATTCCTTTTTGGTATTTACAAAACCCCAAAATTGCTTAGGATCAGATCTTATTACATTTCTCATCCTAAACAGATACGTATCATAGGCATGCAGAAGAGCATTACGAAATTTGCTCCTCAAAAACAAAAATTGTTTTAAATCATCATTAGACTGAGAGAGGTGAAACTTTCGCCGAACCTTATTTCTTAAGTTGCGCAAGCGTTTAAGCTCAGCATCGTACCAAGGAGGACACGAAGAGCCATTCTTGATACAAGACAATGGAATACAATCATTGAAACAATTAAATATAACATTATAAAATTGTGCTGTAAGTTCATGATGTAGAGCTCCCGCCCCTCCCAGACCTTGCCCCTCCCGGAAAAATGAAGATGCGGAATAACGAAATCTACGTAAATATCAAGTTTGGTAAAAAAGTGTTTTTTTCGAAATTACCCCCTCCATTTTCGAAATTCGAAATCGAAAAGTACCCTATCTAATAGCCAGTTCAGATTCCCGTACAATGACATATAAATGGTTCTCGTAGGTTAAAAACTGTACGAGGAGATAGAATCCTACGAAAAAACTGAAGATTACCTCGATCGGTACATCTTCCAAATGTTTGCTTATAACTTTTGATTGTTATTGTTGATAGCACTTAGGCAGGTCATTTTGGAAAGGGGACATAATGCGCAAATTTTCTTATAGTTTTGCCAAGTTCGTGGAATGGTGATATTTCGAATAAATGTGCACTGAAGCGCGACAAACATTTTTGGTGAAATAAAAAATTCTAGAGAAAACAGTTTTTTTATTAAATAATTGAAGGCACAATTATAACTTATTATACATTCTTAGAAAGGCCAATATGTGTTCTTTTAAATAAAGGTTTGAAAGTCACAATACATTACCTACAATAGAACTTATAACGAAATTAGTCTGAAAAGGTATGCAAAATCTCGAAAATCGATATTATCGATTTACGCGAAAGCCAAGCGGAGTTCGATATAAAAGTATCTAGACTTTTTTGACCCAAATGACCTCTACATTCATCCCCTTAAAGGATTAAAGACATTTACGGAACACCCTGTATAAGTAGTTGAAACTAAAAATTTAAATCAAAAATTATCATATATATAAGAAAAATTGCGTAAGTATATACATATTGAGAATCAGAAATTATTATATATAAGAAAAATTCGCAAGCCTATTCTTGGAATCCATAAAAATTCTGATGAAAAATAATTTTATATAAGAAAAATTAACTCACTTGATACGTATATGGAAGGAATTAATAATAATGGTCTAATTAAAACTTATGATATATATGAGAAAGACGTTTAAGTATGTTATCGAAATTCATAAAAAAACCTAATCAAACTCATGTTCATAGCAGCGAGAAAAATGCATATATACATACTTGTATCTGAAACTAATAAATTCTTATTCAAACAAAACTCCTATCTTATTTGTTCTATTTTGCCCTAACCTTTTTCTTACTGGCCTGGATGTTACTTTCTCCAGGGTTAACGATACATTCGTAACAACGATTTCATATATACATTTAATTGGAACTAGAGAGGAGCAGTAATATTAGGAAATGTTATGGTCGTAGCGTATGGCATATCGCAATATGCTACATTAAGAGTACTGCAGCATGTACGCCGGCCTGATAGGAAACCGACAAACGAGCGCACCCAAATCAACAAGAAGAGCGTTTCCTCTCACTTTTCATTTTTTTGACAAGGGAATGAAAAGAGCTTCCTTCCTGTCAGAATTGTTGGCAAGTTTTTGGACGAGTAAGAAAGATCGAGAATAGAAGTAAACACATGGTGATTTTTTTGTACTGTCGTGGCTGAAATTTCTAAGTAAAGAAAAGCAGCAGTTCCATCGGAAAATAAAGTTAAAATTGAAATTCTCTTGTGATAAAATCACAAGTTTAAAGAAAAGAGCAAAGGTAAAACTCGTGATAAATTTTATTAAAAGAGATTTATATTCTTTCTATACAGAACAAATAAAAAAATATTCTGGCTGGTTGATTTGCGCACACATTGCGGCAAAAGAAAATAGTGCGGCAGCATTTCTGTCAGTTCTCCTAGGAGATTCTTTTTCCGGAAAAGGTGGTATTGAGGCTATTTCCAAAGTACAAGAACTGGACGGACGGGAAGGCACCCGTGACATATGGCTCTTAAGCCTGAAGAATCTGAAGATTGGTATAAGTGCTACACGACGTCATATTAGTATAGCACACAGGCAGCGAAAAGGGGTAAAGTACACCTCATCCTTTTATTTCTGTGGGGAGCAAGACCTGTCGTCCATCTATAAATTACTTTATAATAACCCTTTAAAGTGAGTACTAGACATTATCATATATTTTTGGAAGCTATAATCTTGAAGAATGTGATTTAGTTGAAAGCGATTAATGCCAGTTAGTATTAGGTAAGTTACATAATAGAACTGACAGGTATTCTAATAAAATGTGTACTGTAATGTTCCTGGAACTTAAAAATTTTTAATTTTCCTTAGAATTGAACTATTAGAAAATACTCCGAATTGTTGCAAGATTGTCATAGTGGATTCGATAATTTACTTTAAATGTCAGTGACAAGGCACAAGTTTCATAAAGTTATTCCTCATTAGATTTTACCACTGAAGTAGGAGTAGGAACGCAGATTCTGCATGTGTTTTTAAAAATGTTATCTTAGGTTTTCAACCAATTTTTATTTGCGATTCACCGTCATTAATAAAAGTTGTCTCCAGTCAGACAACAATATTGCTTTCATTCAGTAGGAACGCTAATGACAACGCAATATGTGCATTAGTCGGTTCAGCATGTTTTACCTGTTTAACTAAGCGCTAAATGTGAGTATGAACTAGTTAGGACCATCGTCGGACTCATGAGTTTCGGATGGGGATCCTATTCTTCCTCATAGATGAAGTTTCGTTTAAAAGAAAAGAAAAAATGACTAAAATAAAACAGAAAAATCACTGTATACCTTCAAAGTAAGAAAAATTTAACAAAAAGAATCATTGAAATTTTGAACCTGATAATAGGTAAAGGAATGAAAGAAATTAATACTGTATAAGAGAAACAAATTTAAATGTTAAAATAATATATTTAAAATTAATTCTTAATAAGTCATACATAATTTTTACCGTCTTTTTCGCATTCAGCTACCTCATTGTCGAAAATCTAAGTTCTTTCCTTATATAAGATATCTAAATTAATAAATAAAATATAAAAAAAAAAAAAAAAACTGCATATGAATAAAATTCCAATTTGATACGATAGTAATTTCCTGGCTCGGTACGTACGAAACTTTGACAATGCAGGTTGAACATAGGGAAAAGTAATTCGTATCGTTGATTTTGTTAAATTTTCCCACGTTATTTCTCTATTTGGTGTTGCACAAGGTTTTAATCTAACATCATTTTTCGGAAGACGTAGTTAAAATGTTATGTTCGCAAAGGATTCGTGTTAAAAACATCCTAGATATCCAAACCGTAAGTTTATAAAATCGACAATCTTACGATGCAGGAAAATACTTTCGCCTATTCAAAGAAATTAAAAATCAAGATTAATTAATACATCGATACTCTGCGAAATACGTTCCTGATAAATCCGTCCACCTCGTGTCGCTTCGGTTACAGAATTGATAGGAACGTGGAACTTGACTGTCCCAATTGAATATGTAACGGATCAAAATATTAGTCTTTTAAGCTCGGATATTAAATTGACACGCTTCTTAAGCCTTACTACAGTGGTAGCCAGTCTACAATGATTTCAGGTGGATTTTTTTTTCTCAAAACTTGCAACAAATTAATAATAATAATATAATATTCACAATTAAGGATTATGATTTGAGTTGATGTTCACGTACTAGAACCAAACTTAGAATAGATACAAACTTCTGTACAATTAGGATTACGTATTTCATGAAGTGGAATTTAGTAGTTTTTTTAAATATTTTATTCACTCGCAAGTAGCTCATACCAAAACACACTGGCTAGATCGCATACTTTTCTAATTTGACAATGTGTATAAAAGTAAGTGATTATAACGTAATAATGAATTGCTGAGTACATTTCATTTCTCCTTTCACATCCCGGAGCCCTCTCCGCTAACATGAAGGTCAGCTAGGTCCGCCTAGTCCGCTCTCATCCCTTACAGGTCAGCCAAGGGACTTGGAAATAGTGCCCCCCCCCAAGTCAAAGGGAGGATGGGGCAAGGCAAAGGGAGGTATAACACCTACGCCTTCCACCAGGATATGGGTAAGTGACGTAAGGGTCCCTTCAGGACCGAGTGTGTGCCGGCTCTTTTTGTATGAAGGCACGAACATTTTTTTTTGTTTATGGGTGATGACTAGCGGCAGGTATTTCGTGGACCCCCCCACACTCTCCGCCACCCTTAGCCGAGGTGCTAGCGTGCCGCCCTGTGCAATCGCTGTCATCGAGTGATCTGTCAGCTCAGGCTGGCAGTTTGGACTTAACTTCCTGTTCATTCACTCTCATCATACTACCATAACAGAAATTATACAAATATAAAAGTACAAAAATATAAAAATTAATTATCATGCAAAGAGGCTACAACTTATACATGGTTTTTTTGTTGTTACTCAGGTCCCACGCAGAGGCGCCTCCGAGAATGACCTGTCAAGACTCTGTTAAAGAAACTTATTTCGCAGAAATTATAATACTCCTGATACTACTAACAAAAATTTTCACAATAATGCTGCAAAACTATGGTTTTTCACGTGCATCGAAAACCCATGGAGCGGCGAAATCTATACAAGAAGACATCTGTTGTGAAATCGATGTCCAAAGAGTTCTGATCGACTCTGCGATGTTTGTTGCACTGCATTTTGGGAACATTTACTGCATCCATATACCCAAGAGCATATATACTGCGAAACAGGAAAATGATCACCTGTACGTGAGCATTCCGGAGTCCCTGACGTATCGGGGTTGACCCTTCAAGTACTCAAAGTACGATTCTTCTTGAAATCTTCTGGACAACTTCTTACCCTATAGGTTCACGAGGAGATGAGCTCAGCGACAAATTGGCGGAAATTATTTATAAAGTGTGTGGGCCACCATCGGTAGATTTATATAGGTTATTGGATTCCTAGGCAGGAGTACTGTCGCCGTGAAAATTTCTCCAGCGGTCTTGAAATTGTGACTTTTGAAATTGTTACTCTCTGAAGCTCTATGACTTCTTGTCCATCCAAGATTTCGTAGACATAAATCCCGATTAATCGAGATAATTTCGATGTTAATTTTTACAAACTGGAATAGGTGTAGCTCTGAGGCTTCTTTTACACTCAAAATTTTACCAATCCCCAACACGAATACTTGAAATAATTGTGATCTGAATTCCCACAAATTTTTATTCTCTAGCTTTAATGACTCTGTCAAGATTTTTTTCCACAGCCAGCTGTCGATTCTCTTCTTCTTTTTCCTCATCCGCCTGTCAGAGCTCGTTCGTCGAGTTTTTGGGGTGGGTTCAGCTGTCAGTTTCCACAGGCCGGCACACATGCTGCAGTATCTCTTCGTGTAGCATATTGCTATATGCAATGAGCTACGACCATAACAAATATAATATCATCCGAGTCCCGCGCCAGCTCGAACACATATTCCACAGCAGCAGCAACGGCATCGTATGAAGCAGACGGACTGCCAGGAGGAATGTATACAGATAGAATATACAGTATTTTTGTCCCAATTGTTATACTGATGCATATGAATTCAGACAGGGATGGATTGGGAATATCTATCTTGGAACAGCCGTAAGAAATCTTTACCGCGATTAGAATACCTCCTCCGAGCACAGAAATGTCATCAGGATTTCGATCACGTCGAAAAACTTGGAAGTCGTTGTCCAGTAATTCAGCATCCGAAAAGGAATTGATAAGCCATGTCTCCGTTAAAATAATAACATCGTGAGGAATATTAAAAGAGTTCAAGTAGAGCCGACGTGTTTTTGACAGTAGACCACGTAAACTACCAAGTCTTTAATCTGCGATTTTTCCATCGCCCCGTCTAATTCATTCGGTTTTTTGATGCATCCCGGATCGGACGAAATACGAAACGTTTTACCAATAAACCATGAGGCCAGAATTTTGAGCAACGTCTCGAGGTCATCGGGAACTAGCAGTTTGAAAGACGACACTACACGACTGGGAAGGCCCTCTGGGGTCAAACTGAAGCATTTAATGCAGACACATTTTTGAGTTTACATAGTTGACGATAGATTGCGCAGGGTGTTTCGATCATGGTGGCCTTAGAACAGGAGGTGACAGTAGTGACCTAGTCAAACAAAAAAATTGTATGGTAAGGGGTGGGCGACATCTCAACGGTTTCGAAGTTACAGGATTAAGGATTAAGAAAATATGCTAGTCTTTCACAAAGTACCCTGTATTTTAAAAAGTCACTTACAGCGCTGATTGTATGCAGAACTTCTTGGACTTTCCAACGACTGCTCGACGAGCCCCGTACTCCTCTCCCCTTAGGAGTTATGGTCTATGGAGCATTAGTTTCCATTCACCATCACTAAGCATTCTTGGCATTGATATTTCCAGTAAGTTAAGCTGAACAGATTCTTTGTTGCCAAAAAGCATCAAAATGTCTTAGATATCTGAAAAGGTGTAAGAAATATTTCAGCCCGTCAAATCTAGCGCTCCTCTATAAGTCCTACATCAGAACTACAATGGAATACAATTCCTATATATTGGCCGGGCGGTGCTGGTCGCACGGCTTTAACTTCATTAGATATTGTGCAGAAGAGAGCCTTCGAGCTAAGTGGCTATTTGGCAATCACTTTTCATTCACTCGAGCATCGTCGCAATGTCGGATGCCTTTCGCTCCTTTATCGCTACATGCAAGGTCAATCTTCGAATGCTAGTCGGATCCCTTGTAGAATGATTCCTGCATGCAATACTAACAGTGAGAGACCGTATAACCCAAGAATTAGAATAACTTCTGCAGAAATGTTTTCCGTCTTATGGGAACTAACGAGTTCGATCAAGCCTTGTTCCTGTGTCTAGTTTTATACATACAAAATGTGGTATAAGTAGGGTTTAAACTTATGCGGTTTTAAGGCATATTTTATTTTCTCGAAATTCCAATATTTCGGTCTTGGATGTATACCATTATCAAGGCTAAACAAAGGGAGAGCCATAAATTAAAATTGATTATGCAACCAATAGAAAACTGATATTACAAATGTGATTTTACCTGCGAATTGCGTATGTAAAAAAAAAAGGGGGGGGACTTCAATGGATGATTGAAAATTCTCGTCAAACATTTCAAATATTAAAATTCCTTAAGAAATTTGAAAAGAAACACTATAAATAGGTAAAACTGACTAGAAAAGTCCGAGATAAGAACCAACAAAAAACACAGTCCGAAAGAAGAAACTACCACAATAAATCACATTAAAAGATAAATAAATAAACAATTAGTCTAAATAAATGATTAGACACTTAACGAATTAAAAAACTTGGAACACGGAGCTTAAGCGACTAAAAGACATGTCGAGAAATATACTAAGTGTATTATGGGGTTAATTAAGTTTTTATATTGTGCGTGAATATACAGCATTCAGTCTTGAAATTTGTTGTGTTGGGCTTCCTTAACTGCATGTAGAGAGAGCCTCTATATTTTTCCTCTTCCTCCAATTCAGCTCTTTATGTAGGATTTGGGGGGTCTTCGGAATCAAAAGTGTGTACGGTTTTTATTTCATGCGATTGACAGCCTGTGCTGTAATTACGTTCATTTTTTCGTTGGTGACTGTCATTGTGTGTCAGCTTAGATGTTCTATTATAATCTTATAGTCATTTCTGTGTTCACGCAAGCGTAACTTATGTCCGTTCCTGTTTCTCCAATGTAGATCTTGTTGCAGTTATTTGGTTGACATTTCACTTCATATATAGAGCCCTTTATCGGTTTCGCAATTTTTGTTTTTGGGTCTGTATAAAAAGTTGGTCTTAATTTGTTTTGGGGTTGAAGCCCCAGTGTAATATTTGTATTATTATTTTGTAAAGCCGGAACGATTTTATTGCTAATGTGTGGTATGTGTGTGAGTTTTTTGTATACATATAGGGAATTTGTGTATTTTGGCTGCGTATGTGTCGGTTGTTTTGTTATTGTTGGAATGAACGTGTTTAACATGTTTAATGATTTTGTTTATGATGCTGTTAGGGTAGTTGTTTGAGGACAAAATGCGACGGATCCGGCTATAATTGTTATTATGGAACCTAGCATTCCTCAGAGCAATTACCCTTTTTGCAAAAGAATGCCACAATATATTTCATTTTGTGAGAGTGCGCTGACAAGAAATTTGATAGTCGCCCCGATGCCATAGGTTTGCTGTACCAATCCGCCTGGATCCAGCAAAGGAATGCTGTGCGAGATGACATTTTCCTTTCCAATAGTGCGAGGGTGCTTGTTGAAAATCCTTAGTGTCTCATCTATGGTATGAGTAGGTAACACTGTTATGATGTCATCCACATAATTTTTTCATGTACCAGGGAGCGCTCTAAAAACAAAAAAACATGGACTGGCTATTGGCAGCAGCCTATCAGGCGTTTTAGCGGAACTCGTTTTGGAAGATCTACTTGATGACATCATATCCGACCTACCTCACATACCGTCATTCATCATTTCCTTTGGCATACAATTTGCGAAAGTTTAAGGGCGACATACATCAGTACCTCCGATACTCTCCTGATGTCCCCTAATCCTTTCCCTATTTTCTTCCTGCCATACTGTGCCCTGCATCATAGGCAGTGTTGGGCGTAATCAACTACATTTGTAATCAGATTAATAATCATGATTAAATCAATCATGATTACCCATCAATCATTAATCATGATTACATCGAGTAATCTTAGGAAAATGTAACCGTAATCATGATTACATGATTACATTTATTTTGATTACAAATGAAACTTATCAAGAGATTTCTAAGAAAACAAACAATCTGTGATCGTAAGTAAGAATTTTTATTGTAGAAAACTCCAAGCTACTGTTGAATTATGTATTAATTGGAGTCAGTATAAAGAATGTAAGTGGTTCGATTGATAGAGACACGATCATCAACTTAAATTCAAGGATCTTGATTATGTGCGAAAAAAGGTAGCGAAAAAGATTAGATTTCTGAGGCGTACTAGAGAGTCGTGAGCACGGAAAATGCAATAATGCCTTTTAACGTCTTGATATTGCCACACTTTTCATATTGCTCCAAATTGTTATATGCTAGTTCGAATGAATCCAAGGGTAGAATAAGACAAAGTGAGTTATTCTGAAATGCAGCATATATACACCAGTTAGAAGCATGCTCGAAGGGCTGCAATAGGCAAATATTACTGACATGACAGCAAGAGTGAGGATGAAAGATTAGATTCACTAACTACTACCTAACAAAACGATACAGTATTGTTTTTGATATCAGAAGACTCTAACTCTACCTCCCTTTCTTAATTACTAATAATTGGTAAACGCAATTCACAGATATCAGATATTCCATTACCATCCCACTACAGATATGTGCTTACAAACATTAGTTTATGTGCCAACCGATTTCGGAACAGAAATACAACAATGTTAGTTTTCCTTTAACTACAATTTTAAAACTCTTGCAAATTTGTAATCAAAAAATGTAACCATGTAATCATGATTACGGTTACGATTGATCTATCATTAATCGCCAAAAATGATTACTTTTCTGATTAATATTATCAATCTGTAATCATGATTACAGATTGTAATCGTAATCATTAATCATCAATCAGATTGCATTTTGCCCAACACTGATCATAGGATATCCTCTGAGCTTGGCTTAAAAAAATGATAAATGAACCTGAATAATTCTGTCAAGACCGAGTCGGGCTCGCGCAATCAGGGTTCCGTGCTAGAACTTTATCACTTACACACAGTCGTTCGACCGAATTTAAGTCGTATTTGTTATGGTCGTAGCGGAATGTATATAGCAGAATGCTACACTGAGACGTACTGCAGCACGTATGTCGGCCTGCTGCCAAACCGACAGCCCGAACGCACCCCAAAAGCGAAGAGCTCTGACTTGTTGGTTGAGAAGAAGAAGACAACCGTCTCTGTCTTGTCAAACCTTTCACACAGTGAAGACGTAGAAAAAGTGAAATCATAATTATCCGAAGACATCGGAAGAAAATCAACGCCGCACAAGAAAATCAGCCACCTGCACCGGAGTGAAACGACATCGAGACTCCGACAGCATCTGCTTCTCGCAGGTCGTAGTGAGGCTGTAGTTCAATATAATTGCAAATTCTCAACAAAAGACTGGCAAAATTGTTACGGGATAACTGCGACAAAGTATTGAGCGGTGAGTTTAAATTATCATTACCAGGACCACTACTTCGCGTTCTAAATGATTCTTTCACCTTAATAGCAGATGCGGCAGATCTAACTTCGCCTCAATCATTTCAAGTCGTAAAGCCAAACAATTCACGATCAGATGTTATTAAAGATTTACAGCTGGTGCATGATTTGTACAAAAAACTCTTTTACTCTGCATTTGCCATATCCATAAGGCATAATAAACATATCAAAATTTAGATCATTTCAACGTTTAGAAGTGCATAAAATAAATATGAAGCGAATAACTGGTATTCAACCATTGCGTACACAATTACAGCATTTGATTTGTAATAAAAGCTTGAATACGGTAGAAGATATAATCACATACTGTGACGGAGATAATCCCAATGGTTTTGTTTGGAATGAATTGCAGACAGCAAATTTCAGTTATAGTAATTTAAAGAACGTCGATTCTTCTTTAGAGTTTGCACAATGGCTACAACATCTTACATTAACTTATAATCAGCTCACAAGTGTTGAGGCAATTAAGTGGCTTCCACATCTTAAAATTCTTGATTTGCGTTTTAATCGATTGAACGTATTGCCCAATTTTCATACGGAAGCATCACGTCGCGTCGTTTACAAGTTTTGATCATAAGCAATAATTTCATAGAAGATCTTAGAGGAATTTCACGACTAGAAGCTCTCACTGAACTAGACTTGTCTAGTAATCTACTCTTGGATCATGTAAATCTTCTCCCTTTGAGTACATTAGTGTCATTGAGATATTTAAATTTACAAAATAATCCTCTTTCTTTTATCTTAAAACATCGAGAAATAACTGCGAGCTATTTGAACAGAAACACATCAAGCGTTAAAATTATTTTAGATGCTTGAGCCACTGTCAAAAGTTGAAAAAACATTAACTGGACGTTTCCCAAATTACTATTCTGCTTTAACGTCTAGACTATCCTTGAATACAAGATCAAGTGGACAGTCAACACCAACTAGAGAATCTCAGGCAGGTACACCTGCCTCGAGTGTAGGATCTGTGCGCAGTTTAAAATTAAATGAAAAGAGGAGATTGATATGTCGGCATCCATTGTAAAAAAAAAAAAATTAAAGACTAGAATGGTGAAAATAGAAGACAGTAAAAATCATTTAGAAGATGTTATTAAGATTACAACTAATCGGCAATCTGTAGGAAATAAGGCTGAAATTGAAGTGAATAGAGATCATCTAGGTCAATGGACCTTTATACATTTTTTAAAGTTATAATTTTTAAACACTAATTACATTTAGCAAGTTAGCAGTGGCATAGCGGAACTTCCAAGGAGGCGTCTCTTCGGGGGAAACACCCGCAACAAGAACAGATGTAAGTTTCGTTCCATTACTTTTGTTTGAAAATATTGCTTTTACACTTTCATACTTATCAAATGGATTGCTTACTATATTTATACATATATATCGGTGAAGAATAGTTAGTGTAGTTAGTCAGTGTGTAATATAAGAAATTTTGAGCAGTTTTTTTTTTTTGAGAATGGTTTCCATTAGATCGATGTTAGACCATTTTAATAATCTTGTAAGTAATTAAGGAATTGTGCAATCCGAGAATTCCTATATTTTGAGAATTTACATTTGGAGAGAAAGGGAATACCTATATGAAATTATTAAGTATTCCATGGAATAATGGTGCCCTGTTATAATATATATTTAGTTTATTATATCTATACATATTATCATAGTCCAGACAATGGAAACCTTGAGTTTAATCATTTTGTTTAATGGTCATTACTAACAAATATGCACACAGTAAGAAAGACTATATGTTTGTCTCCAATTTCGGGAATTAGTACAAGCCCACGAGTACTGTTTCATTGGCACATTAGGAACGTCATAAATTCTAGCTTAATAGTTTTAGTACAAATTTTTCTTTATTACGAAAAGAAGAAAGCTATAACCACTATGAGTAGTTAGAATCCTTGTATAAATTATAAGATATCCTATTTCCATTATCGGTAGTATACATATTAATAATTATGTCGGTTATAATAAAATTTTTTATAACGTAATGATGCTGTGAGCTCTTTTATTTCTCCTTTCACTTTCCTAGAGCCCTCTCGCATGAAGGTCGTCTAGGTCCGCTATCCTCTCTCTTTTGAGGTTCACAAGGGATACTGTTCAATATCGCCCGCAGTATCGTAGGGTGGTTGGGGCAACGGCGATGGAAGGCAGAACATCTGCGCCTTCCCACGGGATGTAGGTGAGTGATGTAAGGGTCCCTTCAGGACCGAATATGTGCCGGCGTTTTTTTGTATGTAGGCACGATTTTTTTTTGTATGTGGCAGGCGGCAGCGGCAGGTTTTCGTGGAACCTCCCCACACTCTCCGCCAATAGCCGAGGCGAGCTAGCGTGCCGCCCTGCAGTCAACGCTGTCCGCCGAGTGATCTGTCAGCTCAAGCTTGCAGTCGGGACTTCACGTCCAAGCCAAATCACTCAACATAGTACCATAACATATTTAAATCTACACATTATTCTAGAGCATTAGTAAATACGTTATCGATTATTGTGTTTTCTCTTTAGTTAGTTCTATATATCATATGTTTAAAACTTAATTAGCAAAACTCGCGCGTAACTCGCATCATGTCCAACAGTAAACTGGTCTTCAGCTCATCAACCTTTAAGGCCGAAGGGCCAATTAGAAGGTAAAAAAAATCGAAATTTTTCTTATTGCTGAAATCAATAGCTCGGATATTCAAAAATATGTGCACAAAATTTCAGAGTCAAATTCTAAGTATTTCCAGTGGAGTGGAGTATTGCAGTGGAGCATCGAGCAGCTGTGCGCACTTGACCGTCTGTCTACTCCGAATGTAAAAAGCTCAACGACCTTCCCAAACCAGATTTAGACTTTGTAGTAATTGTAGTAAGGATATATTTAGCTAAAATCTCTTTTATTATAGTATACACGTGTATACTCTCTCTGTGTACTAGGAGATTATCGGTGTAAGTAATTGAAAAACTAAACGAGCTATCGATTCCATTCAAAGTGCGTATCATTTTCTCTTCTATGTGACCTAAAAAAAAACATGGAAAAAGTTTTTTTAAGCTACTTTTGTACCCAGTTGAAGTGATGTTTTTTTTTAAACCTCCAACAAAAACTCGATTTTTACGTGTTTTTTCGGGTTTTCTTAGTTAACATAGAAGAAGAAAATTACATCAAAAGAATCTTCTTTGTGGTTTTTACAGACAAAAATTGCGAGCTGTATCTTGTACATAAATTGGACACTTCAGTGGCGAGGCGCGCTACGAATCTATAATAATTATAATATTTTGTTGGACATTATACAATTTTTTTTTAGTTAAATACACATAAAACTATCCTCAAAAGTTCATTTGGCTACTTAGTTTTTTTCCCATCCTTCAACGCTTCACGAAAACGGCTTGATTCGGGCCATCTAATTGGCCCGCCGGCCTCGCATATCCTTTCACTTACAGAATCGTTTCTTCATCCCACAAATTTTGTTAGTCATTCACACATCCACTCTTTCCGGGTTATTTATATATATAATAATAATAATTTTTTTTTTATTTATATATGATCTTTATTTGGTGGCTCTCTGGCTCTTTTTAAAATTCCTTACAAATAGGCGGCAAAAGGCTCTACAAAGGGTAAAAAAGGCACTAGCTAAACTAAAGTTATAAAAGTCTATAGGGACAAGTAATACAATTAAACTAAACAAATGACACAAAACTAAAACAAAATGACACAAAAAGTAAAACAAGTTCAAACAAAATTCTCAAAAGAGTCTAAAAACGGCCACAAGAATTTTGAAAAGATCTAAATTATTTCGAAAAATTTAAAACCAGTCCCAATTGTGACAATTAGGTAAGTGGCAGTTCCAAGGAGTTCCAAATTTCCAAAATAAACTAATAAAAATTTCCCTAAACAAGCGAATTTCAACATAAAATTTTCTAATTTAGAACCGAGACCGAAACCGAATTAGAAAAAAGAAAAATCGAACGAACGTAAAAATTTAGCCGGTACCGTTATAGAGTCCCGCGAGGGCCGCCTGTAGTATCGTAGACCTCTACAAACTGCCCTCATCATCCCTTCAGCTTAGCATCTCTAACAGAGTGCTTGTCCTTCCCACAGCACGTGCAACGATTTCTAAGCGGGGAGAATCCCCGTGGACTAGTGTTGGAAATGCTGTGGCCTGCTATCACCAGTGAAAGACAAGAGCTCTGTCCTGCACCGACGATAGTGGCTGCCATGTGCAGTTGAATGTGTCAGCGTTCGTTGCCAGATATTCAAGACGTAAACGTCTCTTCAATCTGTCAACGAAGTGGCGCTTAAGTGCGTGTGCGTGGTGTTGTGGGTCAGTGTTCTGATTCCCATCTTCGACTCTCATGTAGTACAAGTGAATTGTAGATTTGGCCAGTGTCAACACAAAGCTAATCAGACAATTCACCCGATTACAAACCTTTGGCCCCCATAGAAACGATGTTCTAGTAATGCTGAAATTCGGGCGGATCAACTGACACATATTGCGCACAAGATCCATTAGATCTTGCAAAGCCGGGCAAGTATAGAACCTGTGAAACAGGGTGCCTTCACCACCACAAACTGTGCAAATCCTTTGAACTCGGCGGTCAATATGTGACAACTGATTAGGATGCATAAGACTGTGATGCAGCAATTTGAATGCTACATCAGCATCTTTGTAACTAGAAGGATAACTGTAGACTACTCTGCAAGTTATCCCTCCCATCACGCCCATATTCACCCCGAGGTGTGTTCGCCATCTGTTGTATCCTGTATACTCCGGAGGTCTTATGGACATAAGCACGTCACGGAGCACACGTGTTGTAAGTGTGCTGAAAGGTGTGTGTGGTGGTCTGTTCAGAACGAAAGCATCTTCCAACTTAGTGCCAGGGTCACTGGTCCCAAGTTGGCGAAATCTCTCCCGCGCAGAAGCAGCCAGGTCGTGTAGTTGTGAAGTGTTAGTGTTAATTCGACAGTTTCCAGAGATATCAATAATATCTCCGAGAACTGTCAGTGTATGCGTGTCAGCTTCAAAACCCCGAGCATTACTGAACTCTGAATCTATTAATTCAGGATTAAACCTGATTGGAATCGACGCGAATTGCGTGTACCTTAGAGCATTCCACTGAAGGTGAAATGCTGGCCTGATTCTGCCCCAGGTCTGAATCGTTGAGATTAGATCCTGTGGCCAGTCACCAGGATAAGGTGGTCGAACAGAGAGCAGGTAGTAATACTCCCCTATGCCGATCCCTCCCAGTACATTCACCCACAGTTGAGAAATCAAGCTGTCTCTCTGGCAAAACACTCTTTGGAATGCACGCACTTGGAGACACCTTGATTTCCCAACCAAGTTAGTGAGACCTAATCCACCTATCTTGACTGGCAGACAGAGCGTGCTTTCAGCAACCCATCGTCTTCCGCACCAAAAGGCGTCTATCGCTTTTGCTTGAAGCAGACCTACGAAGCCTTCATCAAACGTCTCAGACTTTAGCAGATGAACGATGGACGAGGTAATCAAATAGTTTATCACGACTGACCTACCCATTAAGGATAATGGAAACAGTCGACTACGCCATGAGTTTACAGCTCTAGAGAGTTTCTCAAGAGCGATGCGGCTATTATTTGATTTACTCTCGCGTCCGATATACACACCTAAATACTTCAGGCAAGTATTAGTCCATTGGATGTTCAGTGGAGTATCTGTACGATCTCTCCACCTTCCACACTCAAGCCTTGACTCTTACTAAGGTTGATTTTAGCGCCCGCTATACGTTCGAACTGTTCGAAAACAGCACGAGCGACCGGAAAAGCTTCATCTCTTGTCACGAAAATAGACAGATCATCCGCATACGCCAACATAAGAGGCCTCACATTGGTATATGGTAGACGAACCGCATACTGTCCGAGCATTCGACGAAGATTCACCAGTAGCGGCTCCAACGAAAGGTCATAAAGCATACCTGACAATGGACAGCCCTGTCTGATACCTCGATGAAACGAGATAGGAGCCAGAACTTGTCCTTGATGCTTAACCAAAATTGCTGAATCTCTGTACAGTTTCCCGACGATATCGAGCCACCGGGGCGGAAACCCAAATGCCTCGAGAGTAGTCAAGAGATACTCATTCGAGACGCTATCAAAAGCCTTTTGTTGTTCTAATGAAATCATGGCCATTTGTGTACCTGTCTGTTCATGGTAGGCAAACAAATGCTTGGCTACCGCGATGTTGTCGTAGATACTACGACCAGGTACACAATAGGACTGTTCCGGGTGTATTACCGAAGCAATCACTGAGCGGAGTATCGCCCCTAATGCTTTGCAGACGATTTTGTAGTCTACATTGCATAGGGTTACTGGCCTCCAGTTCCCCATCCTCTGCAAATCTCCCTTCTTTGGAATCAAGCGCATAACAGATCTCCTCCAACTAGAAGGAAAGTCTGAATGCGTCTCAACCGCCGAATTGAAGACTTCCAAAAGGTCAGGAATTAATAAATCCCTGAAACGTATGAAGAATTCTGGAGTCAAGCCGTCATAACCAGGTGAAGTGTGTCGCCTTAGATCCTTTGTCGCAGCAATCATATCCTCCAATGTGATTACTGTATCCAGGAGCTCCTTACTGTCTTCAGAGAAAGTGGGAATATTCTCAAGGAATTCATGAATGGTCGAGGATGTTGTCGACGTCGATTCAGAGTAGAGACTACTGTAGTAGTCTCGAATATATTCTGATAGCTGTTGTCCGTTGAGGACTTGTCCAGATTCATCAATTATCGATTCGACCTCACAAGAAGCAGTACGACGTCTAGTCGCCTGAAAGAAGTACTCAGTTGGAGAATCGCCTTCTCTCAGCCAGCGCGATTGGCCGCGCAGCACAAACTCCAAGCTGTGCTTGTAAGTCTGTGTCGCCAAGCGTTCCTTTATTCCATTGAAATAAAGAATCAACCCCGGCTGAGTTGGGAGAAGAGCTGCCACCCGAGAGACCTCGGCCGACAAGTTAGAAGCTTGACAGCCACTTCGATTGAAACTCGTCTCGATAAAAGACCGAATCTGGAGCTTTCCAACACCCCACCTAATCGTGCCAGAAATCAATGAACTCATTGATGAACTGCTCGGAATTCAACAAATAGTTGTTGAATATCCAGTATGCAGTTCGTCTTTCAACTAGAGTGCTGGTCGCCACTACAAGAAGATGATCGCTAACGGAACACACTTCATGAGTGACACCAACGAAATGTTCTAGTATTCCAGGTGAGACGTAAAGTCTATTAATTCTGGAGCATGCGAGACTTCCATGGATATTTCGCGAGACCCTCGTGTATGATCTAGTCGTAGGATGCATCCAACGATAGATATCCACGAGTCTGAAAACACCGACAAAATTCCTCAATCGAGTAGCATTGACAGAGTTGAACTCAACTCCAGAGTGCCGATCCATTGAGGGATTCAGAGTGCAGTTGAAATCACCTCCAAGGACAGTTTCACCGCTAAAATTCACCAGACAGGACTGAACACTATCAAGAACTTGTCTTGTAATGTCCTGGTCATGAGGAAGGTACACGTTTACTACCTTGATATTTTTGTCTTGAATGACAAAGTCCAAGGAAGAAGCGAAGCCCGGGAAGATATCTGTATAGACAGGAGACGATAGTGTAAATTTGTTGGATACAATGATTGCCACCCCTGAGCCTCGGCGAGGCGCAGATGTGGCAAACATTGCATAGCCAGAGTGTAAATAAGCATAGCGCTCAAGTTGTGTGTATGTGTCTTGTGTGAAATTCGTCTCCTGTAGAAGTGTAATGTCTATATCGAACATTTTGACATGTTCGATAGTGCTGTGTAATCTTGTATGAGCACTTAAACCCCCGGTGTTAAGAGAGCCTATCTTACACATTCAAAGAGATAAGAAGCTCAAACGATGATGGTGTGACGTCTACTGACGAGGAGAGTCAACCAAGCGATGCTCCTGCATCAACTCCTCCACCTTCCTACGAAGTCGTTCTAACCGAGCTACATGGTTGTACTTCCTCCTCTGCTTGGACTCCTGTTGTAGGATTCGAAGCTGAGGAAGTAACAACTCTGGCCTCTCCAGCTCCTTTACAAGAATGCTCCAGATTTTATCTGAGTTCTTCTTGTACTGGAGCTGGCCAAGAATTTCAGAGATCTTCTCCCTAGGAATGTTTTCCACCCCTTCGAGACCTCAAGTTGGCTACCAGTCGAAATGGTGCTACCACACGACTCGTAGCCACTGAAGCTCGAGAGACCAGTCTCTTCCAAACCGGTCATATCGCAGTCCGACAGCTGTTCGAGAGATGCTTCCGCCTCCCTCACAACAACCTTCGAACCGCGGGCACCACTATCGTCCTCCGAGTGGGGCCGTTTTGGAGCGACTGGCTTTGCTGGCTCTGGAGGAGGCAGCATCACCCGGTCAACTTTCTTTCTCCTCGTCCTCTTTTTTTTTTACTAAGTGGCTAGTCGACTCCTCGTCGGAAGTAGCCGTGTTTTCACGTGCCGACGTGGCACCGTTTATAGCCATAATTTCTTTTACCTCTGAGAAAACTTCAGGCACCTTAACCACCGGCTGCTCCGAAACAGCAGGCTGAGTGCCGGGCGAAGACTCCTTCTCCGGAGCCACTACTGTAGCAGTGGCTTCCTTCGAAAGAGCCCTCCCATCAGCCTTCCTCCCGCTTCTCTTGGGGCAGTCAGCAATAAAATGCCCTACCAAATGGCAAGCATTTCGCTTCGGTGCCAACGTCTATCCAGTATCTCGAGCCGGATATGCTCAGGTAAAAGCCTGACGGAAGCATACACCCCTTATTTAAAGTGATGGACGCTTCCCGGCTAGTACCGAAGATACCCCGCCCGAGACCCTCGTCCCCAATTTTAATGGGAATTGCGCGAACCTTTCCATGAACCTTCCCGAATCTCCCAAGGAAATTCGAGAGGTCTTCATGTTGGGCTCGCATAGGGACCCGCGAAAACACGACCTTCGTGGGCTTCTCTTTTAGCGGGAATGGAACGAGGTGTCTACCCGCCACCTCGATGCCCTCAATCATAAGCTTGGTAGCGCTTTCGAGGGTCGTGGTGTACACCTCGACCATTCCTCCAGCTATAATTCCCATAGAGAATAGCTGCTCACAAGAGATGACTCGGAAGATCGCCTTCAGGTATGCAGACTGAGGACATCCTCTGATGTGCTCAAGCTGCATCCCGTAGCTGTCGTCCTGCCATCTCCCGTCAAAGAAGCCCTGGAGACCCGCACTGGTCTTGGGCCGAGGCTTACCTGCGTCCAATGGGGCTGAACGAGGAGTGATGCCCCTGCTCTGAATTTCAATTGTACTATTATTCCTGGAACCACCACTTACCTGAGCATACGAAATCCCTGACGCTACAGGTTGGGGTCGTAGTGATCCTGCTGTTACTCCTGTCATTGTTGGCTGCTGCTTCTTTGGAGCATTCTTCGTTGAAGACAGCGGTGGCCTCATTATAACTTTATCGGGCTTTGGTGCTGAACTGGAAGCTTTCTGGACAACTTCCTTTAACGTGGGATGTCCATGGCCTACAGACGTGGACGGGACATTTGCTAAAGCTGCAGCCGCAGATGCTGCACCAATAGCTTTAGTCTTTGGAGCTAATGTTCCGACCTCTTCTTGGACAGCTATGGCTGTCCCCGCAATAGCCTTCTCCGTGGAAAACGCCTGTACATTTTCGCTGCTCTTGGCCTCTTCAATTGGGCCCTTAACGGCCTTTTCATTGGGCCCTTGCATTGCTTTCTTGGGAGAAGAAGGTTTAGCATTCTTCTTCACCCTTATACTTATTTTGAGGGGATCATCATTCCCCCCAGAATCGCTGCTGCTGCACACACTCATCTTGAGTGCGGCAGTATATGTTTTTAATTTTTTCAATAAAAAATTTTTATACAGTTATTATAGTAAATTTTTTCACTTTAAAATTTAAAACTTGCTGTCCAAACTAAAATTTCTTACAATTTCGACGTTGCCATGGCAACGACCAAAATTAAATTAAATTGAATTTTTCAAATCTCAAAAAAAAAATTGATTTATTTTCACGATTCTTTCTAAAAAAATTTATAGTTTTTCTTAATAATCACACACAAACTCTTTTTTAAAACACAAGTGTTGCCTTGTTAGCACTATTAGTCCACTTATTCGCTTTTTTATTAGAACTTCGGCTTTATTTCTATTTAAATACCTTGGAGCTCAATCTGACGTCCGCTCTCTTCAGATATAATAATAATTTTTTTTTATGTATATACGACTCTTTTATTATTGGCTCTTTGGCTCTTTTAAAAATTTCTTAAAAATACGTGGCAAAAGGCTCTACAAAGTGTAAAAAAAAGACGCTAGCTAAACTAAATGGTATAAAAAGTCAATAGGGACAAAAAATAACATATAAAACAATTATAACAACTAATAAACATCAAAAAAGACACAAAAATGTAAAACAAATGACACCAAATTCTCAAAAGAGACTAAAAAACGGGCACAAGAATTTTGAAAAGGATCTAAAATATGTACAAAAAATTTAATAGTCCCAATTTTGACAATTGGGTAAGTGGCAGTTCCAAGAAGTTCCTAATTTCCAAAATAAACTAATAAAAATAATTGCCTAAACGAACGAATTTTCAACATAAAATTTTGAAATTTAGCACCGAAACCGAATTAAAAATAAATGACCGAACGAACGAAAAATTTACGCGATACCGTTGTAGAGTCCCGCGAGGCCAGCCTGTAGTATCGTAGACCTCTACAAACTGTCCTCATCATCCCTCCAGCTTAGCATCTCTAACAGAGTGCTTGTATTTCCCACAGCTCTTGCAACGATTCCTAAGCGGGGAGAGGCCCCGTGGACTAGTGTTGCAAATGCTGTGGCCTGTTCTCACCAGCGAAAGACAAGAGCTCCATACTGCACCGACGATAGTGGTTGCCATGTGCAGTTGAATGTGTCAGCGTTCGTTGCCAGATATTCGAGACGTAAACGTCCCTTCAACCTGTCAACGAAGTGGCGCTTAAGTGCGTGTTCGTGGTGTTGTGGGTCAGTGTTCTGATTCCCATCTTCGACTCTCATGTAGTACAGGTGAATTGTAGATTTGGCCAGTGTCAACACAAAGCTAATCAAACAATTCACTCGACTACAGACCTTTGGTCCCCATAGAAACGATGTCCTAGTAATGCCGAAATTCGGGTGGATCAACTGACACATACCGCGCACGAGATCCATTAGACCCTGCAAAGCCGGACAAGTGAAAAGCCTGTGAAACAGGGTGCCTTCAGCAGCACAAACTGTGAAAATCCTCTGAACTCGGCGGTCAATATGTGACAACTGATTAGAATGCACAAGACTGTGATGCAGCAATTTGAATGCTACATCAGCATCTTTGTAATTAGAAGGATAACTGTAGACTACTCTGCAATTTATCCCTCCCATCACGCCCATATTCACCCCGAGGTGTGTTCGCCATCTGTTGTATCCTGTATACTCCGGAGGTCTTATTGACATAAGCACGTCACGGAGCACACGTGTTGTAAGTGTGCTGAAAGGTGTGTGTGGTGGTCTGTTCAGAACGAAAGCATCTTCCAACTTAGTGCCAGGGTCACTGGTCCCAAGTTGGCGAAATCTCTCCCGCACAGAAGCAGCCAGGTCGTGTAGTTGTGCAGTGTTAGTGTTTATTCGACAGTTTCCAGCGATATCAATAATATCTCCGAGAACTGTCAGTGTCAGCGTGTCAGCTTCAAAACCCCGAGCATTACTGAACACTGAATCTATTAATTCAGGATTAAACCTGATTGGAATCGACGCGAATTGCGTGTACCTTAGAGCATTCCACTGAAGGTGAAATGCTGGCCTGATTCTGCCCCAGGTCTGAATCGTTGAGATTAGATCCTGTGGCCAGTCACGAGGATAAGGTGGTCGAACAGAGAGTAGGTAGTAATACTCCCCTATGCCGATCCCTCCCAGTACATTCACCCACAGTTGAGAAATCAAGCTGTCTCTCTGGCAAAACACTCTTTGGAATGCACGCACTTGGAGACACCTTGATTTCACAACCAAGTTAGTGAGACCTAATCCACCTATCTTGACAGGCAGACAGAGCGTGCTTTCAGCAACCCATCGTCTGCCGCACCAAAAGGAGTCTATCGCTTTTGCTTGAAGAAGACCTACGAAGCCTTCATCAAACGTCTCAGACTTTAGCAGATGAACGATGGACGAGGTAATCATGTAGTTTATCACGACTGACCTACCCATTAAGGATAATGGAAACAGTCGACTACGCCATGAGTTTACAGCTCTAGAGAGTTTCTCAAGAGCGATGCGGCTATTATTTGATTTACTCTCGCGTCCGATATACACACCTAAATACTTCAGGCAAGTATTAGTCCATTGGATGTTCAGTGGAGTATCTGTACGATCTCTCCACCTTCCACACCACAAGCCTTGACTCTTACTAAGATTGATTTTAG
Source organism: Dioctria linearis (assembly GCA_963930735.1). NCBI lineage: Eukaryota > Metazoa > Arthropoda > Insecta > Diptera > Asilidae > Dioctria > Dioctria linearis. The sequence goes on along the minus strand of OZ005740.1, from coordinate 146,627,602 downwards.
CGCCCGCTATATGTTCGAACTGTTCGAAAACAGCACGAGCGACCGGAAAAGCTTCATCTCCTGTCACGAAAATAGACAGATCATCCGCATACGCCAACATAAGAGGCCTCACATTGGTATATGGTAGACGAACCGCATACTGTCCGAGCATTCGACGAAGATTCACCAGTAGCGGCTCCAACGAAAGATCATAAAGCATACCTGACAATGGACAGCCCTGTCTGATACCTCGGTGAAACGAGATAGGAGCCAAAACTTGTCCTTGATGCTTAATCAAAATCGCTGAATCTCTATACAGTTTCCCGACGATATCGAGCCACCTGGGCGGAAACCCAAATGCCTCGAGAGCAGTCAAGAGATACTCGTGCGAGACACTATCAAAAGCCTTTTGCTGGTCAAGTGAAATCATGGCCATTTGTGTACCTGTTTGCTCATGGTAGGCAAACAAATGCTTGGCTACCGCGATGTTGTCGTAGATACTACGATCAGGTACACAATAAGACTGTTCCGGGTGTATTACCGAAGCAATCACTGAGCGGAGTATCGCCCCTAATGCTTTGCAGACGATTTTGTAGTCTACATTGCATAGGGCTACTGGCCTCCAGTTCCCCATCCTCTGCAAATCTCCCTTCTTTGGAATCAAGCGCATAACAGATCTCCTCCAACTAGAAGGAAAGTCTGAATGCGTCTCAACCGCCGAATTGAAGACTTCCAAAAGGTCAGGAATTAATAAATCCCTGAAACGTATGAAGAATTCTGGAGTCAAGCCGTCATAACCAGGTGAAGTGTGTCGCCTTAGATCCTTTGTCGCAGCAATCATATACTCCAATGTGATTACTGTATCCAGGAGCTCCTTACTGTCTTCAGAGAAAGTGGGAATATTCTCAAGAAATTCATGAGTGGTCGAGGATGTTGTCGACGTCGATTCAGAGTAGAGACTACTGTAGTAGTCTCGAATATATTCTGATAGCTGTTGTCCGTTGAGGACTTGTCCAGATTCATCAATTATCGATTCGACCTCACAAGAAGCAGTACGACGTCTAGTCGCCTGAAAGAAGTACTCAGTTGGAGAATCGCCTTCTCTCAGCCAGCGCGATTGGCCGCGCAGCACAAACTCCAAGCTGTGCTTGTAAGTCTGTGTCGCCAAGCGTTCCTTTATTCCATTGAAATAAAGAATCAACCCCGGCTGAGTTGGGAGAAGAGCTGCCACCCGAGAGACCTCGGCCGATAAGTTAGAAACTTGATAGCCACTTCGATTGAAACTCGTCTCGATAAAAGACCGAATCTGGAGCTTTCCAACATCCCACCATTGACTAAGAAAAGGAAAGTCCTCTCTTGCCAATCGTGCCAGAATTCAGTGAACTCATTGATGAACTGCTCGGAATTCAACAAATAGTTGTTGAATATCCAGTATGCAGTTCGTCTTTCAACTAGAGTGCTGGTCGCCACTACAAGTAGATGATCACTAATCGAACACACTTCATGAGTGACACCAACGAAATGTTCTAGTATTCCAGGTGAGACGTAAAGTCTATCAATTCTGGAGCCTGCGAGACTTCCATGGATATTTCGCGAGACCCTCGTGTATGATCTAGTCGTAGGATGCATCCAACGATAGATATCCACGAGTCTGAAAACACCGACAAAATTCCTCAATCGAGTAGCATTGACAGAGTTGAACTCAACTCCAGAGCGCCGATCCATTGAGGGATTCAGAGTGCAGTTGAAATCACCTCCGAGGACAGTTTCGCCGCTAAAACTCACCAGACAGGACTGAACACTATCAAGAACTTGTCTTGTAATGTCCTGGTCATGAGGAAGGTACACGTTTACTACCTTGATATGTTTGTCTTGAACGACAAAATGCAAGGAAGAAGCGAAGCCTGGGAAGATATCTGTATAGACAGGAGACGATAGTGTAAATTTGTTGGATACAATGATTGCCACCCCTGAGCCGCATAGCCAGTGTGTAAATCAGCATAGCGCTCAGTTGTGTGTATGTGTCTTGTGTAAAATTCGTCTCCTGTAGAAGCGCGAAGTCTATATCGAACATTTTGACATGTTCGATAGTGCTGTGTAATCTTGTATGTGCACTTAAACCCCCGGTGTTGATCGACTCTATCTTGCACATTCAAAGAGATGAAAAGCTCAAACGATGAATGTGCGACGTCTATTGACGAGGAGAATCGGCCAAGCGATGCTCCTGAAGCAACTCCTCCACCTTCCTATGGAGACGATCTAACCGAGCTACATGGTTGTACTTCCTCCTCTTCTTGGACTCCTGTTGTAGGATTCGAAGCTGAGGAAGTAACAACTCTGGCCTCTCCAGCTCCCTTACAAGAATGCTCCAGATTTTATCTCAGTTCTTCTTGTACTGGAGCTGGCCAAGAATTTCAGAGATCTTCTCCCTAGGAATGTTTTCCATCCCCTTCGAGACCTCAAGTTGGCTACCAGTCGAAATGGTGCTACCACACGACTCGTAGCCACTGAAGCTCGAGAGACCAGTCTCTTCCAAACCGGTCATATCGCAGTCCGACAGCTGTTCGAGAGATGCTTCCGCCTCCCTCACAACAACCTTCGAACCGCGGGCACCACTATCGTCCTCCTCCGAGTGGGGCCGTTTTGGAGCGACTGGCTTTGCTGGCTCTGGAGGAGGCAGCATCACCCGGTCAACTTTCTTTCTCCTCGTCCTCTTTTTTTTTTACTAAGTGGCTAGTCGACTCCTCGTCGGAAATAGCCGTGCCTTCACGTGCCGACGTGGCGCCGTTTACAGCCATAACTATTTTTGCCTCTAGGACAACTTCAGGCACCTTAACCACTGGCTGCTCCAAAATAGCAGGTTGAGTGCCGGCCGAAGGCTCCTTCTCCAGATCCACTACTGTAGTAGTGGCTTCCTTCGAGGGAACCCTCGGTTCAGCCTTCTTCCCGGTTCCCCTGGGGCAGTCAGCAATAAAATGCCCTACCAAATGGCAAGCATGGCATTTTGCTTCGGTGCTCACGTCTATCCAGTGCCTCGAGCCGGATATGCTCAAGTAGACGCCTCTTGGAAGCGTGCACCCCTTGTTTAGAGTGATGGACGCTTCCCGGCTGGTACCGAAAATACCCCGCCCAAGACCCTCGTCCCCAATTTTAATTGGAATGGCGCGAACACAGCCATGAACCTTCCCAAATCTCCCTAGGAAATTCAGGAGGTCTTCATGACTGGCTCGCATTGGGACCCGTGAAAACACGACCTTCGTGGGCTTTTCCCTGAGTGGGAACGGCACAAGGTGTCTACCATCCACCTCGATGCCCGCAAGAATGAGCTTGGTAGCACTCTCGAGGGTCGTGGTGTACACCTCAACCATTCCCCCAGCTATTACTCCCATGGAGAATAGCTCCTCACGAGAGATGACCTGGAAGATCGCTTTCAGGTATGCGCTCTGAGGACATCTATTGATGTGCTCGAGCTGCATACCGTAGCTCTCATCCTGCCATCTCCCGTCGAAAAAAGCCTGTAGACCCGCACCGGTCTTAGGCCGAGGCTTGCCTGCGTCCAATGGGGCTGGACGAGGAGTAATGCCCTTTCCTAAAATTTCTAAGGCTGACTGACTCTTGGAATTGCCACTTACCTGTGCATAAGATATCCCTGGAACTAACGCCGGGGATCGTGGTGCTGCTGCTGGTCCTGCTGGTCCTGCTGGTGTTGCATTCTGTTTCTTAACGCTTGAAGACAGCGGTGGCCTCATTACGAAGCCGCTAGGCTTTGGCGCTAACGCCGAAGCCGTTTTGACAACTTCCGATAATTTCGGAAGTTGTCCTTTTGCTAAAGGTGCTACATGGGTAACCGCAATTTTAGCAGCTGACGTCCCAGGAACTTCTCGGACAGCATCCGCTGCCTTGGTTGCAATCTTCTCCAAGGAGCTTGACTCAACCTCCTTGTCTGTGGCCTCTTCATTAGGGCCCTTAATAGCCTTTTCAGTGGGCTCTTTGTTTGTCTTTGAAGAAGACGATACATTTCTGCTCTTCTTCCTCCTTCCTTTTAATTTGGAGGGATCATCACTCCCCCCAGAATCACTGCTGTTCTCACTCATTTTGAGTGATGCAGAGTAGGTCTATCTCTTTTTTATTTAATTTTATTAAATTTAATTTTTATTTATTTTTTCTTTAACTTTAATTTAGTTTGAATTTTAATATGCTTTGAAATTTCGAAACTAGAAATTTTTTACGGTTGCCATGTTGTCATGGCAACGGCCGAAATTAAATTAAAATTTTTGGAAATGTCACTGAAATTACTGTTTTCTTTCAAATTTTTTTATTATTTCTTTCAGAAATTATTGTCTCAGATGATACTTTTTTTTTAAACAGTATAGCCGATAACACCTGGGGTTCACTTCTCTCTTATTTTTTCACTTATTACGCTGCGTTTTTGCTTTATTCCGCGGAGCTCAATTTGACGCGTCCGATCACTGCGGCAATAATAATTTTTTTTTATTTAAATAAGCTCTTTATTTGTTGGCGCTCTGGCTCTTTTCAACTTTCCTTAAACATAAAATGCAAAAGGCTATAAAGGAGTAAAACAAAAAACAAAAAGACAACAGAAAGGACACTAGCTAACCTAAAAAATCACAAACATAACAGTCAATAGGGACATCAAAAACAAAATAGACACTAACAGGTAAAAGCACAAAAAATTAACACTATGTTCTCAAAAGAGACAATGTAAACGGATACAAAAAATTTTGAAAAAGGCCTAAAAAAATAGACAACAGAAAATTTACGTCCCAATTTTGACAATTAGGTAAGTGGCAGTTCCAAGAAGCTCCAAATTTCCAAGATAATTTAATAAAAGCTAATTTCCTAAACGAACGAGACTTCAACATAAAATTTTGAAATTTAGCACCGAGACCGAAACCGAATAAAAATTAATAACCGAACGAACGAAAAAATTTACCCGATACCGTTATAAGAGTCCCGCGAGAGCAGCCTGTAGTATCATACACCTCTACAAACTGCTCTCATCATCCCTCCAGCTTAGCAGCTCTAACAGAGTGCTTGTCCTTCCCACAGCACTTGCAACGATTCCTAAGCGGGGAGAAGCCCCGTGGACTAGTGTTGCAAATGCTGCGGCCTGCTATCACCGGTGAAAGACAAGAGCTCCGTCCTGCACCGACGATAGTGGTTGCCATGTGCAGTTGAATGCGTCTGCCTTCGTTGCCAGATATTCAAGACGTAAACGTCTCTTCAACCTGTCAACGAAGTGGCGCTTAAGTGCGTGTTCGTGGTGTTGTGGGTCAGTGTTCTGATTCCCATCTTCGACTCTCATGTAGTACAGGTGAATTGTAGATTTGGCCAGTGTCAACACAAAGCTAATCAAACAATTCACTCGACTACAGACCTTTGGTCCCCATAGAAACGATGTCCTAGTAATGCCGAAATTCGGGCGGATCAACTGACACATATCGCGCACAAGATCCATTAGATCTTGCAAAGCCGGGCAAGTAAAGAACCTGTGAAACAGGGTGCCTTCACCACCACAAACTGTGCAAATCCTCTGAACTCGGCGGTCGATATGTGACAACTGATTAGGATGCATAAGACTGTGATGCAGCAATTTGAATGCTACATCAGCATCTTTGTAACTAGAAGGATAACTGTAGACTACTCTGCAAGTTATCCCTCCCATCACGCCCATATTCACCCCGAGGTGTGTTCGCCATCTGTTGTATCCTGTATACTCCGGAGGTCTTATTGACATAAGCACGTCACGGAGCACACGTGTTGTAAGTGTGCTGAAAGGTGTGTGTGGTGGTCTGTTCAGAACGAAAGCATCTTCCAACTTAGTGCCAGGGTCACTGGTCCCAAGTTGGCGAAATCTCTCCCGCGCAGAAGCAGCCAGGTCGTGTAGTTGTGTAGTGTTAGTGTATATTCGGCAGTTTCCAGAGATATCAATAATATCTCCGAGAACTGTCAGTGTATGCGTGTCAGCTTCAAAACCCCGAGCATTACTGAACACTGAATCTATTAATTCAGGATTAAACCTGATTGGAATTGACGCGAATTGCGTGTACCGTAGAGCATTCCACTTAAGGTGAAATGCTGGCCTGATTCTGCCCCAGGTCTGAATCGTTGAGATTAGATCCTGTGGCCAGTCACGAGGATAAGGTGGTCGAACAGAGAGTAGGTAGTAATACTCCCCTATGCCGATCCCTCCCAGTACATTCACCCACAGTTGAGAAATCAAGCTGTCTCTCTGGCAGAACACTCGTTGGAATGCACGCACTTGGAGACACCTTGATTTCACAACCAAGTTAGTGAGACCTAATCCACCTATCTTGACAGGCAGACAGAGCGTGCTTTCAGCAACCCATCGTCTGCCGCACCAAAAGGAGTCTATCGCTTTTGCTTGAAGAAGACCTACGAAGCCTTCATCAAACGTCTCAGACTTTAGCAGATGAACGATGGACGAGGTAATCAAATAGTTTATCACGACTGACCTACCCATTAAGGATAATGGAAACAGTCGACTACGCCATGAGTTTACAGCTCTAGAGAGTTTCTCAAGAGCGATGCGGCTATTATTTGATTTACTCTCGCGTCCGATATACACACCTAAATACTTCAGGCAAGTATTAGTCCATTGGATGTTCAGTGGAGTATCTGTACGATCTCTCCACCTTCCACACTCAAGCCTTGACTCTTACTAAGGTTGATTTTAGCGCCCGCTATACGTTCGAACTGTTCGAAAACAGCACGAGCGACCGGAAAAGCTTCATCTCTTGTCACGAAAATAGACAGATCATCCGCATACGCCAACATAAGAGGCCTCACATTGGTATATGGCAGATGAACCGCATACTGTCCGAGCATTCGACGAAGATTCACCAGTAGCGGCTCCAACGAAAGATCATAAAGCATACCTGACAATGGACAGCCCTGTCTGATACCTCGATGAAACGAGATAGGAGCCAGAACTTGTCCTTGATGCTTAATCAAAATCGCTGAATCTCTATACAGTTTCCCGACGATATCGAGCCACCTGGGCGGAAACCCAAATGCCTCGAGAGCAGTCAAGAGATACTCGTGCGAGACACTATCAAAAGCCTTTTGCTGGTCAAGTGAAATCATGGCCATTTGTGTACCTGTCTGTTCATGGTAGGCAAACAAATGCTTGGCTACCGCGATGTTGTCGTAGATACTACGACCAGGTACACAATAGGACTGTTCCGGGTGTATTACCGAAGCAATCACTGAGCGGAGTATCGCCCCTAATGCTTTGCAGACGATTTTGTAGTCTACATTGCATAGGGTTACTGGCCTCCAGTTCCCCATCCTCTGCAAATCTCCCTTCTTTGGAATCAAGCGCATCACAGATCGCCTCCAACTAGAAGGAAAGTCTGAATGCGTCTCAACCGCCGAATTGAAGACTTCCAAAAGGTCAGGAATTAATAAATCCCTGAAACGTATGAAGAATTCTGGAGTCAAGCCGTCATAACCAGGTGAAGTGTGTCGCCTTAGATCCTTTGTCGCAGCAATCATATCCTCCAATGTGATTACTGTATCCAGGAGCTCCTTACTGTCTTCAGAGAAAGTGGGAATATTCTCAAGAAATTCATGAGTGGTCGAGGATGTTGTCGACGTCGATTCAGAGTAGAGACTACTGTAGTAGTCTCGAATATATTCTGATAGCTGTTGTCCGTTGAGGACTTGTCCAGATTCATCAATTATCGATTCGAGCTCACAAGAAGCATGACGACGTCTAGTCGCCTGAAAGAAGTACTCAGTTGGAGAATCGCCTTCTCTCAGCCAGCGCGATTGGCCGCGCAGCACAAACTCCAAGCTGTGCTTGTAAGTCTGTGTCGCCAAGCGTTCCTTTATTCCATTGAAATAAAGAATCAACCCCGGCTGAGTTGGGAGAAGAGCTGCCACCCGAGAGACCTCGGCCGACAAGTTAGAAGCTTGATAGCCACTTCGATTGAAACTCGTCTCGATAAAAGACCGAATCTGGAGCTTTCCAACATCCCACCATTGACTAAGAAAAGGAAAGTCAGCTTTCCTCTCTTGCCAATCGTGATGAACTGCTCGGAATTCAACAAATAGTTGTTGAATATCCAGTATGCAGTTCGTCTTTCAACTAGAGTGCTGGTCGCCACTACAAGTAGATGATCACTAATCGAACACACTTCATGAGTGACACCAACGAAATGTTCTAGTATTCCAGGTGAGACGTAAAGTCTATCAATTCTGGAGCCTGCGAGACTTCCATGGATATTTCGCGAGACCCTCGTGTATGATCTAGTCGTAGGATGCATCCAACGATAGATATCCACGAGTCTGAAAACACCGACAAAATTCCTCAATCGAGTAGCATTGACAGAGTTGAACTCAACTCCAGAGCGCCGATCCATTGAGGGATTCAGAGTGCAGTTGAAATCACCTCCGAGGACAGTTTCGCCGCTAAAACTCACCAGACAGGACTGAACACTATCAAGAACTTGTCTTGTAATGTCCTGGTCATGAGGAAGGTACACGTTTACTACCTTGATATGTTTGTCTTGAACGACAAAATGCAAGGAAGAAGCGAAGCCTGGGAAGATATCTGTATAGACAGGAGACGATAGTGTAAATTTGTTGGATACAATGATTGCCACCCCTGAGCCGCATAGCCAGTGTGTAAATCAGCATAGCGCTCAAGTTGTGTGTATGTGTCTTGTGTAAAATTCGTCTCCTGTAGAAGCGCGATGTCTATATCGAACATTTTGACATGTTCGATAGTGCTGTGTAATCTTGTATGTGCACTTAAACCCCCGGTGTTGATCGAAGCTATCTTGCACATTCAAAGAGATGAAAAGCTCAAACGATGAATGTGCGACGTCTATTAACGAGGAGAATCGGCCAAGCGATGCTCCTGAAGCAACTCCTCCACCTTCCTATGGAGACGATCTAACCGAGCTACATGGTTGTACTTCCTCCTCTTCTTGGACTCCTGTTGTAGGATTCGAAGCTGAGGAAGTAACAACTCTGGCCTCTCCAGCTCCTTTACAAGAATGCTCCAGATTTTATCTGAGTTCTTCTTGTACTGGAGCTGGCCAAGAATTTCAGAGATCTTCTCCCTAGGAATGTTTTCCACCCCTTCGAGACCTCAAGTTGGCTACCAGTCGAAATGGTGCTACCACACGACTCGTAGCCACTGAAGCTCGAGAGACCAGTCTCTTCCAAACGGTCATATCGCAGTCCGACAGCTGTTCGAGAGATGCTTCCGCCTCCCTCACAACAACCTTCGAACCGCGGGCACCACTATCGTCCTCCTCCGAGTGGGGCCGTTTTGGAGCGACTGGCTTTGCTGGCTCTGGAGGAGGCAGCATCACCCGGTCAACTTTCTTTCTCGTCGTCCTCTTTTTTTTTTACTAAGTGGCTAGTCGACTCCTCGTCGGAAATAGCCGTGCCTTCACGTGCCGACGTGGCGCCGTTTACAGCCATAACTATTTTTGCCTCTAGGACAACTTCAGGCACCTTAACCACTGGCTGCTCCAAAATAGCAGGTTGAGTGCCGGCCGAAGGCTCCTTCTCCAGATCCACTACTGTAGTAGTGGCTTCCTTCGAGGGAACCCTCGGTTCAGCCTTCTTCCCGGTTCCCCTGGGGCAGTCAGCAATAAAATGCCCTACCAAATGGCAAGCATGGCATTTTGCTTCGGTGCTCACGTCTATCCAGTGCCTCGAGCCGGATATGCTCAAGTAGACGCCCCTTGGAAGCTTGCACCCCTTGTTTAGAGTGATGGACGCTTCCCGGCTGGTACCGAAAATACCCCGCCCAAGACCCTCGTCCCCAATTTTAATTGGAATGGCGCGAACACAGCCATGAACCTTCCCAAATCTCCCTAGGAAATTCAGGAGGTCTTCATGACTGGCTCGCATTGGGACCCGTGAAAACACGACCTTCGTGGGCTTTTCCCTGAGTGGGAACGGCACAAGGTGTCTACCATCCACCTCGATGCCCGCAAGAATGAGCTTGGTAGCACTCTCGAGGGTCGTGGTGTACACCTCAACCATTCCCCCAGCTATTACTCCCATGGAGAATAGCTCCTCACGAGAGATGACCTGGAAGATCGCTTTCAGGTATGCGCTCTGAGGACATACATCTATTGATGTGCTCGAGCTGCATACCGTAGCTCTCATCCTGCCATCTCCCGTCGAAAAAAGCCTGTAGACCCGCACCGGTCTTAGGCCGAGGCTTGCCTGCGTCCAATGGGGCTGGACGAGGAGTAATGCCCTTTCCTAAAATTTCTAAGGCTGACTGACTCTTGGAATTGCCACTTACCTGTGCATAAGATATCCCTGGAACTAACGCCGGGGATCGTGGTGCTGCTGCTGGTCCTGCTGGTCCTGCTGGTGTTGCATTCTGTTTCTTAACGCTTGAAGACAGCGGTGGCCTCATTACGAAGCCGCTAGGCTTTGGCGCTAACGCCGAAGCCGTTTTGACAACTTCCGATAATTTCGGAAGTTGTCCTTTTGCTAAAGGTGCTACATGGGTAACCGCAATTTTAGCAGCTGACGTCCCAGGAACTTCTCGGACAGCATCCGCTGCCTTGGTTGCAATCTTCTCCAAGGAGCTTGACTCAACCTCCTTGTCTGTGGCCTCTTCATTAGGGCCCTTAATAGCCTTTTCAGTGGGCTCTTTGTTTGTCTTTGAAGAAGACGATACATTTCTGCTCTTCTTCCTCCTTCCTTTTAATTTGGAGGGATCATCACTCCCCCCAGAATCACTGCTGTTCTCACTCATTTTGAGTGATGCAGAGTAGGTCTATCTCTTTTTTATTTAATTTTATTAAATTTAATTTTTATTTATTTTTTCTTTAACTTTAATTTAGTTTGAATTTTAATATGCTTTGAAATTTCGAAACTAGAAATTTTTTACGGTTGCCATGTTGTCATGGCAACGGCCGAAATTAAATTAAAATTTTTGGAAATGTCACTGAAATTACTGTTTTCTTTCAAATTTTTTTATTATTTCTTTCAGAAATTATTGTCTCAGATGATACTTTTTTTTTTAAACAGTATAGCCGATAACACCTGGGGTTCACTTCTCTCTTATTTTTTCACTTATTACGCTGCGTTTTTGCTTTATTCCGCGGAGCTCAATTTGACGCGTCCGATCACTGCGGCAATAATAATTTTTTTTTATTTAAATAAGCTCTTTATTTGTTGGCGCTCTGGCTATTTTCAACTTTCCTTAAACATAAAATGCAAAAGGCTATAAAGGAGTAAAACAAAAAACAAAAAGACAACAGAAAGGACACTAGCTAACCTAAAAAATCACAAACATAACAGTCACTAGGGACATCAAAAACAAAATAGACACTAACAGGTAAAAGCACAAAAAATTAACACTATGTTCTCAAAAGAGACAATGTAAACGGATACAAAAAATTTTGAAAAAGGCCTAAAAAAATAGACAACAGAAAATTTACGTCCCAATTTTGACAATTAGGTAAGTGGCAGTTCCAAGAAGCTCCAAATTTCCAAGATAATTTAATAACAGCTAATTTCCTAAACGAACGAGACTTCAACATAAAATTTTGAAATTTAGCACCGAGACCGAAACCGAATAAAAATTAATAACCGAACGAACGAAAAAATTTACCCGATACCGTTATAGAGTCCCGCGAGAGCAGCCTGTAGTATCATAGACCTCTACAAACTGCTCTCATCATCCCTCCAGCTTAGCAGCTCTAACAGAGTGCTTGTCCTTCCCACAGCACTTGCAACGATTCCTAAGCGGGGAGAAGCCCCGTGGACTAGTGTTGCAAATGCTGCGGCCTGCTATCACCGGTGAAAGACAAGAGCTCCGTCCTGCACCGACGATAGTGGTTGCCATGTGCAGTTGAATGTGTCTGCCTTCGTTGCCAGATATTCAAGACGTAAACGTCTCTTCAACCTGTCAACGAAGTGGCGCTTAATTGCGTGTGCGTGGTGTTGTGGGTCAGTGTTCTGATTCCCATCTTCGACTCTCATGTAGTACAAGTGAATTGTAGATTTGGCCAGTGTCAACACAAAGCTAATCAGACAATTCACCCGACTACAAACCTTTGGCCCCCATAGAAACGATGTTCTAGTAATGCTGAAATTCGGGCGGATCAACTGACACATATCGCGCACAAGATCCATTAGATCTTGCAAAGCCGGGCAAGTAAAGAACCTGTGAAACAGGGTGCCTTCACCACCACAAACTGTGCAAATCCTCTGAACTCGGCGGTCGATATGTGACAACTGATTAGGATGCATAAGACTGTGATGCAGCAATTTGAATGCTACATCAGCATCTTTGTAACTAGAAGGATAACTGTAGACTACTCTGCAAGTTATCCCTCCCATCACGCCCATATTCACCCCGAGGTGTGTTCGCCATCTGTTGTATCCTGTATACTCCGGAGGTCTTATTGACATAAGCACGTCACGGAGCACACGTGTTGTAAGTGTGCTGAAAGGTGTGTGTGGTGGTCTGTTCAGAACGAAAGCATCTTCCAACTTAGTGCCAGGGTCACTGGTCCCAAGTTGGCGAAATCTCTCCCGCGCAGAAGCAGCCAGGTCGTGTAGTTGTGTAGTGTTAGTGTATATTCGGCAGTTTCCAGAGATATCAATAATATCTCCGAGAACTGTCAGTGTATGCGTGTCAGCTTCAAAACCCCGAGCATTACTGAACACTGAATCTATTAATTCAGGATTAAACCTGATTTGAATTGACGCGAATTGCGTGTACCGTAGAGCATTCCACTTAAGTTGAAATGCTGGCCTGATTCTGCCCCAGGTCTGAATCGTTGAGATTAGATCCTGTGGCCAGTCACGAGGATAAGGTGGTCGAACAGAGAGTAGGTAGTAATACTCCCCTATGCAGATCCCTCCCAGTACATTCACCCACAGTTGAGAAATCAAGCTGTCTCTCTGGCAGAACACTCGTTGGAATGCACGCACTTGGAGACACCTTGATTTCACAACCAAGTTAGTGAGACCTAATCCACCTATCTTGACTGGCAGACAGAGTGTGCTTTCAGCAACCCATCGTCTTCCGCACCAAAAGGCGTCTATCGCTTTTGCTTGAAGAAGACTTACGAAGCCTTCATCAAACGTCTCAGACTTTAGCAGATGAACGATGGACGAGGTAATCAAATAGTTTATCACGACTGACCTACCCATTAAGGATAATGGAAACAGTCGACTACGCCATGAGTTTACAGCTCTAGAGAGTTTCTCAAGAGCGATGCGGCTATTATTTGATTTACTCTTGCGTCCGATATACACACCTAAATACTTCAGGCAAGTATTAGTCCATTGGATGTTCAGTGGAGTATCTGTACGATCTCTCCACCTTCCACACCACAAGCCTTGACTCTTACTAAGGTTGATTTTAGCGCCCCCTATACGTTCGAACTGTTCGAAAACAGCACGAGCGACCGGAAAAGCTTCATCTCTTGTCACGAAAATAGACAGATCATCCGCATACGCCAACATAAGAGGCCTCACATTGGTATATGGCAGATGAACCGCATACTGTCCGAGCATTCGACGAAGATTCACCAGTAGCGGCTCCAACGAAAGATCATAAAGCATACCTGACAATGGACAGCCCTGTCTGATACCTCGATGAAACGAGATAGGAGCCAGAACTTGTCCTTGATGCTTAATCAAAATCGCTGAATCTCTATACAGTTTCCCGACGATATCGAGCCACCTGGGCGGAAACCCAAATGCCTCGAGAGCAGTCAAGAGATACTCGTGCGAGACACTATCAAAAGCCTTTTGCTGGTCAAGTGAAATCATGGCCATTTGTGTACCTGTCTGTTCATGGTAGGCAAACAAATGCTTGGCTACCGCGATGTTGTCGTAGATACTACGACCAGGTACACAATAGGACTGTTCCGGGTGTATTACCGAAGCAATCACTGAGCGGAGTATCGCCCCTAATGCTTTGCAGACGATTTTGTAGTCTACATTGCATAGGGTTACTGGCCTCCAGTTCCCCATCCTCTGCAAATCTCCCTTCTTTGGAATCAAGCGCATCACAGATCGCCTCCAACTAGAAGGAAAGTCTGAATGCGTCTCAACCGCCGAATTGAAGACTTCCAAAAGGTCAGGAATTAATAAATCCCTGAAACGTATGAAGAATTCTGGAGTCAAGCCGTCATAACCAGGTGAAGTGTGTCGCCTTAGATCCTTTGTCGCAGCAATCATATCCTCCAATGTGATTACTGTATCCAGGAGCTCCTTACTGTCTTCAGAGAAAGTGGGAATATTCTCAAGAAATTCATGAGTGGTCGAGGATGTTGTCGACGTCGATTCAGAGTAGAGACTACTGTAGTAGTCTCGAATATATTCTGATAGCTGTTGTCCGTTGAGGACTTGTCCAGATTCATCAATTATCGATTCGAGCTCACAAGAAGCATGACGACGTCTAGTCGCCTGAAAGAAGTACTCAGTTGGAGAATCGCCTTCTCTCAGCCAGCGCGATTGGCCGCGCAGCACAAACTCCAAGCTGTGCTTGTAAGTCTGTGTCGCCAAGCGTTCCTTTATTCCATTGAAATAAAGAATCAACCCCGGCTGAGTTGGGAGAAGAGCTGCCACCCGAGAGACCTCGGCCGACAAGTTAGAAGCTTGATAGCCACTTCGATTGAAACTCGTCTCGATAAAAGACCGAATCTGGAGCTTTCCAACATCCCACCATTGACTAAGAAAAGGAAAGTCCTCTCTTGCCAATCGTGCCAGAATTCAGTGAACTCATTGATGAACTGCTCGGAATTCAACAAATAGTTGTTGAATATCCAGTATGCAGTTCGTCTTTCAACTAGAGTGCTGGTCGCCACTACAAGTAGATGATCACTAATCGAACACACTTCATGAGTGACACCAACGAAATGTTCTAGTATTCCAGGTGAGACGTAAAGTCTATCAATTCTGGAGCCTGCGAGACTTCCATGGATATTTCGCGAGACCCTCGTGTATGATCTAGTCGTAGGATGCATCCAACGATAGATATCCACGAGTCTGAAAACACCGACAAAATTCCTCAATCGAGTAGCATTGACAGAGTTGAACTCAACTCCAGAGCGCCGATCCATTGAGGGATTCAGAGTGCAGTTGAAATCACCTCCGAGGACAGTTTCGCCGCTAAAACTCACCAGACAGGACTGAACACTATCAAGAACTTGTCTTGTAATGTCCTGGTCATGAGGAAGGTACACGTTTACTACCTTGATATGTTTGTCTTGAACGACAAAATGCAAGGAAGAAGCGAAGCCCGGGAAGATATCTGTATAGACAGGAGACGATAGTGTAAATTTGTTGGATACAATGATTGCCACCCCTGAGCCGCATAGCCAGTGTGTAAATCAGCATAGCGCTCAAGTTGTGTGTATGTGTCTTGTGTAAAATTCGTCTCCTGTAGAAGCGCGATGTCTATATCGAACATTTTGACATGTTCGATAGTGCTGTGTAATCTTGTATGTGCACTTAAACCCCCGGTGTTGATCGAAGCTATCTTGCACATTCAAAGAGATGAAAAGCTCAAACGATGAATGTGCGACGTCTATTAACGAGGAGAATCGGCCAAGCGATGCTCCTGAAGCAACTCCTCCACCTTCCTATGGAGACGATCTAACCGAGCTACATGGTTGTACTTCCTCCTCTTCTTGGACTCCTGTTGTAGGATTCGAAGCTGAGGAAGTAACAACTCTGGCCTCTCCAGCTCCTTTACAAGAATGCTCCAGATTTTATCTGAGTTCTTCTTGTACTGGAGCTGGCCAAGAATTTCAGAGATCTTCTCCCTAGGAATGTTTTCCATCCCCTTCGAGACCTCAAGTTGGCTACCAGTCGAAATGGTGCTACCACACGACTCGTAGCCACTGAAGCTCGAGAGACCAGTCTCTTCCAAACCGGTCATATCGCAGTCCGACAGCTGTTCGAGAGATGCTTCCGCCTCCCTCACAACAACCTTCGAACCGCGGGCACCACTATCGTCCTCCTCCGAGTGGGGCCGTTTTGGAGCGACTGGCTTTGCTGGCTCTGGAGGAGGCAGCATCACCCGGTCAACTTTCTTTCTCCTCGTCCTCTTTTTTTTTTTTTACTAAGTGGCTAGTCGACTCCTCGTCGGAAATAGCCGTGCCTTCACGTGCCGATGTGGCGCCGTTTACAGCCATAACTATTTTTGCCTCTAGGACAACTTCAGGCACCTTAACCACTGGCTGCTCCAAAATAGCAGGTTGAGTGCCGGCCGAAGGCTCCTTCTCCAGATCCACTACTGTAGTAGTGGCTTCCTTCGAGGGAACCCTCGGTTCAGCCTTCTTCCCGGTTCCCCTGGGGCAGTCAGCAATAAAATGCCCTACCAAATGGCAAGCATGGCATTTTGCTTCGGTGCTCACGTCTATCCAGTGCCTCGAGCCGGATATGCTCAAGTAGACGCCTCTTGGAAGCTTGCACCCCTTGTTTAGAGTGATGGACGCTTCCCGGCTGGTACCGAAAATACCCTGCCCAAGACCCTCGTCCCCAATTTTAATTGGAATGGCGCGAACACAGCCATGAACCTTCCCAAATCTCCCTAGGAAATTCAGGAGGTCTTCATGACTGGCTCGCATTGGGACCCGTGAAAACACGACCTTCGTGGGCTTTTCCCTGAGTGGGAACGGCACAAGGTGTCTACCATCCACCTCGATGCCCGCAAGAATGAGCTTGGTAGCACTCTCGAGGGTCGTGGTGTACACCTCAACCATTCCCCCAGCTATTACTCCCATGGAGAATAGCTCCTCACGAGAGATGACCTGGAAGATCGCTTTCAGGTATGCGCTCTGAGGACATACATCTATTGATGTGCTCGAGCTGCATACCGTAGCTCTCATCCTGCCATCTCCCGTCGAAAAAAGCCTGTAGACCCGCACCGGTCTTAGGCCGAGGCTTGCCTGCGTCCAATGGGGCTGGACGAGGAGTAATGCCCTTTCCTAAAATTTCTAAGGCTGACTGACTCTTGGAATTGTCACTTACCTGTGCATAAGATATCCCTGGAACTAACGCCGGGGATCGTGGTGCTGCTGCTGGTCCTGCTGGTCCTGCTGGTGTTGCATTCTGTTTCTTAACGCTTGAAGACAGCGGTGGCCTCATTACGAAGCCGCTAGGCTTTGGCGCTAACGCCGAAGCCGTTTTGACAACTTCCGATAATTTCGGAAGTTGTCCTTTTGCTAAAGGTGCTACATGGGTAACCGCAATTTTAGCAGCTGACGTCCCAGGAACTTCTCGGACAGCATCCGCTGCCTTGGTTGCAATCTTCTCCAAGGAGCTTGACTCAACCTCCTTGTCTGTGGCCTCTTCATTAGGGCCCTTAATAGCCTTTTCAGTGGGCTCTTTGTTTGTCTTTGAAGAAGACGATACATTTCTGCTCTTCTTCCTCCTTCCTTTTAATTTGGAGGGATCATCACTCCCCCCAGAATCACTGCTGTTCTCACTCATTTTGAGTGATGCAGAGTAGGTCTATCTCTTTTTTATTTAATTTTATTAAATTTAATTTTTATTTATTTTTTCTTTAACTTTAATTTAGTTTGAATTTTAATATGCTTTGAAATTTCGAAACTAGAAATTTTTTACGGTTGCCATGTTGTCATGGCAACGGCCGAAATTAAATTAAAATTTTTGGAAATGTCACTGAAATTACTGTTTTCTTTCAAATTTTTTTATTATTTCTTTCAGAAATTATTGTCTCAGATGATACTTTTTTTTTAAACAGTATAGCCGATAACACCTGGGGTTCACTTCTCTCTTATTTTTTCACTTATTACGCTGCGTTTTTGCTTTATTCCGCGGAGCTCAATTTGACGCGTCCGATCACTGCGGCAATAATAATTTTTTTTTATTTAAATAAGCTCTTTATTTGTTGGCGCTCTGGCTCTTTTCAACTTTCCTTAAACATAAAATGCAAAAGGCTATAAAGGAGTAAAACAAAAAACAAAAAGACAACAGAAAGGCCACTAGCTAACCTAAAAAATCACAAACATAACAGTCAATAGGGACATCAAAAACAAAATAGACACTAACAGGTAAAAGCACAAAAAATTAACACTATGTTCTCAAAAGAGACAATGTAAACGGATACAAAAAATTTTGAAAAAGGCCTAAAAAAATAGACAACAGAAAATTTACGTCCCAATTTTGACAATTAGGTAAGTGGCAGTTCCAAGAAGCTCCAAATTTCCAAGATAATTTAATAACAGCTAATTTCCTAAACGAACGAGACTTCAACATAAAATTTTGAAATTTAGCACCGAGACCGAAACCGAATAAAAATTAATAACCGAACGAACGAAAAAATTTACCCGATACCGTTATAGAGTCCCGCGAGAGCAGCCTGTAGTATCATAGACCTCTACAAACTGCTCTCATCATCCCTCCAGCTTAGCAGCTCTAACAGAGTGCTTGTCCTTCCCACAGCACTTGCAACGATTCCTAAGCGGGGAGAAGCCCCGTGGACTAGTGTTGCAAATGCTGCGGCCTGCTATCACCGGTGAAAGACAAGAGCTCCGTCCTGCACCGACGATAGTGGTTGCCATGTGCAGTTGAATGTGTCTGCCTTCGTTGCCAGATATTCAAGACGTAAACGTCTCTTCAACCTGTCAACGAAGTGGCGCTTAATTGCGTGTGCGTGGTGTTGTGGGTCAGTGTTCTGATTCCCATCTTCGACTCTCATGTAGTACAAGTGAATTGTAGATTTGGCCAGTGTCAACACAAAGCTAATCAGACAATTCACCCGACTACAAACCTTTGGCCCCCATAGAAACGATGTTCTAGTAATGCTGAAATTCGGGCGGATCAACTGACACATATCGCGCACAAGATCCATTAGATCTTGCAAAGCCGGGCAAGTAAAGAACCTGTGAAACAGGGTGCCTTCACCACCACAAACTGTGCAAATCCTCTGAACTCGGCGGTCGATATGTGACAACTGATTAGGATGCATAAGACTGTGATGCAGCAATTTGAATGCTACATCAGCATCTTTGTAACTAGAAGGATAACTGTAGACTACTCTGCAAGTTATCCCTCCCATCACGCCCATATTCACCCCGAGGTGTGTTCGCCATCTGTTGTATCCTGTATACTCCGGAGGTCTTATTGACATAAGCACGTCACGGAGCACACGTGTTGTAAGTGTGCTGAAAGGTGTGTGTGGTGGTCTGTTCAGAACGAAAGCATCTTCCAACTTAGTGCCAGGGTCACTGGTCCCAAGTTGGCGAAATCTCTCCCGCGCAGAAGCAGCCAGGTCGTGTAGTTGTGTAGTGTTAGTGTATATTCGGCAGTTTCCAGAGATATCAATAATATCTCCGAGAACTGTCAGTGTATGCGTGTCAGCTTCAAAACCCCGAGCATTACTGAACACTGAATCTATTAATTCAGGATTAAACCTGATTGGAATTGACGCGAATTGCGTGTACCGTAGAGCATTCCACTTAAGGTGAAATGCTGGCCTGATTCTGCCCCAGGTCTGAATCGTTGAGATTAGATCTTGTGGCCAGTCACGAGGATAAGGTGGTCGAACAGAGAGTAGGTAGTAATACTCCCCTATGCCGATCCCTCCCAGTACATTCACCCACAGTTGAGAAATCAAGCTGTCTCTCTGGCAGAACACTCGTTGGAATGCACGCACTTGGAGACACCTTGATTTCACAACCAAGTTAGTGAGACCTAATCCACCTATCTTGACTGGCAGACAGAGCGTGCTTTCAGCAACCCATCGTCTTCCGCACCAAAAGGCGTCTATCGCTTTTGCTTGAAGAAGACTTACGAAGCCTTCATCAAACGTCTCAGACTTTAGCAGATGAACGATGGACGAGGTAATCAAATAGTTTATCACGACTGACCTACCCATTAAGGATAATGGAAACAGTCGACTACGCCATGAGTTTACAGCTCTAGAGAGTTTCTCAAGAGCGATGCGGCTATTATTTGATTTACTCTCGCGTCCGATATACACACCTAAATACTTCAGGCAAGTATTAGTCCATTGGATGTTCAGTGGAGTATCTGTACGATCTCTCCACCTTCCACA
The DNA here is from genome assembly GCA_963930735.1 of Dioctria linearis. NCBI lineage: Eukaryota > Metazoa > Arthropoda > Insecta > Diptera > Asilidae > Dioctria > Dioctria linearis. The sequence goes on along the minus strand of OZ005740.1, from coordinate 146,607,546 downwards.
CCACAAGCCTTGACTCTTACTAAGGTTGATTTTAGCGCCCGCTATACGTTCGAACTGTTCGAAAACAGCACGAGCGACCGGAAAAGCTTCATCTCTTGTCACGAAAATAGACAGATCATCCGCATACGCCAACATAAGAGGCCTCACATTGGTATATCGCAGATGAACCGCATACTGTCCGAGCATTCGACGAAGATTCACCAGTAGCGGCTCCAACGAAAGATCATAAAGCATACCTGACAATGGACAGCCCTGTCTGATACCTCGATGAAACGAGATAGGAGCCAGAACTTGTCCTTGATGCTTAATCAAAATCGCTGAATCTCTATACAGTTTCCCGACGATATCGAGCCACCTGGGCGGAAACCCAAATGCCTCGAGAGCAGTCAAGAGATACTCGTGCGAGACACTATCAAAAGCCTTTTGCTGGTCAAGTGAAATCATGGCCATTTGTGTACCTGTCTGTTCATGGTAGGCAAACAAATGCTTGGCTACCGCGATGTTGTCGTAGATACTACGACCAGGTACACAATAGGACTGTTCCGGGTGTATTACCGAAGCAATCACTGAGCGGAGTATCGCCCCTAATGCTTTGCAGACGATTTTGTAGTCTACATTGCATAGGGTTACTGGCCTCCAGTTCCCCATCCTCTGCAAATCTCCCTTCTTTGGAATCAAGCGCATCACAGATCGCCTCCAACTAGAAGGAAAGTCTGAATGCGTCTCAACCGCCGAATTGAAGACTTCCAAAAGGTCAGGAATTAATAAATCCCTGAAACGTATGAAGAATTCTGGAGTCAAGCCGTCATAACCAGGTGAAGTGTGTCGCCTTAGATCCTTTGTCGCAGCAATCATATCCTCCAATGTGATTACTGTATCCAGGAGCTCCTTACTGTCTTCAGAGAAAGTGGGAATATTCTCAAGAAATTCATGAGTGGTCGAGGATGTTGTCGACGTCGATTCAGAGTAGAGACTACTGTAGTAGTCTCGAATATATTCTGATAGCTGTTGTCCGTTGAGGACTTGTCCAGATTCATCAATTATCGATTCGAGCTCACAAGAAGCATGACGACGTCTAGTCGCCTGAAAGAAGTACTCAGTTGGAGAATCGCCTTCTCTCAGCCAGCGCGATTGGCCGCGCAGCACAAACTCCAAGCTGTGCTTGTAAGTCTGTGTCGCCAAGCGTTCCTTTATTCCATTGAAATAAAGAATCAACCCCGGCTGAGTTGGGAGAAGAGCTGCCACCCGAGAGACCTCGGCCGACAAGTTAGAAGCTTGATAGCCACTTCGATTGAAACTCGTCTCGATAAAAGACCGAATCTGGAGCTTTCCAACATCCCACCATTGACTAAGAAAAGGAAAGTCCTCTCTTGCCAATCGTGCCAGAATTCAGTGAACTCATTGATGAACTGCTCGGAATTCAACAAATAGTTGTTGAATATCCAGTATGCAGTTCGTCTTTCAACTAGAGTGCTGGTCGCCACTACAAGTAGATGATCACTAATCGAACACACTTCATGAGTGACACCAACGAAATGTTCTAGTATTCCAGGTGAGACGTAAAGTCTATCAATTCTGGAGCCTGCGAGACTTCCATGGATATTTCGCGAGACCCTCGTGTATGATCTAGTCGTAGGATGCATCCAACGATAGATATCCACGAGTCTGAAAACACCGACAAAATTCCTCAATCGAGTAGCATTGACAGAGTTGAACTCAACTCCAGAGCGCCGATCCATTGAGGGATTCAGAGTGCAGTTGAAATCACCTCCGAGGACAGTTTCGCCGCTAAAACTCACCAGACAGGACTGAACACTATCAAGAACTTGTCTTGTAATGTCCTGGTCATGAGGAAGGTACACGTTTACTACCTTGATATGTTTGTCTTGAACGACAAAATGCAAGGAAGAAGCGAAGCCCGGGAAGATATCTGTATAGACAGGAGACGATAGTGTAAATTTGTTGGATACAATGATTGCCACCCCTGAGCCGCATAGCCAGTGTGTAAATCAGCATAGCGCTCAAGTTGTGTGTATGTGTCTTGTGTAAAATTCGTCTCCTGTAGAAGCGCGATGTCTATATCGAACATTTTGACATGTTCGATAGTGCTGTGTAATCTTGTATGTGCACTTAAACCCCCGGTGTTGATCGAAGCTATCTTGCACATTCAAAGAGATGAAAAGCTCAAACGATGAATGTGCGACGTCTATTAACGAGGAGAATCGGCCAAGCGATGCTCCTGAAGCAACTCCTCCACCTTCCTATGGAGACGATCTAACCGAGCTACATGGTTGTACTTCCTCCTCTTCTTGGACTCCTGTTGTAGGATTCGAAGCTGAGGAAGTAACAACTCTGGCCTCTCCAGCTCCTTTACAAGAATGCTCCAGATTTTATCTGAGTTCTTCTTGTACTGGAGCTGGCCAAGAATTTCAGAGATCTTCTCCCTAGGAATGTTTTCCATCCCCTTCGAGACCTCAAGTTGGCTACCAGTCGAAATGGTGCTACCACACGACTCGTAGCCACTGAAGCTCGAGAGACCAGTCTCTTCCAAACCGGTCATATCGCAGTCCGACAGCTGTTCGAGAGATGCTTCCGCCTCCCTCACAACAACCTTCGAACCGCGGGCACCACTATCGTCCTCCTCCGAGTGGGGCCGTTTTGGAGCGACTGGCTTTGCTGGCTCTGGAGGAGGCAGCATCACCCGGTCAACTTTCTTTCTCCTCGTCCTCTTTTTTTTTTTTTACTAAGTGGCTAGTCGACTCCTCGTCGGAAATAGCCGTGCCTTCACGTGCCGATGTGGCGCCGTTTACAGCCATAACTATTTTTGCCTCTAGGACAACTTCAGGCACCTTAACCACTGGCTGCTCCAAAATAGCAGGTTGAGTGCCGGCCGAAGGCTCCTTCTCCAGATCCACTACTGTAGTAGTGGCTTCCTTCGAGGGAACCCTCGGTTCAGCCTTCTTCCCGGTTCCCCTGGGGCAGTCAGCAATAAAATGCCCTACCAAATGGCAAGCATGGCATTTTGCTTCGGTGCTCACGTCTATCCAGTGCCTCGAGCCGGATATGCTCAAGTAGACGCCTCTTGGAAGCTTGCACCCCTTGTTTAGAGTGATGGACGCTTCCCGGCTGGTACCGAAAATACCCTGCCCAAGACCCTCGTCCCCAATTTTAATTGGAATGGCGCGAACACAGCCATGAACCTTCCCAAATCTCCCTAGGAAATTCAGGAGGTCTTCATGACTGGCTCGCATTGGGACCCGTGAAAACACGACCTTCGTGGGCTTTTCCCTGAGTGGGAACGGCACAAGGTGTCTACCATCCACCTCGATGCCCGCAAGAATGAGCTTGGTAGCACTCTCGAGGGTCGTGGTGTACACCTCAACCATTCCCCCAGCTATTACTCCCATGGAGAATAGCTCCTCACGAGAGATGACCTGGAAGATCGCTTTCAGGTATGCGCTCTGAGGACATACATCTATTGATGTGCTCGAGCTGCATACCGTAGCTCTCATCCTGCCATCTCCCGTCGAAAAAAGCCTGTAGACCCGCACCGGTCTTAGGCCGAGGCTTGCCTGCGTCCAATGGGGCTGGACGAGGAGTAATGCCCTTTCCTAAAATTTCTAAGGCTGACTGACTCTTGGAATTGTCACTTACCTGTGCATAAGATATCCCTGGAACTAACGCCGGGGATCGTGGTGCTGCTGCTGGTCCTGCTGGTCCTGCTGGTGTTGCATTCTGTTTCTTAACGCTTGAAGACAGCGGTGGCCTCATTACGAAGCCGCTAGGCTTTGGCGCTAACGCCGAAGCCGTTTTGACAACTTCCGATAATTTCGGAAGTTGTCCTTTTGCTAAAGGTGCTACATGGGTAACCGCAATTTTAGCAGCTGACGTCCCAGGAACTTCTCGGACAGCATCCGCTGCCTTGGTTGCAATCTTCTCCAAGGAGCTTGACTCAACCTCCTTGTCTGTGGCCTCTTCATTAGGGCCCTTAATAGCCTTTTCAGTGGGCTCTTTGTTTGTCTTTGAAGAAGACGATACATTTCTGCTCTTCTTCCTCCTTCCTTTTAATTTGGAGGGATCATCACTCCCCCCAGAATCACTGCTGTTCTCACTCATTTTGAGTGATGCAGAGTAGGTCTATCTCTTTTTTATTTAATTTTATTAAATTTAATTTTTATTTATTTTTTCTTTAACTTTAATTTAGTTTGAATTTTAATATGCTTTGAAATTTCGAAACTAGAAATTTTTTACGGTTGCCATGTTGTCATGGCAACGGCCGAAATTAAATTAAAATTTTTGGAAATGTCACTGAAATTACTGTTTTCTTTCAAATTTTTTTATTATTTCTTTCAGAAATTATTGTCTCAGATGATACTTTTTTTTTAAACAGTATAGCCGATAACACCTGGGGTTCACTTCTCTCTTATTTTTTCACTTATTACGCTGCGTTTTTGCTTTATTCCGCGGAGCTCAATTTGACGCGTCCGATCACTGCGGCAATAATAATTTTTTTTTATTTAAATAAGCTCTTTATTTGTTGGCGCTCTGGCTCTTTTCAACTTTCCTTAAACATAAAATGCAAAAGGCTATAAAGGAGTAAAACAAAAAACAAAAAGACAACAGAAAGGCCACTAGCTAACCTAAAAAATCACAAACATAACAGTCAATAGGGACATCAAAAACAAAATAGACACTAACAGGTAAAAGCACAAAAAATTAACACTATGTTCTCAAAAGAGACAATGTAAACGGATACAAAAAATTTTGAAAAAGGCCTAAAAAAATAGACAACAGAAAATTTACGTCCCAATTTTGACAATTAGGTAAGTGGCAGTTCCAAGAAGCTCCAAATTTCCAAGATAATTTAATAACAGCTAATTTCCTAAACGAACGAGACTTCAACATAAAATTTTGAAATTTAGCACCGAGACCGAAACCGAATAAAAATTAATAACCGAACGAACGAAAAAATTTACCCGATACCGTTATAGAGTCCCGCGAGAGCAGCCTGTAGTATCATAGACCTCTACAAACTGCTCTCATCATCCCTCCAGCTTAGCAGCTCTAACAGAGTGCTTGTCCTTCCCACAGCACTTGCAACGATTCCTAAGCGGGGAGAAGCCCCGTGGACTAGTGTTGCAAATGCTGCGGCCTGCTATCACCGGTGAAAGACAAGAGCTCCGTCCTGCACCGACGATAGTGGTTGCCATGTGCAGTTGAATGTGTCTGCCTTCGTTGCCAGATATTCAAGACGTAAACGTCTCTTCAACCTGTCAACGAAGTGGCGCTTAATTGCGTGTGCGTGGTGTTGTGGGTCAGTGTTCTGATTCCCATCTTCGACTCTCATGTAGTACAAGTGAATTGTAGATTTGGCCAGTGTCAACACAAAGCTAATCAGACAATTCACCCGACTACAAACCTTTGGCCCCCATAGAAACGATGTTCTAGTAATGCTGAAATTCGGGCGGATCAACTGACACATATCGCGCACAAGATCCATTAGATCTTGCAAAGCCGGGCAAGTAAAGAACCTGTGAAACAGGGTGCCTTCACCACCACAAACTGTGCAAATCCTCTGAACTCGGCGGTCGATATGTGACAACTGATTAGGATGCATAAGACTGTGATGCAGCAATTTGAATGCTACATCAGCATCTTTGTAACTAGAAGGATAACTGTAGACTACTCTGCAAGTTATCCCTCCCATCACGCCCATATTCACCCCGAGGTGTGTTCGCCATCTGTTGTATCCTGTATACTCCGGAGGTCTTATTGACATAAGCACGTCACGGAGCACACGTGTTGTAAGTGTGCTGAAAGGTGTGTGTGGTGGTCTGTTCAGAACGAAAGCATCTTCCAACTTAGTGCCAGGGTCACTGGTCCCAAGTTGGCGAAATCTCTCCCGCGCAGAAGCAGCCAGGTCGTGTAGTTGTGTAGTGTTAGTGTATATTCGGCAGTTTCCAGAGATATCAATAATATCTCCGAGAACTGTCAGTGTATGCGTGTCAGCTTCAAAACCCCGAGCATTACTGAACACTGAATCTATTAATTCAGGATTAAACCTGATTGGAATTGACGCGAATTGCGTGTACCGTAGAGCATTCCACTTAAGGTGAAATGCTGGCCTGATTCTGCCCCAGGTCTGAATCGTTGAGATTAGATCTTGTGGCCAGTCACGAGGATAAGGTGGTCGAACAGAGAGTAGGTAGTAATACTCCCCTATGCCGATCCCTCCCAGTACATTCACCCACAGTTGAGAAATCAAGCTGTCTCTCTGGCAGAACACTCGTTGGAATGCACGCACTTGGAGACACCTTGATTTCACAACCAAGTTAGTGAGACCTAATCCACCTATCTTGACTGGCAGACAGAGCGTGCTTTCAGCAACCCATCGTCTTCCGCACCAAAAGGCGTCTATCGCTTTTGCTTGAAGAAGACTTACGAAGCCTTCATCAAACGTCTCAGACTTTAGCAGATGAACGATGGACGAGGTAATCAAATAGTTTATCACGACTGACCTACCCATTAAGGATAATGGAAACAGTCGACTACGCCATGAGTTTACAGCTCTAGAGAGTTTCTCAAGAGCGATGCGGCTATTATTTGATTTACTCTCGCGTCCGATATACACACCTAAATACTTCAGGCAAGTATTAGTCCATTGGATGTTCAGTGGAGTATCTGTACGATCTCTCCACCTTCCACACCACAAGCCTTGACTCTTACTAAGGTTGATTTTAGCGCCCGCTATACGTTCGAACTGTTCGAAAACAGCACGAGCGACCGGAAAAGCTTCATCTCTTGTCACGAAAATAGACAGATCATCCGCATACGCCAACATAAGAGGCCTCACATTGGTATATCGCAGATGAACCGCATACTGTCCGAGCATTCGACGAAGATTCACCAGTAGCGGCTCCAACGAAAGATCATAAAGCATACCTGACAATGGACAGCCCTGTCTGATACCTCGATGAAACGAGATAGGAGCCAGAACTTGTCCTTGATGCTTAATCAAAATCGCTGAATCTCTATACAGTTTCCCGACGATATCGAGCCACCTGGGCGGAAACCCAAATGCCTCGAGAGCAGTCAAGAGATACTCGTGCGAGACACTATCAAAAGCCTTTTGCTGGTCAAGTGAAATCATGGCCATTTGTGTACCTGTCTGTTCATGGTAGGCAAACAAATGCTTGGCTACCGCGATGTTGTCGTAGATACTACGACCAGGTATACAATAGGACTGTTCCGGGTGTATTACCGAAGCAATCACTGAGCGGAGTATCGCCCCTAATGCTTTGCAGACGATTTTGTAGTCTACATTGCATAGGGTTACTGGCCTCCAGTTCCCCATCCTCTGCAAATCTCCCTTCTTTGGAATCAAGCGCATCACAGATCGCCTCCAACTAGAAGGAAAGTCTGAATGCGTCTCAACCGCCGAATTGAAGACTTCCAAAAGGTCAGGAATTAATAAATCCCTGAAACGTATGAAGAATTCTGGAGTCAAGCCGTCATAACCAGGTGAAGTGTGTCGCCTTAGATCCTTTGTTGTCCGTTGAGGACTTGTCCAGATTCATCAATTATCGATTCGACCTCACAAGAAGCAGTACGACGTCTAGTCGCCTGAAAGAAGTACTCAGTTGGAGAATCGCCTTCTCTCAGCCAGCGCGATTGGCCGCGCAGCACAAACTCCAAGCTGTGCTTGTAAGTCTGTGTCGCCAAGCGTTCCTTTATTCCATTGAAATAAAGAATCAACCCCGGCTGAGTTGGGAGAAGAGCTGCCACCCGAGAGACCTCGGCCGATAAGTTAGAAACTTGATAGCCACTTCGATTGAAACTCGTCTCGATAAAAGACCGAATCTGGAGCTTTCCAACATCCCACCATTGACTAAGAAAAGGAAAGTCAGCTTTCCTCTCTTGCCAATCGTGCCAGAAATCAATGAACTCATTGATGAACTGCTCGGAATTCAACAAATAGTTGTTGAATATCCAGTATGCAGTTCTTCTTTCAACTAGAGTGCTGGTCGCCACTACAAGAAGATGATCGCTAACGGAACACACTTCATGAGTGACACCAACGAAATGTTCTAGTATTCCAGGTGAGACGTAAAGTCTATCAATTCTGGAGCCTGCGAGACTTCCATGGATATTTCGCGAAACCCTCGTGTATGATCTAGTATTAGGATGCATCCAACGATAGATATCCACGAGTCTGAAAACACCGACAAAATTCCTCAATCGAGTAGCATTAACAGAGTTGAACTCAACTCCAGAGTGCCGATCCATTGAGGGATTCAGAGTGCAGTTGAAATCACCTCCGAGGACAGTTTCGCCGCTAAAATTCACCAGACAGGACTGAACACTATCAATAACTTGTCTTGTAATGTCCTGGTCATGAGGAAGGTACACGTTTACTACCTTGATATTTTTGTCTTGAATGACAAAGTCCAAGGAAGAAGCGAAGCCTGGGAAGATATCTGTATATACAGGAGACGATAGTGTAAATTTGTTGGATACAATGATTGCCACCCCTGAGCCTCGGCGAGGCGCAGGTGTGGCAAACATTGCATAGCCAGCGTGTAAATAAGCATAACGCTCAAGTTGTGTATATGTGCCTTGTGTAAAGTTCGTCTCCTGTAGAAGCGCGATGTCTATATCGAACATTTTGACATGTTCGATAGTGCTGTGTAACCTTGTATGTGCACTTAAACCCCCGGTGTTGATAGAAGCTATCTTGCACATTCAAACGATGATGGTACGACGTCTACGGACGAGGAGAGTCGACCAAGCGATGCTCCTGCATCAACTCCACCACCTTCCTATGAAGTCGTTCTAACCGCGCTACATTGTTGTACTTCCTCCTCTTCTTGGACTCCTGTTTTAGGAGTAGAAGCTGAGGAAGTAACAACTCTGGCCTCTCCAGCTCCCTTACAAGAATACTCCAGATTTTATCTGAATTCTTCTTGTACTGGAGCTGGGTAAGAATTCCGGCGATCTTCTTCCTAGAAAGGGTTTCCATCCCCTTCGAGACCTCAAATTGGTTACCAGTCGAAATGATACTATCACATGACTCGTAGCCACCGAAGCTCGAAAGACCAGTCTCATCAAAACCGGTCATATCGCAGTCCGAAAGCTGCTCGAGAGACACTTCCGTGTCTCTCACAACAACAGCCATAACTATTTTTGCCTCTAGGACAACTTCAGGCACCTTAACCACTGGCTGCTCCAAAATAGCAGGTTGAGTGCCGGCCGAAGGCTCCTTCTCCAGATCCACTACTGTAGTAGTGGCTTCCTTCGAGGGAACCCTCGGTTCAGCCTTCTTCCCGGTTCTCCTGGGGCAGTCAGCAATAAAATGCCCTACCAAATGGTAAGCATGGCATTTCGCTTCGGTGCCAACGTCTATCTCGAACCGGATATGCTCAGGTAGAAGCCTGACGGAAGCGTACATCCCTTATTCAAGGTAATGGACGCTTCCCGGCTGGTACCGAAAATACCCCGCCCGAGACCCTCGTCCCCAATTTTAATTGGAATGGCGCGAACCCTTCCATGAACCTTCCCGAATCTCCCAAGGAAATTCGCGAGGTCTTCATGTTGGGCTCGCATAGGGACCCGTGAAAACACGACCTTCGTGGGCTTCTCTTTTAGCGGGAATGGAACGAGGTGTCTACCCTCCACCTCGATGCCCTCAAGCATGAGCTTGGTAGCGCTTTCGAGGGTCGTGGTGTACACCTCGACCAATCCTCCAGCTATAATTCCCATAGAGAACAGCTGCTCACAGGAGATGACGCGGAAGATTGCCTTCAGGTATGCAGTCTGAGGACATCCTCGGATGTGCTCAAGTTGCATCCCGTAGCTCTCGTCCTGCCACCTCCCGTCAAAGAAGCCCTGGAGACCCGCACTGGTCTTGGGCCGAGGCTTACCTGCGTCCAATGGGGCTGGACGAGGAGTGATGCCTTTACCTATAATTTCGATGGTAGACTCTTTCTTACTTGCCACTTACCTGTGCATATGATACACCTAGTATAATAGGGGAGGATCGTGGTTCTGCTGCTGGTCTTGCTGGTTCTGGTTGTTGCTTTGAGGTGCTTGCCTTCTTTGAAGAAAGCGGTGGCCTCATCACTACATATGTTGCCTTTGGTGCTGAATCCGAAGCCATTTTAACAACGTCCTTTAGCGTAGGATGTTGTGCCAGTCTCAGTCAAACATGCAGCTACCGATGCTGCAGAAATAGCTGTACTGTCCGGGGCTGATGCTCCAGGTTCTTCAGGGACAGCGGCCTCTGTACTTCCTGCAGTCTTCTCCGACGGAGTTGGCTGCAGTTTCTTGGCCTCTTCAGTAGGGCCCTTGATGGCCTTTTCTGTGGGCCCTTTTATAATTTTTTTTGAAGAAGAGGAAGAAGCCTTTGCATTCTTCGTCCTCCTTCCGTTTAGTTTGAGGGGATCATCACTCCCCCCAGAATCGCTGCTGCTCATTTGAGTACGGCAGCAACGGCTTTGCTTTTATTTATAAATTTTTATTTAATTTTTTTATTAATTTATTAATTTTAATACTTTAATTTAATTAATTTAATTTTTCGTAGATTGTTCCTCTCGAAATCAATTCAATACACTAAATTTGTTCAAGGTTGCCATGTTGCCATGGCAACAACCGAAATAATTTAAAAATCCCAACCTGTCACTCAATTTATTCTTTTTTAGCAATTAATTTATTAATATTTTAACAGTTTTTTTTAAATATTTTTTCACTAAACACACGGCACATAAAACACTCAATTCCAATATAAGATTTGGTCACTTTTTCGGGATTTTCGCTACTGTTCTTCACTGTTTATAATTATTTTTTCTGTAAGCTCCGAATTGACACGTCTGTTCTTTAGGAAAAAAAATAATAATAATAATAATAAGTTTATTTCCAATTTCATCTTTACTCAATTCAATTACATAATCTACATTCATATTAATATAATAAACGTCAACAATGACCCCGAGGCCGTCTGTCGAGTTGGCAATCTTCTCTGCTTAAATTATATCAATAAGATTAAAAAGAAAAGAAAGCAAACTAAATGTAAGAGAAAAAAAGGATAAAAACAAGTATCTACTAGTAAACAAGGAAAAAAGAAAACAAAGAACTTAAGGTATATTATATACCCAGGAGAAGAACTAGTCCGAGAGCTACAATTACAATCTTAACACTGATTAATTTTTAGGAGAACTTATATTAATAATTAAACTCTTGAATTAAGAACTGTCTATACTTCCAGGCCAGTTTTGCGTATTGTAAAAGGGCATCAAAATTGTTACCATTCAGGATGGCGATAGCTTCACCCTCTGTGAGATAGGTTTTACCAAAGGATATAACTCTAAATTCTTTCAAGACTGGGCATATTGCCAGGTAGTGCATAAAGTCCTCATCCTCTTCCAAGTTACAAAGGGAACACATTGACCTTCCTTCTGTGCGTCATGGAGTTGCATTTAGCTGTAACATACCACTCCTGTACATCAAAATTAGCTTTATATTCATTATAGAATTGTTGTCCTTAAAATAGCTAAATTCTCCCAAACTGTAATTAAACTTATCGTACAATCCATGACGTACGGTCTGCTTCGCTCGTTCCTGTGCCTTCATCCAATGCCATCGTTCCTCTTTTTCTAGCATAGTATCGAGAATGGACGGAAGATTTTCTACGTTTTGCCATGTAGTACAAAGTTGTACGTCGTGCTTTTCTGCTAGATTTAACCATTCCTCAAACCAGTAGATCTTATTATCAACCGCCTTTAAAGCCAATATTCGTAGTAGTCTGTTTTCTGCATATAAGCTCAGAATGACATTTGAGGGTAAAAATATATAAATTAGGTAATCCTACCTCTAGAGTTAGAACGTAATTGGGCGTTTGTCTAGGCAACCAAAAAAGTTTTTTTATAAAGAATCGCTGCAGTTTTTCAACTCCTTCATAATACTCAAAACCCCATACTTCAGCAGCATAACATAATACTGCCCTTGAGGTAGCAGAGTAAATCCTATACTTAGCTGAATGACTTATTTTTGCGTTTCCTATAAAGTTATTCCAAGTGCTGTTCAAGACCCCTTTGGCTGCGCTTAAGCGATCACTTATGTAGTCCTTACATGAGAGCCTTGGCGTTAACTTGATACCAAGATATTTAAATGTCTTGACTACTTCGATATTTCTTCCTTGAAATTCCCATCTGTCCCTATTCGCTCTTCTGCTACCACCCTTTTGAAAGGTCATTATTTTGGACTTATCTAAATTAACCACCAGGTTCCAGCATCGACAGTATTCCTCTAGCTTCGATATCATTTCTTGCAACTCTATCCGGTCTTCAGACAATAAAACCAAGTCATCTGCATACAAGAGTGCTTTAATGACAAGTCCATCAATATTCACCCCTCCTCCCATATCATCCTCAATGTCATTAATAAATAGTGAGAACAATAAAGGGCTTAATGAGCATCCCTGCCTTAGCCCCGACCTTATATAAAAGTGTTTAGATAGTTTCTCACCATTCCATACTTCTGCGCTGGTATTTCTATAGATACCTTGAAGGAACCTAATAAATTTTGTTGATACCCCAAGTTTATAGAGTTTATAAGGGAGAGCAGATCTGTCAATCGTGTCGAACGCGGCCCGAAAATCTACAAAGAACGCATAAACCTTTCCCCTTTTTTTATGTAGCTTGATCTTAACAATATTAAGTAAATTAAAAATGTTGTCGATTGTGGAATATCCGGGCCGAAACCCAGCTTGACACTCATTTAAAACGCCCGTTTCTTGCTTCCATAAGGCTAGCCTGTTGTTTGCAATACCTGTTAGTAGTCTCGCAATCGCGTCCATAAATGTGATGCCTCTGAAATTTTGTGGAAGGTTTGGATCTCCCTTTTTATATATAGGAAATATGATTGTTATATCCGTACACAAACAGTACCATCATCACACCACTCTATCAGCTGCACAAATAAAGTACAACACAAAGACATTGCATCGATGAGCAATTGCTATATACGGTTGTCCATATTCTGAATCGAGCAAGCAGTCCAGTTCCAGCCGTCATCTAGTTAAGTAGTTAGTAACCCACTTGGATTGAATAAAGCTAATAAATGTTTAAGCAACTTTACATCTGGGCTATTTATTACCACCGAACATAACAACTGGCGACGAGGATTTTTTGGCGGATTTTCAACAGGATACAGCTAAAATTACATTTATTTTTCAATATTGGACTTGAGGTAAGACTGTACAGACTAAATTACGGTATCAGACAAGACAATACGATAATTCTTTTGAAACAATGAGGTGCGTAATTACATAAAATATTTTCAATTTAATTTTCTTTTACATACATACATGAGGTACGTAATTACATAAAATATTTTCAATTTAACATATTTTCGACTTAACTTGCCTCCTACATAATACGATTTTAAAAATAAAATAAAATATATATATATATATATATATATATATATATATATATATATATATATAAAATCTCAAATTAAACAAAGGTGGAAAAAAAAAATTTCAAAGTGAACCGTGCTGTATACAGAGAACCATTCGCATCGAATTTATCAAGAAATTGTAACGGTGAAAGAATACAGTGGTAATTATCAATAACTGATAAGCGATTTAATTGGATTTTTATTTATTTTTTTCCTTTGTTTGCAATGACTGAAGCAAATTTAAGTGTAGTTTTACAAAAACTAGCCGATATTCTTCAGAATTTACCAATTTCGTCAGCTGCAAATACAAATGCTGGAAATCAGGGTCAAAAAGGTGACGTTCGCGGCTTACAATTGGCACCGTTTGATGAAGCAAACGAAAATTTCGATACCTATTTTCAGATACTTCAGAATTATTTAGAATTGCGGGATTTATCTGATGAAACAAATGAAGGTAATAAAAAATGTGTTCAAATTTTAACTAATGGCCTTGCCCCAAGCTTTTTCATACGCTCACCTGTTTAAACGCGCCCGAGCAGCCAAAGTCACTTAAGTAAAGTGAATTTACAGCACTATTACGTGCGCATCTATGTCCGACACCAAGCGAAATCGCGGAACAACATAAGTTCTCATTACGCATACAGCATGAGGGTGAATCTATTTCAAATTACGAAGCAGAATTGAAAAAACTTTCAAAAAACTGCAATTTTGTTTGTGCCATTTGTAAAAAATCAACAAATGGCACACACCTGCGTTCACAGTTCGTACGCGGAGTCCGCGATAATGACATTAGGGAAAGACTTCTTCAACAAGATGCATCTAAAACATTCGAAGATGCCGTAAAATTAGCTCTATCCATAGAATCGTCAAAAATTTAGAGCAGGGAAATGTGTAGCCAGCCTTTACATTACATTGGTAAACAAAATTCACCAAAGCAAGGAGTCGATCAGAGTAATTAATATTGACTATCAGAACCAGCTTAACACAAGCTGGCTGCATGGACACGTTTAATAAATAATCGTCTCAACAATACATGCGATTCATCACTTAGTCGATGTTAGTATTAGTATGTTAAACTAAACATAGACCAAACACCGAATGAGATGACATGCAATGCGACATGGAAACAGAAAATTAAGTATTATATAGACGTTTTCTTAAAACATGCTTGGAAATGTCAACGACAAAATGCTCAGCCTTAATATTAACAACAATGCACATGCGATTGATGGGTTCATACATACTAAAGTTGGATCATGCGGAGTTAACATGCAACAGAGGTAACCTTCTCAAATTGTGCGCACTATCACGGAAAGAAATTTTGCTAAGTAGAAGGGGAGAATCAATATTCGCGTTTAAGAGTTGATGCACAAAAGTTACATTAGCGACCATGCGACGTTTTTCGAGGGAGTGCATATTCAAAAGCTTCAAGCGATCCTCATAAGGTGGAAGAATCAATGAATTGTTCCAGGGTAGGTGCCTGAGAGCGAAGCGCAGGAAGTTCCGCTGAACAGACTCGATGCGTTCGATGTGTGTACCATAAAATGGAGACCAGACCTGGCTAGCGTATTCAAGGAGAGGTCTCACAAAGCAAGTGTACAAACGCAGTGTTATGGTGGGATTCGAGAACTCTCGAGACCAACGTTTAATAAAGTCCAGCATAGAAGTACTCTTAGATACCATATAGTTAATGTGGGATATAAACTTCAATCTATGTTCACATTTAACCCCCAAATCACAAACAGCACCCGCGCGACGGCGAATCGAGGAATCCGAGAACACATAATCATAAGTGATTGGTTTCTGATTCCTGTGGAAAGTCATAACCTCACATTTGTCGATATTGAGAGCCAAATTATTGTTTTTGCCCCAAACGTAAAATTTGTGAAGATCACCTTATACCAGTTCACAATCATTAACAGATTTAATCTGAGCGAAAAGTTTAATATCGTCAGCATAAATCAATACTTTGCAGTGCCTCACAACAGAGAAAATGTCGTCAATAGGTAGAATTAAAAACAACGGGCCCAATTGACTCCCTTGAGGTACGCCGGACGAAGCTTTCAGGACTCTTGAGACGGAATGACGGAATAGTATTTGATATGTTCTGTTATCTAAAAAGGACTCCGTCCATTTTATAAATGTTGGGTGAAACCCATACTTTTCCATTTTAAAGAGTATCACGGAGTGAGATAACTTGTCGAACGCTTTACTGAAGTCAGTATAAATACAATCTGTCTGATAGCCTTTTGCAAACCCGCCAACGGTATGCGAGACAAATTCCAACAAGTTAGTGGTTGTAGACCTGCCCGAGATAAATCCATGCTGGTTTGAAGAAAGCAAATTCTTGCAGGAAATTGATAACTGAGAGTAAATGATAGATTCGAATAATTTAGGCATACAAGATAATTTTGCAATAGGTCTATAGTTAGAAATTTCACTCTTACTACCTTTTTTGTGGATATGTATGATAAAAGAATTTTTCCATAGCTGTGGGAATCAACCGCTATTGAGCGATTTTTGGAAAATAATTCTCAGCGGAGATGCAAGGGCATGGCAGCATGACTTAAAGAAAGCTGGAGGGATCCCATCAGGACCCGTCGTGAAGTCATTTGGAAGCCCATTAATATGATCGAGTATATCCTCTCTCGCAATTGTAGGGATAGTGAATGAAACGTTATGAGAATCGTTCATATGACTGAAGTTCTCATTTCGAGGAAGGAAATTGGACGAAGAAAATGCATCGTCAAAATATGAAGCAAACATATTGCAAATTTCGGATGAATCATCACTAGCAGAATCTTTGTACCTCATGGTATTGGGGTAGTTGTCCGTTTTTTTCTTCATATTAATGAACTTAAAAAAGATACGTGGGTCACGAAATAATTTCGCACGCATGCTTTGAATATATTCATCATAAAGTGTAGAGGAAAGTTCTTTGAACTCATTATAGGATGTGAGGAAATTATTGTGACTTATAATGCCTTTGTCACTCATATAATTTTTCCACAATTTATTCTTTTTATTTTTAAGAGTTTTAGTTCTTTATTGAACCATGGCGGAGATGTTTTAGAGGACCGCTGCCGCTGGCGGGGAACGTGAGAGGAAAATAAATCGAAAACAATTATGTAAAATTTAGAGACGTCTTCGTCAACACTATTGCTAGACAGTAATGTGTTGAAATCAATAGAGGTAAGTCTACTGGAAAGTTCCGAAAAGTTAGCCTTTCTAAAATTGAAAAAGTATTGTGTTTCGTCACAATTAGTAATGTTTTCGGTTTCAAAGCAATATGAAATTAGTAGAAGGGGGTGATATTTGTCGAGAGTAGACATTATAACGGGGCTAGATTCAACTAATATGTTACCCGCGTCAGTAGAGAAAACCAGGTTCAACTACCTCCCCATGTCATTCTTTACATTAATGATTTGGCTGAGACCAAGAGATGACATGTGTCCAGGAATAGTGATTCTTTTGTTGACAAGTTATTAAGAGGAAGATAGTCATCGTCATCTTCATTTAGTACCCATTGTATATTAGGTAAGTTGAAATCACCAATAAGTAGTAGTTCGCCAAGAGGTTGCATCTTGCCGTGAATAAAATTAGATGTTGAAGTGAGTAGGTCGTAAATATTCTGACCTTTGTCATCAACAATGTTTATGGAGTCTGGAGGAATATAGCAACATAGTATGTATAAGTCGTGTTTTAAAAGAGATAGCTTAAGAACTATAAGTTCAGTGTCAAGAGTGTTGGAAAAACTTGGAACCTCAATTTGGCTACAGTTAAAAGTGTTTTTGCATGCGAGGAGTACGCCACCGCCACGAGCCTCAGAATCCGTATGTCTATCTTTCCTAAAAATCTGGTAAGAATTGTCCAAAATTTCGGCATCACGAAAGCCGTGATGCAGCCAAGTTTCAGCAACGATATCAAAACAAGTTGCAATAGAGGATTTGAAGATATGTGCAGTTTTTGTCCGGGGGATTCGGATACATTTTGATAGTAAAGGGAAAGCGACTTCAGTTTTTTGGAATAACGTTGCTTATATTAACTGTATTTCTAGGTTGGCGCACGGAAGGTACAAATAATTTAGTGAAAGCGCCGGAGGGCCAGAATAAGGGATCTAATAACGTTTCCTGCATATCTGCTGAAACGGTTAAGACAAAGGATGCAACCAGTTTCGAGGATTTACTAATTTTACGACAAGAAATACTCTCTGTTGCAATGTTTTTGGATTTAAGATACGTCAATATGTCATCACATAACGTTTCAGGAGAGAACCGAGTAACGAAAACACTCGAAGGTTTTGGTACTGTCGTCAAGGAGGTGCCATTACCATTCCCTAATGTGGACACGGAAGTAATAATATTATTATTCAGTACTGCGGATTCCGAAACAAGAGCTGGAGTGGTAAAATTTGCGCATTGACTCCCTGCGCTAGATACGGCCACACCTGCCGAAGAAGGAGCCTGACTAACAGGGATTGACGTATTTTGCGGGCTGAATCTATCACTCGGCAAAATCGCCTGTGTTTTAGATTTTTTTTTTTTTTTTTTTGAAATAGCATTAGGTTGTTGAGGGCAGTCAACGACAGTTGAAATTTAGCAGTCAACCCTTTTTTGCTCAATTGACTGGGAATTAAGGTTAACCTTGTCCGATAGGCCAACCACCATGCTCTTAAGGTTGTCCAGGTCCCCCCGGTACAACGCGAGCGTGTCAAAAAAAGTGTGAGCTGGGGCTCACCCACATGAATCGCAGACCACAGTAAATTACGCGACTTTTTTAAAAGATTTAACGCAGCCTTCTCGAGCTTAACTCGGAAGACCCATCGAATTCGGCCCGACAAAAACCACAGCAGTCCATAATTAAGGTGACTTAAGACTTAAATACCGACACAGAAAAATTAATTTAGTAAGGTGATGCAACAGAAGCACGTTGTACACTGAAAAGTAGGGTTAAAATCACACTAGCACTGAAAATATACAATTACAAAAGTTTAGATTAAATTCCACCCAGAAAAATACACAATAATCAAACTAGACAAGCTAAAGCGATTAACAAAGAACTAAAAAATAATTAAAAACACTTGAAAACATAACATTTGCTAAAACACAACTGCACACCACACTTAGCACTTGACAGCTAATCGGGGTGCAAAGCAAAATTCGTTGAGACAAAGCTCAAAGCCCCAATTCAAAAAACTTCAACATATTCGAGGGCGATGTTTTAAGTGCGGTAAAGTGGACCACATGGCTAATAAATGTAAACAGAAAAATCTTAAATGTTCTACATGTCATAAAAGAGGCCACGTTCAAAGCGTTTGCTTATCCAACAAAAGTACCGTAGACCATCGGGCAGTCAAAATTGGTAAGAACAGCGACTCTGACTCAGACTCGGATAATCATTTTCTAAACATTGCTGCTATTTGTAACTCATTAAATAGTGACAAATATTTCGTTAAAATTTCAATTAATGGCCTGAAATGCACAATGGAGTATAATACAGGTGCAGCCGTTTCAACCGTTTCGCTACAAACTTTTCAGAACAATTGGCCTCATAATAAATTACATCCAACCCCTATTCAATTAAAAACGTACACAGGTGAAATTGTAAAACCAGTCGGCATGACGAAGGTTAAAGTTAATTACGAAGATAAAGAAATATATGGCAATCTCTACGTACTACAAGAAAATGTTGACTCAATCCTAAGTAGAGAATGGATTAGGAGTTTAAAAATAGAAGTTAGTTCATTACATCAAATCAGGAATTGCGATATTTCTGAAAGTTAATGCAAAAAGCAGTTACAAAAAGTACTAACAGAGTTCGATGATATTTTCACTCAAGAAATTGGGAAAATTCCAAATTTCAAATGTACGATACAGCTAAGAGGTAAATGTCAGCCTACATTCATAAGACCCCGCCCTAATCCATACGCTCTAAAAGGAAAAATCGATCACGAATTGGATCGCCTTGAGAAAGCAGGGATTATCGAAAAGATTATTTATTCAAAGTGGGGTACGCCGATAGTACCGGTAATTAAGAAAAATGGCGATATTTGACTTTGTGCGGATTATAAAGTCACTATTACAAAGGAAATAGAGGACGACAACTATCCAATACCAAAGATTGAGGAGATACTTTCCAAGATGAGTGGTGGAAAGTACTTCATAACTCTCGATTTACATCAGGCATACCTTCACATGGAAATGGACGAGGAGATGTGGTTGTTGCAGGCAATAAGTATACACCGAGGGAACTATAAAGTTAAACGATTGATGTTCGGAGTAAAGCCAGCACCCAAAAGATGGCAACGGTTTATGGACTCGGTACTGCAAGATATGGATGGAGTTGCATGCTTCTTCGACGACATAACCATCCAAGGCGCTACTTATATTCAACTTCTTCAGCGACTTAGAGCGGTTCTTCATAGATTTCGTGCGTATGATTTACATCTAAACAAATCCAAATGTCAGTTTCTACTCAGTTCTATTACTTATCTAGGGCATGTAATAGATAAGGAAGGTATTCGGCCTGTACCAGAGAAAATCGAAGCTATCACGAAAAGTGAACGTCCCGAAGATGTACAACAGTCAAGAATATTTCTAGGCCTGATAAATTATTATCAAAAATTTCTACCAAATTTGGCAAGTCATCTCAAACCTTTACATAACCTTTTTCAGAAAGGCACAGCATTCAAGTGGAGCGAAGAATGCGACAGCTTATTCAACCAGTTAAAAAGGGACATCACGAGCACAAAGATTCTAGTGACTTACAATGAAAAGCTTCCCATAATCCTGGCTACCGATGCTTCGCCGCATGGTCTTGGAGCAGTAATTTCGCATCAAATGAGTGATGGCACAGAACGTCCCATCGCGTTCGCATCGAGATCTTTAAGTAAATCAGAGGGAAACTACTGTCAGTTGGATAAGGAAGCCACATAGATATACTGGGGATTAAAAAAGTTTTTTCAATTTTGTTATGGCAGGAAAATAACATTATTAACTGACCATAAGCCTCTTACCGCAATCTTAAACCCAAATAAAAACCTTCCAGCTACATCAGCCATACGCCTACTACGATATGCCAGCTTCATATCTGGTTTTGACTATATAATTAAATATCGGGACACTAAAAGTCATGCAAATGCTGATTTTCTTTCGAGGTTTCCTATGCAAGGAATAACAGACAAGCACAATAGAGACGATTCAATATTTCAAATCTCGCAAATAGAGACTCTACCAGTTACGTTAAGAGATATTCAAAGGGAAATACTTAAAGACACCGACTGCAGATCTTATTTCAATGCTTTACAACAAGGAGACCCGATGCCCAATCAGGAATCAAATTACAAATTTTCTATCGAAAAAGGATGCGTATTCAATGGCATTCGGGTAATGATACCAAAGGTATTACAACAATACATCCTTAAAGAGCTTCACGAGGCACACATTGGTATCGTGCGTATGAAGGCATTAGCACGCAGCTACGTATGGTGGAAAGGAATCGATCGAGACATTGAAGATTTAGCTCGAAAATGCCGCAGCTGCTGTCAAAATAAGACAAATCCCAGTAAGGTAACTCCACACCCCTGGGAGTATCCAACTAATCCATAGCAAAGGATACACATAGATTACGCCGGACCATTTTACGACCAAAATTTTCTCATAATTGTGGATGCTTATACAAAATGGATTGAAGCAGTTCCTACAAAATCTATTACATCTAAGACTACAATTAAAATATTACGGGAAATTTTCGCTAGATTTCGACTTCCACTTAGTCTGGTCTCAGATAATGCAACATCATTCACATCTAATGAGTTTCGATCATTTTTAAAATCCAATGGAATCACCCACAGACTTTGCGCACCGTATCACCCGTCATCAAACGGCCAAGCTGAACGGTACGTCCAAACAGTAAAACAAGGAATTCGAACAATGATGTACGAATGTGGCGACGTAAATGAAAAATTGTGTCGGTTTTTAATGCAATACCGAAAGGTACCCAACTCTACAACTGGTCTGAGCCCAGCGGAACTAATGTTTAAGAGAAGCATAAGAACCAGAATTGATTTGGTTAAAAAGGATGTGGCAACCGAAATGAATGAAAGGCAAAGACCATCAAACACCAATACTCGAGCATTTGACATCGGCGACAAGGTTCAAGTGCGATTCTATAATAATAAGTGCATTAAATGGAAATTTGGTATCGTTATAAAGAGAAAAGGAGATAGCCTGTACGACATCTTAATTAATAATGAAAAACATACGCTGCATGTTGATCAATTAAGACCATCTGACTGTGAGCCAATATCAAACGATAAACCACATTCACCTTTCAATGAAACCACTAACAATGACTTGACAAAAACTGAACAAAACTTACGAACGAACAATCCTCAAGTTTCAGGTCCAGCGAGCGGCAGCGACAATAACTCCCGAAGGACGCAACAGACCACCAAACCCACCGATGACAACACTGAGCAGTATAGGCCATCATCACCGATCGCAGAAGAAAACGAGAGGGTAGTAGAAGACAATGACAACAATCCTAAAAACAGTACCATGCCAACCCTCAGCCCTCAACTTCGCCGTTCCACGAGGATAAGACAACAGCCGAAACGTTTCCAACTTCAGTAATTTTCCTCGACGGAAGGAAGATGTTATATCCGTACACAAACAGTACCATCATCACACCACTCTATCAGCTGCACTAATAAAGTACAACACAAAGACATTGCATCGATGAGCAATTGCTATATACGGTTGTCCATATTCTGAATCGAGCAAGCAGTCCAGTTCCAGCCGTCATCTAGTTAAGTAGTTAGTAACCCACTTGGATTGAATAAAGCTAATAAATGTTTAAGCAACTTTATATCTGGGCTATTTATTACCACCGAACATAACAATGATCGACTTAAAAACTATCTGGGCTATTTCCGCTTCCGTACCGATATGTCATTAAATATTTTCACAAGCTTATTTAAAAAAGCTGGAGGGGCATGTTTAAAGAATTCATAAGGCACTCGATCTGGCCCAGGTGCTTTGTTATCTTTAACCTTCTGCAGAGTAGTAAGAAGCTCGTCTAATGTTATTATATCCTAGATGAAATCTATAGGGGTATACTAAGTTTGTCATTCCGTTTGTAACACCTCGAAATAATGATGGTAGAGCAAAATGAATTGGACACCCACGCATAATATTAAAAGTTATTTTGTTTTTGCATGTCCGTCCGTCCGTCCGTGCGCACGATAACTCGAGAACGCGTACACTTAGAGAGCTGAAATTTTGTACACGGACTTTGAAAAAAAAAGTAAAATTAAGTTCGAAAATGAGACAAATAGGGCAACTCCTTCGTGGGGTTGCCATATAAAAATTTCGTTTTCCGCTATATATTTGGACACTGCCTGAGAACGCGTACGTAGAGAGCTGAAATTTCGTACATGATGTTTTTACTACATTACCAAATAAAATGTTAAAAATGGACTAAATCGGGAGTTACCCGATGGTGTTGCCATATAAAAATTTAGGTTTTTTACGCATACTTTGAAAACGATCAGTCCAAGACATTTTTATTGTACTAAAAACTTCTGCAGAATACGAAATCCTATAAAATTGGTAATAATCATTTTTTCTGTGCAACAAACCGTTCTAGAAATATATGCGAAAAACAACTTCAAAATCAAACTTGAATAGATCAGTGACCATACGAAATTTAATACGGGCATTCATCTAGGGAATCATAAGAATTGGTCTTAGACCAATTCTAGCTTTTTTACTTGTTTCACTATCTAAGATTATATCATCTATGTAAGGTGCTGCATATAAAATGGCATTAGATGGCATCGGTGGATTTAGAAGCCTCTCAAAGTAGCTTTTGAAGTCTTCTGTTGTGATTTCGCTCCCTTTTGTAAAACTGTTCCCACGGGTTTCTTTTATTAGGGATCAGAAGAGTTTGGTATCTTCGAAGTTCCTAATTTAAGAGAAATTTCTTCGAAATAATCCTTTTTTTTCTTTCTGCAGAGATCTTTAATTTTTTTTTATTTTCCGATAGGTACATGCCTTCTTCGAGCTCGCTATTATGCTTCCTAAATATGTTCAGCCATTTAAAGGATTTTTTCCTTGCTTTAAGACAGGCCGCGTCAAACCATTTTTCCTTAAAAATTTTCTGCACTCCCTGAATTTTTATTGAAGATTGCTTTATTGCAATTATTAGATCATTTGTATTCGCTTCGTCCGGCAGCATGTTAGTTGCATGCTCTAATTTACTTTTATATTGGCTCACATTTTGGCTTTTCCATTCTAGCTTTGGTAATAATTTTAATTCAGTACTTAAGGACGCGGTATTAGTTTCGATATTTAAGGAGCAAACTAAGCTTACTGGGAGGTGATCAGAGTATGGTTGAGAGACAACGTCGAGCTTTTTGATACATGGTGTTAGGTTATAAGTAGCCGCTACAATGTCGTTGGTCGAGCTGCCGATTCTACTAATGAATGTATATTCGCCTTCTAAGTTGCCCGGCGTGCGGCCGTTTAAGATAATTAAGCCATGTTATTCTTCTAATAGCAGTAAGATTAAAATTAGTAATGCCAAATTCAGGCAGTATTTCTTGCTGTGCCCCGATTCTTACATTAATATCTCCTAATATTATAATGTTGTCTGTATGTCATTTTTCTATGCACTCCATCAAAGCTGCAAAGAATTTTTCATGTTAATGCTTGCCAATTTGAAATTATTCACAAGCTTAAATTTAGTCATGCCGCTGAATCTACAATTTTTTTTAATACCGTAAAGACATCCCCCCCTTCGCTCTGCCAAAAGATGCGGTCCTAAATGCACTAACTCAGCACAGCTCGTATTCAATAAAATATTTTCTGTATTTATCTATGTTATCTTCTACATGCGTCTCAAGGAGAAAAAAGACATCGTATGCGTTAATAAAATCGAAAAAACCTGGAAATAAGACTTTGTTCACTAACCCTGCAATATTATAAGCTAAAATTTTAATATCTAAAAAATGTTTTCATTTACATCATTCGCAGTTAGTTCATTAAAGGTATTTAATTCTAATTCTCGACAGACATTGTAATCCTAATTTGCCATAGGCCTGTTTTCGTATTCGCTTGCTGGCTCAGGGTTATTGTAACATATCTCTCCTCTGGTAATTATTTCACGTACTTTATTGGTGCATTGAAATATGTTTCCAATTATTTCCACTGCGTCCCCATCGGTATTCACCAGCTTGCCATCAGCTAGAGAGAAAATCTAATTTTCAACGACGAGCTTATCGCCTCGCACCCAAATCTTTTTACTTGCATTGATTGCCCTCAACTCTTTTTTTTATCTTATGCAGTACTCGTCGTTTTGCTCTTATCGGGAGGGAGTAGTCCCTTTCGATGTAAATATTGGTCCCTCTTAGTTTTTTCGCTTCTTGCAGAATACGGGAAGCTGCTTGATTCGGGCTTTCTAATTGGCCCGCCGGCCTTAAAATCCTACGTCTTTTCGCACATCCTTTCACTTACAGAACCGTTTCTTCATCCCACACATTTTGTTAGTCATTCACACATCCACTCTTTCCGGGTTATTTACAGGCATTTTGGGTTACATTTCTTCAGAGGGATTTCCTGAATGTTCACTATACATGATTATTATAAAATGTCAATAATTTCAAACAGGCGGACGCAACAGTTATATGAAAAGAGTTTATTAGTAAGAGTTGTATTAGAGATTAACACACAAAATTTTTTTTTTTTAGCAAATATAGAGTTTTCCTCTTTTCAATGACCTACCTACCTACTAACCCTGATAATATCACAATTTTAGCTTAAGAAACTCAGAAGATCAAGATGGGAACAGTTTTCTTTTCTTGCACATTTTGGTTTATATCATTATTTATCACCAACAATTTTGAAAAATAAGTTTTATTTGGGAGTCCCAACTCACCCCCATAAAAAATAATTGAAATATGTGCGCGTCACATTCTAACATTCTGCCAAATTTCAAATTCATATGTCACGTCGTTTTCGAGAAAAACGTCTGTGATAGACAGACGGACGCAATTACTTTTTTTTCTTCTCAAACATTAGTTTTTAATTATTCTACGATAATTGGTCACGAATTATAAGCGTTTAAAATAATATGAAATTTGAAAAACAAAATTGTAAATAAAAAACTAATGATTCAAAATGAATCCAGTAATAAATCACTTGTTATGCAACATCTTTACTTGCATACGTATGTACATATATGCACCTGCTACCTAGATACAGTTAAAAGCTTCAATATCTATGTTCATAAAAAATGAAAATTAAACTAATAATAAAAAATGTATTAAATTTTGTAAATTAATTATTGTATTGCACAGATTTATGTATAATATGAGATATACATCAAACCCTCTTTAAATTGCAATCTTGGTTTCTATTATTGAGAAATACTAGGAATAAAATCGGAGATATATCTGTGTCCAATCGGCAATAAAGATTTAGTCTGTGTTATGTAAAGCATTTTTTAACTTATCCTAACTTAATAATTTAAACCTAAGGATGTATGGAAATTATTCTATTTAATCAATTTTAAATATATATGTTTATTCTCAAAATTCTTATCATGGCATATCTGTTTATTGCAGGGGAAGGCATCGTACGTCAATCGATATTAACACTACCGTATACACCATCTAAAACCAGCTATCAAGGCGAACAAAGTAAGAGTATGAATAACATTGATGCAGCAGTCTACAAAATACTCCAAGCAAATCTTAGTAATAAAATGGATAATAATTCACAAATTTATCCAAGCCCAGATGAATTTTTAAAAAACTTGCAAAGTGTAAATAACGCAGCATTACGAAATTTACCAAATTTAACAATGACAGGCGATCCTCAACTTGATATTACTACAATACTAGCAGCTGCTACAGCAAATGTAATGCAACAAAAGTATTTACTAAGTTTAATGTCGCCAATTTCAGTACAAACAGCTCATTTGTTAAACATGCAACCACCAAAGCTTTCACCATCAACGTATTCTCCACTATTTAATACTAAAAGTAATGTTACTCCGGTCCCTCCTACACTTTCACCAAATGTAAATTTTCCATTGTTTCTTGGGAGCAATCCGCTTGAAGACCAACCACTTAATCTCAAGAAAACTATAAATCCTCGTATCAACAATTTAAACCCACAATCAGGCATTTTTAATCCAAATTCAATAACTTCGCCTATACTATCCCCCGTTTCAGCGCCGTTATATACAATACCTAATACTTCAACAAACGGGGGTAAACAAAAATCTGAATATACAAACAAACGTACAACTAATAATATATTAAATTCAAATAAACATTCATTTACATCAACTCCCTTTAATTTTACACCTACGAAGTTTAGTCCTGACTCGAACAATCAAGAAATAAAACTTTCGCCCTCTTCAAACGCCTTAAATTTATTTAAACTACCTGATTTCTTGTCCAATTCTGTCACTATTACAGCAATAAGAAAATCAACGGCTGGAACTGTGAAGAAGAAGACTTCACCACAAAATAAAGACACTTCTTCGAAAAAAGTTAAAGATCTTCTTTTACAATTAAAAAATAATAGTAATCCACCTACTACATTAAATGATTCGACCCTAAGAGATCTTTTAAGTTTCACTGACTTAAGTAAAAAAAGTGATAATATCAACCCAGAATCTTTAATTCAGAGGGAATCGCAATGTAGTCTCTTAAAGACAAAATTCTCCAAAAATAAAGTAAACGCCGATCCAAATAATCATAAATCTATAAAGAATCAATGTAAATTTGTAAGCTGTGAAACGCCTAAGGCAAGTACCAAGCCTAGGAAAACTAACTCGAAAGGCAGTTTTGTGTTAAATATTCCACAAAGAAAAGTAGATGACGACAGAAATACGCAAAACGCTACCATAACCGTACGAACTACTGAAGGGGGAAATGTTAAATCAAATTACTCACCTAAGAGCGGATGTACTGCAGAACTTCAAGAAACCCCTTCTGTACCGCAAATTAATTCCTATGATAGTGCTCAATCTGTTGTTGGAAACGTAAACAATAGACTTAACTCTTTCAGAAATAGGAATAGTAGGAATACACTAAATACTATAGAAAGTAAATTAACTGATTTTTATGTTTCCGAAAAATTAAACGATAACATTGCTCTCAAAAATACCAACAATGATTCGAACTGTACCACTTTGGAAAGTACTTTGTGTACAAGTGATGCACTTAACAGTAATGGCTCTCTCATAAGCAGATGCTCACTAAATGAAAGTATTGACATTATCTTTAACGGAAGGACTTTTGAAAACAATTCGAATAGTGGAAAAATGAACAGCAATATATCGCTTGATGTTAGTACAACAGAACCAAATACAGCAAAACATTTTACAAGTAGCATGAACTCCATAAATAATTTATCTGATGGGTTTCTGAATAATAAAATTACGAATATTAATGAGTCGTTAAGTAATACATCATTTAGCAATGGTCCTCCTGATAATGCGAATAAAATCATAAGAAGTGACCCTTCATTTAATGCTAATCAGTTTTTTTTTTGTTTGAATGATGATTTAAATGGTAGTCAACGGCCACGAGATAAAAACACCGATTTAAACAGTTTCGAAAGTAATTTAACGGACGTTACACATTCATTTTCGAGCGATTTTACTGAGCCGCAAACCACCTGCTCAAATTTTTCAACAACTGAAGGCATCGAAGAATGTAATATGGAAATGGTTTGTAAAAATAACGAAATTAGCGACGGTGCAAAGTTTAATACTTCCAATGAATCCTCTTTATCGGAAATATCGCAATACCTGTCACAGATATTGGCTTAGAATTACTGAGAGTTATTTAATGTCACCCTCCCATCATATTTTGTACTACATCAATAATATCAATCTGTTTACTTTAAATTTGTTAGCTAAATAAACAACTATATTCTTACACATCATTATATACATTTCCCCTGATGAAAAAAGAAAGTAAATGTACCTCTTTTATCAGTATTTTGCGGTTATTTAATGCCACAAAACAATTTCTTTTAAATAGGACTTTTGAGATTGTTTTAGAAGTATTCAGTTTTTGCGCTCATAATATTTCACGAAGAAGTTTAAAAGATATTTTGTACGTCTTGCACAGTAAAGGAAATTTAATGATGGCAGCAGAAATACAATTTTAGTGTCCAATAAGAAAAAAAAACGGATTGCGGTTTAATGATTTTGAAATTTTTGTTGTCAGATTTTGTTCGACGTCATTGTATTCAAATCGAGTTCAGAAATTTGGCCCTTATTATATTATATGTAGGGTCCATGAACGAAATCAGAGTCAGTGAAAACTATTCCTGATAGTTGTACTGATTTTAATTGAAAAACAAAAAAAACTTTCCCTAATATCCTTCCAACTATTGTAGGTAGATTATCAGGGAGTCTGCCAATATTCCTAAAACCAGGGGCCTTATTCCAGAACTTGATTCGATAAGGAAGTTTTTGAATAACGACAATTTTAGATTACAGAGCTCGATATCGACGTTTTCCAATCGGAAATTCTCTTGGTGACATTTGGTCGATCGACTGTCATAAAAGCGGGACTGTTAAGTGCATTAAAATCAAAAGAATGTAAGCGAGATGAGTTATATTTTTAATACAGTAAAAAACAAATATCAATATCTACAATTTTTTTAAGCCCTTACTAAATTTTAAGGCCCAAAATTACAAAAACAGTATCAAAATAAATGCAAATTTCTTATGCCTTTATCAAATCATATCGACAAGCTGTATCACATCGAGTTCTGCAATACGGCTCTGGAAAAAAATAATTTGTAAAATGTTATCTTTGTGCATTTCGAAGATAGCCGTTAACTTAATCACACATCAAACTTGAGGCAGTAGAAGGTTCCTCTACAGGTAGCAGCTAAAGCACTGAGATTATTTCCTATAACTTAAAACGTGTTTCAATTTATCTGTACTGGAAGATTTTTTCTCGGAACGAAATTCTCATATTAATATAGTTTTAATCCTTCATTTTTGTTTTTTATTCTATGTTTAATCAATTTTCCAATTCCTGATTTTATTCATACTTTTTTAAGTACGACCTTTAAATTCATTGTGCCTACTTTAAGTTAAACGTTTGTATAAAGTAATCTTTATTCTTTCACTCCTTTCATGGTACAAGTAGCAAATGGAGAACTTTATGTGTATTGACAAAATGCTGTAATTGGCCCTACAATTTTAGGTGGCCGATCCACTGAATGATAAACACTTATGATATCACTCGCGCATTACAGCGTCCCAAGTGCTTTTAAGTGATAATCTGAATGTCTACAGAATTTCTCAACCTTGGTGGGCGCAATTGTTGCTCATCCCATGAGTGTTATATATTATATCATTAACGCCTTAAAACTCAAACCATTTCAGCACAAAGTTATGCATAGCAAATAATATTTTAGAATATATAGATCTAAACGTTCACAAGTATGTTCTGTGAGGAAATACGAGCCTTTCGATAACTGGTCAGCAATGTGATTCGCGCCATTCATTAGGTATGTACTGTTTTTTTTTTATTATTAAAATTAAGTAAGTATTATGAGGATAGGAATAAAAAAAATTTCAAACAAGATAAGAAAAAATAATAAATGGGCAGAGTAATATCTAAAAATATTTTGTATTTAAAATAATGTCTGAACAGAATTGCTTCATAACATCCTAGAGCTTCTATTTTTTTGAAATCTATAAAACATCCGGTTTCCTTCTATTTCCACTACTTCACTTTACACTTATTTATTTATTTCAATTTAAAAATAAAATGTCCATTTTATTAAGTCCTCTTTTTCTTTAATTTATTTTTATACGCTGATTTTTGTCTTCATAAAAATTTTTAACAATTTTACGATCTAAATAGTTTGAAAGAGGTACATATGTTAAGTCTTTTGGCAAGTAGTTTTGTAAGAATCTCAAAAATTTATAATATAAACTGATACATGAATGTATGCATATGATATCCTTTTACTGTTAGTATTGATGATGTTCAAATATGCTAGCTTTCACGTAATTTAAACATTTAAACACATTCCCATTAATCAATCTATTTATTAGCACAAAGTAATAAAGGCTAAAGAGATGACAAGATAAATTTTACTTTGCGAACCAATATTTGAAAGCTCAATCAGAAAGTTTGGATGCAATCGTAAAAGCTTTTCTTGTAGAGCTTGGATCCTCTGATTGAATTTACAGCCCACTGTACCAGCAGGCATCACATCAAGTCAAGGCATGATGTACTGAATGGAGTAAATGTAACACTATCAAATTTTTTCATGGTAGATATTAAAACGCAAATATTATTGCTTCACGCGGAAGAAAAGTTTTGCGATGATATACAACTGATATGGAGATATTAGCTGCGTTTTTATACCCTAGGGGTATACTAAGTTTGTCATTCCGTTTGTAACACCTCGAAATAATGATGGTAGAGCAAAATGAATTGGACACCCACGCATAATATTAAAAGTTATTTTGATTTTTGCATGTCCGTCCGTCCGTCCGTCTGTCTGTGCGCACGATAACTCGAGAACGCGTACACCTAGAAAGCTGAAATTTTGTACACTGACATTAAAAAAAAAAGTAAAATTAAGTTCGAAAATGAGACAAATCGGGCAACTCCTTCGTGGGGTTGCCATACAAAAATTTCGTTTTCCACGATATATTTGCACACTACCTGAGAACACGTCGACATAGAAAGCTGAAATTTGGTACACTGTGTTTTCATACTAATAGCAAATAAAATGTCAAAAATGGGCTAAATCGGGCAACCCTTTCTTGGTGTTGCCATATAATAATATTTTGGTTTTTAACATATACTTTGAAAACGATCAGTCCTAGACATTTGTATTGTACTAAAAACTTCTTTAGAATAAAAAATCCTATACAATTGGTTATAATCATTTTTTCTGTCTGACGAGCCGTTCTAGAAATATATGCGAGAAACCAATGCAAAAAATCAAAATTGCTCAAATGTGTGACCATACGAAATTTCATACGTGCATTCATTGGTGTTAGACCAATTCTAGCTTTTTCACTTGTTTTATACTGTACTGGTTCATTGGAAATTTAAATTAATTTCATTCTATAAAACGTCTGTAGGTAGCCATGATTTTTTTTGGGGCAAATTATCAAATTGCATTTAAATTTTTCACAAAATGCCAAAATAGATTTTAAATATTATTTATAAATCTGTGCATCTCCTTTTATAGGGATCAGGAAAAAAGAACGCAACATTGCAATCGTAACAGTCCTGCAAATTTCTTAGACGGCGATTTTCAAAGCGATTTAGTATTGTCGTATATACATATCTATCTCCTTCTACAATTTTTATCTTACAGACGTAAATATAATGAAATAGTTGAAGAATAATTCTTACAGCTCGAAATGGGAACATTTTCGAAAATAAAATTCATCAATTATTTTTTCCCATACGTCGATGTACTTCATATTGTGATCGTGTGATATTCAAATTGTCTGTTCTATGAGCGGAGTCAGAGCGACCTAGAAATCAATATATTATACTTTTTAGTTTACTATTTTTTATTGATGAACCTGAAAATCCCCATCGATTTTTTAATTTAAGTCTCATAGGGTATGCTAAGCTTGTCAGTCCGTTTGTAACGCATATAAATAATGCTGGATTGGACACCCACGCATATGTATTATTAATTATTTAGATTTTTGCATGTCCGTCTGCCGTGCGTCCGTCACCACAATAACTTGAGGACTCATTCATGGTTTGTTTCAAATTACATAATTTTGCATATACCTATTGAGAAAGCAGTCAGCTGAGGACTTTTCGATGTACTGAAAAAGTTTTCAGAATGTAAAACCCTATGAATGATGCATAAAATTACCTTAGCGATCTGCATATAGGCTGAGACTATATTTACGGGCATTCATATATTGCATCGAAAGAATTTGTCTTAGGTCAATTATAGCTTTTTTCCCTGCTTTTTTAACTAAATTAATTTTCGGTTGAAATTTCAATATATCAATGTACAATTTATATGACTATCAGAACCAGCTTAACACAAGCTCGCTGCATGGACACGTTTAATAAATAAACGTCTCAACAATACATGCGATTCATCACTTAGTCGGTGTTAGTATTAGTATGTTAAACTAAACATAGACCAAACACCGAATGAGATGACATGCAATGCGACATGGAAACAGAAATTTAAGTATTATATAGACGTTTCTTTAAAACATGCTTGGAAATATCAACGACAAAATGCTCAGCCTTAATATTAACAACAATGCACATGCGATTGATGGGTTCATACATACTGAAGTTGGATCTTGCGGCGTTAACATGCAACAGAGGTAACCTTCTCAAATTGTGCGCACTATCACGGAAAGAGATTTTGCTAAGTAGAAGGGGAGAATCAATATTCGCGTTTAAGAGTTGATGCACAAAAGTTACATTAGCGACCATGCGACGTTTTTCGAGGGAGTGCATATTTAAAAGCTTCAAGCGATCCTCATAAGGTGGAAGAATCAATGAATTGTTCCAGGGTAGGTGCCTGAGAGCGAAGCGCAGGAAGTTCCGCTGAACAGACTCGATGCGTTCGATGTGTGTACCGTAAAATGGAGACCAAACCTGGCTAGCGTATTCAAGGAGAGGTCTCACAAAGCAAGTGTACAAACGCAGTGTTATGGTGGGATTCGAGAACTCTCGAGACCAACGTTTAATAAAGTCCAGCATAGAAGTACTCTTAGATACCATATAGTTAATGTGGGATATAAAATTCAATCTATGGTCACATTTAACACCCAAATCAAAAACAGCACCCTCGCGACGGCGAATCGTGGAATCCGAGAACACATAATCATAAGTGATTGGTTTCTGATTCCTGTGGAAAGTCATAACCTCACATTTGTCGATATTGAGGGCCAAATTATTGTTTTTGCACCAAACGTAAAATTTGTGAAGATCACCTTGTACCAGTTCACAATCGGTAACAGATTTAATCTGAGCGAAAAGTTTAATATCGTCAGCATAAATCAATACTTTGCAGTGCCTCACAACAGAGACAATGTCGTCAATAGATAGAATGAAAACAACGGGCCCAAGTGACTCCCTTGAGGTACGCCGGACGAAGCTTTCAGGACTCTGGAGACGGAATGACGGAATAGTATTTGATATGTTCTGTTATCTAAATAAGACTCCGTCCATTTTATAAATGTTGGGTGAAACCCATACTTTTCCATTTTAAAGAGTATCACGGAGTGAGATAACTTGTCGAACGCTTTACTGAAGTCAGTATAAATACGATCTGTCTGATAGCCTTTTGCAAACCCGCCAACGGTAGGCGAGACAAATTCCAACAAGTTAGTGGTTGTAGACCTGCCCGAGATAAATCCATGCTGGTTTGAAGAAAGCAAATTCTTGCAGGAAATTGATAACTGAGAGTAAATGATAGATTCGAATAATTTAGGCATACAAGATAATTTTGCAATGGGTCTATAATTAGAAATTTCACTCTTACTACCTTTTTTGTGGATAGGTATGATAAAAGAATTTTTCCATAGCTGTGGGAAACAACCGCTATTGAGCGATTTTTGGAAAATAATTCTCAGCGGAGATGCAAGGGCATGGCAGCATGACTTAAAGAAAGCTGGAGGGATCCCATCAGGACCCGTCGTGAAGTCATTTGGAAGCCCATTAATATGATCGAGTATATCCTCTCTCGCAATTGTAGGGGTAGTGAATGAAACGTTATGAGAATCGTTCATATGACTGAAGTTGTCATTTCGAGGAAGGAAATTGGACGAAGAAAATGCATTGTCAAAATAAGAAGCAAACATATTGCAAATTTCGGATGAATCATCACTAGCAGAATCTTTGTACCTCATGGTATTGGGGTAGTTGTCCGTTTTTTTCTTCATATTAATGAACTTAAAAAAGATACGTGGGTCACGAAATAATTTCGCACGCATGCTTTGAATATATTCATCATAAAGTGTAGAGGAAAGTTCTTTGAACTCATTATAGGATGTGAGGAAATTATTGTGACTTATAATGCCTTTGTCACTCATATAATTTTTCCACAATTTATTCTTTTTATTTTTAAGAGTTTTAGTTCTTTATTGAACCATGGCGGAGATGTTTTAGAGGACCGCTGTCGCTGGCGGGGAACGTGAGAGGAAAATAAATCGAAAACAATTATGTAAAATTTAGAGACGTCTTCGTCAACACTATTGCTAGACAGTAATGTGTTGAAATCAATAGAGGTAAGTCTACTGGAAAGTTCCGAAAAGTTAGCCTTTCTAAAATTGAAAAAGTATTGTGTTTCGTCACAATTAGTAATGTTTTCGGTTTCAAAGCAATATGAAATTAGTAGAAGGGGGTGATATTTGTCGAGAGTAGACATTATAACGGGGCTAGATTCAACTAATATGTTACCCGCGTCAGTAGAGAAAACCAGGTTCAACTACCTCCCCATGTCATTCTTTACATTAATGATTTGGCTGAGACCAAGAGATGACATAGTGTCCAGGAATAGTGATTCTTTTGTTGACAAGTTATTAAGAGGAAGATAGTCATCGTCATCTTCATTTAGTACCCATTGTATATTAGGTAAGTTGAAATCACCAATAAGTAGTAGTTCGCCAAGAGGTTGCATCTTGCCGTGAATAAAATTAGATGTTGAAGTGAGTAGGTCGTAAATATTCTGACCTTTGTCATCGACAATGTTTATGGAGTCTGGAGGAATATAGCAACATAGTATGTATAAGTCGTGTTTTAAAAGAGATAGCTTAAGAACTATAAGTTCAGTGTCAAGAGTGTTGGAAAAACTTGGAACCTCAATTTGGCTGCAGTTAAAAATGTTTTTGCATGCGAGGAGTACGCCACCGCCACGAGCCTCAGAATCCGTATGTCTATCTTTCCTAAAAATCTGGTAAGAATTGTCTAAAATTTCGGCATCACGAAAGCCGTGATGCAGCCAAGTTTCAGTGAAAGCAACGATATCAAAACAAGTTGCAACAGAGGATTTGAAGATATGTGCAGTTTTTGTCCGAATCCCCCTTACATTTTGATAGTAAAGGGAAAGCGACTTCAGTTTTTTGGAATAACATTGCTTATATTAACTGTATTTCTAGGTTGGCGCACAGAAGGTACAAATAATTTAGTGAAAGCGCCGGAGGGCCAGAATAAGGGATCTAATAACTTTTCCTGCATCTGCTGAAACAGTTAAGACAAAGGATGCAACCTGTTTCGAGGATTTACTAATTTTACGACAAGAAATACTCTCTGTTGCAATGTTTTTGGATTTAAGATACGTCAATATGTCATCACACAACGTTTCAGGAGAGAACCGAGTAACAAAAACACTCGAAGGTTTTGGTACTGTCCTCAGAGGTGCCATTACCATTCCCTAATGTGGACACGGAATTAATATTATGTGTTACTGTGGATTCAGAAGCAGGAGCTGGAGTGGTATTATCCACGCATTGGCTCAAAGCGCTGCATACGGCCCCACCAGCCAAAGGAGAACCCTGTGTACCAGGAGTTGGCGGATTCGGTGGGTTAAATCCCACAGTCGGCAGAACCTCCTGTTTTTTGGAAGTTTTTTTCTTCTTTGTAATTGGATTGCTCTTGTGGTTTCTATTAGAGCGGTTGTTTATGAGACCGTGGTCCAATTTTGGTTGTTGAGGAACGTCAACGACAGTTGAACTGGAGCAGTCAACCATTTTTTGCTCAGTAGACTGAACATTAAGGTTAACTTTGTCTGATAGGCCAACCACCATGTTCTTAAGGTTGTCCAGGTCACCTCTGTACAAAGCGAGCGTATCAAAAAAAGTATGGGCCGGGGCTCTTCCACAAGAGTCGCAGACCCACAGTAAATTGCGAGTCTTTTTTAACAATTTTAAGGCCGCACTCTCGAGTTTTACGCATGTGGCGTGGAACGCCTTACCACAAACACCATCGCACGCTAAAAACTCGGAAGAGCCATCAAATTCGGCGCGGCAAAAACCACAGCAATCCATAATAAAAAGAATAAAATTAAATTACGACGCGATTGGAAAAAAACGTAGTAAGATAGTATAAACAAAGCGCGTTATGTAAAAAGAAAGAAAAAATTGGGGTTAGGTAGCACTAAAAACAAAAACATAAAATTACACCAGTATAATTAAATTACACCCAAAACAATAATCAAAAACCAAACTAACAACACTAAAGACACAAACAAAGCACTAAAATGTAATTAAAAACGTTCAAAAATACTTTAAAAACAAAATTCACGCTAAACACGACTGTCACCACACTTAACACTTGACAGATTCATAAACGGCTGCAAATAGCACATAGGTTGTAATAGGTCAAATTATACAAAAAAATGTAATTTGAAACAAACCATGAATGTGTTCTCAAGTTATTGTGGTGACGGATGGACGGCGGACGGACATGCAAAATCTAAATAATTAAAAATATATATGCGTGGGTGTTCAATCCATTTGGCTCTACCACCATTATTTTTATGCGTTACAAACGGAATGACAATTTTAGAATATCCTATGAAACTTCATCTTAGATATAAAAATCATGAATTTATAAAATTAAAATATTTTTGGAACGTAAATTAATGGGGATTTAAAAAATATAATTGTATTGAAATTATCAGCTACATCAATCAAAAATAGCAAACTAAAAGTTATAATAAATTGATTTTTATGTCGCTCTCACTCCGCAATTTGAATATCACACGATAATAATGTGAAGTACATCGACGTATGGGAAAAACTAATTGATGAATTTGTAAAAATGTTGTTTATATTTTCGAAAATGTTCCCATTTCGAGTTCTTAGAATTAATCATCAACTTTTCATAACATTTATGTCTGTAAGATAACTGTTGAATGAGACTTTAATAAATCGCTTTGATAATTATACAACTGTGAAAAAAAAATCGCGTTTTATAGAATGAAATTAATTTCAAATTTCCAATGAAACAGTTCAGTATAAAAAAACGCAGTTATACCTCCATATCAGCTATATATCACCGTAAAATTTTTCTTCCTCGTGAAGCAATAATACCTATTTTGTATCAAAAGAGCTTCCAAAAGTAACATTCATATGCGTATTAATATCTACCATGGTAGTGTTGCATTTCCTCCATTCAGTACATTATGCCTTGACTTGATGTGATGCTTGCTGGTACAGCGGGCTGTAAATTAAATACAGCAGATGCAAGTTCTGCAAGGAAAGTTTTTACGATTTCATCCAAACTTTCAGATTGAGCTTTCAAATGTTGGTTCGGAAAGCAAAATTGATCTTGTTATCTCTTTAGCCTTTATTACTTTATGGTATTAGCTTTCTTTCAAACGTTTATTTTATCATTTACATAATAATGAGATTAACTTTAAGAAATTTTAGCAGAAACCATTCATACGATATTTCAATGTAGGTAGACCGAAGTCAATAAAACACAACGTACTCCAACTGGGATTTTGAATATAATTATGGACTCATTCCAAGGTTATTCGGTTTGTCAATTAAAAACGTCGTATTTTAATTCAATCTTTCATAAATTTGTTTATCTATTATATATAACTGCGGACTTTAGTTCTTTTCATTAATAATGCACCATAATGTTGCCAGTCTGTCTTGGATTAGGCGAACGTCCAAATAGAGATGAAATTTACTTTGAGATAAACAGATATTCCCTTGACAATTCGGATATTATACATAAAAGATTATAATTAAAACTCTAGCGTCTAGCCCATCAACTCAATTTCATAACTATGTCTCTGTTAGAGAAGCTCGCTCAGCTAGTAGTTTTGTTCCATGAGCCACTTGAAATAATAAAAGTCTGACAGTTTCACTGATTCACATTCATTACATTTCATCTGAGCATATTGAGTCTGACTAGATGAAGGGACAGGAATAAATCTAAATGCACAGACAAGAAATAACCAGATATCGATGGCTGTACTAACAAAGTCATGTATGAGAAGAGCTCGTAGCAAATCTGAATAACTCACTGATCTCGGCTAAACATATCATTGGTATGAACCAAATATTTTTCAATGTAGACAAAAATTCATGTTATTTTTAAACTCTAATTGACCATATTTCTTCAGAATTCGTCTGCATTATTGAGTTGTGTCTGCGCAGATAAACACTTGTGAATGCAGATAGCCATACATTTTTTTCTATGAACTTACTGAATCTTTTACTTCAACATACATGATAGATGCAGTCGATAATAGCTCAAATTTAGAATATTGGGATTCAAACTGATCATCCAGATTGGAACAGAAAAACTGTTGTCAATTTCATTGATTATTGAGTATAATTTTCCTTTATTATGTATGAATACCGGATGCTATAATGAGTTGCAGTGGGTTAAAATGATTATTTTAATAGGAATTTCAAAATATATGTTATGCACGTGCATTCATTTTTGTGTATTCTAGTTGCCGTTCACCTTCATACGCGCAGAAACATAATCTGTTTTGGTGACAACTCGGTCATTGGTAGTGAAGTAGGCACCCAGTTTGTTTCATCACCTCTTCCACAGTTTCAGTTGCGTATATATTTATTCAACAGTGCTTATCTGCTACATAAATAGTCCTATTATCGTGAGTTGATATTGGTAGCTTTCGTGTTTCTTAAATTTTTTAAACGCAAATGACCTTAATTATGAAAATTTTGGATATATACGAATGATTAATGTTTCCAGAACTAAAAATTAGAGGTGCTCGAATGTCCATTTCACCTTAATTTGTTTCTACATTTGTGTTTATTTAGATTGACTAATTAAATTTGTCATGTTTTGAACAATCAATTGATTGTATTCAAAGAGGTCCTGTGAAAGCTTTTTTGTTTCAAAACTCTGCACTTTCTTTCTAATATATTTTTGGGAAGAAATTCGGAGTAAGTGAACTTCATTGAATACTTATAAAATTTAGACATATAAGTAAATTTAAAATGTACAAAATTCAAAACTAAAGTAAGAAGAAACTATGTGTACAGAAAGGGAGCCTTGTGATTTAAATATTTGTACACGAAAGTTATTAAAAATGTAATTCAAGAAGGAGATTTCTCAAGACATTTAACATATAATAATGTATTCCACCTATTTAATTAATCTTAAACTGTAGTTTAATTTCATAAAAAAATTCTCTTTATATTGAGACAGTAATTCATTTGTTAAATAAGAATAAACGCTTTAGTCATCTCATACTTTCGTCTAAGCATTTACGTGTGTACCAACAAGTTATGTATTAGTTACATTTTAGAACAAATAGTTGTCATTTCATTTACATAGATAAATTTTAACAGAAATTATTTATTTAATTAAGCAAGAGATAATTGTATACAAGAAAGCGTGATGTTAATAAAATCTAGTATTTAAAATGCGTTTGTGTTTTCTGCCTTCTTTGTCTACCTCGAGGATAATCTTACAATAGCACTGACATACAGCCATTCCACACAAAAATGATCAAAAAGTGTTTATTTTGGACCCGACCATCTCCGATTTGAATGACACTTTCACAATTTGTAGGGAATACTAAAATAGCTCACCCATATTTTTTTGTTTTCTCCTGCCACCCCCAACTCCCCGTTAGGGGGTTAGAAATTTCTTTATTTTACGATGAAGTGTAATAATCAAAAGAATCCTATCTCGAGAACGGAACAACCGATTTTTCTGACTCAAATGCAAACTGAAGCTTAATGCTTTATATTAAAAAAAAAATTGTATTATTTACTAGAGAGGGCTTGTAGCACTTTTTTGTCTATTTTTATTTTGAAGCTAGATACTTTATCTATCTATGTACAAAAAACTGCGATGGCGTTCGGCTTCGTTTTTGAGATATGATTTTTTAAAGTCAGCACTGCACTGAGAGGAATGTATTGTTTTTTTGTCTACTGGACCCCTATCACTTTTTTTTAATTTTGAGGCTATAAGCCTTATTACCTAGGTGTGCAAAATTTTAGAGTTTTCTTTCAATGGTCTCTTCACTGTCTTTGTCTGCTTCAACTTCTTCAGTCACATTATAAGGAACTTTGAATATCCTCTTCTTTATTTTATTGCACACGTCAGTACTTTGATGTAGCACATCCTTTCTTAAGTTTTCTTCTAGCCACTAGAGAGCTTCCCACTGAAACTAAGGTTCTGTTGTTCGTTTGTAAGTCAGGCTGAATAATCCCTTGGGACTGCCGGTGAACGTGCTTGTAGAGCCTGCATTTGATGAGTGAAGCAAAACAACGTCAAGATCGGGCAAGCTCAAAGCCCTCTGGCCGGTTGGATGACCTTGGAACTTCCT
Source organism: Dioctria linearis (assembly GCA_963930735.1). Lineage (NCBI taxonomy): Eukaryota > Metazoa > Arthropoda > Insecta > Diptera > Asilidae > Dioctria > Dioctria linearis. The sequence continues at coordinate 146,566,762 of OZ005740.1, read as the reverse complement.
GAAGAATTTACTGGCTCTATGACCATAGATTGTTTTTTGGTTACTTTAAAGTAGCAAATACAACACGATTTTTTACCTACGCCCAACCCTTATTCAGAATTCTCGCGCGATTAACTAAATTGTGTTATGGTAGTATGTTAGAGTGATTTGTTTGGACGTGAAGTGCAGACTGCCAGCATGAGCTGACAGATCACTCGGTGGTCAACGTTGACTGCAGGGGAGCACGCTAGCTCGCCTCGGCTATTGACGGAGAGTGTGGGGAGGTTCCACGAAAACCTGCCGCTACCACCAGCCATATACAAAAAAAATGCGTGCCTGACAAACCAAAGGCCGTCGCACACATTAGGTCCTGAAGGGACCCTTACATCATTTACCTACATCCCTTTGGAAGGCGCAGATGTTTAGCTTCTCTGCTTGCCCCAACCACCCAACTGACACAGTGCAGATAGTTTTCAGTGTGCCTGTACTGCGTGAATATTCCAACAATTAGTAGGATAAATTATTTAAATATTAGTACATTCGAAACTTACGTAAATATTTATAATTTCGACGTTGATGCCACAAGAAAATTGAACAACAAGACAGATGTCTACATTCTTCTTCTTCCTTTTCTCTCGTCGCATCTCGTCCGTCTTTTCTTCACCACTCATGAGGCCGGCATATACGTGTCCTCAGCTCAGTGTAGCATATTGCTACATGCAGTACGCTACGACCATAACAGGCCAGAGTGGTCGACTGAGCTAGCCGGTTCTCAAACATAGGCCTCATCGCTGCGGACGCCCAATGTGTGGCTCGACTCATGACCCATGAAGGTATTTCTTAGTACTCGGGCCACGCGGATACGACGGATCGTCTAAGGGCTGAAACAGATTACACTTTAGTGCGTGGCGCGACATCGCGGCAAAATGAACGGTGAAATTGTTCCGCCGCGCTGTGTCACAGATTGCAATAAGAGCGTCTCAGCCCTCTTATATTGGTACTACAGATTTTCATGAGAAGTTGCCTACACCAAACATAAATTTTTTTTGTTGGTACCACTGAAAATGAGCAGCAAATTTAGAATTAGAAATGACTACGCGGCAAAAATTTTCGCCGCGCTGTCGCGCCGCGTTCAATGCGTGATGCACAATAGGAAACACATGTTCTCTAACATTTTGCCGCATTGTCGCGCCGCGCACTAAATGTAATCTGTTTCAGCCTTAAGACAGTCTGATGTGTTTGACAGTTGAAGGCACATTCCTGAAGTCACGTCAGTCTTTGACCAGACCTCGACATCCTTCTCCGTTCTGGAAACCAGAGGTGCATTGACAAGTTGATAACCCAAAAAATCCAGCCGGTCAATGCCCCTTTGCCATCCTTCACCGAAATGCTGAGAGAACCCCGCGGTCAGTAACTTAACCAACAGATCGCGAAGCTTTCCCGGCCCAACATCTCACTCTGATCTCCGATCGACGTTTGTTCAAGGGTGTGTCTTCAACAAGTTGAATTCCTACGGCAAACTATCTGCCGCAGGGTTACCATACAGGAGGGGTTCTAACGTGTTCTCAGGCTAGGAAGTGGGATAAAACATCTCTATGTTCAAAAGGTATGCCGGCCGCTAGGCTGGGGGATGTCCTAAGCGGCACATTGGCCTCCTGTGGTTTGCCAGGGAAGCTGGCTGGATGCCTTATTAGGACTACCAGGAATAAAAGTCATAATAGATAAATGACGTTTCGCGAGTGGCTATCACGGCCTGATGTCCTTGGCGTGATAGACTCCTAACGGTTTCCCCTGCAGATCTTCAAGCTCGTATAAGGAGTTTCCCTTCTTTAACTTGACGCGACACTACGAATTTTCGCCCCAGTTTTACGCTAGTCTGCTGCTGGAAGTTGCTTTGGGCAAAATTCCGTCTATACTTCTTGAGCCACTTTGAAATTAACAGGCTTCGCTCTGAGATTATAAGCTTTTGAAACCTGTTCGAACGCGTGGTGTAAGTTCTCCTGCACTCTCGCACGGATCAATTTCAATTTATCTTCAGCATCCACTCTCAGATGCTCATTAAGAGTTCCAAGGCTCCTTAAGATGGAATAGGAGCTCGCATGCTCATTCATTTGCTGACCGAAGAGTGTTCGGTAGGGAGAGAAACCAGATGCTTGGTGGAAAGAGCTCCTGAGGGAACTAGCTATCTGGCTCAGCATCTCATCTCACTTTGAATGTTCCTTCCGGATGTATGCCCTAATCCCTGACAATAGAGACCTGTTCACTCGCTCTGAGGCGTTTGCTTGCGGCGAGTAAAATGCCGTTCGCAAGTGCTTCACCCCATACTTATCCAGTAATCTGGCGAACTGAGCCGAGCAAAACTGGACTCCATTGTCAGAGACTATCGTTTCCGGGCCTTCGAACTGGACTCCACGTCCAAGCTGTTATGGTTGTCAAAAGGAGGAGTGATTGGCTTGGACGTAAAGTCCAGACTGCCAGCGTGGGCTGACAGATCACTCGGTAACAGCGTTGAAGTGCAGGGCGGCACGCTAGTTCGCCTCAGCTATGGGCGGAGAGTGTGGGATGGGTATCACGAAATACCTGCCGCTGTCACCTTACCATGAACAAAAAAAATCGTGCCTGTCTTCCTGAGGAGGAGACCACAACGAAAGCACACAATGATCCAGAAGGGATCGCGTACATCACCTACCCGAAGATAATCCTACGGATCGGGTGACCTGATCCAGTGCCGTCCCCGGCCTCCCATGACATCCTGTCGGCTCGGTTAAGATGTCCCTATTTTTTTTTTTAAAGGGATAGAGGAGAGGTCCTGGAGGGATTTGAGAAGAAGAGAAACACTAATAATTACTCCTTAATCAACATTTTATTTTATGCATTAACATATACAAAGACAATTTTCATTATATTTTTTTTCTTATAATCACCCCCGTAGCAGAGAAGGTATAACCCTATCTTCAATCATTGACTAACTCGTTGGTGTAGTCATTCCGAAGGAACTCCTCTCCTTTTATGTACTCACACAGCACGCAAAGATTCGTTCTTTCCTTTTCCTTTCAAATCTCTCTTTTTTTTTTGTTATCAAAAAAATAAGTTCTTTTTTTTTTTTTTTTTTTTTTTTTTACAATGGAAACTCACCAAAAAGGCCTTTTTGGAGGGGGAAGGACGCGGTGGTGGTTGTAATGATCGCGCTCAGAGAGGACTCTCCCGTCGGGAAACACGTTTTTACTAATCCCTTGTCTTTAGGATATAAACAAAATTCTATTTTTAATTATGTTTCACTTCATGTTTAAGAAATTTAAACTCTATACAACGTTACGCTGGCTTCTAACTAACTGATCACTACTCTAGTTCCGATACAGTGAGTTCTTGACTTTAGCCTACAAGAAATATTGTATTTTTAATTATATTTCACTTCGTGTTCAAGAATTATAACCTCTATAACGTTACACTCGTTTCTAACTAACTAATCAATACTCTAGTTCCGATACGGTGAGTTCTTTTGTGGTAAACTCGGTGGAGTTGTCCCGCACTAGATGATTGAAATTGCTTTCGCACCAAAAATGTTAATAATTCATAGGGATGCTTACTCCGTTTACGTGCCCTGCTGGCTAATGATTAAACTTGGCTCTTGTATACGAATTGTTAATATAGTTATGAAAATAAGTTCCTTTGAACTAATAACCTTAAGACTATGAGCACTTTCTGGGTTAAATTTCATGGCAATGTTCTGCACTCAAATAATCAAAATGCGGTCTGAGGACTATAAGCCCTTTATACGGTAAATGTTACGGTATTGGTCTTCACTTTGACGAAAATTGACCTTCGTAGCGAAAATTTTAATATATTTATGAAGGTATGTTCATTTAAATTAATAACCTTAAGACTATAAGCACTTTCTGTGTTAAATTTCATGGCAATGTTCTGCACTCAAATAATCAAAATACGGTCTGAGGACTATAAGCCCTTTATACGGTAAATGTTACGGTATTGGTCTTCACTTTGACGAAAATTGACCTTCGTAGCGAAAATTTTAATATATTTATGAAGGTATGTTCATTTAAATTAATAACCTTAAGACAATAAGCACTTTCTGTGTTAAATTTCATGGCAATGTTCTGCACTCAAATAATTAAAATGCGGTCTGAGGACTATAAGCCCTTTATACGATAAATGCTATGGCGTTGGTCTTTACTTTGACGAAAATTGACCTTCGTAGCGAAAATTTGAACATAATTAGGAAGGTAAGTTCATTTAGATTAATAACCTTAAGACTATAAGCACTTTCTGTGTTAAATTTCATGGCAATGTTCTGCACTCAGATAATTAAAATGCGGTCTGAGGACTATAAGCCCTTTATACGATAAATGTTATGGCGTTGGTCTTCACTTTGACGAAAATTGACCTTCGTAGCGAAAATTTTAATATATTTATGAAGGTATGTTCATTTAAATTAATAACCGTAAGACTATCAGCACTTTCTGTGTTAAATTTCATGGCAATGTTCTGCACTCAAATAATCAAAATGCGGTCTGAGGACTATAAGCCCTTTATACGGTAAATGTTACGGTATTGGTCTTCACTTTGACGAAAATTGACCTTCGTAGCGAAAATTTTAATATATTTATGAAGGTATGTTCATTTAAATTAATAACCTTAAGACTATAAGCACTTTCTGTGTTAAATTTCATGGCAATGTTCTGCACTCAAATAATTAAAATGCGGTCTGAGGACTATAAGCCCTTTATACGATAAATGCTATGGCGTTGGTCTTCACTTTGACGAAAATTGACCTTCGTAGCGAAAATTTGAACATAATTAGGAAGGTAAGTTCATTTAGATTAATAACCTTAAGACTATAAGCACTTTCTGTGTTAAATTTCATGGCAATGTTCTGCACTCAGATAATTAAAATGCGGTCTGAGGACTATAAGCCCTTTATACGGTAAATGTTATGGCGTTGGTCTTCACTTTGACGAAAATTGACCTTCGTAGCGAAAATTTTAATATATTTATGAAGGTATGTTCATTTAAATTAATAATCGTAAGACTATAAGCACTTTCTGTGTTAAATTTCATGGCAATGTTCTGCACTCAAATAATCAAAATGCGGTCTGAGGACTATAAGCCCTTTATACGGTAAATGTTACGGTATTGGTCTTCACTTTGACGAAAATTGACCTTCGTAGCGAAAATTTTAATATATTTATGAAGGTATGTTCATTTAAATTAATAACCTTAAGACTATAAGCACTTTCTGTGTTAAATTTCATGGCAATGTTCTGCACTCAGATAATTAAAATGCGGTCTGAGGACTATAAGCCCTTTATACGGTAAATGTTATGGCGTTGGTCTTCACTTTGACGAAAATTGACCTTCGTAGCGAAAATTTTAATATAGTTATGAAGGTATGTTCATTTAAATTAATAACCTTAAGACTATAAGCACTTTCTGTGTTAAATTTCATGGCAATGTTCTGCACTCAGATAATTAAAATGCGGTCTGAGGACTATAAGCCCTTTATACGGTAAATGTTATGGCGTTGGTCTTCACTTTGACGAAAATTGACCTTCGTAGCGAAAATTTGAATATAATTAGGAAGGTAAGTTCATTTAGATTAATAACCTTAAGACTATAAGCACTTTCTGTGTTAAATTTCATAGCAATGTTCTGCACTCAGATAATTAAAATGCGGTCGGATGCAAGGCTTAATTTAAATATATTGAAAAATATAGAATGGAAAGATACGACCTCGTGATCACTCTCGTGATAAAGTCCTTGGTCAAAAAAAATTGCAAAATGTGGACTCAATAAATCTGCCGTCCTATCTCATCCGCAGCCTCTATCACTCCTTTTATCGTCCTTCATCTCAGCCTTATTCCAACTCTTGATGTCTTCAGATCTCTTTTTACTTTTATTTTTTTTTTAAAGAACTTTTCACTTCTTTTCTCTTCTCAAAGAAACCGAACCACCTTCTGTCACTACTCGAGACTTAATGTCCTCGCCGCCGTTCCCCTTTCCTGCCTTTTCGTTCCCCGATTCCTGTCATTCCACCGCGTGGTGCCAGCTGTGGCATTGACAGTTCTGACTAGTAGGTGTCAGCATGGTCACATAGGGACAGCAGGCCATGTTTACATGCAGCGGTATGCTGCTGTTGGGTCTACCTGCGACCATAACAAAGCAAATCACTCTAACATACTACTGTAGTATACACATTACGTACGTATATACAAACGTACATACATAGCATGAATAATAATAATGCACAATGCTTAATGACATGATATGAGCACATCATTGTACGCACATATATTATTGTACAAGCGCCATATCATGCTTGTAAGCAAATATATCTCATATTGCAAAACAATACAAAACAAAACAGAAATACAATTTACTTCCGTTTTATCAAAAGAAATTACAATCTTAAGAATCAGCAATTTGATACCATTTACAAGTAAGTCAAGTAGGTGACAAAAATGTGTGTCATAACAATTGATGTAAATTATTATTGTGAAAGGTCATTCAATAAGTAAGAAAGCAATGAATTTGCTTATTGGACAATTCATTTCTTGAAATTGCCATTTCTTGCTTATGGAATGATTTTCCATAAGAATCTATGTAAAACAATTATATAAAAGACGAAGAAAAGAATAAAGAACTCAGACTTGATTATTACTGCATTGAAGTATATTCATTTCTCGTAATTCGGCTTCATAGCCTACTGATCACAAAGCGGCACTCTTCAGCCTGATCAACCGACCTAAGCAGAGGCAGTAAAGCGGCATATAGCCTTGCCTTGCTTACCTTTAAAGCTTGAAGACTATAAAGCGGCAAATTAAGCCTAGTCTTGAGCTTAAAGATACAAATAAACAAAACAAATATTACATGGCGACCGTGACATATGAGCCTACAAATACGGCCAGATACAAAAAGATTACACTGGAGGAGTATAGACAGAAGGCATCTGCGCTACAGAAGGAAATACGAGCCAACCCGCAAGCAGGTCCACAGCCAATTTCATTAAACACGTTGCAGAGCAAGCTGACGAAGAGGCCAAGAGGAGGGAAGGCAGTTAAACTAAGGCAGCAGTTAGGCGAAATTCATCGCATCATTCCTATAACAACGGACAAGAAATTGAAGAAGGAACTACTACAGAAAGCTAAACAGCTGAAGAACGAGCAAAGGAATCTCCAAAAGAAGGTTAAACAACTGCAGCAGCCCAAAGATATCCAGAGAAGAAATCTATCGAGGAGAATTTACGAAGAAAAAGCTGAAAGCAAGAAAGCAGGAGAACAACCTATAGTTGCATACAACGAATATTACAAGAAGACACTTAACCACTACAAAAGTTAGAATGGGAAAAACGCAGTCAAAACAGGCGGACAATAACGGGGAAATTGTCAACAACATCAACATAGAAGACACAGTACAGATAGAAAATAATCAAATATTAACAATACTGTTAATAATATTATTACTTAAACTAATTCAATTTCTTTACTTTCTTTACAAAGAGCATAAAAAAGGTTTAAAGAAACGATATTCGAATACTGTAGTAAGAGTTTAAAAAAAAAAAAAAAAAAAAAAAAAAAAATTTTATATTTATCCATTGTTCAAAGTACTTACGAATATGTTGTATAACTTAAGCAAATATTCAAAGAAATTATATCTTAAATAGATTTTTTTTTTTATAGAGGATTTGATTATAAATTATGGTATCTACTTAACATTATTTTAAAATATATCATTTAAAGTGTAGAGTAAAAATATATAAATACAAAAAAAAAAAAAAAAAAAATTTTTATGAATAAATAAAGAAAATTAAAATATAAACAATGTCTTACGATAAATTTTAAATTTTGATGAAAGATTGCGAGAAATTAATCAAGAAAGTAGAAAAACTACACCAAATTTTCACTAAAAACCCCCAAAGAAAATTTTCGGCTCAAAATCTCCTAAACAAGTCTACTAGATTAAAGGAGATTCATAAGGAATTCGAATCTATAGCAAATCGATTAAAAGTACAATATTCGAGTAAAGATTTAGAGACTGCAATACAAAGATTCAATGGTATATACCTGAAAGCAAAATATTGTATAAATTTGAAAATTGAGGAAAGCTACAACGAGACAAGATTAGACTACGATTCGGATTCTAGTTGTGAAACTACAGAAGACAACAATAGAATAAAAATGGCTGCATTTGACATAGTGACAGCATTAAAAATAATCCCAGAATTTGCTGGAGAATACAAGGAATTAGATAATTTCCTAACAATCATAGAATTATATGATAAAACATTAAAAGATGACTCCAAGAAAGAGTTAATAAATTTCGTTTGGAACGCAAGAATATCCCATAAGGCAAAGAATAGAATGGTCACAGCGGAAACACCAATATCAGTGAAAGAGTTGAGGACAACACTGAAAGCAAGTTTTAAATCAGGTAACACACCACAAAAAATTTATTCACAACTCGCTGAACTAAAACAAAGAAATTCAGGAATCAAAGTATTCACGGACAAAGTGTTAAATCTGATAAATGACTTGAATAACCTACAAATTCAAGAAGTAGGTGAAGTTAATAGAGAAACGGTAACCAAATTAAATGATAAAGTGGCACTTAATATTTTTCAAAATGGTTTAAATGAAAATCTCAAACCAACAATTTTTGCAGCGCAATGCACGAAATTCTCTGAAGCAGCTGCACTAGCTTCACAAATTGAGAAACCTCTAGAACCACAGATATATTCATATAATAAACAATTTCAAAGCAAGCAAAGATTCTTTAATAGAAATTATAGATCGTTTCCAAACAATAATAGCTATAACAATTTTACACAGGATAGATACAATCAAAGTAACAATGGACAAACACAAAGAAAATTTTCAAATAACAGAAACTATAATACACAAAGAAATAATTCAAATTTTAACACCAGTAAAAATTTTCAAAAGCACAGTAACTATACACGCTCGAACAACAACAATATAAACCACTCACAATACAATAGGCAACGTACAGTAAATTTTATCCAAGACACAGCAAACAACAGCAGCCCAGGTACTGCATCGAAATAAAAAAACATATAAATACGCGAATTCTTCAACTAAACAATAATGTAACAAACTTTGTAACATTAAAAGACAAATTGTCTGGTAAAAACATTAATTTTCTAATTGATACAGGTGCAGACATATCTATCTGCAAATTAAATAATTTAAATGATTATTATTTAGATGAAGATGAAACGTGCAAAATTACGGGCATAACAAACATTGAAACATTATCCTTTGGAACAACAGTCATGAAACTAATGTATGAAAACTTTAATCTAAGTCACAAATTTCATATGGTAGACAATAACTTACCATTATTGACTCATGGTATAATTGGCAGAGATTTTTTAATGAAATACTTATGCAAAATTGATTATGAGACATTTACACTCGCCATACATACGCAGAATGAAGAAATAGTGATACCGATAAGAAGCAATTTTAACAGCTTTATCACTATTCCTCCAAGATGCGAAGTAATAAAGGCAGAACGTCTGAACATCAAGGAAGACAGTGTAATTTATAACCAAGAAATTTGCAAAGGAGTATTCATTGCCAATACAATAGTCCCAGCTCAAGGCATCGCCCATATAAAGATCTTAAATACGACAGATTTGAAAGTTAATTTAGAAAATTTCACGCCTGAAATTCAATCATTAAAACACTATTATGTATTAAATCCGCTTAATACAACATTCAAAGATTCTAGCAACAGATTTGCAAAATTAAAAAACGAATTAAAAATAGAAGGTCTAGATACAGAAGCTAAAAATTCAATACTACACTTGTGTGAAGAATACCAAGGTATATTTCATTTGCCTAATGAAAAATTAACAGCAAATAACTTTTACAAACAAGATATAGCTTGCATTGAAAATAGTCCGGTTTATGTCAAAAATTACCGTTTACCGCATTCACAGTTACAAGAAATAAATGATCAAGTTCAAGATATGCTTAAGGATAATATAATAGAAAAGTCAACTAGCCCATATAATTCACCTTTATTGATAGTACCAAAAAAAAGTACGGATGATACCAAAAAATGGAGACTTGTAGTCGATTTTAGACAGCTCAACAAAAAAATTGTTGATGATAAATTCCCATTAACTAGACTTGAAGATGTCTTAGACCACCTAGGTAGAGCGAAATATTTCTCAACTCTAGACATGACAAGTTCATTTCACCAAATTGAAACCAATCCAAATTCAAGACATTTAACAGCATTCTCGACAAATCGAGGACACTTTCACTTTAAACGTTTGCCATTCGGCTTGAAGATTTCAACAAACAGCTTCCAAAGAATGTTATCTAAAGCACTCAGTGGTCTAGAATCTAATGCTTTTATATATGTTGATGACATTATTGTTTTTGGATGTAGTCTTCAACATCATAACAAAAATCTCGAAAAAATTTTTCAAAGACTTCAAAAATATAATCTGAAACTTAATCCCAGTAAATGCAATTTTCTAAAAAGAGAAGTAATATACCTCGGTCATCAAATAACAGAAAAAGGTATAAAAACTGATCCTAATAAGCATCACATTATTCAAAATTACCCTATTCCTAAAAATGCTGACGAAGTCAGAAGATTCATCGCATTTTGCAATTATTATAGACGTTTTATACCAAATTTCGCAAACATAGCAAAACCTCTGAATTCCCTTCTTAAAAAGAACAAACTTTTTGAGTGGTCAGAAGAATGTAACAACTCATTCGAAAATCTTAAAAACAAATTAATCAATCCACCAATTCTCAAATATCCCGATTTTGAACAACCATTCATCTTAACCACTGACGCCTCAGATCAAGCCTTAGGCGCGGTTCTTTCTCAAGGAACAATTGGTGAAGATAGACCAATTTGCTATGCGAGTCGAACTCTCAACAAACATGAAGTAAACAAGGCAATAATTGAAAAAGAACTTTTAGGAATCCACTGGGGAATAAATTATTTCAGACCATACTTATACGGTAGAAAATTTATAGTAGTAACTGATCACAGACCTTTGGTTAGCTTATTCACTCACAAAAATCCATCATCCAAATTAACCAGAATCCGACTTGATCTAATGGATTACGACTTTGACATTATATATAAACAAGGTAGAATGAATACAAATGCAGATGCTCTATCTCGAATAAAATTGAATTCAAAATTTTTAAAAGAAATGATCCCAAAAAATATAAATATAATCACGAGAGGAATGCTAAAGAAAGCAAAAGAAATTAACTCTGAAGAGAATACAGAGATATCCAATGACAGGTTTGGCCAACTTTATGCATGGGATTGTACGTCTACCTCAGATACTAGAAATGTAAAAAAGATTAAATTTCATATAAATGAAAGTAATGAAAATATGCGCTCAAACAAATTGCCAAAAATAATAATAAAAGAAGATGAAGTATCGATACAGTGCAGCGATAATCTAGGGACAAATTTAGATTTAGTCCTGGAGAAACTGTTACTCAAGATGAAGAAGAATAAAATATATGAGCTAGCAATATCTTATGAAGATAAAATATTTAAATATATAGATTCAAACAGATTCAAGAAAAAGTTCAATGAACTGCAGTATAAAAATGTTTCAAATAATATGGCAATACCACTAAGATTATTATTATATACCTCTCCAAAAAGATTAACGGATCCGAAAGAAATAAAAGAGATTATTGAACAATACCATTCCTCACCGTATGGAGGACATGCTGGAATAAAAAGATGCATTGCAAAAATAAAACAAAAATTCATTTGGAAAAATATGAGAAAAACAATAAAAGAATATGTGAAGAACTGTGAAACTTGCGCACGAAATAAAATAATAAAACATACCAAAGAACCATTTGTAATCACAAATACGCCAAACAGTAGTTTCGAGACTATTTCAATAGATACAGTAGGACCATTACGAATATCTAATGGTTACAGATACATATTAACAGTTCAGTGTGAACTCACAAAATTCGTTGAAGCGATTCCAATTGAAACAAAAGAAGCAGAAATAGTAGCACGAGCATTAGTAGAAAAATTCATACTAAAGTACGGATGCTTCAAAACGATTAAAACTGACAAAGGTACAGAATTTTGTAATGAATTATTTAAGAGTATATGCAAAATATTTAACATGAACCACAAACTTCAACACCGTATCATCGTGAAACACTTGGATCTCTAGAAAGGAACCACAGAGTATTAAATGAATATCTCTTGTCTTTCACAGAGAATGATAATTGGGATATGTGGATACCATACTATATATTTTACTATAATACCACACCGCACACACATACAAACTATACACCATTTGAATTGGTCTATGGAAAAATAACAACCTTACCAGCAGAAACAATAAATAATGAACAAATGATCTATGACATAGATAATTATGCTAATGAATTAAAACTCAGATTACAAAGAGCTCATGATAGAGCAAAAGAATCACTGAACGTATCAAAAATAAAAAGAAAGTCTCAACAGAAGAGAAATGTAGAACCCTCAAATTTCAAAGTAAATGATTATGTTTACTTAAGAAAAGGAACTAGAAAAAAATCAGAAAGTCCATACGAAGGTCCATTTAAAGTAGTAGACCAAAACGGAGTAAATTCCACAATAAAAATCAGAAATAACCTTAAAGACATACACAATAATAGACTAAAATTATGTAGACATAATGTAGATGATAACTAATGTACGCAAATGTAAAATCCTAACTTAACTATATAGACATAATAGCCAATATACATAAATGTAAAATCCTAACTTAGATATAAACACTGTACATAATAGATAGCATTTAGAAGTTAGTAATACCTGTACAAAATGCATAGGATATGGTAGAATATGTAGCATAATGAAAATATGTAAATAAATAAGATAAGTAATTAGTTAGATATACAAAAAAAAAATAAATTCATCCTATAAGTCAAATTTATTTTTTTTTTCATTTTAGGGGTAGAGGTGTAGTATACACATTACGTACGTATATACAAACGTACATACATAGCATGAATAATAATAATGCACAATGCTTAATGACATGATATGAGCACATCATTGTACGCACATATATTATTGTGCAAGCGCCATATCATGCTTGTAAGCAAATATATCTCATATTGCAAAACAATACAAAACAAAACAGAAATACAATTTACTTCCGATTTATCAAAAGAAATTACAATCTTAAGAATCAGCAATTTGATACCATTTACAAGTAAGTCAAGTAGGTGACAAAAATGTGTGTCATAACAATTGATGTAAATTATTATTGTGAAAGGTCATTCAATAAGTAAGAAAGCAATGAATTTGCTTATTGGACAATTCATTTCTTGAAATTGCCATTTCTTGCTTATGGAATGATTTTCCATAAGAATCTATGTAAAACAATTATATAAAAGACGAAGAAAAGAATAAAGAACTCAGACTTGATTATTACTGCATTGAAGTATATTCATTTCTCGTAATTCGGCTTCATAGCCTACTGATCACAAAGCGGCACTCTTCAGCCTGATCAACCGACCTAAGCAGAGGCAGTAAAGCGGCATATAGCCTTGCCTTGCTTACCTTTAAAGCTTGAAGACTATAAAGCGGCAAATTAAGCCTAGTCTTGAGCTTAAAGATACAAATAAACAAAACAAATATTACACTACCATAATTGGCATTAACAATCCGAGATGTATCACTACTTTTTTTGTATCGTTCGGAAGCACTAAACTTCCAATTCATTGTACCTTTTCTTCAATATAATATAATTTTTTTGTAACTACACTTTTTTAACCACACGAGTAGATTTTTAGTTTTTTTTTTAGAAAACGATAAATTATATTGCTACGAATTAGGTATTTCGATCGCATTTCTTATTTGTTTCACACTTTGAATTGATTTTACTCGTTCGGGTAAAACATGCAAACTGTGAATTACTGAATTGCCAAATTACTTAATACAAAAATGTGCACTGTCGCAAACCCAAAATACCAAGTATCAGACCTATATACTAGGTATATTAAGCTCTGCAGTAATTAAAACTTGATCTGCCAATGTGTAACGTAAGCATATTTTCAGTTAAAGTGTATACTGAAACCCAGCTGTCAGTTGATATAGGAAAAAAATCTTCCTAACCTTTGTGCAAGATGCTTACACGAACGAAAGCTATCTCATGCACACCTATGAGGACGTATCCCCAACCTTCCGGTTCTGTCATTGAAAATGCCAAAAGCCAAAGCGACAACTCGGCAGACGGATGAATATTGTAATTTCGCCCGTTTACATCACAACAAATTCTTAGTACATCCCAAGGAGTACTATATTAAAATATAGTCTATTTTGCAGTGATGTAAAGGACTCACATTTTGACTCAACTCATCGCTCAACTCAAGCAGTAAGTCCGCTCAACAGTTGAGCGGTGGTTCATCGCTCGAAATTTGAGCGGACTCACTGGTTGAGCGGACTCAATCGTGAGCGGACCACTCTTGAGCGGACTCATTGCTTGAATGGACTTGAGCGGACTCATCATTTGAGTTGAGCGGACACAAATCATATTTTAAATAAGGAAGGAAGGAGGAAGAAGAAATGTTGGCTAAGAAAATTAGCAAAAGCTAAATTAATGAATGACTTTTTTATAAGCTTTTCTTATTTCATTGAAATTTCAGTTTCAATTTTAATTAAATCAGATTCTCTTTATGTTATTTAAAATATGATTTGAGTCCGCTCGACTCAAATGATGAGTCTGCTCAGGCAGTGAGTCCGCTCAAGACTTGAGTCCGCTCAAGTTCATTCAAGCAATGAGTCCGCTCACGATTGAGTCCGCTCAACCAGTGAATCCGCTCAAATTTCGAGCGATGAACCACCGCTCAACTGTTGAGCGGACTCAAATCCTGAGTTGAGCGATGAGTTGATATGATAAATTAGTCCGCTCATTTACAACCCTGCTATTTTGAACCGATTTCTTTAATCTTTCCAGTGTTACCAATCCAATTCCGAATGAATATATAGATTACAGCGTAAAGTGGAATTGGTTGTGCTCGCAAGAAATAAAAACACTTTTTCCAGGGTTAGCCAGCGCGAACTATTAGAAAATTAGCGAAGTAGAGAGAAAAAGCTGGAAAAACTGGAATAATGTAAATAAAACAAGTTGGAAAGCTAGAATTGGTCTAAGACCAATTCTTATGATACCCTAGATGAATGCCCGTATTAAATTTAGTATGGTCACCGATCTATTCAAGTTTGATTTTGAAGTTGTTTTTCGCATATATTTCTAGAACGGTTTGTTGCACAGAAAAAATGATTATTACCAATTTTATAGGATTTCGTATTCTGCAGAAGTTTTTAGTACAATAAAAATGTCGTGGACTGATCGTTTTCAAAGTATACGTAAAAAACATAAATTTTTATATGGCAACACCAAGAAGGAGTTGCCCGATTTAGTCCATTTTTGACATTTTATTTGCTAATGTAGCAAAAACATTATGTACGAAATTTCAGATCTCTATGTCGACGCGTTCTCAGGCAGTGTCCAAATATATAGCGGAAAACGAAATTTTTATATGGCAACCCCACGAAGGAATTGCCCGATTTGTCTCATTTTCGAACTTAATTTTACTTTTTTTTTTAAAGTCCGTGTACAAACTTTCAGCTCTCTATGTATACGCGTTCTCGAGTTATCGTGCGGACGGACATGCAAAAAACAAAATAACTTTTAATATTATGAATGGGTGTCCAATCCATTTTGCTCTACCATCATTATTTCGAGGTGTTACAAACGGAATGACAAACTTAGTATACCCTATAGATTTCATCTAGGGTATAAAAAAAAGAGAACCCTATGTAGAAAAAATTAAAGAAGAAACCAATTAAGTCCCGGCGACAAACCCTTTTTACACCAGACGGACTCTCCCCAATAAAGGGAAGAAGATACATAGAATAGAACTCAAATGGACCTGGAATTGAGATTACCTTAGCGATTGATTAGATTAAAAAGTTTTGCACGTACAAGTATTCAGATATAGGTACAGACGCATTTAGGTTAAGAGGTAAGGCATTTATCTACCCTTATTATCGTTGACACTTTAAGTGAGAAATGGCGTTACGACACAAAAATGGTATAATGATTGGCGTTTATGTATTTATTTTATTTATTTATTAGACATTATTTGTTTTTACACAGTACTTAACCTAAGCCTATGCCTAAATACAAATAATGTTATAGGCCCACGGTTACAAGGCCATCTGTGCAGTGAGTGAGAGTGACTGCGGAGCTTGTCACTTCGGTGAGTCGACAACTATAATGAGGTGTTATGGTCGTAGCATACTGCAGGCAGCAGTATGCTACACTGAAGCTAGCAGCAGTATGCACTGTGTGACACACAACGATTGTGCTGCTACTGTGACCAGACTGCACAAGTGAATCCTGGCTGGACAAAGTACAAAAAAATTGGGTTAAAAAAAAGAAGAAGAGTGCGATAGAGAAGACAGATCGGACAAGATAGGGTTAGAAAAATTGTAAAAATCTGAAAGTATTGCGAGTAAAAATAAACGAAATCGGTAAAAAGAAAAGCTACGACGGAGGAAAAGACATTTTTTGTTGTGGAGGTGGTTGAGTTGTGACCTAATAATTTTGCAGAAGTTTGTAATCACGCCAGAAAAGGGAGGGAAACGAAGGCCACGAACTAAGAGGCCTGAAAGATAAGCATCCCGAAGTATTAAAGGGCAACGCATCCAATAATTTCAACAGGAGAGGTGTCGATTTTCGACCTGATCCATAAAGAATGTTTGGGAAAATTTTGCTCACATATCCTATCTTTCGATGGCAATATTACGTGAACCGCTGGCGTATTGTAATTTTAAACCGTGATTTGCTGTAATTTTTAAAATTTGCGATCACCCTGGAAACAGTTTAACATCTAGTAAAAGGGCTGGAAAAATTAAATTATTACAGTGTTAATCGAAGAATCTTGTGAAACTCTAATCATAGAAATAGTGTAAGAAGTGTAAGAAGATTTACAAATCGAGTAATCGGGTTCCCGCAATTCTCTCAACTCTCTAGAATGATTTCCAATGGGGACACTGCTGGACATAATCCAACTTTTACGGACGTCGTCGCTATAACGCTGTGCACTGTGTAACGGAGCAGATGCGTTAAGTTATTGTAGTTTCTTGTATATTTCTCTTTTTAAAACCAAACAAAAACCTTTTTAGCATCTCCCAAATTAAGCACAAGTTCAGTTGTAATGAGGGGTAACCAACCTGACCTCAAGGTTCACAAACTTAAAATAACAGTCTTCATCAAAGCCGAGATTTTTATGATAGGAACAAAAGAGAAGAAAAATCCACGATCAATACGTCTTTTCTTCATAGGTACAAGCTGAGCATCTAAGAGGCCTCTTCGATGGAGCACCACAAATTAAAGAAAACTGTAAGTAATGTTCAAAATTTTTCAAATTTGAGTTGAAATGACTTATTGATCGCTCATGGTTGCCTCAAAGAGAGCAGACCAAGATTAGCTTAGGTCCATAGTCCTGCACGAGGGACAAGTTTTGTTAAATCCCGTATATGTTTGCATTTTTTTAAAGGAAAGATACAAAAGAAAAAAAACTCGAATATGGTTCACATCTGGACTTATATATATTTAAAAGAAAAACGGGGAAATGAAGTAAAATGAATTTGAATACCATTAATGTACTGTAGTATTTTATGTGTGTCGCCATGTAGTAAGTTCGTTACTGATTTATTGTCATCCTGCTGCTTTGTCGCCTTGTTATTTTGATTACTTGAGTAGCGATATTCGTTTATCAATTCCAACGATGAGTGGAGGCAGCCTTAAGGCAGATCTCCTATGGAGAAGCTTAAAGCAGATCTCCTAAGAGAAGCTCAGTAAGCAGATCTATTTGTAGACGCAGCTGTAGTAGCAGATGCCTAAGAAAAGGCGAGTGCAGGTAAGGCTCTCAAAATAATAGGTCTTTACTTTGATAAGACTAAGTCACAACTTCATGTTTATTGCACTATTCCTAGGTTATTTATAATAAAGTCAATATACTAACCTAAACCGCCTTTTGATAGGTACCTACATGCATGCCCGCGATTTGGAGCACGTTAAGCCAAATCGCTTATTTGCACCTATGTGCTTAACTTCGGAAGAAAGATGTGAGGTGACGCAAGTAGCTTAACCCGTATTACGCCGGTTGCAAAACATGTAAACAAACGCGTGTAAACAATTGCAGTCACTTCTTATGGTTGTGACATAGATTTGCTTGAACGTATGTTTTGCTTAATTGCAATAATATCTTCGATCGGATTTATTGTGATCGATTAATAGTGCAATGGATTTCAGGTCAATTTAATATTACAAGAATGTGCATTATTGCAATTTTAATTGGTTTGTAATATGTTGGTTTTTTTTATGTGCATATTCACATCAAAGTACGTACACGTCACTATTAACAAAATAGAAGTAGAGTTTTGATGAATTTTTAGTTGTACCCTTTTGTGACGGCAATATAAAAGCTATCGCGTATAACTAAATGTATATATATGTATATAGGAACATTTTTTTTTGAAAGACACCAAAATTCAAGTGCCGTACACATCTATACACCTATATATGTACATTTTTAAAAGTTAAAAAAGAATTAAAGAAATTTAAAGATTATTTATATATGCAGGTTGTCCCGTAAGTCGAAGTCAAGCAATCGGGTGATAGACCAAATCATAACAGTTACCAGAAAAATATAAAAAATCTAAGTCATGTATATTTCAAATTATAGAAATTTCTTTTACTTTAGCTCCTGTTTACAAATCTTTACTTTTTTTCAATTTTATTTTTCTTATGTAATCCCGAATAGTGCTTATGTAACCTGTTGCTTTAAATTCTAAGCCAACTGTTCCAACTTGGAAGAAAATGTCACATTTTGCCGAACAAAGAATAGAAAATTAATATTTCACCCAACTTTAACTGACTGCAATGAAAAAAAAATGTACTACGCCAGTTTGGCAAGTAACTTTAAAAGTTGACGCATTTACACTTGCTGCAATATTTCTTAGATTACGGAAAAAACAATTTTTTTCGTCAAGAAACCCAGTTTTGAAAAATTTCTTTTCACCTACTAAAAATAATATTTTTTTTTTTTTTTATTAAATAGGCTTTCTATTTGTTGCCGCTCTGGCTCTGTTCAACATTCCTTAAAAAAATAGGTGCAAAAGGCTGTACAATATATAAAGAAAGAGACACTAGCTAACCTAAAAAATCACAAACATAACATAGGGACAACAAAAGCAAACTAGACACTAACAGGTAAAAGGACAAAACGTGAACACTATGTTCTCAAAAGATACAATAAACGGATACAAACATTTTGAACAATGCCTAAAAGATGAAAAACAATATAATTTTTTACTTGCCCCTATTTTGACAACAGGGTAAGTGGGAGTTCCAAAAGTTCCAAAATTCCAAAATAATATAATAAATATCTTTACCTAAACGAACGAATTTTAAAGAAAAAAATTTTGGAATTTAGACCGAAACCGAATTAAAAATTAATAACCGAACGCACGAAAAATTTTACCCGATACCGTTATAGAGTCCCGCGAGAGCAGCCTGTAGTATCATAGACCTCTACAAACTGCCCTTATCATCCCTCCAGCCTAACATCTCTAATAGAGTGCTTACCTTTCCCACAGCTCGTGCAACGATTCCCAAGCGGGGAGAAGCCCCGTGGACTAGTGTTGCAAATGCTGTGGCCTGCTATCACCAGCGAAAGACAAGGGCTCCATCCTGCAGCGAGGATAGTGGTTGCCATGTGCAGTTGAATGTATCTGCGTTCATTGCCAGATATTCAAGACGTAAACGTCTCTTCAATCCAATTGTTCCGAATTTTTTTTCAATTGTTCCGAATTTTTTTTCCAATGTCAACGAAGTGGCGCTTAAGTGCTTGTGCGTGGTGTTGTAGATCAGTGTTCTGATTCCCATCTTCGACTCTTATGTAGTACAAGTGAATTGTAGATTTGTCCAGTGTCAACACAAAGCTAATCAAACAATTCACTCGACTACAGACCTTTGGTCCCCATAGAAACGATGTCCTAGTAATGCCGAGTAATGCCGCGCACGAGAGCAATTAGACCCTGCAAAGCTGGGCAAGTGAAGAACCTGTGAAACAGGGTGCCTTCACCAGCACACATCGTGCAAATCCTCTGAACCCGCCGGTCAATATGATTAGGATGCACAAGACTGTGATGCAGCAATTTGAATGCTACATCAGCAGAAGCAGCCAGGTCGTGTAGTTGTGCAGTGTTAGTGTTTGTTCGACAGTTTCCAGAGATATCAATAATATCTCCGAAAACTGTCAGTGTATGCGTGTCAGCTTCAAAACCCCGAGCATTACTGAACACTGAATCTATTAATTCAGGATTAAACCTGATTGGAATAGACGCGAATTGCGTGTACCGTAAAGCATTCCACTTAACGTGAAATGCTGGCCTGATACTGCCCCAGGTCTGAATCGTTGAGATTAGATCCTGTGGCCAGTCACGGGGATAGGGTGGTCGAACAGAGAGTAGTAATACTCCCCTATGCCGATTCCTCCCAGTACATTCACCCACAGTTGAGAAATCAGGCTGTTTCTCTGGCAGAACACTCTTTGGAATGCACGCACTTGGAGACACCTGGATTTCACAACCAAGTTTGTGAGACCTAATCCACCTATCTTGACTGGCAGACATGCATGCTTTGCAGACGATTTTGTAGTCTACATTGCATGAAGTTACTGGCCTCCAGTTCCCCATCCTCCGCGAATCTCCCTTCTTTGGCATCAAGTGCATAACATACTTCCTCCAACTAGAAGGAAAGTCTGAATGTGTCTCAAACGCCGAATTGAAGACTTCTACAAGGTCAGGAATTAATAAATCCCTGAAACGTATGAAGAATTCTGGAGTCAAGCCGTCATAATCAGGTGAAGTGTGTCGCCTGAGATCCTTTGTCGCAGCAATCATATCCTCAATTGTGATTACTGTATCCACGAGCTCCTTACTGTCATCAGAGAAAGTGGGAATATTCTCAAGAAATTCATGAGTGGTCGTGGATGTTGGCGACGTCGATTCAGAGTAGAGACTACGTAGTAGTCTCGAATATATTCTGATAGCTGTTGTCCGTTGAGGGCTTGTCCAGATTCGTCAATTATCGATTCGACCTCACAAGAAGCAGTACGTCGTCTAGTCGCCTGAAAGAAGTACTCGGTTGGAGAATCGCCTTCCCTCAGCCAGCGTGATTGGTTGCGCAGCACGAACTCCAAGCTCTACTTGTAAGCCTGTGTTGCGAAGCGTTCCATTATCCTATTGAAATAAAGAATCAACTCCGACTGAGTTGGGAGAAGAGCTGCCACCCGAGAGACCTCGGCCGACAAGCTAGAAGCCTGATACCCACTTCGATTGCAACTCGTCTCGATAAAAGATCGAATTTGGAGCTTTCCAACATCCCACCATTGACTAAGAAAAGGAAAGTCAATTTTCCTCTCTTGCCAATCGTGCCAGAATTCTGTGAACTCATTGATGAACTGCTCGGAATTCAACAAATAGTTTTTGAATATTCAGTATGCAGTTCTTCTTTCAACTAGAGTGCTAGTCGCCACTACAAGAAGATGATCGCTAACGGAACACACTTCATGAGTTACACCAACGAAATGCTCTAGTATTAAAGGTGAGACGTAAAGTCTATCAGTTCTGGAGCCTGCGAGACTTCCATGGATATTTCGCGAGAGCCTCGTGTATGATCTAGTCGTAGGATGCATCGAACGATAGATATCCACGAGTCTGAAAACACCGACAAAATTCCTCAATCCAGTAGCATTGACAGAGTTGAACTCAACTCCAGAGTGCCGATCCATTGAGGGATTCAGAGTGCTGTTGAAATCACCTCCGAGGACAGTTTCGCCACTAAAATTCACCAGACAGGACTGAACACTATCAAGAACTTGTCTTGGAATGTCCTGGTCATGAGGAAGGTACACGTTTACTACCTTGATATGTTTGTCTTGAATGACAAAGTCCAAGGAAGAAGCGAAGCCTGGGAAGATATCTGTATAGACAGGACACGATAGTGTAAATATGTTGGATACAATGATTGCCACCCCTGAGCCTCGGCGAGGCGAAGTGTGGCAAACATTGCATAGCCAGTGTGTAAATAACCATAGCGCTCAAGTTGTGCATACGTGTCTTGAGTGAAATTTATGTAATGTCTATATCGAACATTTTGACATGTTCGATAGTACTGTGTAACCTTGTATGAGCACTTAAACCCCCGGTGTTAAAAGAGCCTATCTTATACATTCAAATAGATAAGAAGCTTAAACGATGATGGTACGACGTCTACGGACGAGGACAATCGGCCAAGCGATGCTCCTGTATCAACTCCTCCACCTTCCTATGAAGTCGTTCTAACCCAGCTACATCGTTGTACTTCCTCTTCTTCTTGGACTCCTGTTGTAGGAGTTGAAGCTGAGGAAGTAACAACTCTGGCCTCTCCCGCTCCTTTACAAGAATACTCCAGATTTTATCTGAATTCTTCTTGTAATGGGGCTGGGCAAGAATTTCGGAGATCTTCTTCCTAGGAAGGGTCTCCATCCCCTTCGAGACTTCAAATTGGCAACCAGTCGAAATGAAGCTATCACACGACTCGTAGCCACCGAAGCTCGAAAGACCAGTCTCATCCAAGCCAGTCATGTCGCAGTCCGAAAGCTACTCGAGAGATGCTTCTACCTCCCTCACAACAACCTTCGAAATGCCAGCTCCACTATCGTCCTCCTCCGAGTGGGGCCGCCTTGATACCACTGGCTTTGCTGGCTCTGGAGGAGGCAGCATCACCCGGTCAACTTTGTTCCCTACTTGGCTACTCGACTCCTCGTCGGAAGTAGCCGGGTTTGCACGTGCCGACGTGGCGCCGTTTACAGCCATAATTATTTTTGCTTCTAAGACAACTTCAGGCACCTTAACCACAGGCCGCTCCAAAATAGCAGGTTGAATGCCGGCCGGAGGCTCCCTCTCCAGATCCACTACTGTAGTAGTGGCTTCCTTCGAGGGAACCCTCGGTTCAGCCTTTTTCCCGGTTCTCCTGGGGCAGTCAGCAATAAAATGCCCTACCAAATGGCAAGCATGGCATTTCGCTTCGGTGCCCACGTCTATCCAGTATCTCGAGCCGGATATGCTCAGGTAAAAGCCTGACGGAAGCGTGCTTCACTTATTTAAAGTGATGGACGCTTCCTGGCTAGTACCAAAGGTACCCCGCCCGAGACCCTTGTCCCCGATTTTAATGGGAATGGCGCGAACCTTTCCATGAACCTTCTCGAATCTCCCAAGGAAATTCGACAGGTCTTAATGTTGGGCTCGCATAGGGACCTGTGAAAACACGACCTTCGTGGGCTTCTCTTTTAGCGGGAATGGAACGAGGTGTCTACCCTCCACCTCGATGCCCTCAAGCATGAGCTTGGTAGCGCTTTCGAGGGTCGTGGTGTACACCTCGACCATTCCTACAGCTATAATCCCCTAGAAAATAGCTGCTCACACGGAATGACGTGGAAGAGGAAGAAGAAGATTTATTTTTCTTCTTCCTCCCTTGGCTTGATATGGGGGATCATCAGTCCCCCCAGAATAGCTGCTACTCGCAAGCATTGCAGCTGCGACAGATGGTCTTATTCCTTAATGTATATACTTCAAAAGATAATTATTTTTCACTTTTGGATTCATTTTAAAATGTTTTTTCTGTTTCTAAAATTATATATTGATACTTTTTCGGAACTAAATAAATTTACACGGTTGCCACGTTGCCATGGCAACTACAAAAATTAATTAAAAACTAGAACTGTCACTTAAATTAGGTTTTTTGCAATTCTACTATTCAATTTTATTATATTTTTTTTTTCGAAAAAATTAACCAAACACGATTCCAATTCACAGTGGGTCTCGTCAACATGAAGTTTTTCCACTTTTTTCCACTTTTCCACTCAAACTTCACTACTTTTAACTATTTATTTGATCGGAGCTTAAACTGACATCCGCTCTCTGCAGAATAATAATGTATATATGTCTCTTTAATAAAACTTTATAAATATGGCTCTCACAATTAAAAACAAAGAATAGTTGTAACGAGCGATCCGAAAATGCTAAATATGACGAAAAAAAAAATATTTTTTTATATAAACCAGCAAGTATTTTCTTCCCAACGAATTGGGAATTCAGCCACCCTGTGAAACGATAAGTGACAGGGTTGCGTGTAGAACTTAGATTGGTCGAATTAAAGAGAGCCACCTACCGGACGGTAGGGAGCCGACCAAATGGCTCATGTCAGGAACTTGACAACAAAGGCCTCGTTTTCGTGGCGTGATAACAAAGTCAACGGGACGCCGAGATAATTCGAGAACAGTTCTTTTTGATCGACCGGCCCTCTGAGCAACAAGCTGCCCACTCGAGTACGCGGTTAAAAATTAAATTGTTAATCGAGTGTGAATAATTGAGAGATCTTTTTAGCTAGGAAATGGGTAAAATTCCCACCGCCAGGTTATAATTTGTGATTTAGTATAAGCTCAAGAAGGATTCCGAGAAAAAAATAAAGGGAAACCAAATTGAGACTCCCCAAAACCAGTAAAAGGAAATAAACGCAGAAAAACCTAGTGCTTGGAAGGACAAAGGGAACGTGGAAATCGGGTTATAATTAGCAGAAGTGAAACCACGAAAGACAAACTTGGAGATTTACCAATTAATTTCGCCAAAAGAAAAAAAAAGGAATAACGGAGAAAGGAGGTAAGGAATTTCAAATTTTGACCAATAAGGGAAGTTAGTAACCTGGGAATTTTAAATTTTAGTTATAGGTCGGGGGCGTTCAGTTGAATCAGCGAAGCGCGCCTTCGACCCAGTCCATGAAATATAAGACAGAGTAGGCCCACTTACAGCCATAATCTACACCACCGCTTAACAGCCGTCATTCAACAACAAGAAGCAAAATATTTCACACATTAAAATCCAGGATCACTTGCAAAACCCCAGCCGTGGCCGACATACCAGCGGTCTTGGCCTCCGTAGCAAAAAAAAAAGGGAACGCCGAATTAATTTAATTCTAATCTATAAGAGTGAACGTTGTATATATGTATGTATATATATATAGTCCTAGAGTACGAGATTCTTTTCAGGACCCATCACGTCAAGTGCGCATTTGGAGTGTGACTAGACCACCTTATTCTCAGGGCGAAGAGACATCCAATCTAGCCAGCGATCAATGCTTACCTGACCACACTGAAGTGGCTTCAAACGCCGATGACCTATCCCTTCCAGTTGGGGTTTCTGTTCCATCCGTGAACGGTTCTTATGTTTCTACAGCTGAGGAGGCCAGGACATCTCCCCGATTCGTCGGTAATCCTGTTGGCGCTAAAGAGCAGCAGGCTATTGCCATCGATAATGCAATAAGAGAGGTAGACCTTCCAGTTGCGATATCTACTCCAGCATTAATTTACACTACGGCTCAAGAAGCGCCAAAGCCCGTGCAGTATTATACTCGTACTCTCATTGATAATATTAGTTCTCAACCCTCATTTGTTTTTCAAATCACCCAATTTCGCTATTTGGGACCTGTTGATGAGTCAAACCAAGACTTGAAACTTGTCACCAAAAATTAATGAGTTGTGTGATGAAATAACAAATTAGAACATTTTTTAGCTTCTGCTATATACCGGAGAATCCCAAAAAATTCTTTCTTGAACAAAATTAAGTTTAACCTGGTAAAAAATCCAAAGAGAAATCTTTTTATACCCTAGATGAAATCTAAAGGGGTATACTAAGTTTGTCATTCCGTTTGTAACACCTCGAAATAGTGATGGTAGAGCAAAATGGATTGGACACCCACGCATAATATTAAAAGTTATTTTGATTTTTGCATGTCCGTCCGTCCGTGCGCACGATAACTCGAGAACGCGTACACTTAGAGAGCTGAAATTTTGTACACGGACTTTAAAAAATAAGTAAAATTAAATTCGAAAATGAGACAAATCGGGCAACTCCTTCGTGGGGTTGCCATACAAAAATTTCGTTTTCCGTTATATATTTGAACACTGCCTGAGAACGAGTCGCCGTAGAGAGCTGAAATTTGGTACGTGGTGTTTTCATTGTACCAGCAAACAAAATTTCAAAAATGGACTAAATCGGGCAACCCATTTTTGGTGTTGCCATATAAAAAATTAGGTTTTTTATGTATACTGTGAAAACGATCAGTCCAAGACATTTTTATTGTACTAAAAACTTCTACAGAATATGAAATCCTATAAAATTGGTTATAAACGTTTTTTCTGTCCGACGAACCGTTCTAGAAATATATGCGAAAAACCACTGCAAAAATCAAAATTGCTCAAATGTACCCATACGAAATTTCATACGGACATCCATCTAGGGTATCATAAGAATTGGTCTTAGACCAATTCTAGCTTTTTCACTTGTTATTCAGTATATTTAAAGTTAACAGAAGCGCCTCCACAATTACATTATATTATTATTATAGGTTCTAAGCTAGTATAAAAGTACACCAATAATACTAGAATTTAAATTATAGAGTGTTCCGTACTTTTTTACTTCTTTCATTTAGTTATTTATTTCTTTATTTGTATGTTCTTTCTTCTTATAATAGTAGCACTATTTATTTATAATATGTGCTTTTGTTTTTATACACTTATAATTGTTTCCTCCTTTGTATTTGATACCTATCTATTACTATTTATATGTAATTAATAATTATTAATATTTTTTTTTCAATCAATACAGTTGTTTTATTTATAAATTATTTTTTTTTTTTTTTTTTTTACAAAAAAAAATTTTCTATCTAGTATCAGGCTTTATTTATTTTTCTTTACGTACATGTACATTAATAGGATGTGAGATGTTAAAATTACTCAATGCTCTTTTTATTTTTATTTTTTCAATGGGGATGTGGATTATTAGGATGGTGGAAATTAGAAAAAGGAGACTGTGTCTGTTTGTTAACGTCCGTAGGTCAAACGTTTTCAGTTGTTTTCCTTTTCCTGGGGTTATTTTGAAATTCAGTTTTCTTAGTGAAGGTCTAGGCACATTTTCTAGTTCATCTAGAGAAAGTATTTTCCGTGATTTACAAATTTTTTGTTTGTATTTCACGTACGAATGCGCACATAGAATTGAGATGACTAATGCAATCATCATATATGATAATGTATAGTGGTGGATATGATGATTGTTGATTGGATTGAGCGGAATTAATTCCTGCTCTTTTTGCGAACGAATTGAGTCTAGCACCTTCTTTAGATGCGCGTTTGTTATAATCCTTAAGGGATCTGTTTCTATATGCGTTTCCTTTGGAGAAGACGTCATATTCCATATTATACTGGAAATGTTTATTGTTGGGATAAAATAAGAATTAAATTTAGAAACTTTTACGCTATGTCCGTGCAAGATGAATTCTTTGCTTCGTACATAGCAATTTGGATAGATATACATTGTTCCTGTTCCTTGCAGAACTTGTGAGCTAATGGAATTTTCGCAAATAATATCTACGTGGATGTAATCTTTTAGGGAGAAAAGCCAAGCGTTCTGCTGCGATAATTGCGTCCAAAAGCAATCTTGGTCTAATGTTAAAATTTTACAATCGGATGTAATCGGCTCCTTTTTTATTAAATTTATCTCGCATTGAGTTACCCTAGTATTTGCATTTAAGATTGGGGATGTGATCTGGCAGTAAAAGTGCGTATGATCCAACGTTGCGCAATTGTGAATGGCTTGGACTGTTAGTTTGAGATAGTGTTCGCGATTTAATATTGTGATACGTGCAGCTTCCAGCTCCCCTGGCAATAGTGTACCAATTCTTTTCAGCGTATTTATGCGGCAATTATTCATAAATCGTTTTATTGTTGCAACTACTCGAATTAATTTAACGATAGACGAATATCGTAACAAAATGTCTGAGTTAGATTGACTGTAGAATGTCACTGGAGACTGCCTTTTTGCTTCTAATTGTGTTTGAGTGGATTCTATATTGGATTTTGGCCAATGCTCCTCTTCTTTAATAAGCCACTCAGGACCATGCCACCACACTTTGTTAGTTATCAATTCATTGGCAGAAACTCCTCTTGAGGCAATGTCAGCTGGATTGTAGTTTGTTGACACGTGCCGCCAATGGTCTGGGTTCACTGTATCCTGAATTTCCACTACTCGGTTGGCAACATAAGTTTTCCATTTAGCTGGATGACTGCGGATCCAATGAAGAGCTATCATGGAGTCTGACCAAGCTATGATTGGAACCTCTTCTAATTTCATATCTACAATTGTGCTTTTGATTAGCCGAGCGAGAATTAATGCTCCATTTAATTCCAATCTGGGTAATGTAATTGGACGAATTGGAGCCACCTTTGTCTTGGATGTAAGCATATGAGAAACTACTGTACCGTTTTTATATTGCACGCGTACATACACTACGGCAGCATATGCTTTGTTGGAAGCACCACAAAATCCATGCAATTGAATGCTCGGGGCTGAGTTTATAGTACCTACCCAACGTGGTATTTTCAAAATTTTTAAGTTCTCTAATAAGACCTTAAAATTCTGCCAGTGTAACGCTATGCTTTCGTCTACTGTAGTATCCCATGGATATCCAGCTATCCATAAGGTTTGGATCAATAATTTTGCCACAATTATCACGGGTGCAATCCAACCCAGCGGATCGTATAGCATTGCTACTTCAGAAAGAATTGATCTTTTCGTTATTGCTTTTTGCTTAAGCCTGGGTGTTACAGCGAATGAAAAATAATCTGAAGCGGGATGCCACTGTATGCCCAAGTTTTTGACGACCTCATCTTTATCAAACTGTAGAATATTCTGGGATTCTCTGTGCTCGATTGGAATTTGTTCTAAGAGTTCTACTTTATTACTAGACCATTTACGTAAATTGAAACCAGCCGTTCTTAGCATATTGATGCACTGGCCTTGAAGATCTTTAGCTTCTTCGATATTGTCTGCTCCCGTCAATAAATCATCAACGTAAAAATCTGTGACAACAGCTTTGGATGCCAAAGGCCAATTGTGTTTTTCATCGGTTCCTAATTGCTGCAATGTTCGTATTGGTGAATACGGGGCAGAGGAAGTGCCAAATGTCACAGTTTTTAAACGATAATCTTCGATGAGTTTGGTTTCTGGATTCTGCCAAACGATTGTTTGAAATGGGCGATGTTCAGGATGCACCAAAATCATTCGATACATCTTTTCGATGTCTGCTGTGATTGCTATTTTATATTTCCTCCATTTTAGAAGTGTCGAGAATAATTTGGGTTGAATTGAAGGTCCTACGAGTAACTGCTCATTTAGTGATTTGCCTTTATAGCTTTTTGCCGAGGCGTCGAACACTACTCTGAGTTTCGTCGTTGTACTCTCTTTGAAAACTGCATGATGAGGAATATAGTAAGCATCGGCAACTTCATTGACTGCGGGGTCTATTCTCTCCATGTGTCCAAGTGTGATGTATTCATTTAAACAATTGGCATATTCCCTTTCCAATTTTGGATCGCTATGGAATTTTTGCCTTAAATGATGAAATCGTTTCATTGCTAAATTTTTGGAGGGACCAAAGGTTGGTTTCGCTTTATTAGCAAATGGAAGTTTCATTTCATATTGCCCGTTTTCTAGTCGACGGTGTGTTTCTTGAAAGATCCTCTCGCATTCCTCGTCGTCTGGCTTAAGTATGGGTTTAGTTACAACCTCCTCGGTTTCCCAAAATTTCTTCAGTTGTTGGCTTATATTGTCCAATGACTGGTTGATCACTGTAAAGGCCTCGACCTTATGTACTGGTGATTCGGGTGCATTTCCTAAGATTATCCATCCAAAGATTGTTGTACTGCCCGTAGTTAGAACGTACACGCAAATTTGAATTTACTGAAGACTGCAATGAATGCACTGATAATTATGGATTAAGATCAGTGGTCTATCTTCTTATAACTACAAAAACACTGTCCACTTCCTTTAACGTTTCTTAAACTGACACTTGTTTCTTGGATTTTCTCACTACTTGTATTCAGATTAGATTAAATATAAGGAATTAGGTCAGAGATGCACACACACTAGAAAACACACTTAATAACACAGATTTGTAATGCACGATTTCCAGAAATAGATATGTTGAGACAAAACTCTGTACATAAGTTTGGGTCTGAGATTTTTGTATTACACTAAAACAAGTTATAATATAAGATCGTCAAAAATGTAATAAGAATATATGTGTAAAATAGATATGCACATGAAATGTATAATATATATATGTGTATATAAGTCAAAATATAGTCAAATAGATATATGAATAAGTATTAAAATGTTACAAGTGGCTGGTACTCACCGATCTAAACTTGGCATTTGAGGAGGTTGGCTTTAAGCTAATGTTAAGATCCTTTGTTCTAATATTTTATTAGAACAATTCTTTATTCCCGTCTAGACCAGGAATAAAGTGTCAATGTTAGTAATTTTGATCTCAGTCAAGACCCGAGATACAATATGCTTTAAATCAGTCAATACCCGAATTAAAGTCTTATCTTAACTTCAGTCAAGACCCGAAGTAAGATTGTTTATTTCAGTCAAAACCCGAAATAAAGTGTATGTTAGTATGTGATTATTCCAGTCAATCCCCGAAATAATACTCTTTAAATCAGTCAATACCCGACTTAAAGTGTTATCTTGACTTCAGTCAATACCCGAAGTAAGATTCTTTATTTCAGTCAAAACCCGAAATAAAGTGTTTGTTAGTAAACGATTATTTCAATCAATCCCCGAAATAATGCTCTTTAAATCAGTCAATACCCGACTTAAAGTGTTATCTTAACTTCAGTCAAGACCCGAAGTAAGATTCTTTATTTCAGTCAAAACCCGAAATAAAGTGTTTGTTAGTAAATGATTATTTCAGTCAATCCCCGAAATAATGCTCTTTAAATCAGTCAATACCCGACTTAAAGTGTTATCTTAACTTCAGTCAAGACCCGAAGTAAGATTCTTTATTTCAGTCAAAACCCGAAATAAAGTGTTCGTTAGTAAATGATTATTTCAGTCAATCCCCGAAATAATGCTCTTTAAATCAGTCAATACCCGACTTAAAGTGTTATCTTAACTTCAGTCAAGACCCGAAGTAAGATTCTTTATTTCAGTCAAAACCCGAAATAAAGTGTTTGTTAGTAAATGATTATTTCAGTCAATCCCCGAAATAATGATTTGTTAATAAAAGTTTTATATCAGTCGATACCCGATATAAAATGTTAGTCCCTACCTAGTCAACCTATCCCAAGCGATGCCAAGTGCAAAAAGAGATCGAGATCAGTCAGCTTGTCGTTTATATAGCCCTTGCTTGCACACGACACCACTGATAGAGTAGCAGCGGCGCATGATTACAAGAATTGGCAATGCAGCTGTGCTCTTACTGGACTAGCGATAAAATTTGCCTAGCAACGAACAAAAATACATAGCAACAAGAAATTTTGAGCTTCACATGCTGCTGTGTTAAATTAATTATATTTGCAAAATATTCTCTCTATCATGTTGCGAAGAAATTCCAGTTGGATGGTACTTGTGATGATGATAATGATAGAGTTGCAAATTGATCGGCTTGATCTGATTGTATTTGTGCCATGCATTGTAGGCTACATGACAACACATGTTTTTGTTAGATGTCATACCCATTTTTAGGAAAATTGTAATTAGATTGAATTTATTTTTGTTTTTCAGATATCAATTTTAGCATGATATTTTGTAATATGATCCCTTTTCAGGAATGGTTTTTACCACGGATTTAACTGGTTTAAACAAATGGAAATAATTTTTATTTGATCTGCTCGTTGAGGTTTATAATTTTGTATTGTATTCGTGCAATCTGTTATGTAAAAGACACATACATAACTTTGTTGGGTTGTGTACCTGTATTTTTATCAAGAAAAATCAGATTTGAGACAAGTTTACTAAATTTTTTATGCTTTGTTTTCAGCATACTTTCTTTTCAGAAGTTGCCTGTTTGTAAAAATATATTCGAAGCAATTTGGTTCGAACATACTGCCCCCGTTGAAAGGCTAGAAATGTCTTTCAAATAATTAATTTTAAAACTGACCTGTAAAGCAATGAGAGAAAATTTTGAGCCAAATTATTGAGGGAGAAACTTGTAGCCGTATTACTAAGATTCAAAATTTTAACTTTCTTGTATCGGTAGGATACATATTTTGGATATTGGCCGTTTTACAAGACCATTTTTCGTCTTTATACTGACTACACGGATATATTTGTCAGCACCTGGATGAACTTCAATTATTCGTCCTAATAACCAACAGCAAGCTACCAAATTCGGTTCTTTGATAATAACTAAATCTCCTACTTTAGGATTTGATATTGGAGTCTGCCATTTGGGTCTATTTTGCAGGGAGTTCAAGTAGTCGCTAAACCATTTGTGCCAGAACTGTTGTTGCAACAGTTGGAGATGTTTCCATCTGGTGAGTGATGAAACCTTATTTTCCAGTACAGGTTCTGGTGGAAGTAGTAAAGAAGAACCGATTAAAAAATGTCCCGGCGTTAGAACATTGAGATCGTCTGGATCTTCTGTGATAGGACATAGAGGCTTGGAGTTTAAACAAGCTTCAATTTGTGTCAGAACAGTTGCGAATTCTTCAAATGTCAATGAAGAATTCCCTAGAATTCGCTTTAGATGGTATTTGATTGATTTAACTCCAGCCTCCCATAATCCTCCAAAATGAGGTGCGGAAGGCGGGTTAAAGTGCCAACATATCCCTTCTTGAGCTAGTGTTTCTGCCATATGCTTGTTAGCTTGCAATATAGCTGTTCTAAATTCCCTTTGTAGGACTTTATCAGCTCCAACGAAATTAGAGCCACGATCTGAAAAGATATCTGTGCTGAGTCCCCTTCGGCTGGAAAACCGTCGGAACGCTGCTATAAATGCAGCCGTGGATAGATCGGATACAGCTTCTATATGAATGGCTTTGGATGCCATGCAAATAAAAATGCATATATACCCTTTATATACCCGATTATTTCGAAATTTAGATACCTTTAGATTGAAAGGGCCAGCAAAATCTAACCCAGTTTCTTGAAAAAGGTCTCGTGATGTTGACCCGGGGTGAGGGTAGATTACCCATAAGTTGATTTTTATTGGATGCGGATTGCTTAAAACACACGATGCATTTATGTAATACCTGTTTAACGATTTTTCGTCCTTGTGGGATCCAAAATTCACTTCGAATGTTGGAAAAAACCAATTGCGGGCCCCATTCAAAGTTTTTATATGGAAATATTCAATTATCAAGATTGTTAATTTGCTTTCCTTTGGGAGAATAATGGGATGCTTTTGATTATAATGAATATTGGCATTTCCTAGTCGACCTCCTACACGAATTAATCCGTCGGTATCTAAGAACGGATTAAGAGATAAAATTTTGCTTTTAGCTGGAAGTGTATTCCGTGCTTGTAAGCATTGGATTTCAGTGCCGAAAATGGCATTCTGTGCTAATTTAATGAGTTGAATTTTTGATTGAGACATTTCTGTTGGGCTAAGCATCTTTGGGTCAATTTGGTGCTCTTTAGTTGATTCAACACATGCGTTCCTGCATTTATGAATGAACCTGATGCAATATGCAACTACGCGGTGTAGTTTGGTAAAACTTGAGAATCTCTCAAACAAGTCATTGATGTTTGACTGGGTTGTTGTAAGATGACTTGATCGTCTTTGTTCAACCTCAATCTGGTTAGCTAAAATTGGCTTCGATTTGGCCAACTTTCTTCACTACCTTGCAGCCAATGAGGTCCATGCCACCATAATTGATGATCAATTAATAATGATGATTTAACTCCTCTGGAATTACAGTCGGCTGGATTGTCACCAGACCTAACATGTTGCCAAGATTTAATATCGATTAAGCCTTGAATTTCGGAGATTCTATTAGCCACGTAAGTTTTATACTTGTTTGGGTGGCTACGTATCCAAGCTAATACAATAGAAGAATCTGTCCAAGCAAATGTAGGAACTTGTTCAAATTGTAGATCTACTTTGACTCGATTTATGAGTCGTGCTAACAATACTGCACCACACAATTCGAGACTTGTAAGCGAAACGGATTTGACGGGCGCTACTTTTGACTTTGCCATAAGTAAGTTTACTTGAACTGTTCCTTCTTCATTAACAACTCTAATGTAGACAGCAGCAGAATAGGCTTGATTAGAGGCATCTGAGAAACCATGTATTTGACAAGTGGATAAGTTACTTGTGGTATGTATCCAACGTGGTATCTTGATACTACCTATATGATGTAATTCTATTTTGAATTCCCGCCACTGCTTATCAATGTATGCCGGTATTGGTTCATCCCATGAACATCCTGCAAGCCATAAGGCTTGCATCAAAATTTTAGCACTAATTACAATTGGAGATATCCAGCCTAGTGGATCGAAAAGCGTTGCGATTTCTGAGAGAACAGAACGCTTTGTAGAGAGGCAATCGAGTCTCTTTTTGTATTGTAGTGTGAAGCAATCAGATCCTGGATACCAATGAATGCCTAAAGTTTTTACAGATTCATCGCTTGCTAGTCGCAAAGGGAGTTGAACTTCTCTATAAGTTTCGGGAATCCTTGATAGTAGATCCGAGGAATTGCTGACCCATTTTCTCAAGTTAAACCCTCCTAAAGATAACAGATTGAGTAGTTGATCTTGTATATTGAATGCTTCTTCCATTGTATCTGATCCTGTAAGAAGGTCATCAACATAGAAGTCTCGCAATACTATCCTTGCAGCTTCAGGATATTTGTCGGCTTCATCGAAGGCTAGCTGATTGAGCGTTTTTATTGCGAGATATGGGGCTGGCGTGGTGCCAAAGGTTACGGTGGTTAATTTGTAATCTTGTATAGGCTCGTTGTGATTATTTCTCCAAACTATTCTTTGATAGTTTTGATCTGGAGCTTGAACCTTTATCATTCTATACATTTTTTCTATGTCAGCCGACATAGCGAATTTATACTTTCGCCATCTGAGAATGATGGAAAAGAGTTCAGACTGCAGTACTGGACCAGTATGCAGCTGTTCGTTTAGACTTTTTCCATTAGTTGTTTTTGCCGAAGCATCAAAGACGACGCGAACCTTTGTAGTGGTGCTATCTTTGATCACAGCATGATGAGGAAGATAGTAGCTTTGCTCGTTACTTACTATCTTGCTAGCCACTGTCATGTGACCTAATGTCTTGTATTCGTTTATACAAGCTTTGTATTCCTGATAGAGTTCAGGATTTCGTTCTAATTGCCGTTCTAGGCTGTAGAACCTACGTAATGCCATACCACGAGAGTCGCCTAAACTAGGACTTTCTGCGGTGAAAGGCAAACGAACTTCGTAACGGCCTTGTGCGTTACGAACATGAGTTTTTTGATAAAACTCTTCACATTCTTGATCTGCTTTAGACAGCTTTCTTCCTGGATTAACTTCTTCAGTTTCCCAGAACTGACGTAGAAGGTTATCCAGTGAAGAGTCGTCGTCGTAGTGAACTTTTGCTGTTAACGCAGATGCCTTTAAAAATGTGGAAGTATTTTGGAGTTTTCCGAAGAGTATCCATCCGAGGGTACTGTTTTGGGCAACAGGTGTTCCTGGAGGACCTTTTCGTAAACCTTCCAAGAGGATTTCACTATATACATCTGCTCCTAAAAGCAGGTCAACTTTTCCTGGTTTAAAGAAAAATGGATCGGCAAGTGGTAGCTGATGTATATGATTCCATTCTTTGTTTGGAATGGTTGAAGGAGGTAAAATATCCGTAATTGTATCCACTATAAGGGCTGTAACTGTAGTAGCCTTAGTTGTGGTTAAATAAGGATAAATGTTCAATACAGTTTGTTTCTGAACATTTGTAGTTTCAGTTTTTCCCAGGCCAGTGATTTGAATTTCCACGTTTGTAGTGGATGATTGCAGCTTACGTGCGGCGGCTTGGGTTATAAATGAAACTTGAGAGCCTGAATCTATCAGTGCCCTTAATACCAACATGTTTCCCTTTTTGGTAGGAACGTTTAACAATGCTGTGGCAAGCAGTGCTTGTTTGGTATGTTGGTTTTTTGCGTAAAGCGTGTGAAGAGAGTTATTGGATGTGGAAGGTGAATTGCAAGGTTGAGCTTCTGATTTCTGCTCCCTTGGCTTCAATTGGGTCGAGACCCTTGGAGTGGCATTATTCCTGTGAAGTAAAGAATGATGCCTCCTTCCACATCGCTGACATGAAAACTTACTCGTACAAGTTTTCGTGCTATGGCCTTTTGATAGGCAATTATTACACAATTGATTTGATGTGACAATTTTGAATTTATTGTCTACGTCAAGTTTTAAGAATTTCGGACATTTAAATAATCGGTGCTGCTCTTTGCACAAGGTACATGCTTGGGTAGATGACGTAAAATGGGTTGATGCTCTCGGGACATGAGCATTCTTGGAGGCTAGGGACGGTTTGTTATCGACTATGGCTTCTAAAATTCTAAATCTAGATTGTAATAATAATTTTAAGGATTCGAAGGTGGGGAGCCCTTCTGCAGTATTTACTTCTTGTTCGCATGAGCGGTGCGTTTCTGCTGGTAAGCATTGTACCAACATGTAGATGAGAATTGCATCCCATTGCTTAGTGGAAACTTGCAATGCCTCGAGTTCAAAGATAGATTCAGAAGACTTATCTAGCAAGGTTTTGATAGCCTTGGCTGATTCGTGTGTCGCTTTAGGTAGATTGAAAAGTGTTTTCAGTTGGGCATTAACTAATACTCGTTTATTATCATACCTCTCAAGCAGTATCTTCCATGCATTGTCATAACTCGAGTTGGTCAAAGGAAATTGACGCAATAAGTGCTCTGCTTCTCCAGATACACTTGATTTCAAATAATGCAATTTCTGCACCGGAGATAACGCAGAATTTGAATGCACCAGGGAATTGAATAAATCGTGAAAAGGTCTCCAGGAATCATAAGAACCTGAGAATTTTGGGATTGTGATTCTCGGTAGTCTCAGAGACGATGAAGTTTCATGTTCTGAGTTTGAGCTTGATGCAACCTTTGTTTCGAATGCATCTAATGCGTCCCTAAGGATACCCCGAAAGGTAAAATACTGATTTTCCACTTTTGAGAATTGATCATTTGCGAAATAGTCGTACTTTTGAAGTCCACTATCTTCCAAAGCCTGCGTGGCTTGAATAATTGTATAGTGATCTTTCTTGTAATCTGACCAAATTTCACTTAGAGCGGTTAATCGCTCGGAAATAAGACCTTTCGTTCGTTTTTCTACATCAGTTTTGGTGTAGTTATTGAACGATTTTTCAAATATTATTGCGGAAGTGGCTTGGTTGCCCAAAAGTTTTTGAAGTGTAGACATAATGAAAAGATTGATAAAATAAAACACTTGATCTTAAATCCGGCTCGAAGGACCATAAAATGTACTGCCCGTAGTTAGAACGTACACGCAAATTTGAATTTACTGAAGACTGCAATGAATGCACTGATAATTATGGATTAAGATCAGTGGTCTATCTTCTTATAACTACAAAAACACTGTCCACTTCCTTTAACGTTTCTTAAACTGACACTTGTTTCTTGGATTTTCTCACTACTTGTATTCAGATTAGATTAAATATAAGGAATTAGGTCAGAGATGCACACACACTAGAAAACACACTTAATAATACAGATTTGTAATGCACGATTTCCAGAAATAGATATGTTGAGACAAAACTCTGTACATAAGTTTGGGTCTGAGATTTTTGTATTACACTAAAACACTTATTAGCACCAAGTTATAATATAAGATCGTCAAAAATGTAATAAAAATATATGTGTAAAATAGATATGCACATGAAATGTATAATATATATATGTGTATATAAGTCAAAATATAGTCAAATAGATATATGAATAAGTATTAAAATGTTACAAGTGGCTGGTACTCACCGATCTAAACTTGGCATTTGAGGAGGTTGGCTTTAAGCTAATGTTAAGATCCTTTGTTCTAATATTTTATTAGAACAATTCTTTATTCCCGTCTAGACCAGGAATAAAGTGTTAATGTTAGTAATTTTGATCTCAGTCAAGACCCGAGATACAATATGCTTTAAATCAGTCAATACCCGAATTAAAGTCTTATCTTAACTTTAGTCAAGACCCGAAGTAAGATTCTTTATTTCAGTCAAAACCCGAAATAAAGTGTATGTTAGTATGTGATTATTCCAGTCAATCCCCGAAATAATGCTCTTTAAATCAGTCAATACCCGACTTAAAGTGTTATCTTGACTTCAGTCAATACCCGAAGTAAGATTCTTTATTTCAGTCAAAACCCCTAATGTGTTTGTTAGTAAACGATTATTTCAGTCAATCCCCGAAATAATGCTCTTTAAATCAGTCAATACCCGACTTAAAGTGTTATCTTAACTTCAGTCAAGACCCGAAGTAAGATTCTTTATTTCAGTCAAAACCCGAAATAAAGTGTTTGTTAGTAAATGATTATTTCAGTCAATCCCCGAAATAATGCTCTTTAAATCAGTCAATACCCGACTTAAAGTGTTATCTTAACTTCAGTCAAGACCCGAAGTAAAATTCTTTATTTCAGTCAAAACCAGAAATAAAGTGTTTGTTAGTAAATGATTATTTAAGTCAATCCCCGAAATAATGATTTGTTAATAAAAGTTTTATATCAGTCGATACCCGATATAAAATGTTAGTCCCTACCTAGTCAACGTATCCCAAGCGATGCCAAGTGCAAAAAGAGATCGAGATCAGTCAGCTTGTCGTTTATATAGCCCTTGCTTGCACACGACACCACTGATAGAGTAGCAGCGGCGCATGATTACAAGAATTGGCAATGCAGCTGTGCTCTTACGGGACTAGCGATAAAATTTGCCTAGCAACGAACAAAAATGCATAGCAACAAGAAATTTTGAGCTTCACATGCTGCTGTGTTAAATTAATTATATTTGCAAAATATTCTCTCTATCATGTTGCGAAGAAATTCCAGTTGGATGGTACTTGTGATGATGATAATGATAGAGTTGCAAATTGATCGGCTTGATCTGATTGTATTTGTGCCATGCATTGTAGGCTACATGACAACACATGTTTTTGTTAGATGTCATACCCATTTTTAGGAAAATTGTAATTAGATTGAATTTATTTTTGTTTTTCAGATATCATTTTTAGCATGATATTTTGTAATATGATCCCTTTTCAGGAATGGTTTTTACCACGGATTTAACTGGTTTAAACAAATGGAAATAATTTTTATTTGATCTGCTCGTTGAGGTTTATAATTTTGTATTGTATTCGTGCAATCTGTTATGTAAAAGACACATACATAACTTTGTTGGGTTGTGTACCTGTATTTTTATCAAGAAAAATCAGATTTGAGACAAGTTTACTAAATTTTTTATGCTTTGTTTTCAGCATACTTTCTTTTCAGAAGTTGCCTGTTTGTAAAAATATATTCGAAGCAATTTGGTTCGAACAATTGTATTTACAGCTACTGGTGCTTTCTTGGGTCCTCTTTTTAAACCTTCCAAGAGAATACTGGCGTATACTTGAGCTCCAAGGAGTACATCGATCGGGCCTGGCTTC
This sequence comes from Dioctria linearis, assembly GCA_963930735.1. Classification (NCBI taxonomy): domain Eukaryota; kingdom Metazoa; phylum Arthropoda; class Insecta; order Diptera; family Asilidae; genus Dioctria; species Dioctria linearis. The sequence continues at coordinate 146,527,112 of OZ005740.1, read as the reverse complement.
CAATAATTAGGATCTGCTAACTCAAGACTCCTAAGATGGTCCCATTGCTTCATTTGAATAGGAACCGTTGGTAATAAGTCAGTAATCGTGGTAATAACTAGCATATTCACATCTAAACTTTTACCTTTGCAGTTGCAAGATGTTAATTTCGCGTTTACCTGATGGTTTGACCATGCTGTCTGACTTTTGTTTAACCCTGTTATTTCTATGTGGGTGGGCCTTTCCTTCAAACCTAGTCGCTTGCAAGTGGTTTTTGTAATAAAGGACGTCTGCGATCCTGGATCTACAAGGCAGCGTAGTACTATCACTTTACCATCTCGATCCTTGGTGGTAACCAATGTTGTGGCTAGTAATGCATTGTGCACTTCTGTTGCAAGGAAATTTTTTATTTCTTCCCTATCTTCAACGTGATTGCTGGATGCTTGATTATCACCTGCCTTTTCATTGTCTTGATATGCTCTGTGTTTGACGTTGCTGAATCCTTCTGTATTGTGGTGCTGTCCTGTTATTTTCCCTTTAAAATTTGTAGGTGTGTAGCAAGGTATGATGTAATCCCTCGAAGTTTTTGCATCTCCGGCTGTTCATGCATTGGCTAGCAGCATGTTTGTTCGAGAAACAGTTGAAACATCGACCTGATTCTTCAATGCACTTTCTTCGGATTGACGGAGTCATCTTATTGAATTTTCTGCAGACCCCTACATAATGTCCGCCACTGCATGCGGGACATTTGCTTGCATTTACTGCATGGTATGCCTTTGTTGATTGGATTGGCGTCTTAACGTTCACAGAATGTGACATAGATTCTAATATTCTGAATCTGGTTTGTAGGAACCTTCGGAATTGCTCTAATTTTGGCAGCGTTACGGCATCACCCAATTCTTCCTCCCAAAGCCTCAACGTTACGAATGGTAATTTTTGAACTAATAAATATAGTAGTAAGTATCCCATGATGATACGTCTACTTCCAATACTTTTAGTTGTTGCAAGCTTTCCTCCGTTGTATCCATGAGCAGTTTTATGCTCTTACTGTTTTCTGTAGTTAGCTTTGGTTGGTTAACTAGAATTTTCAAATGAGTGTTAACGAGAACTCTTTTATTTTCGTAGCGCATCTTAAGTTTCTCCCAAGCTGGAGCATAATCCTCTGCAGTGATGGGAACATGTCTTAATAGTCGTTCTGCTTCGCCTGTAAGGCATCCTTTTAGATGATGAAGTTTCTGAACTACAGCTATTTGTCGATTATTATGTACTAAAGACATAAATAAGTCGTAAAATGACCTCCAAGATGAATACTCTCCATTGAATTTTGGTAGATTTATGCGAGGTAACTGGCTGTGATTAGTAGTATGTATAATGGTAGGTATTGCTGATGTACTAGGTGCATCTTGGTTTTTGTCGATTATTATGTACTAAAGACATAAATAAGTCGTAAAATGACCTCCAGGATGAATACTCTCCATTGAATTTTGGTAGATTTATGCGAGGTAACTGGCTGTGATTAGTAGTATGTATAATGGTAGGTATTGCTGATGTACTAGGTGCATCTTGGTTTGGAGACCTTTGAACTACTCCATCCGCTAAATATTCCATATATTTGACTTCCAATTCTGAGTATTTGTCGTCTATTATGTACTTGTGGGTACATGGTTCTTTTGATGCTAGAATAGCTTCCCTGAGCTTTGTATCGCTAGCATCGAATTCTGCCCAGATTTTCGGTAAGCTTGGTATTTGGTTTTCATAAAAACTCAATGTTCTTTTTTCTATTCTTGTTTTCTTCGCATTTTTGATGGAATTCTCTAATTTGTCCGCGAGAACTGTTTGCTTTATAAACAGTTGCTCCATTTTATAATTTTTCAACTTTCAAATAAATAGTAACTTAATTATGTTTAGTGGAAGGAAATTATCGAGTGATACTTTCAAAGGAGTTTTCCAAGGTAAAAATAATTGCCAAATACTTTTCAAATTGTGTAATAAATTCGAATTAAAGTTCTGATTGAATTACAGCACAATTAAAAACAATAAAAACAAAAACTGGGTTTCATATATCCGGCTCGAAGGACCAAAAAATGTAGACAATCTTTGTAAATTGTAGGATTTACTGGAGGTATGTATCCAAATCTTCACACCTTCCTAAATTCTGAAATAAGAAAGATGCGGATAAAAAACGCTGGGTTTTGTGAATAACAACACAAAAGGAAATTATACGAAATTGTCAGTTTATTAACTGTCTTCAAGTTTTAAAGCCTTTACTTATGTGTAAGTTAACTATACTAACTAATTCAATATTATTGTAGAACAACGAATTCATGCATAAAAATTACAAAAAATTTAGAAGCAAAAAAAATAAATAAAAAATTCTGAATAATATTTGGCACTTATCTACGTTAATCTGGGAAATGGAAAGGTTAAAGCAAATTAATTGGAAAAAAAAAAATAACAAAAAAATTGGATAATGAAATAAATTGAACAAAAAAGTGCGAAAGAAAAATGATGATCAAAATGTAGAAAATCTGAAAACACAAGAAAATTATTTGCACGTTGCCGAAGACTTGTGCAGGAACAGCAGAAAATTTTGCCACCAAACAGTGTAATTTACCGCAATATCCACACACAAGTAATTTTACCGCTTGCTGTTGATGAGCCGAATTCCAAAAAAAAAAAAATTCCAAAAGATACGCTTTTAACCACTTGCCAAAAACACTAAGAGAGCGAATGCTCTGTGCGCGGCCTTTTTATAGCCCTTAGTAGGGGAAATTTTGAACATGGCTGCTAATTTCTGCACACAAGGTGACTGATAAAAATGTGGCATTTATAACCATAAACTGCTTTTCTTATTTATTTGATATCTCCTCCGTGCAAAAGTTTTTTATTAGTTTGATTTACCTTTATTATGATTTTATTGCATATCTCGATAAGTCAGAGAATTAATTCATTCAATATTAAGTGCACAAATTGATTTTGAAATTTTGCCATAAATTGCACTTTTATGCCTGAGTGGTAGTACTAATTTCGTGTGGAATTTGAAATTCTCATTAATTTTCTCCAACTTGCTCCTTCTCGCTTTCACGTTCTCTTCTCTTTCCCACTCATTGGTGTAAATTAGAATTTAAATTTTTTAAAATATTTAATTAATCGTTCAATAAATTGTCGTACGATTAATTTTATCGAATGCGCCGCGTTAAATTCTATGAAATAAGTGGTTTGTGTCACGGAGAAATTAAAATGACAGCTAATATTCGCGATTTTATTCGAGTGCGTGACAGGTGAATATTACCTGAGTTTTCGCGAGTTTATTAGTGTTTCTTTTCAGGTTCATCATAATTAATCATCGTGGGACACCCTCCCAAGGATATCTGTTTCTTCAGATCGTGGATGCCGGTGAATTTCCAGCACTAATTTGCATAAAACGTAAGTCCCAAATTATCTGTCATTACAGGTATATTTTGTTAATTTGTGCGTTTTTTTAATGTATAACTATTGGTTTTTTAAATTCGTTTAGTCTCATTAATGTATTTTAGCATAAATTTATTATGAAATATAGTAATTACTTTGTTTTAATCCATTCCTCTAATTTTACTACGTATTGTTGTTGTTGGTCTGTTTACGTTTTGTTTTAGCATAAATTTCGTGTAAAACGCTTTTAATTTGTATAATTGCATCTTTCTTTTAGCATATTCTAATTATATAACTAATTTAATTAATTTATCTCTCTTTTTTTGTTTATTATAGGTTCATTCCTGTGTTCCAGTCATCCAGTTTACCAGGGGAAACCATCAGCTGTCGGATATCGCAGTAGGATGGTATGTAATTCTTTGAGTACATAAATTTTTATTAATTTGTGTTTATTTGTGTCATTTTAGGTGCATTGGTACACAGGCTAGCTGGCTGAACACTTCCAAGCGAGAACTGCTCCAATTAGTGCAGATGATAACTTAGAGGAGTGGTTTAAATCAAACATTTTGGATCCAATACACACTCAGCTGGAAGAATTCCAGGAAAAAGACAGTGGCTGGGCACTGCACTCAATAATACATCTAGCAGTACACATCAACAAGTTTGAACAGCTCCGAGGATCTTCGTATATACCTCTACCAAAGGAGATTGCATCAAAGAAAGCTTGCATTAATTTGAAAAATAATGATGGAGCATGCTTCGCATGGGCCGTCACTTCAGCGCTATATCCTGCAACTGCCAACTCTGATAGGACCTCATCATATCCACATTATTCAACTGTACTTAATTTAAATCGGATAACATTTCCTATGACACTTAATCAAATTACGCAATTTGAAGACCAGAACGATTTATCAATAAATGTATTCATTCTAGAGAAGGAGCGTTTCTTCACCACAGTTCCAGTCAGACTTACGGAACACAGGATGGAGCGACATGTAATCTCTTAATGCTACAAGATGACTATGACCAGGCGGATGATCATATGGACGAGGATGATGATGGCAGATATCATTTCTGCTGGATTAAAGATCTTTCATGCTAAAAGGCATATATGCGACAGATGTTTGCTCTACTTTTACTGTGAAGAGAAATTAGCGTCACACACTCCTGAATGCGAGAATCAAAACGATTGCAGAATTATGTGTCCCTCAGAGGAAAAGAAATGGCTGGAATATAAGAATTATAACCATAAGAATCCAGTCCCGTTTTGTGTGTATGCAGATCTTGAGTCAATATTGAAGCCGATTCAAGGAAACGATCAAAATACACAGCGAATCCAGGAACATGAAGTTCACAGCATAGGATTCTATTTCCACTGTAAACATGATGCTAAGCTCTCATATTACAGAGCATATCGAGGCAAGAATTGCCAACAATGGTTTGCATTAGAGTTGCAAAAAATTGCATCCATAGCTGTACAGGAAAAGCTGAACATCAGGCCAATGCAACCCCTGACTAAAGAGGAACGGCGTTCACATATAGAAAATACTTGCTGCCATATATGTGAAAAAACGTTTGCAGCCGATGAGGAACGAGTCCGAGATCGTTGTCACTTAACTGGGAAATATCGAGGACCAGCGCATAATGCATGCAATCTCATGTATCAAGATTGCTCCATAGTTCCAGTCATTTTTCACAATTTATCTGGATATGATGCCCACTTCATAATTAAGGATATAGCTACATCTTTTCCAGGAAAAGTTGATCTCTTGCCAATAAACAAGGAAAGATATATCTCGTTCACTAAGCACATGGACGGCAGCCACATAAAATTCAGATTCATCGATTCCTTCCGTTTTATGGCTGAATCTTTAAATAAGCTATCATCATTGCTGCCAATGGATAAATTAAACACTACAAGATCAGTATGGCAGGGATTGGGTGATGACACTATCAAACTTCTTACACGCAAAGGTGTCTTCCCATATGATTTTATTGATGACTGGGATAAATTGGATTTCCGGAACTTGCCAACACAGGAAGCGTTCTACAATAAACTGACTAACAGTGCTATATCTCCTGAGGACTACAATCATGCTGAAGAGGTCTGGCAAAAATTTGAAATACAAACACTTGGTGAATATTCAGATCTATACCTTAAGACTGATGTTCTCCTATTGGCCGATGTGTTTGAGAACTTTCGAGAAGTGTGCATGAAGACATACAATTTAGATCCAGCATATTATTACACCATGCCAGGCCTAACATGGGATGCTATGCTAAAATACACTAATGTGAAATTAGAGCTGATAACCGACGTAGATATACTGCTATTCATAGAGAGAGGTATTCGAGGTGGTATTAGTCAATGTTCGAACAGATACAGTAAAGCCAATAATAAATATATGGATGATTTTAAGCCTGAGGAGAAAGAGAAATACTTGATGTATTATGATGTGAATAACCTTTATGGATGGGCCATGTCACAGCATTTACCAACCGGAGGATTCAAATGGGTTGATGTTCCCAATATTGACGTTTCCGAAATTCCTGATGATTCTCCAACTGGATACATATTCGAAGTCGACTTGGATTATCCTCAACATCTACATGATAAGCATAAGGACTTACCGTTCTGCTCTGAGCATGAAGCACCACCTGGGGCAAAATTAAGAAAAACTTCTGACAATATTACATCCAAAAATTAAATATGTTATACACTACCGAAACTTGAAGCAATGCTTATCACATGGACTCATCCTGAAAAAAGTGCACCGGGTTCTTAAATTCGACCAATCAGCTTGGCTTAAACCATATATTGACTTAAATACTACCAAACGGATGCAGGCTATAAGCGATCATGAGAAGGACAGCTATAAGAAGATGAATAATGCAGCTTTTGGTAAGACCATGGAAAATGTGCGCAAGTATAGCGATATCAAGCTTTGCGTCAAGTGGGAAGGTCGCTATGGTGCAAAAGCTCGGATTGCGGCACCGAACTTCCACAGTGCAACGATATTTGATGAGAATTTAGTTGCTGTGGAATTAAGGCGACTCAAAATCTTATTCAATAAGCCTCTCTATATTGGAATGGCAGTTATGGAAATTTCAAAGATATGCCCCTACGATTTCCATTATAGTTTTATGCAGCGTCAATTTGGAGATAAATGTAAAGTCATGTATACAGATACAGATTCTCTAATATATGAACTTGAAGAGAAAAATGCATATGAGTTCATGGCTGAAAATATAAACAAATTTGATACAAGTGATTACCCAGAAGATAACCAGTTCGATTTACCGCTCATGAATAACAAGATTCCTGGTCTAATGAAGGATGAGCTTAATGGGAAAATCATGAGCGAATTTGTAGGCTTGCGCTCGAAAATGTACAGTCTGCGTATAAACGGTGGTAAAACTGTAAAGAAAGCAAAAGGAGTAAAAACTAATGTAGTCCAGAGGCATATCAATTTCCAAGACTACGTCGAATGTTTGAATAACAAGCGAGTATTAACTGCTAATCAGAGCTCCATACGATCGCATAACCATAATGTCTACACGATCAACCAAAAGAAGATTGCATTGAGTCCATATGATAACAAGCGGTATATTATGAGTGGGACTACGGATACTCTACCATGGGGACATTACTCTATTCAATCAGAACAGCAAGGAGCAGACGCAGAAAACATATAATCTAAGGCTAGTCTAATATATGTATTGTAAATAAAAATTGTATTATAGCTAAAATACCATTTAATGAAATAGTTTGTTTTAATTGTAGGTATTATAGTATAAGATATACATTATTGTAAAATAAAGAAAGTATTATTACAGTTATAGGGAAACCGATTAGAGGAATTGAATGATACTCTAAGAATTAAATGTTAATATTTTTCAATTTATAATAAATCAATAATGATATTTTATATATGGTAATCTTTTTATTCAATTTCCCTACTAAGTCCAGAGCTCCCGAATAATATTTGCCCACTACAGCGAGCTCCTAGTCGGGTGGTTGAGCGTTTTACCCAGGCTGCTAGGACGGCTTGACAAAAATCATTTACACGTGGGCTCGACCTTGACTCCCGGCATCACCTTTGAAGCCGAAAGGGCGTCTGACCCTTGACCTTCATCCGGAAGTGTGTTATATATAAGTGTATAATCAAGCACATCACATCCTGGGAAAGATGTAGCTATATCCTTAATTATGAAGTGGGCATCATATCCAGATAAATTGTGAAAAATGACTGGAACTATGGAGCAATCCTGATAGATGAGATTGCATGCATTATGTGCAGGTCCTCGATATTTTCCTGCTAAGTGGCAATGATCCCGGACTCGTTCCTCATCGGCTGCAAACATTTTTTCACATATATGGCAGCAAGTATTTTCCATATGTGAACGCCGTTCCTCTTTAGTCAGGGGTTGCATTGGCCTGATGTTCAGCTTTTCCTGTACAGCTATGGATGCAATTTTTTGCAATTCTAATGCAAACCATTGTTGGCAATTCTTGCCTCGATATGCTCTGTAATATGAGAGCTTAGCATCATGTTTACAGTGGAAATAGAATCCTATGCTGTGAACTTCATGTTCCTGGATTCGCTGTGTATTTTGATCGTTTCCCTGAATCGGCTTCAACATTGACTCAAGATCTGCATACACACAAAACGGGACTGGATTCTTATGGTTATAATTCTTATATTCCAGCCATTTCTTTTCCTCTGAGGGAAACATAATTCTGCAATCGTTTTGCTTCTCGCATTCAGGAGTGTGTGACGCTAATTTCTCTTCATAGTAAAAGTAGAGCAAACATCTGTCGCATATATGCCTTTTAGCATGATTTTTCGAAGTTTGCTTCGATATGAGTCGGGAAAGATCTTTAATCCAGCAGAAATGATATCTGCCATCATCATCATCGTCCATATGATCATCAGCCTGGGGCCGGATTCTGTAGCACGGAGAATTTGGGAATTTGGGAGATGAGAATTTCGTTTTCTTAGAATTCTTAATTCCCTAATTCTCCATTCCCAATTCACTAACATGGTTGGAGAATTAGGGAAAACGTAAGCAATGTGAAAAAGTGCGAATCGCCTGGGACGATTAAGGGTATCAATTTTTGTTGTAGAGGGTTAGATTTTTTTTCATATTTGAGGTACATCCGTCTATTACCTTCTACTGTCGAAATAAATAGAAATTTCTGTTTCGTAGGGATAGTTTTTGAGGGATGTAGGAGGGTAGGTTTTCTCGAGTTTTTCTGGGATAACGAGAGAATGGAGAGTAGAAGGAGAATGTATGTGGTATCAAAAAAAATGGGAGCTCAGGGCAAACAAGATAGGTTTAGGAAATGTGGCGGGAAGAGTGCGGGGTAGAAATGGGGGCTGATTAACGGAAATTTAAAATTATATATGCTCCTGGTAGTTTAAAGGTGTTGGTTTTCTTACACCGCAAGTACATTAAGTAGCTGAAGATTGCTAGCAAAGCCGTCACTGATAGATAGGTCACGGTATAGTGATGGACATCATGGACGTTAAATTGTTCGGGAAAGGCTGAAGCTGCCTTGAGGCCTTTGATTCTAGAGGTTAGTTCCTTCATTTCTCGTGCATTAGATTGCAGATGAAATTCGGATGAGGCGAGTTGCGGTGTCCTTTGTGTTAAACTCAGGTGCTCTTCTATCAAAGCACTGATGTTTATCCGTGGGATAAGTGCGGAGGTAAGGTTACTTTGATACCGGCCGTGTCCGCTAATCGTCATGGAAGTCTGTTTGACTGCGCACTCTGGTCGTAGCCTTAAGATTCCACTTCCGTTAAGTGTTTTGAGTAGGATTTCGGTTCCACAGACAATATTGAGTGTAGTTTCCGCATCCAATGAAAATAGCCAGTTGTTGGGGGTGTGAAGCTGAATCCATATCTTCGAGAGCTTTGTGGTTCGGAATCGACACGTTGGTGATAATGTTTGGTGATGATTTAGTAGCTCCATTTCACAGTGGCTCACACTGGATTTTAAGTTGTAGATCGGATGATTTTGAGCACATAGAAATCGTTCATCGTCTAAGGTTTTGCATTTGTCCAGTTCGAATTGCATTAAAGGATAGTATCGGTCTCTCGGTAGATTAACGATGAGGTATTCGGTAGATGGCTCAATTACGATAAAGCTGTTTTTGTGGAGTGTAGGAATTGGGATTACTTTAAAGAGTTCAAAGTATTCATCTTGTTGTAGTGGATTTCGTATGTCGAATAGGATATATGATTCTGTCACCCTTGCTGCGGCTGTTATTAGGCTGTAAAGTAACAAACCGCCATCCTTTCCATTTCCAGGAATTGTTAACATGGAAGGAAGATGCTCTTTAATTTGGGCGATTTGTTCTTGTAGCTGAATAGGAGAGAGCAAAAGAGGATTAATTTTGTTGTGATGAAGATCCGTTAAAACATTAAGTAATGCTCCTTGAATTTTGTGAAAATTTTGCAGGACTAGCGTGGTTAGTATGGACAATGAGTTGACAGTTTGTGCACTTTGTTGTTCGTATTGGGCATTACCTATGTACTTGTGTAAAGATTCGATGTGATTCTTTATGGAGTTGAATTGCTGTTGAATGGATTCTTCCCTGCCTTTCATAATATTTGTAGTAGATTCCAGAACTGATGTTTGATTTGTCAGTAATTGCATGAGGTAATTTTCATTCATCCGTGTTTTTTTAATTTCACCCGTTATATATTCAGCGTACTCGGAGTCGAGTACTCTAAAGAGTTTGCTTGCAATGTTTCCGATTATATTGACAGGTGCTCTTTTTACCATTTTGTGGCCACCACTTCGTTTGTATAAAAGGTCACTTGCTTCCTCTAGTTCTCTAATCTGATGCTCGAACTGATTTAATATCTCTAGGCAATAATTCTTTCTGATTGTTGTTTCATTGCAAAGGTGGTCTATTGCCGCTATACAACTCCTTATTCCTTAAAACTCGGTCCAGTAATTTGTTAGGTTATAATAAACCAGCAAGTTCCATTCACTGTTTATTATTTGAGCCTGGCCTATAGATTCGAAGAATAACCCAGGATTATCTGTGAATGGTGCTATCTCCACTGGCTCATTAAAAGGTGCTCCGAATATTGGCAGCACCAAAGATGTTAGCAGAAGAAAACTGACAGCCTTCGAATTACCTCTTTGTGGATTACTTAAAACTCGGTTGCGCAATACCCTTGCTCTCTTCTGCCGTTATGCTTGGTTGTGAGCCAATTTGACCAGTTTGGGTTTATAGGCAAGAATCTGCCCTTCTTGCCAGAGCTCAGGTTTCGCCTTTTGGCAGGACTAGCAGTGATGTCATCTGTTGCCGCGGGCTTAGTTCTTGGTGGTCTTTGCAGTAGGAGGCATGTAGCTCCGTTTGTTATTGTTTCGGTAATTTGTTAGACTGTTTGAATCTTCGTCCTGATGATTATTGTTATACTCTTCAATTGGTAGTGGACACAGGTTGTGGATCGCTCTTTTAAAAGTGCCAGATGCTGTTTTTACATTCACAACCCTGGTGTGATTATCCGGTCCATTAAATGTGTCTATAATGCGACCAAGAGCCCATTTAAGAGGGGGTAAGTTCATATCCTTTAACAGTACTAGGGTGCCCTTTTTTAAGTCATGTTGTTTGTTTTTCCACTTGTATCTTAGTTGAAGCTCCTGTAGATATTCTAACGACCATCTCTTCCAGAATGATTGTTGGATATGGTGCAGTCGTCTAAATCTTGTAAGACTGTTTATATTTAGGGCACTTACATCTGGTTCTGCAAAGGCTGTTAGTGGCGTGCCTATCAGGAAGTGTCGTTTGGATCGGATGACATGGGCGTTAAAGGCCGGGAGTTGAGAATAGCTTCGATTTGAGTGATGACTGTATGCAATTATTCCTGCGTCAGGCTCGCATTTCCAGTTTGCCGTACAAGATGCTTCTTCGCAGATTTTCCTGCTGCTTCCCAGAGACCTCCAAAATGCGGTGAATGTGGGGGTATTGGCTTCCAGTCTATGCGATTTTGTGAGCAAAGTTCGTGTATGGACTCCTTCAATTCCTGTGATTTGAATAAGTCATCAAGCGCCTTTAATCCAGATTTAGCACCAACAAAATTGGTTGCTTTATCACAGAAAATTGTCGCGCAAAGTCCTCTTCGTGAAATGAATCGTTTTAGTTCATTTATGAAGGCGATAGAACTTAAATTGCTGACGATTTCTAGATGAACCGCGTTTGTTGCGAAGCAAACAAAGACTGCGATATATGCCTTATCTGAGATGGCTGGTCGTAGCTTGTGGTGAATGACAATCGGTCCACAAAAATCAACTCCTGTGGTGTGAAATGGTTGTGCAGGAGGTACTCTTCTGGCTGGTAGATCGGCCATGATTTGAGGGATGCTCTGTGGTTTGCATCTAAAACAGCGAATGCACCTATGCACTATCTGTCGTGCTAGTGTCGTGATGTCTATGATCCAGAATCTTTATCGCGCGATTGCTGTTAAGGTCTGTGGAGCTGCATGCATGTGCTTTCTGTGAATATGATTAAGCAACATCTCGCTGAGTATATGATTCCTTGGAAGTAACATTTGATGTTTTGCCTCTGCGTTCAGTTGGGAATGTTTTAATCGACCACCAACTCTGATGACGCTAGTTGCTTCGTCCAGAAACGGGTTCAATGATTGGATGGAACTGTTGGTGTCGAGCGATTATTATCCTTGAGATTTTGAAACTCTTTGCTAAACGTTATGCGTTGTACATTTCTGACTAGGCCATTTTGCGCCATGTACAGTTCTGTTATCGTTAGAAGGCCTGTTAATCTACGCTCCTTTGGTTGTGTCCAATTTTCCCAGAAACGTATGCAGTAAGCGAAGATTCGTTGAAGCCTCGTGAAGGAGTTTTTGTGGTTGACAGATGCAATTATGTCCATATAATTTTCTGTCTTTAACCTTGTTGAAAATGCGAATTTTCTTTCTCGAGCTTCAGGCACCTCTTGCAGTGGTTGAAATTTTTGGTTAGGCCACCTTGATGCTGATTCAAATAAGAAGTCTGGGCCCTTGAACCATAGTTTAGATTGGTGTAGTCTAGCTGGAAGCATGCCCCGAAAGATGATGTCAGCAGGATTTTGGGTACCTTCTACGTGATACCACTGATGTTCAGTCGTTAATTGCTGGATTTTTTCCACCCTATTTGCGACAAAGGTGCTCCAAGTGTAGGACGGTGCAGCAATCCATGAAAGAACGATTGTTGAATCCGTATAGTAGTAAACCTTTGATAAATACTTCGGTAGACATTGACGTATCCGCTCCACCAATTCTGCTAAGAGGACAGCAGCGCACAGTTCTAGTCTTGCTAGCGTTGTCGATTTTAGGGGTGCTAATCTTGACTTTGAACACAACAATTGAACTCGTATTTGGCCGAAGTCATCTACCGTCCTGATATAACAGCATGCACCATATGCAGATTCACTGCTATCAAAAAAGGCGTGCAATTGAAGCTCCACTGGATCGGTGAATGATACGTGTCTTGAGATTTTGAGACAACTGAGCTCTTTCAATTGGCATTGAAAGAGTTGCCACCTTTTTTTTAACTGTATTGGAAGTTCTTCATCCCACGAAATGTTTGATTTCCGTAGATCCTGTACAAATAGTTTGCCAAGAACTGTCACAGGTCCAATTAGTCCAAGTGGGTCAAAAATATGATGTCTGACAGAACTGTTCGCTGGTAGTCTTATCTGACTCATGGTGTGTTGTTTTGAATTGAAAGACATCATCTTTTGGTTGCCAAATCATTCCTACGGTTTTCACGACTTCGTCTGCTTGGAGCAGTAGTAGTTTTTCTCTTAATTCTTCAGGAATGGTGCGCAATATATCTGGGTGATTTGAACAGAACTTCCTTAGCTCGAAATTTCCACTTTTTAGAAGTGCCACTAACTCCTCTCTTAGTTTGATGGTATCATCAATGGAGTCTGTTCCAGTTAGGATGTCATCAACATAAGTATCAGTTCGTATGACCTTAGCTACTCGAGGAAAGTTGTCGACTTCCAAAAGCGCTAATTGATTAAGACACCTTGTAGCGAGAAAAGGTGCTGAAGCCGTGCCATATGTCACTGTTTCGAGCTGGTATGTCTGAAGAGGCCTGTCTTTGTGCTCGCGCCAGAGAATAAGTTGATATTTTCTTTGCTCGGGATCCACTTGAATTTGCCGATACATCTTGCATATATCTGCGGTAATCACATATTTGTGCATTCTAAATCTTATTAGAATGGAGAACAAGTCTGATTGTACAGTTGGTCCAATCTTGAGGATGTCGTTGAGAGATTTGCCAGTTGTAGTCTTAGCTGACGCATCGAACACTACACGGAGTTTCGTGCTCGAACTCTCAGGTTTAACAACGCAGTGATGTGGTAAGTAATAATTCTCGGATGGGATGAGTTCCTTGTGTATTGCTTGCATGTGCCCCAGGTGCTCGTATTCTCGCATGAAGGCCTGATATTGACGTTTAAGCTCTTGATTTTTTGTCTAATTTGCGTTCTAGACAATAGAATCGTTTTGTTGCCATCTCAATTGAGGATCCCAACTTGTGTGGTGGCTCGCGAAATGGTAGCTGAACAATGAGTTGACCTGATGGAGAACGTTGAAATGTCTCTTGAAAGTGCCGCTCGCATTCGTATTCTTCCTTTGTCATCCGGTTTGATGGTGCATCATGTTGGTCTAATGCCCAAAATTTTACTAATTGTTTCTCCAAAGATGCTACTGAAGGCTGAGTTACAATACTGCATTGGAAGCGACTGATAACGACGTATTTGGTGTTCTCCCTGCTACAATCCAGCCCAAGCGGGTGTTTTGTAGGAGAGGCAGATTGTTGGATACTCTAATCTGGGCACCTTGTAAGAGATCATAGTACAAGTCAGCTCCTATCAGCATGTCGATTGCTTGAAGCTGATAGAAATCGGGATCTGCCAACTGGATGTTGGCTGGAATTTCCCAGTTTGAGGTACACACATATGTTGCTGGCTGATATTCGCTGATCTTCGGCAGTACAACAGCTGTAAGTGCTGTTGTAAAATCATTTGCTCTAGAGTGTAAGGCTAATTTAGTCTCGTGTTTGGCAATGGTTTCGTGTCCACCGATGCCAATAATCGGAATGCTAATTTTGTGTCTTTTTAAACCCAGCAGTTGAACAAAACTGTCCCGGATAAAATGTAATTGAGACGCTGAATCAAGTAGTATTCCACATGGCACCAGAGCTCCTGTTGCATTGACGATGTCCACTACAGCTGTTGCCAGTAAGACTTGTGATTTGGCTGATGCCTTAAGACTGGTGGAGATTTGATCGAAGTTTGCTGTATTAATTTTGAAGGATTGTATGATTGGGCTTGGCGGTCTCTTGCTTGTCGCGGCATGAATTGTGAAGCAGACTGTTGTGTCTGCCCCTGCAATGGGTGCAATCTCCTGAAGTACATCCTTGAATCTGATGTCCAGGTTTCAGGCAGTTAGGGCATAGCTTGAATTGCTTCACCAGCTGGAACTTATTGTCAAGTGATGAATTCAGGAACTTGTTGCATCTGTAAATTTTATGCTCTGCTTTACAGACGGGACACTGGGTTCTTGGCGTTGATGTCACAAATGTAACAGGCCTTTTGCGCTCGTCTTTCGTATGCATTGCCTCCAACATCTGAAATCTGGATTCTAAGAACTTGAAGAAGTCATCTACGTTTTGGATTTCACGAGGACGCTGGAGAGATTGTTCGTACAATTTCCGGGATTCTTTGTCTAGCTTCTGAAGTAATATATATAAATATGCAATTCCATTCTTTGATCTTAACCCCCATGTTCTGCAGTGATAGAACTGTCAACGTACTTTGTGACAGCAGTTCATTTAGAAGTGCAGTTATTATACTTCTTGAGTTATTGTACCTGTCTGTCAGTATCTTCCAAGCCACGGTGTAGTTTTGTTCCGTGGCTTGTAGAAGTCTTATCAACCGGGATGGTTCACCGGTAGGATGAGCTTTCCGGTAGTACATTTTTTCTGCTCCGCTTATAAACTGATGATGTATTAGCTGAGTGAAAATATCCATAAATGGTTTCCATTGTGTATTCGTCCCATCGAAGTTCGGAAGAGCTATCTTAGGAAGCTTTACATTCATGCCATTACTACACATTATGGATTGTTCATCTAGTCTTTCCTGTAGTTCAATCGCCAGGTTTTGATACTTATCTTCAATGCTTCTATATTCTATTGTGCCTTCGAAGAGTCGAGCAATTCTGCTATTACTTCTTGATGGAGGCAAGTTATTTGAGCCCAGTAGTCATTGATCGACTTAAGCTTCTGATTATAGTTGTTGAGTTTATTAAGTACTCTTCTAGTACTCTCATCTGAGCACCTTTTGATCTGGAACACTGCACGGTTACTGAGATTACGTGCCTTCAAGATGATTGGGCGTTTACTTAATTGTCCCGAGATAGGTAGAACAGCGATGCGTATGGAGCAGCTTACTAGCCTTACTCCCAGTGCGGTTCAATGGAGCAGCTTATTAGCTTTACTCCTAGTATAGATGCACGGAGCAGCTTACTAGCTTTACTCCAAGTATAGATGAACGGAGCAGCTTACTAGCTTTACTCCAGGTAAATGAAACAACTTGTGTTCTGTTGCTACTCACTAACCAACTCACTTACTCACTTCTTTATTCAAAATCACAGTTTATTTATACAATTTTCCACTTAATACTATTGTTATTTTATTATTACGCTAAGCTAATTTCATCACAGCATTTATTCGTATATAATTAGTATTTCCGTAAAGTGTTTCTTTGTGGCATTCATAAATTAATTTCCGCAAAGCTTTTGCCGGTTTGTTGTTGTTACATCACGGCATTCATCGCTTTCATATGTACATACATAAATACTTCCGCAGACCGTTCGCCGCTTTGCTGCTATTATGACACCATCGTGAACCATTGTTTCGTTCACCTGAGATCTACCGCTGGCGCAAGGTTATCAAATTGCATCGTGTGAATTCTTGCGCGCAGGGGATTGTGTCACTGCCTTCACTTGTCTCTTTATGTGATTAAGAAATTGGTGTAGGTCAGTAGCGAGTGACTTTACTGAACTTGCAAATATGTTTGTAGAATTATGTTTATACTTGCAGCTGGGAATTATAATTTTCCATGCAATGAGAATGCTGTAGGTATGTACATATCTACATGTTTGCATTTCTTTATTGATGAATGAATTTTAGAATTCTGCGTGAAGCGAAATCGATTCAGAGATGCATGTATGTATGTATATACATGTTTAATTGATGCCAATGGATGCTCTGTATGTAACATAGTAAGCCCTTGAACGAGGTGCATTAAACTCTTCTCTAATTGAGTTTATCAATCTGTCCAACGCCTTTATTGTTGCGGCGTGCATCCTTAGAGTCTTGGCTGAGTCATTTTGATTAGCGTCAGTGGGTGTGGCCGCTGGAGCACTTGACTGTGATGCATCCGCGGGACACTCCCTCAGTCTCTGGTCTATTTTACCTAGGAAGTCCTTGCAGATTTCTTGGACTTGTGTATGGTATGCTTGTGTGAAGTACGCATGATCTGGATGTACTTGCTGGATGCATTCTAGCTCTTGATGCCTTTTATTGAATTGAATGATGAATTCATTCAGGGATGTCTGGTACTTCAAAGTGCCCTCCTTGCTTCTACGCTCAATCCTCTCCTTTTTAAAGTTATCGAAGAGTTGGTTGATGGCACGGCCAAGCTCTGATTTAGCTGACGCGAGTGCTACGATATCTGTCATTTGGCACACAAAACAAACTTATCGTGTGAATCGTAGAATGGTGAGCTGATTGTGGTTGCTTATGGATGCAAGCGGAGTCCGGATACTGCTGGCTATTGTGTCGCCTGTTGATACAAAGTGAGCTCCTGAGCTATTTCTTGATGTACTCTTTTGCTGTAAGTAGCCACCACAACGGAAGATCTAGCTTCTTAAAAAGCGACTGCTGAACTCTGGAATGCCAAAGCGAATGTCGACTGCAAGAAGGTGCTACTGCGTGACACAGTATACTACTTATGTAGTAATTACTTCAACTTGCTGGAGCTGCAAATGAAATCCGGGTGCTGTTGGCTACTGTGTCGCCTGTTGACACAAGGTAAGCTCCTGTAGTATTCCTTGATTTATCCTTCGCCTGTAAGTTGGCACGAAGGAAGATCCAGCTTCTTAAGAAAGCGAGATTTGACTATTGAACTCTCAAATGGATGCCAAAGGAGAGTCTGCACTGCTTGTGGTGCGTGATATAGCACTACTTATGTTACACAAGTAGCGATTAATATCACGTCGGGGTCACCAGTTTTGTTTGAGCCGTGAAGGATTCCTACACAATTCAGATTTGGTTGGCTTAAGAAGGCTTCCTAATTAAACCCAAACAACAGAACAACGCTTTCATTTACTAAAAACTTTATTCTAAAATTCTATTTACAAAGCTCGATATTTATATACAAAATTTAATATGACAAATATGCAGAATCAACAAATTCAATTTAATAAATTTAATTGGCAACAAATTTCATGCGTGAAATTCGATCTCACGAAATTTTCATTTGTCTGCAGGTGTTGCTGATGCAGCAAAAGTGCATGAAATTTACCTAATTAAATTGAATTTGTGCTGCATTTTTTTTCCTTCAATAAAAGTTATTGAGTGCTGAATTTGCTGATTGTTTTTTTTTAATGTTTAATGCTTAAACAGCTACTAAACAGCTTTTTCCTTCTTTCGCCTCTTTAGGCTTGGGAAAAACATCTTTGGTCACTCACAAGATCGAGACGAATGACGCAACTCCGATAAAACAACGTTTTTATCCGATATCACCGCCAGTACACAGTTTGATGGATGCTGAATTAAGACTGCTATCGCTGGGTGTGATAGAGGAGAGCCAGAGTCCTTGGAGCTCTCCAGTTGTACTAGTGAGGAAGCCTGGAAAGGTCCGGCTTTGTTTTGACGCCAGGAAAGTCAACTCTGTTACTAAGACGAACAGTTATCCGCCGCCGCAGATAGAGGCGCTTCTGAGTCGACTTCCTCCTGCAAACTACATTTCGAGTCTGAACTTGAAAGACGCATTCTGGCAGATCCCACTAGACGCTGATTCCAGAGAGAAGACCGCTTTTACTGTACCTGGTCACCCTCTCTATCAGTACACAGTGATGCCATTCGGCTTATGCAACGCTCCACAAACTATGTGCCGCCTTATGGATAAAGTCATTCCATTCGATCTTCGTGAAAATGTTCTCGCCTACTTAGACGATTTGCTAATTCTGTCATCAGACTTTGACTCTCATCTCACGCTGCTAGCCCATGTACCGGATTGTTTGAGGAAAGCTGGCCTCACTATCAACGTTGAGAAAAGTAAGTTTTGCAGTAAGGAGCCTAAATACTTGGATTTTATTATCGGGAAAGGACGAATCAGGACTGACCCAGATAAGATCTCAGCCATAGTTGACTATTCGTCACCTAAAACTGTTCGGCAAGCTCGACGCCTACTAGGTATGGCGGGATGGTATCGACGGTTCATTCCGAACAATGCTGATTTAACTGCCTCCATCACAGACACTCTGAAGAATCCTAGTCAGTTCCAATGGACACCCGAAGCCCAGACGTCTCTAGAGCCGTTGAAGCAAAAACTTACCTCTGCTCCGTTGTTAGTGAGCCCGGATTTCACCAAGCCGTTCGTTATACAGTGCGATGCGAGCCAACAAGGTTGTTGAACTGAATTCCTTTCCCGTATCTCGCTCTTGAGACTTCGATTAGTTTTCTTGATATGTATTGAGCCAATAGCCTACGTCTCGAAAAATTTTAACTCAGCACAATGAAATTACACCGTCATCACAGAGCAAGAATGCTTAGCTGCAATCTTGAGCGTACAGAAGTTCCGGTCCTTCATAGAACTTATGCCGTGTAAGATAGTGAATGATCATGCGAGCTTAAAATGGCTGATGTCTCAGAAGGACCTCAGCGGTAGACTTGCTGGGTGGAGTTTTAAACTCAAGTATTTATCTGCTTCCCTTGACATTTCCTTAGCAGGTACATGCTCTATATGTCCCAGTTGTTCATATTCACGCATGAATGATATATACGCTTGTTTGTAGTCAGAACCTCTAGAAAAGCGTCGCTCTACTGATCGTAAACGAGCAATTGCATTTTGTAGAGAGTTACCAAGGTGCTGCTTGTATTTCTTGAATGGAATTGAAACTACATATCGGCCACTTTCTTCACGACAGAATGTTGCTTTAAACTGAGTCTCAGCCAGTGCTTCTTCTTTACTAATGGTGACAGTTGAAGTGGGTAGCTCCTCTATGGTCCAAAACCGTTGCAAAGTTTTATCAAGGTTGGTGAAAACTGCCGTGTTCATGCTGTGCACTAAAGATTGCCTTGCAAGTAATTATCCAGCCAAAAACTGTCTCTTGAGCAATAAGAACTCCCATGTCATTATACAATTTTCCTGCTCTAAGTACTTCGAAGAATTTGTCAGCCCCTAGCAGTATGTCAATGGGTGAGGACTGGTGAAAACTAGGATCTGCTAGATTTAATTCCTTAATATTGACGTATTCAATTGTT
Organism: Dioctria linearis; assembly: GCA_963930735.1. NCBI lineage: Eukaryota > Metazoa > Arthropoda > Insecta > Diptera > Asilidae > Dioctria > Dioctria linearis. The sequence goes on along the minus strand of OZ005740.1, from coordinate 146,507,135 downwards.
TCTATTGGTTTGGACAGAATGTAGGATGACAAATTGCTTATTATGAATGCCATTACTTCAATTAGTCGAGAGTTTTGGCAGCGTGGGAAGAGATTTTTCCCTTGGTAATTCCAACGTTGGTAGAGGATAGATAGTCCGCTAAGCGATAATCGTGCGCCTCCTTTTCTCAGGCCCAACCGGTCTGCGCATGATTGGGAAATAAGAGAAATTTGGGAACTAGAATCTAATAGTAATCGACAGATTTGATAATTCCCTTTACCATCTCTAACGTAACAAACAGCTGAGGGCAAAAGAGCAATTGCCGATGTGTTATTACAATAACTTGACAGCTTGTCTGCGTAAGTCGTAAAAGATGCCAGCTTAGAATCTTGCGGTGGTGACAAGGAGGCAGTTAATGATTCCTTGAATGAAAAGATTTCTTTTAAGGTTACAAACTGGTGGTGTTGAGATGTTTTCTACGTTGATTAGAGAATTTGAGTTGATTGAAGAGATTGGGTTGATTGCAAAGTTGTTGATAGGAGTATCAATGTTGAGGGAAGAATTGAAGTTGCCAGAAGAATCATTCACAACTGTGGAATTGATTGGCGTTGGCTTCTGGCACAATTTGAAACTTGAGCTGTGTAGCAACCAATGGCGGTTACCCTTACACTGCTGACAACGTATCTTTGGCCAACAATTCTTGACTGAATGGTTACAGCCCAAACATCGAAAGCAGAGCGATTTAGAAACAACAAATGATTTTCTGTCCTGCAAGGTAGTAGCCTTAAACTCGGGGCATTGATAGATTAAATGATTTCTTGTGCACTTGGGACACGTTTCTTGCGTTGTTGACACTGAACTGTGGAGTATTTTTACTGTTTGCGACGATTTTTTCCCACCGACCATTATTGCTTCTAAGATGTCACATCTCTTGTTCAGAAACTTTAAAAATTCCTCAAATGAAGGAAAATTCTTTTCAGAGGTTTCCTGTGACCATAGTTCTCTGGTTTCCAAATCAAGTTTCGATAAGGCTATATGTATGAGCCAAGGATCACGTTTTTCAGCATTGACACCTAAAGGCCTTAAGCCGCGAATGACCTCATCAAGCGTATCTGTAAGGTTTCGCAACGATTTTGCAGTGACAGTAGCTACCGTGGATTGATCCAGAAAGGTTTTGATAAAAGACGTGGCTATATGTCAAATCGCTCCTTAAGTTTGTTCTATGCCTCAGACACCGTTAAACGCCGTATCAATGCTGCTATCCCTTAATAGCCCTTTCAAGTACTGAAACTTTTGAGATCCACTAAGTGAATCATTTGCGTTAATAGAAGAATCAAAAAGATCCTTAAATGAAGGCATTCCTTTTAGTCACCAGCGAAGGACGGAATATTTAACTTGGGAAGTCGAGCGAATTGAGAGTTGTTCTGAGATCGATCCAGGCCTTGAAACATGGACTGTTGTGTTAGCAATAATTGGTTCATGGTCGAATTTAAATCGTTGTTAGGGGCAGCATGTTGTTGATGTGCATGTTTTCGATCATTTTGAGCGCGTAAGAGTATAGATTTTATGTCGAAATATATATGTTCCATTTCTACTATTTCAGAAACTTCTGGATCAATAAGAAGTAAACAATCTTCAATTGAGCAAAATTCCTTCCAACTTTCTTCTAATTTTTGCAGTCCAACTGTAATTGTTTCTAAAGCATTTACAGAAGTAATATTATCTGAAAAGGCTTTTAAACGCGTAAGAGTACCCTTGACTCCGACTCTGAATTAACGTGTTCTTATCTTCTTCCTTTATTTTATAAGAAATGTTGTTAACACCGTAAGACGCTGTAAATTCTCATGCCTTGTAGAAAGTTTCAGTTAAACCAATCGAAACGGGAAGTTTCAGATAGAGAAGGTTAAATGAGTCTATGGTCTGTTTACCCTCTAGTTTGTTAGCGCTTTGATTCTTGCACTATTATACACGCCATATGAATGTATCTTTAATCTGTTGATTGAAGAGGAAATTTCCCGGGTTGTGGCACCAGAATGTTGAACTGAATTCCTTTCCCGTGTCTCGCTCTTGAGACTTCGATTAGTTTTCTTGATATGTATTGAGCCTTCAGCACGTAGAAGGTTAGAAATAGAAATAGAAATAGAAATATTTATTTAGGAATACTGTACACAAGAATTTATAATCTTTTTTCGTACATTAGATTTAAAGGTGCTAGAGATCGAGTTTTCAAGGGTAACAGAAGAAAGAAATATACACAAACAATTTTTCTAAATTATAAAACAAGTTAAAAAAAAAATTTAAATATAATAAGGGCTACTATAAGAACTTAGTTTCCTTTCAGAGCTAAATTTAAAAATTTACCGTAAATGCTGCTGTGGAGATCATGAGTATCATTCATAATAGCAAAAGAGTAATAAATATTATAATACAAGTATTTCCATGTGCCGCCCAAATACCCCGACAGTGCCTGCAGTTTGGACATTCAAGGGAAGGTTATTCCATAGACGGGCAATTTGGACAAGATAAGAACCCTCCATGTAAGATTTATAGAAACTTTGAAGCAATATATTCCTATTACGTCGTGATAGTGTGAACTGGAAAAATTCACGTAAGTATCTAGATCGATCACAATTAATTAGATTATATAAGAAAACTAGAGCACGTCGACGCAAGTAGGGAAACAGTGGACAGCCAAGAACTCGAGATCTAAATGGCGAGACATGGTCAAACCTGCGAAGTCCATAAACAAAGCGGATGCAGTCGTTGAAAGCTACTTCCATCTTACGGGCACAGCAACTATCCAGTTTAGGAAAAATAACACTGCCATAAGTGAAGTGAGGTACAATTAAAGTTTTAATTAATCTGAGGCGATTTTCAGTGGATATGATACTCGCTGAGAGCCAGAGACTACGCAGCCCTGCATAAACTTTTCTGATAATGCTGTTAACGTAGTCGCAACACTTCATTTCGCTATTTAAAATAATACCAAGAGTAGTGACTTTATTCAGCATAGGCAGCGAAACGTTGTTTATAACTACAGGTGGTATATCAGAAGAATTCAATTTTTGATTGTAGAAATAAATACAGTGAGACTTGATAGGATTTAAAACCAACTGATTATTCCTCGACCAGACATTGATTCTGTTGAAATCACAGTTCATTCGATCAATGCAGTCTTCTAAGAGCCCAATAGGTCTATTGAGATATAACTGGACATCGTCCGCATATAAATAGATACTCACATCCTGGAAAATGTCAGGCAAGTCATTTATAAACAGACTGAAGAGCAAAGGACCCAATATAGAACCTTGAGGGACCCCACTTATTAGTGGTAGTGCAGTAGACAATAATTCGTTGGCTTTGACTCGCTGTTTACGATCGGTCAGAAAGTTGTTAATTAAAGCAACGGCTGAATTGCTAAAATTGAATGAGCTAGCTAGTTTATCGAGGAGGATAAAATGGTCTCGGTCTAGAGCGCTTCTTATGTCAGAAGTTACTTTCAACACAGCTGTCTCACAGCTGTGAAATCGCCGGAATCCCGATTGTCAAACCGTCAGAAAATCACCCCGGTCGAGATATTCAAATATCTGTTTATACATAAGCTTTTCAAATACTTTGGATATAAAGCACAAAATACTGATTGGGCGAAAATCCGCTGCAGATTCCGGAGAGGATTTTTTCGGAATGGGCGTGACGGTTGCAAACTTCCAAGCACTGGGAAAAGACGATGACGTCAAACACGAATTGATTATATGTAGCATATACTTTCCGATAAATGGTAACAAAACCTTAATGAACCGTGGTGGTAAGTTATCAGGTCCAGTAGCTTCAGATTTGATTGAGGATATAGCAGCGAGAAGTTCACTATAATCGACTCCTCTAAAAGAAAAGGTATTGCTATTATTATTGGACAGAGACAAAGATCTTGTTGAATTACCTATGCTGGGAGTGGAATTACTTAGCTCAGTGGGCGCAGCATTGAATGATATAAAGAATATGTTTAGTTCTTCAGGGTCGAGATCAATTTTAGAATTATAATTACTGCCTTTGACGGCCCCAGCTTCTCTTAAATTTCGCCACAGCGTCTTTGAGCTAATATTTAGGTTAAATTTGGAGCTGAAATATTGGCGCTTTGCTCGTCGATCTTCCGCGGTTGCCCTATTTCGAGCAGCTGTGTATAGAGATCGCGCTTCATCAGTCCGCAGCCGCCTATAGCGATGATACAAATATTCACGTTCGGTAATGAGAGATCGAACTCTTGGCGAGAACCAGGGACAACCATCAATGGGTATATATTTTCTTTTGATTGGGACAAATTTTTCAAAGAGGTAGTTAATAAGGGATGAGAAAATTTGTACTTGACCGTCGACTGATTCGCAGCAAAAGATTTCATTCCACGGCAGATGCAAGCATTCATCAAATAAACGATGTTCATCAATATTTTTGTAGTTACGATATGTATACCTAATAATAGAGGGTGCGTGAACTACAGGAAAGTCATAACTTAAGAAGAGAATATCGTGATCCAGGGTGCGGGGGGGGGGGGGTTAATTTGGTTGTGTGAAATTACTTTATTCGAATCTGTAACCATGAGTAGGTCAAGTAATGAGTCGTGGCCCAATATTCAATTCGGTGGGGTTGTGACATCATGACTTAACTAGCAGCAGGTGTACGACTAATTAAGCAGTTTGCAGTATCTAAGCATTTTACTTCGCACGGTTAAATGCTTGGCGATTGCGAATTGTTTATTAAAAAACTGTCGCATCCACTGCTGTTGTAATTAAGCATTAAGCCAGGGTTAAGTAATTCACTTCGCATAGTGAAATGCTCAGCTGGGCTTACTGTTTGTTTACTAACAGTATTGGGGTCTCCAGCTGACGGCAGTGACTGATGTAATGCTTTGCGATTAATTGCAAGGTATTGCACTGGTCACTGGGTCAGAGTCGCTTCCGCCTGTAATGATTTTAACAGGTGACCCGACTTGCGAGTGGATCAGGTTACTCAGTTGTGTTTTTGGCGATTAGGAGTTAAGAGCTATAAGTGTGAATCAGAAGCTCGAGTTATATTAGATATTATTCGAAGTAGTTTTATTGAATAAAGTTTTTTTTTTATGTGGATTACGCGAGTGTTTTGCTGGGGACACGACAATTTGGCGCAGCCGGTGAAACTAAGGTAAGAAATGTGATGATTTCTTACTGTGGTGTTTTTTTTGTATTGTTTTATTTACGAGTAAAAAATTTAAAACTTTTGGTATTTTTATTTTTGTTTTTGAAAAAAAAATCTGTTTAATTTAATTTACTTTTCAGGTTAAAATTAAGAAGTGTTAAATTAAGTTTATTAAGTTGGATCTTTCAGCCTAAAGATACTATTGTAATGCTGAGTGTGAGTTTTGGTGTTAAGCGTTAATAGTTATGGGCGTTTGAAAGTTTTCTCGTGTGCTAGGTGAGCAATTTAAAATATAAGTAGTTATTTCATCGGGGTTTTTCTTTTTAAAAATTTGGACTTTGTTTTGTTAGCGACGGTTTTGCGCATATTTTTCGTGATCGTATACATTATTATTCTAATCATTGATCTTCATGTTTGTTTTGTGATGATTTTATATTCTCTTCATTGTTTTTGTGTTGCGAATGAATCAGTGGAATTTTCGTATAAAGTGGAATTTTCGTATAAAGTAAATAATGTAAAACTAGTTGATAAGAAATGATAACTTTTGTTGTGTTAAGTAAGTTAAAGTAAGTCATTATTGAAAATATTTAGAGCCACACCCAAGTAAATCTATTCTCTGTTTTTTTTTTATATGGAGAAAATGGATAAAAGTAAGAAAATCATAACTTTTTTGTAGCTTGTTTTGTTGGAAGAGATTGTTTTTTTTTTGCTAAGCTCTTAGTGGTCTAATTCTCTCTCGTTTTTATTAACAAATATATTTTTTAATACATGTTACAACAAAGAGAAGTGTTAAATTATTTGATGTGAAGATAAAGCAAAAAGTGTGTGAGTCAGTGAGTGGCGTATAATTGTGAAATATCATGTGCGATTTTATATTATAAGAAACTAAGTATTGAATGTTTCTTATAAAAAATAAACCAAACTTAATGCGCTAAATCCATGGATGTAGGTAAACAAAGTGCACTCTCCTTCCTGTTATCAAAAAACACAATTCAATAAAGGAAAAAATAAATATATATATATCTAAAAAAAAAAAAAAAAAAAAAACTCAGAATATACATACCTACCTACATATAGATTAGATAACAAAAGGTAGGGGAATATATGTGTTTATGTATTTATTTGGCCAAGAAAGTGAGTTATGGTGATTTTCCGATAAATTTAAAATTTTTGCTGAAAGTGAAAGTTAAGTAGTGTTGACAGGGATCCCACGGTGTGAAAATTTTAGGTATGCATGTAGTCATGATGAGTTATATGAACATATTCTTGGAATTTTAAAAATTCACTGGCCTTTTGCCGATATTGGTTAAGTGCAAATATATAGTCTTTGCAATTGTTGTCAAATGGAATCTCTGATTATTTTTTTTATTTTTATGGTAATAAATTTAGATAAAGGGCTTTTCTCGTTTCCACTTCATTTTGATAGGTTTAGTTCCTCTTTCTTGGTGTGCTAAGTAGTGTTGCAAGAGAATGCTGCTAGTCTTACCATATTTCAGCTAAAAAAAAAAAAATTACACTTACACATGTTGCTACAATCCCTGAGACAGAGTATATATCATTATTAATTTTCTACAACATTAAGGCAAGTGGTTCAAAATCTTTTGAACCATTTAGAGGTTCTTTTTGTGTATTGTATGGTAATAATAAGTATTTCTGTTTCGTGCCGGTTTTGCGAGGTATCGTTGGGGTTTGTTGAATTCCTATAGCTCTAACGTGATTCCACTAAGTGGATCTAAAAAATTTAATTCTTTTAAAGTTGTCGGTAAAGTACGGCCACCGTGCCAAAATGCAGTTAGTTACACTCTGTTTTAAAATTTTATGCGCTTTTACTTAAATTGGGAATACATTTAATAAGTATTCGAGTACTCGCGAAGAATCTTTCTGGATTAAAAGTCTTTGTCAGATTTATGTTGGAGCATATGTACGTACGTTTTAGGTAATTCAGTAAGATACAAAAGCGCTGATAGGTATGATCAATGAGAGGCGGTAAGAAGTATATTTCGCGTACCTGTTAATGTCGGTGTTAAGAGTGCTAAGTGATAAGTGACAAGTGTAGTGGTTATAATGGAAATATGTGCGTGAGGTATAACAGTCTCACAGTCCTAAATGTCAACAGGAAGAAGCAATATCTTAACTAGGGAGGAATTGTCACGCTTTCAGGCCCAGGAAAGGGAGTTAGAGATAAAAGCACAGGAACTGAAGGAAGGCCAAGCAATATTGCGGAATTACGAGCAGGACTGGGAATATATTGGGGAACATATAACGGCAGAGTTACAGAAACGGTGGACAAGAGAGGAAGAGAAGGAATTGTTAAAGAAACTGAATGAGAGTGCTAAAAGCAGTACAAAGGGCGAAGCTTTAGACCTATTGGTAACAGCAGCATTCGAAATTATCCAGAGCCGTGAAGTAGAAGCAGAGCAAGAATTGGAAGAAATCCAAAAAGAGAAGAAAGGGCTGATAAAGAAAATAGATTCACTAAAGGCACAGTTAAGAGAGGCTTAGGAAACTACAGCGGGGTTAGAGGAAGAGTTGGGGCTCGAGCGATCTTCACAGAGAAAACCGATTCAAGAGGGTAATAAGGTGAGTACGAGTAAAGGGTTCAGGCCAAGGAAATTGTTATTTTGGGAACAGCATAAAGAACCAGAAGAAAATTTAGAAAGAGAGCTAATCAGAAGAAAGAAGCAGGAAGTAGCGCCGAGTGGAAAAGTAAGAACAGAGCAGAACCAGATAAGGCCAGAGGAAAGAAACTTCACAGGGCAAGACAACATGGCAGACGTGCATGAAAAAGTGATGGATCTAGTATCCAAGTATGTACCTATACTATCTGGCGAAAGATCGTCCAAACTGGCGAAGGAAGTGTATCGCTTTCTGAGCTGCAGTAAGGATCTACACGATAGACTGACAGAGGAGGAGCAGAAGATTTTTATCAGGTGCATAAAGTATCGCCTAACGGACGATGCGTACTACTTGGTAAGCTCACAGGAACCAAAAGATTTTGATGCTTTACAGCAAGTAATCAATTCGGCCTACATACCAAAAAAATCGTTTAGCGAATTGCGAACGGAAATGCTGGCATGCAGGCAGAGGCCTGGTGAGGATATCAGGGAGTTCGCAGACCGGATGAAGGAATTGCTCGACCAAATAAAAGCGGCGGTCTCAGCGAAATACCCAGGAGGTGATACAGGATTGATAGCAGAATTAGAGGCAGATGCAGTAGCGACATTTAAAGCTGGCGTTAGGAGTAAACCTACTCAAGTATACCTCACTGGACGGAAATTCGATTCGCTAGAAGGAGTACAAGAGGAAGCTACATACTATGAAAAAGATGCACAAAGGCTCCAAGTAAGAGACCCAGAAGTGGTACAGGCAGGTTGGAGGTCTAACTCATTAGGTACGCAAAACAGTTGGGGAGCAGGCGAGGCCGGCCCCAATCGAGTTCAGCGACCACAAAGACCAATTTATTCCACTGCTAGGCCAGTATCACCCATAAGATACCAAGGGCCGGCAGCCAGGGTAACCCCACCGAGAACCATTCATTGCTTTAAATGTGGACAACGGGGTCACATTGCGAAAGAATGTAGGACACAGCCCCCTTACTGCACCAAGTGCAACAGCTATGGTCATGAGGTAGCGGGCTGTAGGAAACAGCAGGTACGTTTCGCAAATACTGCGGTAGGTAGTCCAGGTGAATGTATTCAGCCCGTATCGGGAGTTCTCTATTGTCAATTCTGTAGGACATGTGATCACTATACAGAAAACTGCCTCAGAAAGTACCTAGCAGAACGCGCTGACCAACTGGAGGGAAACGGGGAGCGGCAGCTGGGGAATTCGTCCACAGCTGTCTTCCATTAACAAACTCCAGAGACACATCGCCGAGGGGGGATGATATTTCAGTAGACTTAAGTTTATTGAATAATTGTAGCATCACAGTTGAAGCAGACATAGGGTTAACAGGTAAGTTAAATCTTTTGGTTGAGACCGGGTCCACATGTAATTTAATAAAATTTAATAAGATAAAAAAAAACACGTTTATTCAGCCTCAACGAACTATTACTATTGGGGGTTTATTTGGGGCTCAAGGAAAGTCCGTAGGGGTTTGTCAATCCAAGTTATGTATAGATACTGAAGAGCATGCTTGCGAGTTCAATGTAATTTATGACACAGACTCAATACCAGCTGACGGAATACTGGGTATTGAATTTCTTAAGGATAGAGCTATCATCGACTGCATCAACCAAAAACTATCAATACGGAATGTAAAAAGGAACAAGGAGGAGAAGCCTCTTTTTGCGAATGTAACAGGAAAAGAAAGTATTAACGTAGTGACATTGGCCAAAGCTTGTCAAAGAAGCGTTAGTCAATCGAGTAACAAAAATCCTCGAGAAATCTCAACAGAAACAGTGAAACAGAGCATTAAAGAGAGAATTACAGAGCTAAAGGACATTATTGGTAAAGCGATGGCAGCCTCAGACAGCATAGACCGGTATCTAACACAGATAAACAAGAGAAACGAGAGAGTGAAAAAGATGACGGAAGGCCTTGCCCAAAAACAATCCCAGCAGAAAAACGAGATGAAGGTCACCCGGGATGCAAAGGCGCTGAAACATGAACACAGGCGGGGAAATACTTTGACCGCAACCCTTCATACGGAGGCTGGTCAACTAGATGATCGCCTGGTAAGGGATGAGTTCATAACATGGCCTACAGGCATGTGGGGTGAAGAGCAGGTGAGAGTAGCTGTTGAACGGGAAAACGAGCTAGGGCATCCTCGCACGGAAGTCCAGCTCAATAATCCCCGGATGAAAGCTTCTGCACTTGTTCTTGAACGCGAGAGCACGAGTGGACCAATAATACGCTTGAAACCCAGAACAGAGCAACTGGTGAGAATCCCAGTTGAGAGTGAGGCTGAAATGCTATGTATGGCCGAAGAAATATGTCCTGGAGTGTATTGCGGAAATACAATGATCAGGCCTAAGAATGGACAAGCCTTTGTGGGAATCATAAATGCTAGGACTGAGGCCGTGGAGGTAAAAGATTTCAAACCAAAGTTAGAAGGACTGAACCGGTATTCAGTAGTACCACTAGCGGATAGTGAAGGGAAGTGTAATAAAAGGCAACAGCGACTAAAATTAATGAAACAATCACTGTTGTTGGGAGAAGATCTCAATCCAGAGGAGAGGACATCCGTGACTCAGCTCTGTTACGAATACAGTGACATTTTTCATTTGCCAGGAGACAAACTGACCTATACTCCAACAAAAACCTTTCAATTACCTCTAATGGCCAACACATGACCCATACATAGAAAGCAGTACCGAATGCCGGAAGCTCACAGAGAAGAGTGTAAAAAGCAACTCGAAAAATTGTTAGAGGATGACATAATAGAGCATAGTGATAGTCCATTTAATTTTCCAGTACTCCTGATACCCAAAAAGGGTACTGATGAAGCTGGGAATCGCAAGTATAGGTTGTGCGTAGACTTCCGTGAACTCAACAAGGTCTGTATCCCTTGTTCATATCCACTTCCGCGAATTGAGGATATTTTGGATCGACTAGGTCATTCTAGGTACTTTTCAACGTTAGATTTAGCTAACGGATATCATCAAGTACTAATCGATCCAGCAGATAGAGAGAAAACGGCTTTTAGTACCAATTTCAATCATTTTCATTATAAAAGATTGCCATTTGGGCTAAAGACAGCGCCTCCATTTTTTCAATCGCTCTTAAACAGCATATTAACAGGGTTACAGGGAGTAAAGTGTTTCGTGTATCTCGATGATGTTGTGATATTTGCAAAAAACTTAGACGAACACAACGATAAGTTAAGGCAAGTATTCCAACGTTTTCGGGATCATAACTTGAAACTACAACCTGCTAAATGTCAGTTTCTAAAAAAAGAAGTGGTGTATCTGGGTCATGTATGCTCGGAACAGGGAGTAAAGCCAGATCAACGTTTAGTGGAAGTCGTAAAGACATTTCCAAGGCCAAAGACAGTGCGACAGGTACAGTCTTTCCTGGGGCTAGCTAATTACTATCGGAAATTCGTCCCTAACTTCTCACTAATCATGGCTCCAATTAATAATTTATTACGGAAAAAGGTAAGGTTTGATTGGGGACCCAAATGTGATAAATCATTCACCCTGATAAAAGAGGCTCTCACTACGCCTCCATTATTAGCTTATCCGGATTTCACGAAGGAATTCACGTTACTGACGGATGCTAGTGGTGAATCCCTAGGGGCAGTTCTAGAGCAGGAAGGAAGGCCCATCAGTTACGCCAGTCGCACACTCAATCCGGCCGAGAGGAACTACTCGACAACTGAACGTGAGCTACTAGCCATAGTCTGGGCCGTAAGTAACTATAAATGTTATCTGTTGGGCAGGCATTTCAAAGTAATTACTGACCACCAACCTCTTCGGGGTGTTTTCAAGGTTAGAGATACGACGTCACGCATGGTACGATTTCATCAGAAATTGTCAGAGCATGATTTCGAGATTTTATATAAAAAGGGAAGGGAAAATGGCAATGCGGATGCTCTAAGCAGAATACCCCAAAGAATAACAGAAGCCAAATTCGAGGAGAGCGAAATGCATCCATGCCTAGCTATCACTCGGGCACAAGCTCGAAGAGAAGATTCCGGAGTAAATGATACATCACCTATGGAATCCGAAGAGGAATGGGGTGACCTCGATGAGGCAGAAGTAATAGCAGGAAAGGTGATGGGTGATCCGAACCCACAGCATATCACAGATCCAGATGAAGTTGAGCCGATCTTGAAGGACTTCCATGACTCTCGGTTTGGAGGACATCTCGGAAGAGATAAGACCTTAAAACGAGTAAAGCGCTTCTATCATTGGAAAGGGATGAAAAGGGATATCGCGAAGTATATTAGGCGCTGCCCGCAGTGTCAGAAAAATAAACACAGTCGAGCTACTAAGATGCCGTTGGTGATCACTTCAATCTCAAGCAAACCTTTTGAGAAGGTGTACGTCGATTTGGTGGGACCATTGCCGTTGAGTCACAATGGCAACAAATACATCTTATCCTTGGTGGATGATCTCACTAGGTTCGTCGACTTCGTAGCGATCCCGGATCAGGAAGCGAATACTGTGGCACGAGCACTGTTCGAGCAAATTCTCAGCCGATATACTCTACCAAAACAATTAGTTACTGATCAAGGAGCGAATTTTACAGGAGACGTGCTGAAGGCCCTCTGTAAGATGTTGAAAATAAAAAAATTACAGACTACTGCCTATCATCCGCAGTCAAATGCCGTAGAGAGACAGCATTCCACGTTAGCAAGCTATTTGAGAAGTTTTGTAGATCAAGACCCGCGGAATTGGGACGAATTCCTGCGGACGGCAGCTCATGCCTACAACAACTCGGTGCATTCGGGCACAAAATTGACACCAATGGAAACTTTATTCGGATTCGTCTCGGAAGTTCCCAGTAGCTTGCAGCGGAAGCCTGAACCGCTATACAATGCCGATAAATATCATAATGTGTTACGGTTTAAATTGCAAAAGGCATTCGAACTAGCAAAGCAAAACTTGATCAAAAGTAAATTGTCCGCCAAGAAGTACTATGATAGATCCGCGAGGGCGATAGAGGTGCATGTCGGTGAAAAGGTTCTGGTTAGGGACCCGGCTCGGGCGGGAAAACTGTCGTCAATCTTCAAGGGTCCTTATGAAGTAATTTACGTTCATAGCCCAGAGAATGTAACAATCCTTATCGGGAGAAAGCTCAAACGGGTTCACGTGAATCGGTTAAAAAAATTTGAATGATACTGTTATTTAGTAAATTTTGTTTTTATTTTACCTTACAGGTAAAGCAGCAGAATCGTACAAGAACGGACGAAATAAGAGACCTAGTGGCCCGATTCGGAGTCCGTTCAGGAGACGGACGCTAAAAGAAGCCCAGAAGAGCCGGCAAGGCATAAACATATATATTTGTAGAGGAAATTTAATATTGGAAGGAAAAGATCATTAATAAAAAAAAAAGAGAGAATTTAAAAAAAATAATAAATAAAAAAAAAAAAATAAAAAAAATAAAAAAAAACAGAGAGAAGTAAAAACAAAAAGGGTAAGAAAAAAAAGCGAGAATTAAAAAGAAACTAAAGTAAAGAGAGTAAGAAAAAAAAAAATAATATTAAAGTAAAGAATAAGAATTAAAGTAGCGAGAGAAAGAAGAAAAAAGAAAACATACTCATTGAAAGATTGGTAAATAAAAAGAAAAGTTAAGAAAAAGAAAAAAAAAGCAATTGGAAAGAGAAGTGTAAAAAAGAAAAGAACACTTATAAAAAAAAAAGGTAATTGAAAAAAAAAGGACGAAAGGTGGTAGAGAGAGAGAGAAGGAGGAAGTGGATAGATAGTAGAATAAACTAAATCTGTACCGTGATTTATTTTATTTTACTAAATAATAATAAAAATCGTACTAAATAAATTATATACAGAGTGGTTTCTTTTATTTTTGTATACTAGGTAGGATAAAATTAAGAAGGTTGTCATATAGTTAGTTGGGAGAAGTTAAGAAGCTGAATATGGAAGCAGTCGCCATAATCTTGTTGATGTTCATCAGTTTGTCATACGCTGGGCAGGCTGGCTACAATATAAAGCCCCTAATGCAGTCCGGAGTATTGTTCGAGCAAGTAGGAAAAGCAAACTTTTACACTAGGCATTGGACTATTCTATCCAAAGTAGAAATGCCGGACTTGGCGGTCGAGCTGGAGTTCGCAAACAATTGCAGCAAGCTGGTTATACAGCTCTGCACAAAAATCAACCACAGAGAGAGAGAACTCGGGAACAGATGTGAGCTAGCCACTAAGGAAATAGGAAGTTGGATGGCGAAGATTAGGAGACAGGATGATGAGTTGAAGCACCACACCCATGCGGAACCGACTCTTCGAAGGAAACGATCTTTCTTTGATGGTATAGGGTCCCTGTCAAAAACACTTTTCGGGACCATGGATCACGCAGATTCGGAAAATATCTACTCGGCTTTGAGGGATCTAGATGGAAAAGAAAACCGCACCTTCACCTTGCTTCAAGAGCAAACAACAGTGATGACATCGACGTTTAATCTATTCAATGCGTCGCCAGAATAGACATTCCTCAACCGGAGAGAGTGACTTTTGAACTGCACAAAGTATACACCATTCCCGCAGTAGTTGATGAGGACGGCTACCATGTATATGAGTTGGGAGCCGAATTTCTAGCAGCAAATAATCACGATCGCCAGTATGTCCTGCTAGACTATCAGCAATATGAGAAATGCCAACAACTGACAACCCTCGAAAATCATTTGCGTTTCCTGTGCCCACAGTTGGGACCAATCGTCACAGCCATTGGTGATAGCTGTGTACTCAACCTTTTTCGAAGTTTCAACGTCAACCCGCTGGCATGCAAGGAAAAAATTCTCCCAAAATGGAATAGTCTAGTCCGCATGATTACCCGAAATCACTGGTTGTTCGTGATGGCCGACAAGACGAAACTAGAGGTAAACTGCCGCGATACACCTACAGCGATTGGAGAACTATGTTCTACCGGAGTATTATCAATCGAGGAGCACTGCCACCTTCAGATCGGCGACCTTTTGATCACATCAGAGGACCACGCTCAGCGAAATATTAGTCTTTGGCAACCCTCATTTTCGGAATTACCATCATGGGATAGCGTGAGCACCAGAAATAGATCTACAAAGCCTATGGCTGATGGCGATCAAAATCGTAAGGTACGGCTGTTAGCTGCCGACAATGCCAACCAAGCCTGGAGAGATCATGCAGCCGAGATACAAAAAATAAATGAGGACATCACACGAGAGGAAATACATCGACAACAAAGTCAGCCCCACACCATCTATCTAGCCGCCACCTCAATAATTGGGCTGTTAAGTATTGCCAGTTTTATGTTAGTAGCAGGAGTTCTGATCCGCAGGAGATGTCGGAAGCAAAAACCAGTACCGGCTAGATCAAGCAGATTGTCGATATTGCCCATCACCCGGAGTTCAATAAAACCCACTGTAACAACAGGACAGCCTACCGAAGACAAGGAAACGAACGATGGCCTCCAAGTAATCGTGCCTACTACAGCAACATTGCCCACAGCAAACCTGCCTACGATAGTCGGAAAACAGCTGGTACAGCTAGCGTAGTAACAACTGTTGTAGGGTTAGATATTTTTGTTACACTAAGTGTTATATTGGGTAGGACAGTGGCAACCTTTAGATAGACGGAATCACTCTGAGTAATTAAACCAATATAAATATTGTATTCAAGTTAAGTGTAAGAATTGCTAGAAAAAAAAACATTTGTTCATTTGAAAAAAAAATTTGGAATTAGGTATAAAAATGTTTAAACGAAAGTAAATAGTGTAGTTATGTAATAGGATTAGATAAAACAAATATATGTAGTTAATGAAATCTAGAATCAATTTTTGTATAAGTAAACCTAATCCTAGAAATAATTGTACAGTTTTTATTTGTTATTATGGTAATACTATTTTTAGAAATATCAAAATTAGGGTTAAGAATATAATTAAATTGTAATTGAACAAAAAGATTGTTTGAAGAAGTAAATGAGATCACGAGAAAAGAAAAATAAAAATACATGTTGTTAAATTGGAACTGAATCAAGAGAAGTAGATATTGCTAAGATAAAACGTAGAAGATGTTAAAAAAAAAAACAATTATTGTATATATACGATAAAATGTACAATGTAGTTGAAATTAAACCGAGCACCCTGATCTAATTCCCCCTGGGAATTAGTCTTTCACAGGGGGGAGGAATGTCGTGGCCCAATATTCAATTCGGTGTGGTTGTGACATCATGACTTAACTAGCAGCAGGTGTACGACTAATTAAGCAGTTTGCAGTATCTAAGCATTTTACTTCGCACGGTTAAATGCTTGGCGATTGCGAATTGTTTATTAAAAAACTGTCGCATCCACTGCTGTTGTAATTAAGCATTAAGCCAGGGTTAAGTAATTCACTTCGCATAGTGAAATGCTCAGCTGGGCTTACTGTTTGTTTACTAACAGTATTGGGGTCTCCAGCTGACGGCAGTGACTGATGTAATGCTTTGCGATTAATTGCAAGGTATTGCACTGGTCACTGGGTCAGAGTCGCTTCCGCCTGTAATGATTTTAACAGGTGACCCGACTTGCGAGTGGATCAGGTTACTCAGTTGTGTTTTTGGCGATTAGGAGTTAAGAGCTATAAGTGTGAATCAGAAGCTCGAGTTATATTAGATATTATTCGAAGTAGTTTTATTGAATAAAGTTTTTTTTATGTGGATTACGCGAGTGTTTTGCTGGGGACACGACACCCTGCATTAAAGTACGTAGGAAAAGAATTAATCACATTTAGATTAAGGCATTGAACGAAATGTAAAAACCGATCTGATAAATTGTCTTGACGGCATAGGTTGACATTTAGATCTCCTCCTACAATAACATTAGCATAGATTTGGGACATACGTGACATGGAGTACTCAAATTCGCGAGCATTAATATCATCGAAAACCATTGGGGGGCAGTAAACTGCGCACACTAAGCATTTTTCGTTCCCAGATCCAACCTCTACACTGATAAATTCAATGGGCAAATCCATCGACAAAGAAACAGCCCTTGCTTTAAGACAATCCTTAATGTATATTGCCACACCGCCACCCAAACGATTCTTCCGATCATTTCTAAACAGGGTATATCCTGGGATAGCAAAGAAGGATGAAGGCAAATCGCTGTTTAACCACGTCTCGCCGATTAAAATCGCATGAACACTGGAGCCAGAAAATATATAGCGAATCTCGTCTATCTTATTCCGGATACTTCTTTCATTTAATGTACAGACATTAATTCCTCGAGAACGATCACACATAATCTTAATCAAAGCTCTTACCTTGTCCAAATCCGTATAACTATCCATATTCATCATATTCATTGGAGTGATGGCAATGGTAACTATCGGGAAGGTATTTAAAGGCACACTGATTCGCAAATTTTTTCGTAAAAATAAACATGATCTCGATCGCAGACTAGTATTACATAAAAATGAAAATTATAAACTTATGAAAAAAAGCAAAACAAAAAAAAAAAAAAATTGAGATTGAAAGGAAATAGACAAAGGAAAAAAAAACGAAAAAAAAACAAAAACTACAGAATACAAAAAAGAAAAAAACAAAACTAAAATTCAAGCATATAGAATTGAGACCCGAAACAAGACAAGAATTTGAAATCAAATTTCCATTGCACAGCATCAGCTCCAGCGCTGCGGCATATATATCTAGTTAGATGATGAGTTCGTTACAACAATGCTCCGTAATTGCTCGTGGCTAACAATGTTTAGGTCTGGATCATCTTTACCCCTCCTCACAAATAGAAGGCCCCTTCTTGTTTTGGCTGCAAATAATTTCCCCACCTTGCGCAACTTTATCGCCTCGCGTAGAAGAGAATTAACATGTGGCGTCAGGCTTTCGTTGATATACACAGGGCTATCTGAAGAGAAGCCCTCCAGCTGTGAT
This sequence comes from Dioctria linearis, assembly GCA_963930735.1. Lineage (NCBI taxonomy): Eukaryota > Metazoa > Arthropoda > Insecta > Diptera > Asilidae > Dioctria > Dioctria linearis. The sequence continues at coordinate 146,489,476 of OZ005740.1, read as the reverse complement.
AGTTTGATGCCCCCTTTTGCATGGAAGGCAGACAAGAAAGATCTTTGCTCTGCATGGCAGGAGAAACGCACGATGATCGGACTTGGCGTGTGCTGGTGTGAGTTACCTTTAACACGAAAACCATCAACATACGGAGAGACAGGATGACCAAGAGTCGCAGCAATACTCTTCACTATATCAACCACAATCTCTTTGGACTGTTTAGGAATTCCGCCAATGATAACATCACTGAGACGCTGCATACGATGCATGTTTTCGATCTGAAGATTGTAGATTGAATTCCTGAATTTTCGCATGCAGATAGCCTGTTATCTAAGGAACGTATAGCATCATCGATTTTGGAAAAAATTTGCTTCTCAATGCTGTCCATTTTCTTCATTAACCTACACTCCAACAGCTCCAGCTGATATTCCAGTGTATGAGGAGAAGTATCCGTTGGAAGAGATGTAGATGGAGTTTTCTCTTTTCTTTGTCCTCTGGTTGCCATTCGGATTATAACACTATTATTTCTCAAAAAAATTATTCGACACAGTTATTCAGCGGATTTTAAAGTTAAAAAATGCACAAAAACACACTTTTCTTATTTAAGAAGTATGAAAAATCAGTGGAATATTCTTGTCGAGCAAATACGCACTCCGGTAATTAATAAAGAACGGACTCAGAACTACTTATTATAAAAATACACGGGAGCCTAGCGAAATCACGTCTACTCTCTAGCGCACATGACACAATGAAGAGGTTGGTTTTGGACGTTTGATAAAAATAAAAACTTGCTAACAACTGCATGACAGATTTATTTTCCTACCTCACAGCTTACTAGTCTACAGAGAAAATTAACAAAACTAAAAGCAATTGTGATTACATGATTTCAGTTAACTAAAGTACAAATGGTCTATACAAAGGTATTGGTGGAGTGCTGAGAGAAGCCAATACGCTACGTCTCGAAAGCACAACGCAATTATACCGTCACAGAGCAGGAATGCTTAGCAGCTTTATTAAGTGTGCAGAAGTACCGGCCCTTCGTAGAACTTATGCCGTTTAAGATAGTGAAAGATCATGCGAGCTTAAAATGGCAGATGTCTCAAAAGGACCTCAGCGGTAGACTTGCTGGGTGGAGTTTGAAACTTCAAGGTTTCGACTTCACCATTGAGCACCGAAAAGAAGCCTGAATGTCCTAATGCGCTACAGCTTAACAACCTGAAGATCCCGGCCCGGAAGTTGACCTTAGTTCTACATATTTCAACTCGTTGGAATATGAGGAGCTGAGGCATAAGGTTAAATCAGCTTCTGGTAAACTACCAGATCTTTGCGTCAGGGATGGCTTCGTTTATATTCGGACTGATCCGAGAACAGGCCACAGTGGGTTATTTTCAATATCTAGGTAGTCATAATTGAAAAAATTACGTTTGCCAATCATCTCAAGTCCTATATAAATCAAAAGCTAACTTCCACTGGAGATGTCCTTCTGTACACCAATCCTTACCTCACACGTATTCGCAAACAACAAACAAACGAAAATAGGATTTTACCTGCTCTAGATAAACCGAACTGGCCACTCTTTAATTTGTGCTCGCATTGAATGGTTATAGTGTTTCTGTATTAAGTTTTGTGAAAATTTTTAATGATAGGGGTATGTATTTCCTTGGCTAATATTTTTTCAGTTTACTAATGCTTTAATGTGTATACAGAAGAGACAAACATTATAAACACTAGAGTGTTTTATTTTAGATATGTGTTACTTTTAAAAGACCGCAGTTTTTTTCTTATCGTTTTGTTTTTGTGTAGTGTATTTATTATTAATTAAATGTCCCCACTTTTTGTTTGCGGAAATCTGCAGATGCAATAAACATTTTCATTATTGCAGGAAGACAATTGGTGGTTTCGCGGAGAGAGATTTTTGAGAAGTTAAGAGAAGTTGGCGCTATGCACCCGAGTGCTTCGCATTCCCAGGAAATAATACTAGAAATTTGAAGAAGAAGTGGATATTGGAAAATCCATCAACGGTAATGGAAAATATTTTCGTTCATGCTGTATCTTCATTGTCAATTGCACTGAGTCAGCGCTGGAAAAAATGTCACCGCAGCTATAAACATTTTCTTACCAAGAAACAGAGGAAAAAAGAAACCCGGACGGCCTGCAAAAGAGTTCTTATTAAGTGGTCCGAAGGCAAAACGACGAAAGGTACAGAAGTTAATTTCTGAACATAGCGTAAGTGAAATATGTTATTCTGTATGGGCCGAGCATCATTAGTTCATTTCTATTACCTATTGGGACAGTTGTCGGAAGAAGTTCAAGAATCCCGTCACAAAGAATTTAGGAAATTTCGGGAATGACACTCCAGAAAATCTTCAAAAATATACTGCAATACAGATAGTTTGCATAGTTTACTGACTTCGTCAGACCCATTCATTTCGAGTATAAGGCCAACACCAAAGAAGAAACTATCTTCTATACGAGAAGATGTATTAGCTCTACTGAAAGCGCCAAATTATGAAGAATCGAGAGATTTAACTTCTCCGTCAGATGATGATAATTATTTCGATAGTGAAGATAGTTGTGAATAGGATTAGAGAATAATATTATATTATATGTATAAATAGGTTAATTTACAGACAAATAATGTAGCACATGCTTAATTTATCAGACTAACATTTTCTTCCAAATTGACTAGTTTTTGTAAACGTAATAAAGTTCATAGTGAAGTATTACACTTATATAGTTATTATTATATATAAATTAAGTTAATATTAAACTTTTGATATGTACATACAAATGTGTAAACTAAAGTTATTTTCTCATATTAATAATATTTCTCCCAAAAAAATTTGTTTTATTTGATAGTGGAATAAAATCCAGCTAGATAAGGCCGATGACCCACTGTGAGGCGATCCGATTCAGGAGGAAGAAGCTTGGAAACTTTGGATTCCACGAGGGCTTGTCTCCGACGCTATTTCAAGAGCGCATGATCCGCCACTAGCTTCTCACAGAGGTATAGCGAAAACACTGGAACGATTAAGTGGACTCTTGTACTGGCCACAAATGACAGTTGATGTCAGAAACTACGTAGGCGCCTGTGACGTGTGTAAAGAAATCAAGGCCCCCAATACTATTCTTAGACCACCTATGGGAGTCCGGTCTGTGACAGAAAGACTATGGCAAAAGCTGTACATCGACTTTCTAGGTCTATATCCCCGATCAGTGAAAGGAAATGTATGCATATTGATAATTCTTGGCCACTTTTCTAAGTTCCCGATTCTCAAACCTATGAGAAAGGCATCTACTCTCAATGTGTGTCAGTTCATCGAGACTGAAATATTTCATGTGTTCGGAGTTTCGGAAACGATAGTCTCTGACAATGGAGTCCAATTTTGCTCAGCTCAGTTCGCCAGATTACTGGACAAGTATGGTGTGAAACACTTAAGACTGGCAGTTTACTCGTCGCAAGCAAACGCCTCAGAGCGAGTGAACAGGTCTCTATTGTCAGGGATTAGGGCATACATCCGGAAGAAGCATACCAAGTGATATGAGAAGTTAAGCCATATAGCTAGCTCCCTTAGGAGCTCTTTCCACCAAGCAACTAGTCTCTCCCTACCGAACACTCTTTGGTCAACAGATGATTGATCATACGAGCTCCTATTCCATCCTTAGGAGCCTCGGAACACCCTCTGAGAGTAGATGCTGAAGACAAACTGAGATTGATCCCTGCGACAGTGCAGGAGAACTTACAACTACGCATTCGAACAGGGTTCAAAGGCCTATAATCTCAGATCGAAGCCTGTTAATTTCAAAAGTGGGTCAAGAAGTATTCAGACGGAATTTTGCCCAAAGCAATTTCCAGCAGCAGACTAGTGCTAAACTAAGACGTAAATTTGTAAAGTATAGGGTCTAGTCAAAGAAAGGGAACGCATTATACGAGCTTGAGGATCTGCAGGGGAAACCGTTAGGAGTCTATCACGCCAAGGACATCAGGCCGTGATACCCATATTCTCGGACACGTCATCTGTCCATTGTGTGCCAGCTTAACTGGTAAACTACAGAATGCCAATGTGTCGCTTAGGATATTCCCAGCCTAGCGGCCGGCATACGTTTTGGACAATAGAGACGTTTTAACCCCAATCCCTAGCCTGATAACTCTTCAGAACCCCTCCTAAATGGCAGAATTTGCCGTGGGAATTCCACTTGCATAACATCTTTATAAATTTAAGGAAGAAAATCGGCCATGTCACTACCTCGACGACGCCTTGCAGACACACCCTTGAACAAACGTCAATCGGAGATCAGAGTGAGATGTTGGGCCGGGAAAGCTTCGCGATCAATTGGTTAGGTTACTGACCGCGGGGTTCTCTCGGCATCTCAGCAAAGGGGTACCGGCTGGATTTTTTGGGTTACCAACTTGTCAGTGCACCTCTGGCTTCCGACACGGCGAATGATGTCGAGGGATGATCAAAGACTAGTGGAACTTCAGGGATGTGCCTTCGATTCGTCACCTCTCGACCATATCAGACTGTCTTGAACAACCCGTCGCATCCGCCTGGCTTGAGTGATAAGAAATGCTTTCATGGGTCGTGGGTCCAGTGACACATTGGTTGTTTTTAATGAAGCATGTCGTCTGGACCACAGGTGGTCTAGACTATCCTGCCCTGTTATGGTCGTAGCGAACTGCAGGCAGCAGTATACTACCAGACGGCTAGCAGCAGCACACAGCGTGAGCCACACGGCGAATGTGCTGCTGACGAGACTCGACCAGATGTTTCTGACTGGGAGAGATGCCCGAAAGAAAAAGAGAAGAAGGACAAGAGAAGAAGGACAAGAGAAGAAGGACAAGAGAAGAAGGACAAGAGAAGAAGGACAAAAGAAGGTGGTCTGTTCTTAAAAATTCGAGTGACAAGTTCTTGTTTGTGGTTGAGAAAGTCTAGAAAAGTATCGAAAAAAAAAGAAAAATTGGGGAATCTCTAAAGCAACCAAGACCTGAAAAGAAAAAACCCAGAAAAGGAGGATGACGGGAATAAATTGAGAACATCTGACGCAGCCGAAAACATGTTCCAGTGGACAAAGACTTACTGGCAAATTATCCGAGAAACTTAAGGAAACTCAAATAATTTTTCTTGCACCTTATACAATTTTTATATCAAATAGTATATTTTTGACAACAATGGATTTATTATAATCGAGATAGCGGTACTAAAACCAAGAGCGAAATCGATGCAGACGAATGCTTTAGTGGTCTCTAGAAAAATTTATTCGCTGGAGCCTAGGCAATTGGTACGTGAAATGCGCAGCAGCGTTTGTAAATGCCAAATCTCATTTATCGTTTAAGCAATAGTAGAGATCTGTCTTTTTTTAATTGCTCGAAAGTTTTTATTCAAATGTTCAGAACGAAAGTCCTGTAACTGGCCGTCATGCGTACTGTATTTTAACAGAATGTATATTCGGCATATATTGGTAGGAAGCTTTTAAGGAAAACGACAGAAGATTATATACGACCTCACTAGTTCTCAAGACTGCTATAGGTACTAAAATTTGATGAAGTTTCATGTCACTTCCCATGCAAAGTATCCCCAGGGGAATCTTAGCTAAATGTTTAATTACAGTGAACCTACATTCAGCTCCAGACGGCCTTCTTGAGACACGGAAATATGGTGAGTGAAAAAGAAAAAGTTTCTTGTTTTTTAAAATTTATATTACTCGTATAGTGATATCTCCTTGGGCATACTATTATTCCTGATATAATTGAACTTACATATGTATAATATATAGTTTACAGAAATATTTGGGCATTGAGAATATTTGAGAAAGATTGTCGTGTATAATAATCACTTTATTTGTATACACTGCATTAGTTTGTATGGTTAGTTATAGCAGTACACGTTATGTAGTTTGTTTTTTTTTTAATTTATATTACTCGTATATTGATATTTCCTTGAGCGTACTATTATTCCTGATATAACTGATTGAACTTACACAGGTATAATATAGTTTACAGAAACATTTGGGCAGTGAGAATATTTGAGACAGATTGTCGTGCATAATAATCACTTTATTTGTATACACTGTGCCGAGCACACTCCTCATGGTTCATAAAGGTTCAATGTAATGAATAAAATTCTGATTTATAACGAAATGAATACCTAAGAGTTTATTCTTTCTCCTTCACTCTCCTGGAGCCCTCTCAATGTATGGGGTTGACTAGGTTCGCTACTCTTCTCTTTTCAGGTCAACTGGGACACTGTAAATGATCTGCCCTCAGTGTCGATTGGGTGGTTAGGACGAGCAGAGGAAGGCAAGCCATCTGCACCTTCACAAGGATATTGGTAAGTGGTGTAAAGGTGATTTCAGGACTGAATGTGTGCTACGGCATTTTGTTTAGCCAGGCACGAATTTTGTTTGTATATGGCTGGTGGCAGCGGTAGGTTTTCGTGGAACCTCCCCACACTCTCCGCCAATAGCCGAGGCGGGCTAGGGTGCCGCCCTGCAGTCAACGCTGTACACCGAGTGATCTGTCAGCTCATGCTGACAGTCTGGACGTCCAAACCATTCACTATACATACTTCCATAACAGCAGTGTGTTTTCTAGAAATAAAAGATTATCCCAAGCTAATAAAATCAGCAATAATACTCATAAACTAAAGTGCTATTCAAAATTTTGCACATATGTCCATACAGAATGTACCCAGTTGATAACTTTAATTATTTTCCGAATACACCTAGAGCGAAAAAACCGAGTATTTGCATGAATTACAAAAAAAATCCCCAACAAATATGCAATAAAAATGTGAAAAGAGAAAAAGTTTCAAATAATTTTCCCTTGGCTTATAATCTAAATAAAGATCTTTCGTCTCTTTTTAACTAAACCATAAACGAAAAATATTAACAAATATTCTCCCTTTTCTCTCACTGCATTCCTAATTCACTCCAACAACAAAGTTACACACAGCTAGCAGTATACGGGCTGCTCTTGAGCTATGACGCGCCGTAAATATACATTATGTACATACGTGTAGGATAGATACTCATTTTTAGAGGCACACAAGTAAAATATGTTTGAAATTTTGTACTGGAGCCTATCGCCATCACGGAAAGCTTTTGAGAATTAAAATGAATAAAAACCAATTTTATCATTCACTTTTATCACGATAGAGGTTTACAAATTGATTTTTTTTAATAAACTATTTTCGGGATTAATCCAGTTTTGTGACCACTGAATAGAATTACCTCAGTATTCATTCTCGTGTTAAAATAATCGTGTAGCAATAAATTTTATTCAAGTTACAAGAGTCTCAATCTTATTGTTATGAAAGTAATCATAACATGAAAACTATTAACATTTTTGAAAAAACAGCTCCGGTAGCATTTACAAATTTTGTTTGGAAAGCCTATGTACGAAAAATAATAAAAATTGGTGTGTACATGAAAAAGTTATTTGGGGGGCGAGGAAAATAGCACGGTTTTTTGATGTATTTTTGATTTAAAAAAAAAACGCAACATCTTTTTCAGAAATCTAGGTAGCATTTGCATGGTAGCATTTGAACTGAAGAGTTTCTAATATTTTGCCGAAGGTTTCAAATCAATATCATAAAAACTGTGGAAAATAAAAAGGGGAACAAAATGCTTACAAATTTATTCAGCCTTAAGCAAAAATTTTAAGTGAATTCAAAAAAAACTTTGCATGTCATGTCTATTACTATAAAAATTTGTAACATCCCAGGCACCCATCATATCAACTTTTTGAGCTATTTCCGGCCACTACAATTATTACAAGTATAATTTGAGAGAGAGAGTCGTAATATCACGCCCAGCCATATAAAACTGTTCAGTATACGAGATGCATATTCTTTTTGTTATATGTTCTTTGCTTTTACATACAAATTCTGAAAAGGATACATGGTTGCAATAATGTTTCATAACTTACAAAACCAAAAAGACAATATAATTAACTGATCTAAAAAGACCAATAATATCACATCCTAGATGAAATCGTTGATATTTTCTTCAGTGTCATAATAGCTAAATTTTGTTCAAATATTTTTAGATGCATCTTTCGTGGCTGCTTGTTTGAATATTCGCAATAAACTTACATTTTTTATAGGTCCGCTATAAGTCAACTCGTTCTCAACAGTTTTTAAAATAATCATTAAAACCCAAAACTTTTCTATGGCAACATTACAAAGTTTATTATATCCTAAGCTGAAACCACTAGACCATAAACAAAAACACATACACAAAAATCAAAATGCGTTTTAATATTAAGTTTGGGGTTCCAATTTTGCCATATAATTGTTTCTTAGTTCTCACAGAATGAATGACAAATTTGGTATACCTTATGACTTTATCTATGATATAAACCTGTAGAACTACACAGACACACACACACACATGTATATATATAGAAATCATAAGAAGATTAATTTAAAACATTTACTCACTTGTATACAGCCTTCACCTCCGCTTGAACCTCCAACTATTCTGTTTGTATCGTAAGGATTCCTCGTTCTTCCATGCACGCAGTTCGCGCTCTCCCACCTCGAAAAATTGTTGATATGTTTTAAATGCTTACATTAAACGAAATAATTTACCACATGCAACATTCAGATACATTAGTAAGCGCAAATGGAATCGCTCCAGCATTTCGCATTAAAGCGATACTAACTGCATCCTCCGTACCTTTAATATTTCGTCTCATGTAAAGTCCTGACGTATGAAGCATTCCTTCAAGACATAGTTATTATAATAGTTTTGCTTCGTTTTGTAATAGTAATCCAGGAGTTTTAGTCAAAATTTTAACCAAACTCAAAGTTATTAACGGAACTCAGAAAATTGGTACATGGGTTCTCTTGATATATTTTGTAATATTATATTTTTATATCGGATTCTTCGGATAAATCCTATGTACCAATTTCTACATTTTTACACAAGTTAACATTTTCCGCACTATACCTATAAAAACCATAATCTTCACATGGAAATACTAGCATAGGAAACGCATTGGAACCAGATCTCCAAACGAGATGCATTCTATTGAACCACATTTCTAACTTTCACGATGATGACTGCCGATCATAAAAATTAATACTACTGGCATTATCATCGATTCAAGAAATCCTTACGAAGGGCATTACTTTTTTTTTAATCATCTTTGAAAATTCCGTTATTTACTTTAGGTCTGAGTAAAATTTTGACTAAAATTCCTGAGTATACCTTTAACCATAATGCAGTCTTTCGTCGATATAGGTACTCCAAGATATGGCTTCAATTTCGATAGCTCGTTTTCGGTGTACTTTCCAGATGCTACCAATTCATCAGCTTCTTTGGCCTCTTTCAATGCTTCTGTAAATCTTTTGTCAACTACGCAATTTAGAAGTGGATTAACTTGGTTTATTCTTTCAATGAATGATTTAACAACTTCTACGCTTTTCAACTGAAATAATGTTGGTGATTTATTACTAATTGTGTAGAAAACATGGCTGATATAAACAGTTACCTTCCTTGTCCTAATTTTGTGCGCTAATGATGTAGCTGACTCGAGAAGTGTGAGGTCTGAAATGGGCGGCATGGATTTACCTTTGCCGCCATAAGCACAAGACAAAACCCATCTCGTTATCAAAGCGATGAATCTATGCATTAAATTGAGCAGAGTTTTAATTAAAGATAGTTGCGAGCGGGAGTTACAATCAGTGGCCATTTTTCTGGGCTTACTGCTAGATCGGCTTACACTTTTGCGGAATGATTTTATGAAATTTTTAAGTTTTGTTTTCATGAAGTTCATAACTGGAGTGTTTTACAAATATAAAATATACTGCACATTTTAAAATGCTCTGAAATGAAATTAATTTAATATTATTACAAATTATTTTGTTGTGCTAAGATTCAATTCTGAATTATAATTAATTCATTTACTTAAGAAAGGATATATCTATAACATTAAGGACTAAGGGTTATCTATCGATTGTTCACAAAGATCACAAACTACATAATAATCTACAATACCGTTAAAGTGAAGTAACAAACAAACATTCTCTGATCTCTCTATCTAATCGATATTTGAGTATTATTGCATAATGTATAACGGAAGAAAATGGTACTGGTATTATATTATTGCACCATTTTAAATTCCAGCTCAGGTTTGAGTATTGCATTTTAGAAAACAGGTTTGTCCTTGTTTGTTACTTAATTTATCTGTAAGATTATTTGACCATAATTAAAATATTTGCACATTCAAACTATGTGGCAAAATGTCTAAAGTATATTAAGCTCTATAACTGTATAGAAAAAACAGAGATGGGAGAGTATTGTGTTCTCTGTACCGTACTTTCCTATAACTTTCGCGTCATTTTGTACGCTAATGGCGGAGCGTGGATCGTAATGAGAATACCTTGCATTCTATATACCTTGATATGGTAGCCTTTAGTTCACTCTTCTGTCAAAACGGTTACCCTCCTATTTTTTCATGGTCTCCTTTTACGACAAGTTCGCTCAACCCCTGTTCACGAACGCGATACGTTAAAGTCCAATTTTTTAGTGACGCTCTGCTATTCCTATAGATCTATCTCTATTTGTAACTGGTGTTTATCGCGCGGTACGTTCACAAGGTTGACAGCGACTACAACTTAGTTTGTTTAGTGTTCAAACCAGATCAATTCACGCTACAAGCAATTCCTAAAAAACATATCAAGGAAGTTTGCAATCTAAAAATTGGTTCTAAAAATGGGAATTACAAAAATAACATCCTAATTCCAATTTTCGCAAATTTGGTTCAGTGTTTAACAAAAACATGTGCTTGTCATTTAATATGTAACTCATTGCACATATATAACCAGATCAAGCAGATAAACGTAAATTAAAGCATTCTCAACACAAACATCGAACGGGAATTTATTTTTATTCATGGGCTGCTGCACCGAAATTTCATTTATCACAGCAGCATCTGTTGCCGTCTGTTTCTTGTTGCTATGCATTTCGTTCGTTGCAAGGTAAGTTTTATCACTAGTACCGTAAGTGCACAGATGTACTGCCAATTCTTGTGATCATGCGCCTTTGTTACTCCATCATTGGTGTCGTGTGCAAGCAAGGGCTATAAAAACCACAAGCTGACTGATGTCGTTCTGTTTTTGCACTCGGCATCGCTTCGGATAGGTTGGCTAGGTTGACTGAAATAAAGAATCTTACTTCGGGTCTTGACTGAAGTCAAGATAACACTTTAAGTCGGGCATTGACTGATTTAAAGAGCATTATTTCGGGGATTGACTGAAGTAATCACTTACACTTTCGGGTTTTGACTGAAGTAATCACTTACACTTTCGGGTTTTGACTGAAATAAAGGACCTTTCTTCGGGTCTTGACTGAATTCAAGATAACACTTTAAAGCAGAGTTTTCACAAGCGAAGTTACTGTCCCAAGTAACCTCGTTTTCAGTTCCTCACCTCCTCTTGACATACCCACCAGTTTACTTGCGCCTGTACGAAAACGAGTTCAACTCACATCAACTTTTTAGCGAAGTGGAACCTGGGAAATAATCAAGTTGAGTACATTTTCTGCAACTGGTACATTTTTTGATTTAAGTAGTCTGTAATATCAGCTGGTGTGGAACTTGTAAAATGTCAAGACATTTGTGTTTGCGCTTTTATACGAAGGGAGTGCTTTTTATTTTTCGGTAAGAAATTTCGTAAATTTTAAAGATAATTACGTAAGCAAAAATATTATTCCTTAGCAATTAATATGCCAAGAACGTACGCGCACTTTCTTCTTACTTGGAATTTTTTCTCCAAAATTGCGCTTAATTACATTGTTGCACAATTTATGACCTTTTCAATATGTAATTTTTCACTTGAAACCATTTTCTCTCAAAAATAAATATCTTCAAGTTCCACACCAGATGATGACTACATACATCAAAACGTGTACCAATTGCAGAAAATACACTCAATTTGACTATTTCTCAGGTTCCACTTCGCTAAAAAGTTGAAGTGAGTGGAACTCGTTTTCGAACTTGCCTAAGTAAACTGATGGGTATGTCAAGAGGAGGTGAGGGACTGAAAACGATGTTACTTAGGACAGTAACTTCGCTTGTGTAAACTACATTTAAGTCGGGCATTGACTGATTTAAAGAGCATTATTTCGGGGATTGACAGAAGTAATCACTTACTAACATACACTTTATTTTGGGATTTGACTGAAATAAAGAATCTTACTTCGGGTCTTGACTGAAGTCAAGATAACACTTTAAATCGGGCATTGACTGATTTGAAGAGCATTATTTCGGGGATTGACTGAAGTAATCACTTACTAGTATACACTTTATTTCGGGTCTTCACTGAAATAAAGAATCTTACTTCGGCTTTTAACTGAAGTAAAGGTAACACTTTAAGCCGGGCATTGACTGACTTAAAAAATATTATTTCGGGCATTGACTGAGGTAATTCTTTTATTAATACACTTTATTTCGGGTCTTGACTGGAATAAGGAATCTTACTTCGGGTTTTGACTGAAGTTAAGATAAGACTTTAATTCGGGTATTGACTGATTTAAAGCATATTGTATCTCGGGTTCTTGACTGTGATCAAAATTACTAACATTAACACTTTATGCCTGGTCTAGACGGGAATAAAGAATTGTTCTAATAAAATATTAGAACAAAGGGTCTTAAAATTAGCTTAAAGCCAACCACCTCAAGTGCCAAGAATAGATCGGTTGTAACATTATATTATTTATTTATATATCTATTTTATAATAAATTTACTCATATATATATATATATATATATATATCTACATACTATATACTTTGTGTGCATATTTATCAAATATAACAATTCAACTTACTCTATATTTATTTTATAAATATATTGCCTTTTTAGCGATCTTATATTGCAATCTTTTGCCAATAAGTGTTTTCTCTGACCCAAAACTTATACAGGGTGTTTCCCCTTAGGAGGTCCATAGAGCGGGAGGTGATAGTACTCACCTAGACGAACCAAAAATTGTATGGCAGGGGGGGGGGCAATATCAACCGTTTAGGAGTTACAGGGTGATTCATAAAAAAAGCTAGGTTTTCACAAAACACCCTGTATATTAAAAACTACAGGGCGTATGGTCACAGTTAAGGGCTCACTGTATGCAGCACTTCATGGCTTTTCCAACGACAGCTCAACCAGCCCCGTACCCCTCTCCCCTCAGAAGTTATGAAGGTCTAAACTAAAAATTTCGGATTTTCTTTCCTTTTTTTTTAATTTGACCTCTATTATTTTTGCAAAAAGGTCGTTAACATATCTTTTTTTTATAAAAACTGTAAGCTGCAGACTCTCCTCTTTAAGTTGACCTATCACATCCTGTGTGTTAACTGTAGCCGTTAAACAGTTATTAACTCATAACCTATTCAGGTCACACCGAAAAAAGACGATATTTTTTAAAATGACGTGCTAAGGGAACAAATTATCGTTGAGAATAGGTTTGAAAATAGGTTTGAGAATAGGTTTAGAGCTAATAACACTTAAAGGGCTTCACATAGCACATTGGGTGTAACAAGTCATATTAAAGAGAAGAGTCTACAGTTTACAGTTTTTATAAAAAAGAGTTATGTTAACGACCATTTTGCAAAAATAATAGAGGTCAAAGTAAAAAAAAAGGAAAGAAAATCCGAAATTTTTAGTTTAGACCTTCATAACTTCTGAGGGGAGATGGGTACGGGGCTGGTTGAGCTGTCGTTGGAAAAGCCATGAAGTTCTGCATACAGTGAGCCCTTAACTGTGACCATACGCCCTGTAGTTTTTAATATACAGGGTGTTTTGTGAAAACCTAGCTTTTTTTATGAATCACCCTGTAACTCCTAAACGGTTGATATTGCTCCCCCCCCCCCCTGCCACACAATTTTTGGTTCGTCTAGGTGAGTACTATCACCTCCCGCTCTATGGACCTCCTAAGGGGAAACACCCTGTATATTGAGTTTTATCCCAATACAACTATTCTTGGAAATTGTGCATTACAAAACAGTGTCAATAAGTGTGTTTTCTAGTGTGTGTGGATCTCTGACCTAATTCCTTATATACATAATCATCTTAATGTAATTAGTGGGCAACATTAAGAAATAAGTGTTAGTTTATTGAACGTTAAAAGAAGTGGACAGTGTTTTTAGTTATAAGAGGGTGTTATGGAACTATAGTTAGTGATTTGCTTTGGGACGTAAAGTCCCGACTGCCAGCATGACCTGACAGATCACTTGACGGACAGCGTTTACTGCAGGGCGGCACGCTAGTTCCCCTCAGCTATTGGCGGAGAGTGTGGGGAGGTTCCACAAAAAAACCTGCCGCTGCCGTCAGCCATAATCAAAAAAATGTCGTGCCTATCAACACAACCGGCACACACTCGGTCCTGAAGGGACCCTTACGTCACTTACCTGCATACCTTGTGGAAGGCGCAGATGTTTTGCCTTCTTTGCCGGCCCCATCCTCCTATCTGACTCTGAGGGGCATAATTATTCAGAGTCCCTTTTTGACCTGTAGAGAGAGAGAGACTAGGCGAGCCTAGACAACCTTCATCTTGCGTGAAAGGGCTCCGGGATAGTGATAGGGATCATTCTTAAATATATGCAAGTAAGTATATCATTATCGTATATATAGATATATGTATGTAGAGTGTTGACTCAACCGGATCATCCATTCAAAATGTATACTGGTAAGCATATCGTTAAATTATACATATATTTATACATATAGAGTGCCTACTTAAACGTATTATCATTTCAAAGTATAAAGATCTCACTAAATTAGCGGTATAGATACGTAATTATAGTATTAAATCGAGATTATATAAAGCTACATGAAAAGAATATCAATAAAAAGGAAGTTGCTACAGAAGCCGAAGTATGGGTATACCAAAAGAAAATGTGTAATATATCAATAATAGTCACGGTGAAAATTCCACGGCATGATGAAGTGCTTCAGCATCCGCCATCTAGTTAAAAGAATTAAATTGGAATTTAATGCTTCGACTTGCTGTCTGTAGGCTCTATCACAAAAGTAATTTTTGTTGAGTGGAAATGAGATTGCCCAGCGGCACTCGTATCTACTCACTGCACAAAACTAAAGGTAATTGAAATAATTTTATGTAATTTTATAAAATTCAAAATCCCAATTAATATCAAAAGAAATTAAACCAAATATTTCAACTTTAGCACTAAACTCAAGAAAAAAATGAAAACTATAGGCTTTAGACCACAAGCATAACTGAATCGCTATCACTTTGTTCTCGATCGAAACACAACTCGCATAATTGTTTGAGTTTATTCACGAAATATGAATTCCTACTATAATATATATATATATATATTGTATATATATATATATATAGATAATAATAAAGAACACAACACAAAGCTTATGAAACTAAACAAAATCCACACCTAGTCATGAAATCTACTTGATCCAATGTGTATAATTATGTTTGTTTGCAGTCACAAATTTCCCATTTCATGTGCTATTGTAAACAAAACATGTCATTTTCCTCACTTTTAAAAAAATATCATTTTCTTGTCGTTTTCAAAAGTTTCAACAAATTATATAAAGAAACTAACACTAAACCTTCCGTCTGTTTATAACCGATATAGGGAAGCTAAAACTCTTATTTAATGGAGCATTGTAAGTACCTATCAGTACAATTATAAATATTATTGAACTTCGACGATTACTTAAAAGTTACATGTTGAGCAGTTCTTTGATTTACTGACGTGTAAAATTTCTTTTAGCAAAAGTTGTGTTCCGAAAAATTTGCAATTCATACATACAATCGAAGCACACTAAAATTAACTACACCACCGAAGTAATTACAAGGGTTACTTTTGTAAAAACAACCTTGCAATTGATGCCGATCTTTTTGTCAAATTCATTTACCGAGTGTCAAAATAAAACATACTCTTTTTATATGTACTTATAAAATTAGGCTACGAGAATAAACGTTAAATGCATTTACGTGTATCACTTAAGTGCTTAAATATTTACAAGTTGATATGCCAAAGAAAAACAAATATATCTACCAACACTATAAATCTTCTGGATGATTACTATGGAAATCCCTTAATGCTGTTTCATTCGTATACCCAAAGATCCACTTCCTGTATTTATTGGAAGCATCACAATTATTCACGTAAATCTTCTTTTTCTTGACATTGGCTTCCAAATATCGCATGTTCTTTCCATGAACTATCCATTTATTTTTCAAATCATAGAACCATAATTGATTACCTTGTTGTGTATGACAGTAATACAGGATTACTGGGGCATCTTTTGTCGATTTAGAAACATCTAAGCAGGTCGTTTTGCCTCTAAGTCTGATATCTTTATGCCAACTGAGTGCCTAATTTTGATTTCCATGTGGCCTAACGTTGTTTGTAGCACATTGAAATAAGCCTACCTCACCGTCGTGCTTATGGTTGAGATTATCAACACAAAGATATGGAATTGCTTTGCTTCTTATCGTTCTATGACCATAATCTGGTGGTTCGACGGGGGGATACTTTTTCAATAAGTCAGATGCAATTTCTTGCATAAACCAATTAAATGATTTACACTTGAGACGATTCGAATCTCTTTTTGTTTTTCTGAATTTCCAGCATCAATTGGAAATTCCTAAAGTATTTAATTTATTTAATTTGACACTAATGAGATTTATGCGAAAATATTACCTTTCGGCCAAGATGTCGTGGAGGATTTTCGATGATCCTTTTTTTTTGGACTTCTTTCACGCGCGTACTTTGTTCGAGAAGTAAGACAGATTGATTGACTTCTTTTTTGTCGCCACTGCCAACATGTCACTCTAGCTAGAGGAAGCGCATTTCTCTCGGTCGGGGTGCGTTCAAGCTTTCCGCTATGGACAGCAGCCGACATACATGCTGCAGTACGTGTAGCATATTGCTATATGCAATACGCTACGACCATAACAGGGCAGAGTGGTCTGCGCCACCCATGGTTCAGACAACGCTGAAAAATGGTCGACTGAGCTAGCCGGTCTTAAACATAGGCCTCATCGCTGCGGGCGCTCAATGTGTGCCTCGACCCACGACCCAATGCGTATTCCTCATCACTCGTGCTCTATTCACTTTGGTCTACTTGACCGATGACGCATCGAGGACACACCCCTGAAGGCTCGTCAGTCCTTGATCAGACCTCGATGTCCTTCTCCGTGTGGGAAGCCAAAGGTACATCGACAAGCTGGTAACCTAAAAATCCAGCCGGTCGATGCCTCTCTGCCCTCCCCCACCGAGATGCTGAGGAAGACTCGCGATCAGTAACCTAAAGAACTGATCGCTAAGCTCTCCCGGCACAACATCTCCTCTGATCTCCGACCGGCGATTGTTCAAGGGTGTGTCTCCAAGGCGTCGTCGAAGTAGTGACATGCTGACAGCCGTATACAGGAATGGATTCCAACAGGTATATCACCCACCATTGACGGGGCAATAGGAGGGCTTCGCGGATGTCCTTGGCGTGATAGACTCCTAGCAGTTTCCCCTGCAGATCTTCAAGCTCGTATAGGGAGTTTCCTTTCTTGACTCGAACCCGACACTTGACAAATTTCCGTTCCAGTTTAGCACTAGTCTTCTGTTGGAAGTTGCTTTGGGCAAAATTCCGTCTAAATACCTCTTGACCCACTTTGAAATCGACAGGTTTCGCCCTGAGATTGTAGGCTCTTGAACCCTGCTCGAATACTTGCTGTAAATTTTCCTGCACTCTCGCACGGATCAATCTCATTTTGTCCTCAGCATCCACTCTCAACGGCTCATTAAGAGTTCCCAGGCTCCTTAGGATGGAATAGGAGCTGCCATGTTCAATCATTTGATGACCGAAAAGTGTTCGATAATGACAGAAACCAGTTGCTTGGTGGAAAGAGCTCCTGAGGGAACTAGCTATCTGGCTCAGTTTCTCATCCCATCTCGTGTGTTCCTTCTTAATATATACTCTAATCCCCGACAATAGAGACCTATTTACTCGCTCTGAGGCGTTTGCTTGCGGCGAGTAAACTGCCGTTCTCAAGTGCTTCACCCCATACTTATCCAGTAATCTGGTGAACTGAGTCGAGCAAAACTGGACTCCATTGTCAGAGACTATCGCTTCCGGGACTCCGAACACGTGGAACACTTCCGTCTCAATGAATTGGCACACATTGAGTGTAGATGCTTTTCTCATAGGTTTGAGAATTGGAAATTTTGAATAGTGGTCAAGAACTATTAGAATGGGATATGGACCTAGAAAATCAATGTACAGCTTTTGCCATGGTCTTTCTGTCACAGACTGGACTCTCATAGGTGGTCGTAAAATAGTATTGGGAGCTTTCGTTTCCTTACACACGTCACAGGCGCCTACGTAGTTTTTGACATCAACTGTCATTCGTGGCCAGTACAGATGTCTTCGCAGACGTTCCAGTGTTTTCCCTATACCTCCGTGTGAAGCTAGTGGCGGATCATGAGACCTTGAAATGACGTCGGTGACAAGCCCTCGTGGAATCCAAAGCTTCCAAGCTTCTTCTTCCTGAATCGGATCGCCTGTTCTCGGAACAGTCCGAATATAAACGAAGTCATCCCTGACGCAAAAATCTGGTAGTTTACCAGAAGTCGTTTTAACCTTATGCCTCAGTTCCTCATATTCCAACGAGTTGAAATATGGCGAACCAAGGTCAACTTCCGGGCCAGGATCTTCGTTTGTGGACAGGCTGTCACAATGGATGCGTGACAGCGCATCAGGGACACGTTCAGGCTTCCTTTTCGGTGCTCAATAGTGAAGTCGAAACCCTGAAGCTTCAAACTCCACTGAGCAAGTCTATCGCTGAGGTTCTTTTGAGACATCAGCCATTTCAAGCTCGCATGATCCGTCACTATTTAAACGGCCTGAGTTTTATGACGGGGCGGAACTTCTGTACGCTCAAGATTGCAGCTAAGCATTCTTGCTCTGTGACGGTGTAATTTCGTTGTGCTGAGTTCAACTTTTTCGAGACATAGGCTATTGGCTTCTCGTGGCCATCGTCATCTACTTAAATCAGCACCCCACCAATACCTTGTTGGCTCGCATCGCACTGTATAACGAATGGTATGGTGAAGTCTGGACTCACTAACAACGGAGCAGAGGTAAGTTTTTGTTTTAGCATCTCCAGAGACGTCTGGGCTTACGGTGTCCACTTGAACTGACTGGGGTTTTTCAAGGTGTCTGTAATGGAGGCAGTCAAGTCAGCAAAGTTCGGGATGAACCGTCTATACCATCCCGCCATACCTAGTAGGCGTCGGGCTTGCCGAACAGTTTTAGGAGACGGATAGTCAACTACAGCTGAGATCTTGTCTGGGTCAGTCCTAATTCCTCCTTTCCCGACTATGCAACCCAAGTATTTAGTCTCCTTGATGCAAAACTTGCTCTTCTCGACGTTGATAGTGAGGCCAGCTTTCCTCAAACAATCCGCTACACGGGATAGTAGCGTGAGATGCGAGTCAAAGTCTGACGACAGAATTAATAAATCGTCTAGATAGACGAGAACGTTCTCACGAAGATCAAAAGGAATGACTTTATCCATGAGGCGGCACATCGTTTGTGGAGCGTTGCACAGGCCGAATGGCATCACCGTGTACTGATAGAGGGGATGACCAGGTACTGTAAAAGCGGTCTTCTCTCTGGAATCAGCGTCTAGTGGGATCTGCCAGAATGGGTCTTTCAGGTCCAGGCTGGTAATGTAGTTTGCCGGAGGAAGTCGACTTAGAAGGGCGTCTATCTGCGGTAGCGGATAGGAATCCTTCTTCGTTAGAGAGTTGACTTTCCTGGCGTCAAAACAAAGTCGGACCTTTCCAGGCTTCCTCACCAGAACAACTGGAGAGCTCCAAGGACTCTGGCTCTCCTCTATCACACCCAGCGACAGCATTCGTGTTATGATATCCCTTGGTTGGATCTCATAACTCATCCACTTACACAAACATTCCTCCTAGGAAATACATTTCTTCCGCGGGCACGATAATTTTGAATCCGTGTCGTATTTCTTAAACATTAAAAATTATCGCCACAAAATTATTGCCGCGTATACAAAAAGCACTTGAGACACTTGCCTTATCACCGGACTCAACCGTGGGACAAGGATTGTCTTGACCATGGGAAAGATTTTCCTGACAAGGCAAGCAAGGAGATTAGCAAGAACACGACTCGACCAAATTTGAGTTTGGAGCTAACCAGTGACCAAGTGGGTCAAGTCTTTTGTCGTTCTTTAGTAGAAAGTTGTGTAATTGTGCATGATCATTCTCGTACATCATTATTAAAGCAAATAAGAATCCTAGTGTTATTGTGCATAATTGTTGCTTGCATTATTATAAAGAAAGCAACTCTTGTGTTATTGTGCATCGTCATCTTGTGCATTATTATAAAGAAACTAAAAACTCTCGTGTTATTGCGCATAATTATATTAAAACGAATAAAACTAAATATAATTTCCATTGAATTTATAACGAGTCTTTTTATTTCTCTTTCACCAGTACACAGCTCCATTCTCCTCTTGAGCATTCTTGCCCAGAAGGGAAGCACGACGGCCCAAGATCATAACATTGGTGGCAGCAGTTAAGGATCCCAAAACAAGGATTAAATCAATCGTACAGCAAATTAACTAATTTGGCCAGCAACAAATTTATCAGCTTGTTAATCTACAAATCATCTCCAGAAAATTAATCAACTTTTGCTGGAAATTAAGCAACTTCACCAGCACCAACTTTATCAACAAGTTAATCAACAAATGATCATCAATAAATCAATCAACTTTAACTAGAAATCAATCACCTGCAACAGCAACAATTTTTTATTTTTGCACTCCTGGGGCCGGATTCTGTAGCACGGAGAATTTGGGAATTTGGGAGATGAGAATTTCGTTTTCTTAGAATTCTTAATTCACTAATTCTCCATTCCCAATTCACTAACTTGGTTGGAGAATTAGGGAAAACGTAAGAAATGTGAAAAAGTGCGAATCGCCTGGGACGATTAAGGGTATCAATTTTTGTTGTAGAGGGTTAGATTTTTTTTCATATTTGAGGTACATCCGTCTACTACCTTCTACTGTCGAAATAAATAGATATTTCTGTTTCGTAGGGGTAGTTTTTGGGGGATGTAGGAGGGTAGGTTTTCTTGAGTTTTTCCGGGATAACGAGAGAATGGAGAGTAGAAGGAGAATGTATGTGGTATCAAAAAAATGGGAGCTCAGGGCAAACAAGATAGGTTTAGGAAATGTGGCGGGAAGAGTTCGGGGTAGAAATGGGGGCTGATTAACGGAAATTTAAAAAAAAAATAAGACAATATCAGGAGCTGTAATAATTCGCAGGGGTAAGCTCAGGATCTGTAAGCCCAATAAAAAAATAAGAATTCACTTTGGTAATTAGATATGCATGGGTATTATAGGCTATATTTTATTTCGATTAACGGTAATTTGCAGATTTGAGCGGCCTCGGCGGTAAATTTTGCTATCGCAATATTCACGGGCGCCTAACTCTATGTGGGAGTGCTGTAGATTATTGGGGTTTTTTCTGATAGATTACTGGTTTAGAGTACAAAAAATATAGGTGAACAATTTTAGGGGCAGGGTGTTTTGGGGGTTGGGGGTCGTACCACCCCTCATAGGGGGTTGTCCAAACTACGTCTTGTTTAGTACCAAATTAAAGAGGGAGTAGAGGGTAATCGGGTGGTGTAGTTTGTATTTGATCATTTTAACGTGATAGCTGAATTTTGACCGCCGAAGATCGATTTTTTTACACTAGCGTCATATACACCCAGTTCCTATATTTTGCATATATTTCTTCCGTTCTTTGTTGTACATCGATTAGTACTCCGTTGTGAACATTTTTGTCATGGGAAGTAAATTTCCACAGCTTACTAGTTCTTCGCAATGATGAGTTGAAAATATGGCAATTTTTGTACCAAAAACGGCCATTTTTTCACCGAGGCCGCTCAAATCTGCAAATTACCGTTAATCGAAATAAAATATAGCCTATAATGCATACCTAATTACCAAAGGGAATTCTTATTTTTTTTATTGGGCTTACAGATCCTGAGATTACCCCAGCGAATTATTACAGCTCCTGATATTGTCTCTATTTTTTTTTAAATTTCCGTTAATCAGCCCCCATTTCTACCCCGCACTCTTCCTGCCACATTTCCTAAACCTATCTTGTTTTCCTTGAGCTTCCATTTTTTTTGATACCACTTACATTCTCCTTCTTCTCTCCATTCTCTCGTTATCCTGGAAAAACTCGAGAAAGCCTACCCTCGTACAGCCCTCAAAAACTACCCCAACAAAAAAGAAATTTAAATTTATTTCGACAGTGGAAG
The DNA here is from genome assembly GCA_963930735.1 of Dioctria linearis. Taxonomy (NCBI): domain Eukaryota; kingdom Metazoa; phylum Arthropoda; class Insecta; order Diptera; family Asilidae; genus Dioctria; species Dioctria linearis. Next base: position 146,467,158 of record OZ005740.1, on the reverse strand, counting down.
GTAATAGGCAGATGTACTTCACATATGAAAAAAAGTCTAACCCTCTACAACAAAAATTGATACCCTTAATCGTCCCAGGCGATTCCCACTTTTTCACATTTCTTTCGTTTTCCCTAATTCTCCAACCATGTTAGTGAATTGGGAATGGAGAATTAGGGAATTAAGAATTCTAAGAAAACGAAATTCTCATCTCCCAAATTCCCAAATTCTCCGTGCTACAGAATCCGGCCCCTGGTCATAGTCATCTTGTAGCATTAAGAGATTAACATGTCGCTCCATCCTGTGTTCCGTAAGTCTGACTGGAACTGTGGTGAAGAAACGCTCCTTCTCTAGGATGAATACATTTATTGATAAATCGTTCTGGTCTTCAAATTGCGTAATTTGATTAAGTGTCATAGGAAATGTTATCCGATTTAAATTAAGTACAGTTGAATAATGTTGATATGATGAGGTCCTATCAGAGTTGGCAGTTGCAGGATATAGCGCTGAAGTGACGGCCCATGCGAAGCATGCTCCATCATTATTTTTCAAATTAATGCAAGCTTTCTTTGATGCAATCTTGTAGCGAAGAACGCGCCCATTGTCAGCCCTACCTACATCCATCTTGCAACCCGAAAATTAAAGAGCTGGAAGTGACGAATTTTAAATAATGTCAGCGATGCGATGTGCTGAAAATTAAAAAAAATAAATAAAACGAAAGAACAACGCCGTACAAGTGTCTAACTACCCGGACGCCGAGAGAGAGAAAGAGTACGTGGACCTCGGATGGTTGTGAAGTCCTGACTGGACGTAGATTGGGCCCGTCGCCCTCCCCATCCACCCTGGCTAAGACGTCGCAGCCAACATAAAATTCTTAGCCCCATAATAGACGTGTGTGCGCCCGAGGATCTCACCGCATGACCTCACCGCCGCCCCTCATCGACGAGAATTAGTAAGCCATTGATCTAAGCTTCATAATCGGCGCGAAAGCGTGAAGAAGAGAGAAGAAGGAAGGAAGAATATATATTATGTTCAAAAATAAAGAAAATAAACAAAAAACATGCATAGGCACACATATGTATATTCGCCGCTCTCTCTCACCTTATTTTGCTCCTTTACAAGTCTTCTCACAAATCTCGTATACACTTCGTCGTACTTCCCTACATAATAAAGCTAGCTGGTGACTTAAGCTAGGCTAGACCCCTACTAACTAACCTTAACAGTAACTATGTAATTATCCTAACTATTCCAATGATAGTAAATAGTATCAAGTACAGACCATGTGCTTACCATATACAAACTAAAGAGTTAAGTAAGAAATAATGAGAAAACTTACTTAGGTGTGGGTATACTACCCTACGCGGAGAAATCCCTTGCTGGAGTAGGCTGGAGCTGGTGGGGTGCACCCTTTCGACGTTCTTCACATGCCAAACTGGATCAGCTGCTTCGCTTCTTGTAGTTTGCGTTTGTGGGTACATTGACCTCTTTTTTATTTGACCCTTTTCACCTCTTTGGGTGCTCTCGGGTATACCCTAACGTCTTACTCGCTAACCTTCGCCTGCAGTTACACTATTTCGAACGATGAAAGGACTAAACCAGTACAAATGAATGTCTACATCGAGGTAAGCAACATTAAGGTGTGCGCCGAGTATATTCACTTTTCTTTCTTTTCCCTTTATTTAATTCCTTCGCGACAAATCGAAGGCTTATATGCACGCGATAAGGTTACGATGAAAGGTGTGAATAGATATGTCTGTGTCCATATATATCACTGATAGTTTTCACTCAAAATAGTTCTACTCTCATTATTAATAATTTTCACTCAAAAATAATTCTAATTTCCTCTTTTCAGGAAAATCGCAAATATACGCACACATGGTAGAGTTCAAAATGAAGTAAGTACTAGTATAAATCTGTACCATTAATAATTTTCACTCAAAACTAATTCTAATTTCCTCTTTTAGGAAAATCGCAAATATACGCACACATGGTAGAGTTCAAAATGAAGTAACTACTAGTATAAATCTGTACCATTAATAATTTTCAGTCAAAAATAATTCTAATTTCCTCTTTTCAGGAAAACCGCAGATATTCGTCCACCAAAAGAATTTAACACGAAGTAAGTATATAGATATTTATGTAGCACAAAATTTGCACCAAAATAATTATAGATTCCTCTTTTCAGGAACACCGCAGATTTTCGTCCACCAAAAGAATTTATCACGAAGTAAGTATATAGATATTTATGTAGCACAAAATTTGCACCAAAATAATTATAAATTCCTCTTTTCAGGAAAACCGCAGATATTCGTCCACCAAAAGAATTTATCCCGAAGTAAGTATATAGATATTTATGTAGCACAAAATTTGCACCAAAATAATTATAAATTCCTCTTTTCAGGAAAACCGCAGATATTCGTCGACCAAAAGAATTTATCACGAAGTAAGTATATAGATATTTATGTAGCACAAAATTTGCACCAAAATAATTATAAATTCCTCTTTTCAGGAAAACTGCAGATATTCGTCCATCAAAAGAATTTATCACGAAGTAAGTATATAGATATTTATGTAGCACAAAATTTGCACCAAAATAATTATAAATTCCTCTTTTCAGGAAAACCGCAGATATTCGTCCACCAAAAGAATTTATCACGAAGTAAGTATCGAGATATTTATGTAGCACAAAATTTGCACCAAAATAATTATAAATTCCTCTTTTCAGGAAAACCCGAAAAGATTTGTGCACCAAGGAAAGTTATTACCAAGTAAGTATAAGTTATTTATATAACACCAAAATTTTCACCAAAAATAATTATAAGTTTAATCCCTCTTTTCAGGAAAACTCGAAGAGATTGGTGCACCAAAGAAGTTATTATATATACATATATGTATTTATATATCGCAAGTAAGTATAGAGTTATTTATATAACACCAAAATTTTCACCAAAAATAACACAAATAATTATAATTCTAGTTCCCTCTTTTCAGGAAAACTCGGAAAGATCAAGATTTTCACCACAGATAATTATAATTTTAATTCCCTTAAAAATAACTATAATTTCCTCTTCAACCGAAAACTTCCAGACTTTTTGAACCGGATCAAACCACTTACACGCGCTGGCCGAATTGTCCTTCACAAAATCTCAAATCAGACTGCCCGCATGACTTAACGCAGTCTCTCCTCATCGAAACGATTTCCGCCCGTAGCCGCCGGCCGGCACACACCACTCGTTCGTTCGGGCTGAAATCGATTTTTTTTTTGCTCGCTGTATGAACGGGTGTGCGTGTATTGTTTTGCCTGCTGTTTGGTAGGAGCAAAATGTGTGCTATGCGCCAAAATTTTTTTGGAATTTCGGGCGGGCTTGCTGTAATGCATTGTATGGTGGTATCGTACGATGCATTACAGCTAGGCGAATTACCGTTTTTTCGCCTGGATGTTGGTGGATAGCGGCAGGATTTATGCGAAATATTTTAATTTGTGCGCGCTCTTGCCCATTTTAGAATTTTTTTTTTCGTTTATGAAAATTTCGTTTGTTGTTGTTTTCCATTTAGATTGATTGTACATTGGGATTTTTTGATGGGAAATGCATCTGATTGAAACCTGTGTCATCTGAGATGAATATCTGGTACGACCCAAAAGACGTCCAGTTTAAGAGCTCCTGAGGACAGAAATGCGTGGCTCAAGAACTCACAGTGAAGATATAGGCGACCAAATTGAATTGGATAAAGTTTTTATGATTGAATGAGAGTATACGTCAGTATAGTGCATGTCAGTAATGTTACATCAGTAACGTCATATCAGTAAAGTTAAAGTCGCCGCGTAGGCGTCGGCAGCGGCAGGCAGACCACCTTCACACATCCATGGGAACTCACCATAAGCATCCATGAAAGATAAATATTCATAGGTACTCATGATGGTTGTACATTGGGATTTTTTGATAGGAAGTACATCTGATTGGAACCTGTGTCATCTAAGATGAATATCTGGTACGACCCAAAAAATAGTAGTTTGTACATTGGGATTTATTGATGGGAAATACATCTGATTGGAGCCTGTGTCATTTAGGATGAATATCTGGTACGACCCAACAAATGTCCAGTTTAAATGCCCTTGAGGACGGAAATGAGTGGCTCAAGACCTCTCAGTGAAAAATGATTGATTTGGATAAGTAAGTGATTGATTAAGATAAATTTTAATAATTGATTGATTTGGGTAAATTTTAATAATTGATTGATTTGGGTAAATCTTAATAAATAATTGACTTGGATAAATTTTAATAAATAATTGTTTTGGATAAATTCTAATGAGTAATTAATTTGGATAAATTTTAATAAACAACCGATTTGGATACATTTTAATGAATAATTGATTTGGATAAATTACCGATTGAATGAGTGATTGATTTGGATAAAATTTGGGGGAAATTTGTATCCGTGCAAATTTAAACGATTGAACGAGAAATGCGTCTGAATGAGAATATGTGTCAGTATGGTACCTGTCAGTAAGATTATATAGTAGTGTTATACCTGTAATTTTATACAAATCGCAATTCGATTAGGCGGAGATCTTGTGACCGACCCGGATACGGGACGTAAAAAACTTTTCTCTCTAAGATGCAAAACACCCTTAAAGTAAAAGTCTATAGGCGTAAAAAACTATATGCGTAAAAAAAATTTTCTCTCTAAGATGCAAAAATCTATAGGCGTAAAAACTATATGCGTAAAAAAATTTTTCAGAGTCGCAAAAAGTCCCTTAAATCTCTTAAAGGTCTATAGGCGTAAAACCTCATCTCAAAGTCGCAAAAGTCGCAAAAGTCTACAGGTGTAAAAGTCTGGTCTCAAAGATGCAAACATCTCAAAGGTGCAAAATCCCATCCCAAAGGTGCAAAAACTTTGTCTCGAAGGTGCAAAAATCTCATCTCTAAGGCACAAAAATCGTCAAAAGTGGCCCCAAAATGAATGTCTCTCAAAGGTGCAAAAAGTGGCCCCAAAATGAATATCTTTTAGGCATGAACATCTCCAAACTGAACGTTTCTCAGGACTGAACATCTCCAAACGCTCTCAAAACGCTCTCAGAAATGAATGCCCCTCAGGCGTGAACATCTCCAACGCTACACCCAAAATGAATGTTTTCTTTTTCCTTTTTTATTTTTTATTTTTCCTTTTTTATTTTTTATTTTTCCTTTTTTATTTTTTATTTTTCCTTTTTTATTTTTCTCATTATTCATTAGGCCTGAACATCTACTATAAATTGTATGTTCTGAGTTCCAATAATCCCATACATTGTATGTTCTGAGTTCCAAAAGTCCACAAGTCCACAAATTGTAAGGTCTGAGCGAAAGGTCTAACTATAAGGTCGCAAGATATGAGTATGAGGTCGCAAGATCTGAGTGCAAGATCAGGTCCGGTCTGAGAATATAAGGCGGATGTGAATAGTCGGGTCTGAGAATATGACGCAGATGTGAGTATAAAGTAGATGTGAATGGTCGGGTCAAAGAATATAAAGTAGATGCGAATGGTCGGGTCAAAGAATATAAACCAGTTGTGAATATAAAACAGTGTGAAAGGTGTAGGTGTAGTGCTGATTAAATGTTTGAGTCCTATGGTAAGATGAAGTGGGGCCGTGTAGCCCAAACTAAGTGTGTATGTGTGGTAACCATGGCCGTACAGGCATCTATTTGGCCTTGCTCAACGCGTTTCACCCGAGCCATCGGGATCATCAGGAGTTTTTGTGTTATGACGTTTGCCATAAAAACTTCTGTATCATCTGTATTATTTGGTATATTGTATTGTATTGTGGATGTTAATGTGAGTGGAGTATGAGCTTCGAGTTAAATAATCAATATGTGAAACAAACTATATGTCAATTAACCCAAACTGGAGTCCATAAGTAAGAGGTATATCAAAATCAAGCTGTGAATCAAACTGTATATCAAATAAGGCGCAGCCGTGACAGACATGACAGATTAACCAATCAACAGATTGATAAATTAATAGATCAACAGGTCAACAGATCAACAGACCAACAGACAACGTCCATAGACGCTCATATTGAACACCAACAAGATTGATTGATTATGATTGATTGATTGATTGCTGATTGATGATGATCGACCTTGCACTCAGATCTTGCGACCTCATACTCATATCTTGCGACCTTATACTTAGACCTTTCGCTCAGACCTTACAATTTGTGGACTTGTGGGCTTTTGGAGCTCAGAACATACAATGTATGGTATTATGGGAACTCAGAACATACAATTTATAGTAGATGTTCAGGCCTAATGAATAATGAGAAAAATAAAAAAGGAAAAATAAAAAATAAAAAAGGAAAAATAAAAAATAAAAAAGGAAAAATAAAAAATAAAAAAGGAAAAAGAAAACATTCATTTTGGGTGTAGCGTTGGAGATGTTCACGCCTGAGGGGCATTCATTTCTGAGAGCGTTTTGAGAGCGTTTGGAGATGTTCAGTCCTGAGAAACGTTCAGTTTGGAGATGTTCAGGCCTGAGAAACGTTCAGTTTGGAGATGTTCAGGCCTGAGAAACGTTCAGTTTGGAGATGTTCGTGCCTCAAAGATATTCATTTTGTGGCCACTTTTTGCACCTTTGAGAGACATTCATTTTGGGGCCACTTTTGACGATTTTTGTGCCTTAGAGATGAGATTTTTGCACCTTCGAGGTAAAGTTTTTGCACCTTTGGGATGGGATCTTGCACCTTTGAGATGTTTGCATCTTTGAGATCAGACTTTTACACCTGTAGACTTTTGCGAATTTTGCGACTTTGAGATGAGGTTTTACGCCTATAGACTTTTAAGAGATTTAAGGGACTTTTTGCGACTTTGAAAAATTTTTTTACGCATATAGTTTTTACGCCTATAGATTTTTGCATCTTAGAGAGAAACATTTTTTTACGCATATAGTCTCTTACGCCTATAGACTTTTACTTTAAAGGTTTTTTGCATCTTAGAGAGAAAAGTTTTTTACGTCCCGTATCCGGGTCGGTCACAAGATCTCCGCCTAATCGAATTGCGATTTGTACAAAATTACTGGTATAACACTACTATATAATCTTACTGACAGGTACCATACTGACGTATATTCTCATTCAGACGCATTTCTCGTTCAATCGTTTGAATTTGCACGGATACAAATTTCACCCAAATTTTATCCAAATCAATCACTCATTCAATCGGTAATTTATCCAAATCAATTATTCCTTAAAATGTATCCAAATCGGTTGTTTATTAAAATTTATCCAAATTAATTACTCATTAGAATTTATCCAAATCAATTATTTATTAAAATTTATCCAAGTCAATTATTTATTAAGATTTACCCAAATCAATCAAATATTAAAATTTACCCAGATCAATCAATTATTAAAATTTATCCTAATCAATCACTTACTTATCCAAATCAATCATTTTTCACTGAGAGGTCTTGAGCCACTCATTTCCGTCCTCAAGGGCATTTAAACTGGACATTTGTTGGGTCGTACCAGATATTCATCCTAGATGACACAGGCTCCAATCAGATGTATTTCCCATCAATAAATCCCAATGTACAAACTACTATTTTTTGGGTCGTACCAGATATTCATCTTAGATGACACAGGTTCCAATCAGATGTATTTCCTATCAAAAAATCCCAATGTACAACCATCATGAGTACCTATGAATATTTATCTTTCATGGATGCTGATGGTGAGTTCCCATGGATGTGTGAAGGTGGCCTGCCTGCCGCTGCCGACGCCGACGCGTCGACTTTAACTTTACTGATATGACGTTACTGATGTAACATTACTGACATGCACTATACTGACGTATACTCTCATTCAATCATAAAAACTTTATCCAATTCAATTTGGTCGCCTATATCTTCACTGTGAGTTCTTGAGCCACGCATTTCTGTCCTCAGGAGCTCTTACACTGGACGTCTTTTGGGTCGTACCAGATATTCATCTCAGATGACACAGGTTTCAATCAGATGCATTTCCCATCAAAAAATCCCAATGTACAATCAAGATTATTAGCTCCTTAAAGATGGCTCACACTTCATATAGCGTGAACTATGCAAGTGATCATATGTTTTGCTATTATGGTAAACATCACATGTGACGCAATGAACCAGGACATGACTTGTGAAGAGTAGAATCGGGAGGGTAAATAAATATAATATTTTTTAACCATACCACGCCCGAGGAAATAAATGAATGAGGGGCGCAGGGACTCTGGATGGATATAGGGGACTCTTAACAAATAATAGGGGATTCTTAACAGATAATAAGGGTCACGGATACCCTCAATGATAAATGAGGGTCACAGATACCATCAACGGGACATTAAAAGGACATTAGAAGGACTTTTGAGTACATTAAAGACAAAACAACATGACACACGATGGATCATGACGGGAGCTCACAGCAGGTACTAATCAGAACTTGGGGCTGAGTTCCTGTCATGGCATATCCTTCATGACATACCCTTCATGTGGTGGCGGGGCGTGGCGAGGCAGACGCATGGACAAATTTGAGCCATTAACTCGTTCATTCACTCATTCATTCACTCGTTCATTCACTCGCTCATGCATTTGTTCGTGTTATCTGAGTCCTATCATAACATGGCAATTGAGACCCGGGTTATTGAGATTTATTGGGGGCCATTTGTTATTGGGAACTGTTCATCATTGGGAGCCGTTCGTTATTGGGAGCCATTCGTTTGTTGTGAACCGTTCATTCACACACTATTTGGAACCGTTCATTCACACACTATTTGGAACATTGGGAGCCGTTCGTCATTGGGAGCCATTCGTTTGTTGTGAACCGTTCATTCACTCACTATTTGGAACCTTGTGGATGATGTTGGGGAGCCAGGCATACAGAACCAACCACCGAAAATTTAATGAGATCGTAACCAAGGCTTAACCTGATATACACTGATACCCCGAACCGACGAACCTTAACTGAATCGGTACCAACGATTCACATCTAAAACGATCTAACGACGATTCACATCTAAAACTATCTTACGAGGCCTTAATGGCGCGGAGCGGAACACACAGAATCTTAATGGAGCACACAGAATCTTAATGGAGCACACAGAATCTTAATGGCGCTGTACACAAAATCCCAGTGAGAGGGTTTTAGAGAGAAAATTTTAGGGGAGATCATGGAAGTGGGGGTGCAGTTGTGATCTCAATGGATTTTGGGGGCGTAATCTCTATTTATCTCATTGGCTGATCTATTTTCTCTTTTTGGTGTTCAATATGAGCGTCTATGGACGTTGTCTGTTGGTCTGTTGATCTGTTGACCTGTTGATCTATTAATTTATCAATCTGTTGATTGGTTAATCTGTCATGTCTGTCACGGCTGCGCCTTATTTGATATACAGTTTGATATACAGTTTGATTTTGATATACCTCTTACTTATGGACTCTAGTTTGGGTTAATTAACATATAGTTTGTTTCACATATTGATTATTTAACTCGAAGCTCATACTCCACTCACATTAACATCCACAATACAATACAATATACCAGATAATACAGATGATACAGAAGTTTTTATGGCATACGTCATAACACAAAAACTCCTGATGATCCCGATGGCTCGGGTGAAACGCGTTGAGCAAGGCCAAATAGATGCCTGTACGGCCATGGTTACCACACATACACACTTAGTTTGGGCTACACGGCCCCACTTCATCTTAACATAGGACTCAAACATTTAATCAGCACTACACCTACACCTTTCACACTGTTTTATATTCTCTGACCCGACCATTCACAACTGGTTTATATTCTTTGACCCGACCATTCACATCTACTTTATATTCTTTGACCCGACCATTCACATCTACTTTATACTCACATCTGCTTCATATTCTCAGACCCGACTATTCACATCCGCTTTATATTCTCAGACCGGACCTGACCTTGCACTCAGATCTTGCGACCTCATACTCATATCTTGCGACCTTATACTTAGACCTTTCGCTCATACCTTACAATTTGTGGACTTGTGGACTTTTGGAACTCAGAACATACAATGTATGGGATTATTGGAACTCAGAACATACAATTTATAGTAGATGTTCAGGCCTAATGAATAATGAGAAAAAAAAAAAGGAAAAATAAAAAATAAAAAAGGAAAAAGAAAACATTCATTTTGGGTGTAGCGTTGGAGATGTTCACGCCTGAGAGGCATTCATTTCTGAGAGCGTTTTGAGAGCGTTTGGAGATGTTCAGGCCTGAGAAACGTTCAGTTTGGAGATGTTCAGGCCTGAGAAACGTTCAGTTTGGAGATGTTCATGCCTAAAAGATATTCATTTTGTGGCCACTTTTTGCACCTTTGAGAGACATTCATTTTGGGGCCACTTTTGACGATTTTTGTGCCTTAGAGATGAGATTTTTGCACCTTCGAGATAAAGTTTTTGCACCTTTGGGATGGGATTTTGCACCTTTGAGATGTGTGCATCTTTGAGATCAGACTTTTACATCTGTAGACTTTTGCGACTTTTGCGACTTTGAGATGAGATTTTACGCCTATAGACTTTTAAGAGATTTAAGGGACTTTTTGCGACTTTGAAAAATTTTTTTACGCATATAGTTTTTACGCCTATAGATTTTTGCATCTTAGAGAGAAAATTTTTTTTACGCATATAGTTTTTTACGCCTATAGACTTTTACTTTAAGGGTTTTTTGCATCTTAGAGAGAAAAGTTTTTTACGTCCCGTATCCGGGTCGGTCACAAGATCTCCGCTTAATCGAATTGCGATTTGTACAAAATTACTGGTATAACACTACTATATAATCTTACTGACAGGTACCATACTGACGTATATTCTCATTCAGACGCATTTCTCGTTCAATCGTTTAAATTTGCACGGATACAAATTTCACCCAAATTTTATCCAAATCAATCACTCATTCAATCGGTAATTTATCCAAATCAATTATTCATTAAAATGTATCCAAATCGGTTGTTTATTAAAATTTATCCAAATTAATTACTCATTAGAATTTATCCAAATCAATTATTTATTAAAATTTATCCAAGTCAATTATTTATTAAGATTTACCCAAATCAATCAATTATTAAAATTTACCCAGATCAATCAATTATTAAAATTTATCCTAATCAATCACTTACTTATCCAAATCAATCATTTTTCACTGAGAGGTCTTGAGCCACTCATTTCCGTCCTCAAGGGCATTTAAACTGGACATTTGTTGGGTCGTACCAGATATTAATCCTAGATGACACAGGCTCCAATCAGATGTATTTCCCATCAATAAATCCCAATGTACAAACTACTATTTTTTGGGTCGTACCAGATATTCATCTTAGATGACACAGGTTCCAATCAGATGTATTTCCCAATGTACAACCATCATGAGTACCTATGAATATTTATCTTTCATGGATGCTGATGGTGAGTTCCCATGGATGTGTGAAGGTGGCCTGCCTGCCGCTGCCGACGCCGACGCGTCGACTTTAACTTTACTGATATGACGTTACTGATGTAACATTACTGACATGCACTATACTGACGTATACTCTCATTCAATCATAAAAACTTTATTCAATTCAATTTGGTCGCCTATATCTTCACTGTGAGTTCTTGAGCCACCAATTTCTGTCCTCAGGAGCTCTTAAACTGGACGTCTTTTGGGTCGTACCAGATATTCATCTCAGATGACACAGGTTTCAATCAGATGCATTTCCCATCAAAAACTCCCAATGTACAATCAATCAAAATTTCGTTTGTTGTTGTTTTCCCTTTAGGTTTTACACTTTCTCTCTTTCTTCTTTTCAGGGTTTTTGTGATATGGAGAAGTAGCATAGGGCTTCTTCTCAAAAGCAAATATCCATATTTTTACCCGTTTTCAGGAATTTATAGTATGGGCTACTTCTCGAAAATAGGTAAATTTTATCTTTTCCAGGGATTTGCAATATGGAGAAGTAGCATAGGGCTATCTCTAAAAAAAAAATTTATTCCCTTTTAGGTACCCGAAAATTAAATCATAAGTGGTAAAAAAAAATAAGAGAGAATAATAAAAAAAAATTTAAAGGGTGTGAAAATGAAGAAGAAAGTAAAAGAAACAAGGAATTTTAATGATGGAAAGGATAAAAGAAAAAGAGAAAAAAAAGCAGAAAGGAAACCGGGAGGTAGCGTGAGGGCAGAACGCTACAACGTGGGGACGACCCACCGAGATAAGAGTCTCAAGCCGGGCCAAACAACCCAAAATTCTTGAACTAGCTGGGGGGGGGGGGAATAGGTGAAAACATTCGTAGCAGCGCCCAACGTGGGGACGACCCACTAGAGTCTCAAGCCGGGCATGCGCTTAACCCTGCGTTGTTGAGAAATAAACGTCCCATCTGCGGCCATAATCCTAGCTCGCCTTGAACGAGGGAGGACCTATCAACAGATAGACTTCGTCTATCAACTCGCCTCGCCCAATGAGCTGACCAGGAAGAAGTGCAGCGATCAGTTTATTACGTATGGAAATGTTCGGCTCGAAACTATGACTTCGTCGGTGAAACGCCGCTACTTATCGTTCTGTGATCTGCTGAATCCGGTCGCAGTACCCCGGAAATTCCCCCAATCCCAAGAGAGGAAATTGTTTCGTAACGGATAGAATTCATCGATCAACTCACTCAGGACGACGGAAATCCCGCGAAATGCAGCAAGCGGGTTCAAGCTCTAAGGAAATTGAAGAAAGGACAGGAAAGTAAAACCCTTCAGATGAAGGCTAACCCAGAAGGGGTTAGTAGCAAAGGCTGAGACCATCTCAACTGATAGTTTGGATGTAATACACTATATGAACAAATTTCGCTGAGACTCCATCCGCACTCGCTGACGCTCGAACACCGTTCTACTACGAGGAAAATTGAAGAAGGGACAGGAAAGTAAAATCCTTCAGATGAAGGCCAACCCAGAAGGGGTTAGTAGCAAAGGCTGAGACCATCTAAACTTGATAGTTTAGAGATAATATGCAATGAAAAAAAAAACTACCCTCTGCTGAAACTTCATCCACACAGACCGCCGTTCGGAAACGCACACTAGGGAGAAGAATGAAGAAAAGACAGGAAAGTAAAATCCTTCAGATGAAGGCTAACCCAGAAGTGGTTAGTAACACAATGAAAGAGGCTTATCACCCACCACTGTGGAAGTAGTAGGAGGGTTTGCGATAACCTGTAGTTCACAAGTGAAGCTTGCCGGATGCCTTCTTAGGGCTACCGAGAATTATTGGTACGATGGTGGCTCCCTAAGGACCTAAGCCAAAGGCCTTCCGAAAGTCAGTACCCAGATATAGAGGCTGTTGCAAGGTCGGGACAATCTGAAAACGCATCTGGCGTGTTTTCTCACCGTACCTTGCGAGGACTCGGATATGGCCTAGGACTCGGTGTTGCTGTCCATCTGCAGTTGATACCGTTGAGGGCAGCGAATGGAAACGGACTCCTGGCTTTCCCAGGAAGAGCTCTGCGCCAAGGCCGAGCACGCTGACACTGGCTCCGCTGTCCAATATGCCAGATATCCTTTCTCTGTAAATGTGAAATGTGAAATGAATGTGTGTAAATGTAATGTTGTGCGGACAAGACTGTGGATCGGCGTTGTTTGAAATAACGGTTTCAGTGATAGCGGCCCTTATGCTTCTTCGCAAGGCTTGGTAGCGCCGTGTACGTTGTCTTGCTTGGGAGCCGGATGTTACCTGAGGCTGCGAGATCGCGTCGCCGATGCAGCACTTCGTGTCTAGATGAGAGGTACCGGACATAGTGTGAAGTCCTGTCTGTCAATACTTTCTGTATGTGCTAGGGAGAGAAGTATCTGAAATTTTGCTATGGATATTCACCGTGACTCAAGCGAATATCTGTTTGATAAACCGGAAAGTTCGGAAATTAAGTGTGTTGTATTCAGAAGGAGCATGAAATAGTGAAAGTAGCGCTAAAACAACATATACCTATATATGTTCAAAAGAATGTTCAGAATGATAACTCCGTGGTAACTCCAAGGAGCAATGCCTTTAATTTGTGCGTGTACTATATTTGTGCTGCGTAATAAATATGTAATTTCAAAGGAAAATTCAACATAGTGACTTTATGGTACTCCAAGGAGGAATATCTATAACTTGTGCGTGTATAAAAATATAACTATTGAGGACATTAACTTTAGAATAGATCTAAAATAGATCTATAACTTACTTGTAGTAAATTTGTGCGTATATATATATATATTCAAATGAAAATTCAAAATAGTATGATGCGTATTAAATTCGTGCGCCTATAAATATGTTAATTCAAAGAAGGTTCAAAATAATAAATTTATTTTAAATTTAACGAAGAAATACCTATACTATGTGCGTATATAATATTCATATATATATAAATATATATGCTCGAAAGGAAGTTCAATACAATTACTTTATTATAAAACACAAAAAAAAATCTAGATCGTGTGCGCTATATCAAGATATCGATCCAAAGAAAAATTCAAAATGAATACTTTATTATGGATCTACAGAGGACGATCCAGCGATTGTTTGTACTAATATTCAAAATTCAAAATCATACGAAGGAGGTGGCTTGGCCATGCAGCGGTCCACCCGAACACACACCAACAACAACATTTCAACAATGAATAAGAAGAAGAAAAAGAGTAAGCATTCAGTTGTCAAAATTTTGCAAACTTAATTGAGTAGAAATTTATTTAATATTTACGTATACAAATTGTGTAAAACATCACAAAACGGCCTTCGTTGAACTCTACTTTGCAGTACATTGGGGATTTCGCTCGCAACTTCCCGCAAATATATCATTGCTACAACTTTCTTGGAACCTGCAGACGGTCATTGTCAATTGGCCCTTCAAGTGATCTCCAACTTTAGCACAGCCTTCTTTTGGCGTAATTCTCGCAGTTAGTGCTGGACTACAGCATATCATATTTTTATTGGGGATATTCTGGTTTGATCCGATCTCCTGAGTTTGGGATTCCGTCATTTATCGCCTTTGCTTTGGGACTTGTCAGCGGGATATGATTGCTATATATTTACCAACAAGGGACATTGCGGTCAGGTATTTACAGATAAACGAACTATTCTCATCCCCTACCAGTGCTTCCGTCTTGGATTAATTATCGGTACATTGTACAAACATAATATTTATACTAGATATAATCACGAAACTATACATAACCTCAACGTAATTATTGTAAATAATCAGAGACATCAATCATAGTTTATCCTGTACACCTACCAAAACTGGAATTAGTCTAGACATAAATAGTGGTTCTATCAAGTGCACTTAACTAGACGTCAACCAAATAAATTAACCAGATCCACAAAAGGTCTAAACTGGTTCTAGCTTGAACTCTACTAGCGCTCTACAACATACTACACAAACTTGCGAATACATTGGATGCTCGTTACTTACTTTCGTGAATTTCAGGAATTGCTACCTTTTCTATTCACTATGGCGCCTAAATGTACTTCTTGCTCTTTATACCTTAACAAACTCAACTCTGGCTTAAAATGCGTCGATTGCCATAATTTTTACCATGCAGCCTGCTGTAAATTATCCGCGGAGGTTACCAATAGCATTATCAGTGGGACAGTTGCCTTTCGGTGCCCAGGCTGTATCAATACAAATAACTCCAGTATTTGTGACATGGACGTTAACGAGGAATCAAATATTCTGGCGGTTGTCCATAATATGTCTAAAGAGATTGACAATATCAAGGCAAAGCAGCTCGAATTTAACAAATCTGTTGACATCTTACCACACGGTTTCGACGAAATTAAAAAATTAGTCTCTACAGTGGAAGACCATAAAAGGAGAATTAAAGCTCTGGAGTCTGATAAGTCTCGACTGAATGATGAAACCTCGTCTTTAAAAGATCGTCTGCAAACCCTTGAAGAGAGATCCCTAACGCAGTTTCTGGAAGTAAAAAATGTTCCAATGCAACCTAATGAACAACCCCTTGATATCGTTCGAAAGCTTCATGCATCACTGAAGTTGCCTTATGATGATGGTGATATCTTGAAAGCCTATCGCAAAAAGAACAAATCAAAGGATAACCTTATAGTTATAAAGTATGTTTCGCAGTTGGTCAGGGATCGTACATTGGTAGCGTATAAGGTTTGCGGGAAACTTACAGCTGATTCTCTTGGCTACACAGAAACAGATATTATCTTTATAAACGAATTCTTATCAAAAGAAAAGAAGGCACTACTTTATATAGCAAAGCAGTTCAAGAATGAAAACGGATTTAAGTATATTTGGGTTAAGAACTCCAAAATTTATTTGAAAAAGGAAGACAACTCTAAGCCACATATTGTAAAAAATGAATCATGTCTAGATCGAATCAAGTGCAACCTTCTAAACACTAACAAGCCTCAATCTACTAACTAATGTCTTTGAATATCTACTACCAGAATGTTAGGGGACTACGTTCAAAAACTGAAAATGTCCGCTTAGCCGCGATTTCAAATAATTACGATATTATATGTTTTACTGAAACATCTTTACAGTCATATGTCTACAGTAATGAAATTCTTGATGACAGGTATTTAATTTATAGAAGGGACAGAAATTTGGATTTCACGGGTAACAAGGATGGTTGCGGATGTCTAATAGCTGTCCGACGTAACTATAACTCTTTTCGAGTGCAGACAATGGAATCTGAACACGAAGTCATTTGGGTAGTTATAAAAGAAAGGAATTTTACTCTCTATATATGCTGTGTTTACTTACCTCCCCAAACTTCATACGATGCATATAACTCTTTATTTTCTAGCATAAGTGATAACATTTTGCAGCTACCTTTAAACTCTAGAGTTCTTTTCTTAGGTGATTTTAACTTCCCATACCTTCGATGGACTCTTGATGAGACGAACAATTATATGCGCCCGTCTGAGGCCTACAGTCTTGCTTCTCAGTCTCTCCTTAATAATATGGAACTATGTTCCTTGAAGCAATACAACAATCAATTTAATCCTAATAATAGACTCTTAGATCTGGTATGGACTAATATTGCTTCCTACAATATCGAAATATCTTCATCTATATGCCCACTCTCCAAGATTGATTCCCACCATCCACCTCTCGACATAAGATTAATATTGACACAATTGAAGACTGCCCGAGATCTGTTTACGAAGGTAAGAAACTACCAACGTGGTGATTATGATTGCCTCAATCACTTTCTAAGCAACAGCAATCTGTCATCTAATCTCTCACCTGATCTTGACCTATCCTTGGAACGATTCTATAAACCAAGGTATTAATCTCCATGTACCTGCAGTTAACAAACATAATCGCTTTCCAAAATGGTATACCCATCAGCTCATAAGAGTGCTCCAGGAAAAGGACAGATACAGACGCCTGCATAAAATCAATCCACATCCAGAAATTTATAAGACCTTCTCTTATCTTAGAAAAATGTCAAAGTCACTCTTAAAAGAATGTTACCAGAAATATGTTGAAAGTACAGAAAACTCCCTTAAAGGTAATCTTAGGTCTTTCTGGGCGTTTAGTAAAAATTTAAAGCGATCTAATATTAACCAAAAAGAATTAACATATAATGGTAATACTTCTACATCTCCCAAATCTATAAGCGAAATGTTTTCAATCTATTTCAAATCTGTCTACGACAATAGGGAGCCTAATATCTCTTCTAGCTCTCAACAGAACCACTCGATTAATATCAAACTAGAGCCCATATCTCCGGAGCATGTTATTTTAATTCTAAAAGATCTGGATTGTAATAAAAATGCAGGCCCTGATGGCATTCCTAACATCGTCTTCAATAAATGTGCACCCAGTCTTGCAAAACCTCTCTCCAAATTACTCCAATGCACTTGCACTTATATTTGAAAAAGCGATATACAACCAACTCCTCCAACTAATCAAACCATACATTTCAGAACACCAACATGGATTTCTACCTGGTCGATCCACAGTTTCAAATCTAGCTCTGTTTACGGACTCAATTGCCTCGGCTCTTGACGACAACAAGCAGCTAGACTCTATTCATACGGACTTTAGCAAGGCATTTGATAAAATAAACTACAAGCTATGTACTTCCAAAATGGCTAGCTTGGGCTTTCATCCGGACACCGTATCTTGGTTCTCTTCCTATTTAACCAAGAGAGAAAATGTCGTAGTCTTTAACGGTCAGCAGTCCCCATTATTCCAACAGATTTCCGGTGTGCCTCAGGGCACCATACTTGGACCATTAATATTTCTCATTTACATTAATGAATTACCTTCCCTCTTCTCATCTACCTGCCTATTATATGCAGATGATGCCAAAATTTATAGAATTATTAACAACATTACCGACTGCGTCCTTCTTCAAAAGAATATTCTTCAATTAGAAAAATGGTGTCAAGAGAACTGCATTGAAATTAACGTTAGCAAATGTAAGTGTATATCTTTTTTTCGTAAGAGGGATTTTATCTCCTTTGACTACAGAATTTATAATACATCTCTGTCCCGTGTTGATGAGTTAAATGAGCTGGGAGTCATATTTAATCGTAAGCTTCTCTTCGCATCGCACATCAACTTCATTACGTCCAAAGCTTTTCGATTAATGGGTTTCATTTTCAGTACTTGTCAGTCCTTTAAGTGTGCGCTTTCATATACTACTCTTTTTAACTCCTTAGTACGAAGTATTATTGAATATGCATGTCAAGTATGGAATCCATTCTATTCCTCATATAGATCGCAAATCGAGGCTGTTCAGCGTAGATTCACCAGGATTACACTATTCAAATTACAAAACACATCCGTGGAATACGCCGAGAGACTAAGTATACTCAATCTGTCTACACTTGAAAGCCGAAGAACATTTTTAGATACATTGTTTTTATATAAAATCCTTAATAATCAGATATCCTGCCCTTCTTTGCTTTCCCTCATTGATTTCCATATACCGCCCCGTAGTTCGAGGCATAATCCCGTTTTCAAATTACCTACCTGCAGAACCAACATAAAAGAAAAATCACCCATTTTCAGAGCACAAAAGACGTATAACTCTAGATTTACCAACATAGACATTTTCAATACTGGTCCCCTATCATTTAAAAGGTTGATCCTGCTTGAGATCGGACATTAATTAATATTTGCTTATCCCCCTTCCTTTTTCCTTTTTCACATATTGCTTTGCCCTATTGTTTCTGTTTAGCCATTTGAATTTCTAGTTTTCTTTTCAAATGTATTGCACTATGATATATTTTGTAACTCTTCTATTGAATTTTAGTTATGTAGTTCTAGATTGTAAGTATAGTTTTACACAATTAGTTTCTTAGTTTCTTATGCTTTTGTATTTTTAGTTTTATTCTCTTCTTTGTACTTTTGCTTTTTGAATACTTTTCACTTGCTTGTTTAACTTTAAGGTAGTATTTTTAATAAGAGTTCGCTCAGTAATCTGCCTTGTTAATCGACTAATAAATAAATAAAAATAAATAAATAAATCCAGTTCTGCGAACTGGAACGAAACAAATCATTCTCAATCTCTCTCCCAGTTTCGCTTTCCCTCTACAGCTTGGCAAACTTTCAAAGGGTCTGACGCGGCATGAACTTGGTAAGGACATTATGGCAAACAATTCTGTTGTCAAGGACAAGTCAAAGAAATGAATATCGTTCACCAACCCCACAACGGACTGAGGTCAAAATCGGAAGACAGTGCGAGTGATCAGCGATTCAATGGCCGCCGGTACTCAGGAAAGAAGCCGTAGCGATAGTATGTAACGGAATCAATAATAGAACACAAACAAAAAACCCAGTGCATACGATATAATGATCGTAGCTAGCTATTCGACCTTCAGGTAACGATAACCGTAATAGGGGTAAGACTACAGCAATCAAGACTAAATACTACGGCATCTGACATAATTATCATAGCTAGATATCCGATCTTAAATATCTATAACTAACGTAACGAAACCTCTGATAAGGTATACTTAACTAAGACAACCCAAAAAAAAAAAATTATAACGGTAGCTAAGATAATTTAACTATAATCGAACGATAATAGCTTGAGAGACTTAAACTAGCTGAATAATATAAAAGGTGTTTAAGATAACCTAAATGCAACCAAGGCAAAACTAAAAAACAACCTATGGTAACCACAACCCGAGTTGGTACCCAAAATAAAAAGTATCCAAGATGATCTAGGAGGTCACTGATATAAGGATTATAACCGACTGTGCGGACTAGATTGAACCGTGATAGCCAACATAATTCAAAGATGGCTAAGATAGCACACCTACAAGGGAGATATAATTGCAACCTGACCTACAAGCTATCTCAGATACTCCAAGGGTGCCTCCGATGAACTAAAACTAAGCTTAGATAAGATGGCTACAATAACCCGAAGGTTGCTAATGTAAAGACTACGGGGAAGTATAAAAGCTCATAATGTTACAAAGGTAACTGAGGTTAAACTAAATAATCTAAAAAATAACTAAAATAAGGGACACTGCAAGATCTAAGATAGTATCTCTTACTAAACTAACTCAATCGTAATTGAGATAGAGGCTATGATAGAACTACGATAGCTATAAAAAGATACGATAGAATCTAACTAACACAATGGTAACCAGACCCTAATAGGATGTCCTTACTTAAAGAAATATCAATAACTATAATACGATAAAGGTAAGTGTTTAAACGCTATGTAACCATACTATAAATACAACTAAGGTCGTAAAAGCTAACTACAAGATAACGATAGTCGAAATAATAACTAGAATATGATACGATACTTTCCCAAAATACGCCAAAACCAAAATCTCAAAATACTGACTTCTTTCCTGGAACCAGCGGATGTGAACGGAACCTTTAAGCTCGAAGTAGTATGCTTCGCATACGACGTTCACCCTCCACTGATCAGCTGAACACGCCGACACTTCAAACTAGGGAACGTCCATGGGGAATAATAAAAAAAAAGGAAAAGGGAATCCACCTGTCTTCACCTCACGTGGGACTCCGCTCCAAGGTTACCGCCCCGATATTGTATCAATCACTCCAAGTCGGATACCAATCTAGAGGATGCTAACCAGCCATCCTCCCGTCAGAGTGATTGAGACAACTCCGAATGGAGTCATGGGAGCAGAGCGCCACGCAAGTGCGAAGCATAGTATGTGAACACTTTTTGAGACTACTGATCCACTTCGAATCACAAGGCTGTCCTGATCTCTCCCACAAGGAATAAATCAAGCAGGTGGCTATTATCGCTCACCGACTTGTAGGTGAGAACAGGGCATTTGCGTGGTTCTTCTGGACCTAAGGTCGAGTGGTCGGCCACTCAGTTGGCGCGAACCGAAGCAACGCTTCCCAGTGGTACCCGCAAGCCCAAAGCCCGCCTACCACTGAATGGATGAGCACTCCGACGCATGGAACTATGGAGCTCTGAAGAAGAGCAAAAGAGGAGAACGAAAAAAAAATTTATGATTGAAGGAGATTTTACCAGGTTACACCAATGAAACCAAAATCACGAGCCATCTTGTCTGCTACCAAAGCCAGATCTAACGAGAACAAAAAGGAACTACCACGAACGCAACGAGCTTTACAGGAGAAAAAGGTAGCTCTGCGTAGACCAAGCCATTGGCGGCATAGCAAGACAGCCCGTTTTAGCAAGCCATAAGTTGCATATTTAAATTGACGAAAGACTTTCATTTGAAGTGAATTGAAATGAGTAATATAGAACTTATTCGCAAAATTGAAATGAGAAGAAGTGAACAAAAAAAAATGAATACTGAATAACTTGAAGACGAGGCAAAACGATATGAAACTAGCGAAATAATTTTTTGAAAGTGTAGTGTCGAAAGATCTATAAACAAAAGAAAATAAACAAAAGGTTTGAGGTAGGAATATCAAAGTTAGAATTTTACCAAAAAAAATTTGTAATCCGAGAAAACTGAAAAAAAGGAAAATCTGCGTCTTAGTCAAGAGAAGCTTGACTAAAGATGAAAAAAATGACCGAATTGGGGCGCCATTTGTAGCGAAGAGCGCGCCCATTGTCAGCCCTACCTACATCCATCTTGCAATGAATGCAGATAGGCGCTGCAATTGACACCTCTTGCTGCAAAATCATCTTGGGACTCATGTGGGTGGCCGCACAGCGAATATGCCGCTAGCGGTCAGCCGGCTTGGGGTGGTTCTTGCCACCCACATCCCTTGATGCTTGAAAAGCTGTGCTAAATGAATAATAATACAAAAAAAAAAACTGAATCCTCGTTTTCGGACTTCAGACGGACGGACAGACAAAGTTAAACACTGCAACTCGACATGGCTCGCCTCCACTGGTGCAACCCGAAAATTAAAGAGCTGGAAGTGACGAAATTTAAATAATGTCAGCGATGCGATGTGCTGAAAATTAAAAAAAATAAATAAAACGAAAGAACAACGCCATACAAGTGTCTAACCACCCGGAGAAGGTAAGACGCCCAGAGAAAGAAAGAGTACGTGGACCTCGGATGGTTGTGAAGTCCTGACTGGACGTAGATTGGGCCCGTCGCCCTCCCCATCCACCCTGGCTAAGACGTCGCAGCCAACATAAAATTCTTAGCCCCATAATAGACGTGTGTGCGCCCGGGGATCTCACCGCATGACCTCACCGCCGCCCCTCATCGACGAGAATTAGTAAGCCATTGATCTAAGCTTCATAATCGGCGCGAAAGCGTGAAGAAGAGAGAAGAAGGAAGGAAGAATATATATTATGTTCAAAAATAAAGAAAATAAACAAAAAACATGCATAGGCACACATATGTATATTCGCCCCTCTCTCTCACCTTATTTTGCTCCTTTACAAGTCTTCTCACAAATCTCGTATACACTTCGTCGTACTTCCCTACATAATAAAGCTAGGCTAGACCCCTACTAACTAACCTTAACAGTAACTATGTAATTATCCTAACTATTCCAATGATAGTAAATAGTATCAAGTACAGATCATGTGCTTACCATATACAAACTAAAGAGTTAAGTAAGAAATAATGAGAAAACTTACTTAGGTGTGGGTATACTACCCTACGCGGAGAAATCCCTTGCTGGAGTAGGCTGGAGCTGGTGGGGTGCACCCTTTGGACGTTCTTCACATGCCAAACTGGATCAGCTGCTTCGCTTCTTGTAGTTTGCGTTTGTGGGTACATTGACCTCTTTTTTATTTGACCCTTTTCACCTCTTTGGGTGCTTTCGGGTATACCCTAACGTCTTACTCGCTAACCTTCGCCTGCAGTTACACTATTTCGAACGATGAAAGGACTAAACCAGTACAAATGAATGTCTACATCGAGGTAAGCAAAATTAAGGTGTGCGCCGAGTATATTCACTTTTCTTTCTTTTTCCTTTATTTAATTCCTTCGCGACAAATCGAAGGCTTATATGCACGCGATAAGGTTACGATGAAAGGTGTGAATAGATATGTCTGTGTCCATATATATCACTGATAGTTTTCACTTAAAATAGTTCTACTCTCATTATTAATAATTTTCACTCAAAAATAATTCTAACTTCCTCTTTTCAGGAAAAATCGCAAATATACGCACACATGGTAGAGTTCAAAATGAAGTAAGTACTAGTATAAATCTGTACCATTAATAATTTTCACTCAAAAATAATTCTAATTTCCTCTTTTCAGGAAAATCGCAAATATACGCACACATGGTAGAGTTCAAAATGAAGTAAGTACTAGTATAAATTTGTACCATTAATAATTTTCACTCAAAAATAATTCTAATTTCCTCTTTTAGGAAAATCGCAAATATACGCACACATGGTAGAGTTCAAAATGAAGTAAGAACTAGTATAAATCTGTACCATTAATAATTTTCACTCAAAAATAATTCTAATTTCCTCTTTTCAGGAAAACCGCAGATATTCGTCCACCAATAGAATTTATCACGAAGTAAGTATATAGATATTTATGTAGCACAAAATTTGCACCAAAATAATTATAAATTCCTCTTTTCAGGAAAACCGCAGATATTCGTCGACCAAAAGAATTTATCACGAAGTAACTATCTAGATATTTATGTAATTAATTTTGTAATTATAATTTTAATTCCCTTAAAAATAACTATAATTTCCTCTTCAACCGAAAACTTCCAGACTTTTTGAACCGGATCAAATCACTTACACGCGCTGGCCGACTTGTCCTTCACAAAATCTCAAATCAGACTGCCCGCATGACTTAACGCAGTCTCTCTTCATCGGAACGATTTCCGCCCGTAGCCACCGGCCGGCGCACACCACTCATTCGTTCGGGCTGAAATCGCGATTTTTTTTTTGCTCGCTGTATGAACGGGTGTGCGTGTATTGTTTTGCCTGCTGTTTGGTAGCAACAAAATGTGTGCAATGCGCCAAAATTTTCTTGGAATTTCGGGCGGGCTTGCTGTAATGCATTGTGTGGTGGTATCGTACGATGCATTACAGCTAGGCGAATTACCGTTTTTGTCGCCTGTATGTTGGTGGATAGCGGCAAGTTTTATGCGAAATATTTTAATTTGTGCGCGCTCTTGCCCATTTTAGAATTTTTTTTTTCGTTTATGAAAATTTCGTTTGTTGTTGTTTTCCCTTTAGGTTTTACAATTTCTCTCTTTCTTCTTTTCAGGGTTTTTGTGATATGGAGAAGTAGCATAGGGCTACTTCTCGCAAATATTTAGGTTTTATATATATATAATTTTTTTTTTCGGAATTGTAATATGGAGAAGTAGCATAGGGCTACTTCTCAAAAACAAATATCCATATTTTTACCCGTTTTCAGGAATGTATAGTATGGAGAAGTAGCATAGGGCTACTTCTCGAAAATAGGTAAATTTTATCTTTTCCAGGGATTTGCAATATGGAGAAGTAGCATAGGGCTATCTCTAAAAAAAAAATGTATTCCCTTTTAGGTACCCGAAAATTAAATCATAAGTAGTAAAAAAAAAATAGGAGAGAATAATAAAAAAAAATTTAAAGGGTTAGAAAATGAAGAAGAAAGTAAAAGAAACAAGGAATTTTAATGATGGAAAGCACAAAAGAAAAAGAAAAAGAGAAAAAAAAGCAGAAAGGAAACCGGGAGGTAGCGTGAGGGCAGAACGCTACAATCTCCTTTGGTAGAGGTATATACGGAGATCCTCGGAGCTGTTCAAACTTGTTGATGTGTACTGCTAGATGTATTATTGAGTGCAGTGCCCAGCCACTGTCTTTTTCCTGGAATTCTTCCAGCTGAGTGTGTATTGGATCCAAAATGTTTGATTTAAACCACTCCTCTAAGTTATCATCTGCACTAATTGGAGCAGTTCTCGCTTGGAAGTATTTAATGTCTTTTATAATATCATTGTCACCAGTTTCTTTAACAAATTCACCGCAAAACGTTGTAGAAACTTTAATACTAAAATAATCTTTTAAGGTATTTTTAACACGACGCGTAAATAATTTGGTAGCGTCTTGCATAAATAGCTTCGGATCGATATGTTTTAAATTTGCAATAACACCTCCCACTTTACAAAATCACTTCTTCTTACGCTAGTAATTCCTCCACCTCGACAAGGAGTTCTCAATAGTGCTCTCAATGCTTTAATTTGCTCGAGACAGCTCTCGAAATGTCGTTTCATAGCACTCTTATTGCACTTCCGAAATGCAACTTGAAATTTATGTATGTTTCTGTTGCACTTTTAAGCAATATAGTCTTTATTCTCTGAATTTGTATTAATTAGCAAAAAAATATATTAATTAGCAAAAAAAAAAAATATATTAATTAGCAAAAAAAAAAATATATTAATTAGCAAATAGAAAATATTAATTAGCAAAAAAAAAATATATATATTAATTAGCAAAAAAAAAAAATATATTAATTAGCAAAAAAAAAAAAATATATTAATTAGCAAAAAAAAAATAAAAAAAAAAAAAATATATTAATTAGCAAAAAAAAATATATTAATTAGCAAAAAAAAAATATATTAATTAGCAAAAAAATTGCCGGTGCTGGTATTGTGTCATCTGTGTCTACGGATCTTGATTCCTTAGAGCAGCATGACGAAGCGTTGCACGGTAGGTGGGGCACCAGTTGTCCACCACCGTGGGTGGTCTAGTTTAGCCACCGTGGTACCTACGTGAGGTACTAGAAGGGTTTCCTCATAGGTGTGTGGATGCTGTGTTGTGTGTGTGTTCGTTCCGTGGTTCTTTGTTGGTTTTGTGTTGTATGGCTCAGTTTGTTAGGTGTGGTGTTTCCTATGTGCCATGTTCCCTGGCACTGGTGTGCGCGTGTGTTGTTTTGGAAGGCCGGTATTTATGCCAACCTGGTGCAATACTTGGTGTGAAAACACATGCCTTAATATAAGTTAGTGCTAGGTTAATATATCAAAATAAATAAATAAAATAAAATATAAAATATATATTACATAATATATAGCACACAATACATAACACACAACATATAATACATAATACACAATACATAATGCATACCATATAATATATAATACACAACACACACCACATAATACATACTACACAATGTATATAGGTGTTGTGCTTTAGGGTGTGTTCCTCGCGTCGCGTCATTGCTGAACAAAACTATTCCTACGGGGTCTTATCAGGGGTTTTTCCTATATGGGGGGTTTTTTTGTTTATAAGGGGTGCCGTGTAGGCTCCTGCTCGGCTATACTTAACCAGTTTCGTCCCCGCCACGGGACTCATCAGAAGTTTACCTACTTACAAACGTGCAGTTTGTTTTCTGTGTGTATTTTTCTGTACACTATGTTATTAACTAATCTAAGTTTTCAGGTGTTTTTTTGGGCCTATCTTTGTCTAGGCTATAAAATATGGACGCGCGTGTCCCAGTGACATGCTTATACTACTATGTCGTTATCTAGTTCTATCTGATTTCTATTTCTATCCGATTTCTATGCTCTTCTTTTTCAGTGCATATGATCATGAAATCTGGTGTGTGGTTCATAGTTCTATGTTTCTGTCTATGCCCTTCTTTTTCAGTGCATTTTGACGTACTTAGTATATGTTATTTTAATTACAAAATAAATAATTTTAAAAATCTTAAAAAATATTAAAAAACTTTTTAACAAATTCTTTTTATTTTCATTTTAAAATTTGTTAGGGTTATACTCTGTTTTCCCGTATGTATTTATTTTATGTACGCCATTTTTTCGTGTTTCTTCGTTACCTCTTTCTGGCTTACTTGTGTGTTAGTTTTCTTCTCGTGTACATCCCCTTATCTTTATTCTATACTTTCTACCTTAAGCCTATCACTTACCCCAAATTTCCTTCTAGTCGCGCTTATTATGTATTGTGTTTTGACACTTCTTTACTTTGGCGTGCGTTCCTTGTTTATTGTTTTTCCACACCTAGTTTTTTCTTTCAACACTTTATTTTTTCTTTTTACACAACACTTTTCAAATTCTCTTTCTTTTTCTTTTGCTCTTTTTATCTTTCACTACACGTGTTCACTTTTTTAGGGTTCTCACTTTGCTAATGGCTTTACACTTTTTTCGGTGCGCGCGTGTTTCACGATTTAGCTTGTTACCACGTTTGATTTTTTCTTTTTCTTTTTTCTTAGTTTACCACTTTATATTTTCCTCTTTATTTTTCAATATCCCGTGTTACTTGTTCGGCTTTCGTTCTACTAGTGAAGTTATTCTTGTGCGGTATGTTTCCATCCACGTGGTATTTTGCGCTTTCGTATCTCCTCTGGCACTCACCTGGCTGTGTGTTATCGGGCTTGTGCTTGGTTTCTGTGTATTCCGGTGTTCCTTGTTTCTGTGTCTGTCCTCTGTGCTCTTCTTTTCAGCCCCTCTCTCTTTTTTCTTTCTTTCTCTCCTTGGTATTGCTGATTCTGGTTTGTGTATGTGTGTGTTTTGTGAATCTTCTTCATTTATTTATTTCCTTTCTCTTTTTCCTCCCTTGTTGTGTCTATCTCTTTTTGTTTGTGTGCATGTGTTGCTTGTGTTTAGTTCTCGTGTGCGTCTGGTTTCTGTTCCTTTGTTGTGTTTTCTGACTATCCTGGTGTGTGTGTTCTAACTGATGTGTTACGCTAGTGTGTGTGCCTGCGTGCCGTGTGTTAGTGGTGGTTTATGTGTTTTGTTTGTCCTATCTTCTGTCTTGCTCCCTATTGGTTTTTCTCTTTTACTCTCTTACTCTCTCTCTCTCACCGTCAGCGGCTCCTGCTGGTCACGTTTGGGATATTGGTGGGCACCCCCATTTCGCTCGTGTGACGGAGCGAATTGCGTGTGCCCCTTCTGTATTTTCGTTCGTTATATTTGAGTTATCGTTTAAGCTATTAGCTCTTTTAGCTAGCGTCTATGGTCACTGGGTACTTACTTTCGAATACAACGGGTGTTTCACCGGTTCGAATGGCCCAGTACTTTCTACTGCCCTGTATTGTTCGTTTCCTACATTGTTCCTACTTCAGTTTGTCTGTTCGTATGGTGTTTCGTTGTGTCATCCCTTACTAGCCACTCTCCCAGGAGCCGCCTCTGGCAAGTTTTGTTATGTGTGTACCTATTTGTATGTTGTTTCCTAGCTCTCTCTTCCCTACTTGTGGTTGAGTGTTGTGTATTGGTGGTGATCTATGTGTTTGGTTTGTGCTATCTTCTGTTGTGTTCCCTATTAGTTCTGTTACTCTTCTCTTACCGTCAGCCCCTCCTACTGGTTCAGCTAAGGATATGTGTGGGCAACACTCATTTCGTCTGTGTCCCAGAGCGACCTGTGTGCTACCCTTCTGTATTTTCGTCCGTTATAGCTGTGTTATTGTCCTAGCTATTAGCTCTTTTAGCTAACGTTTATGGTCACTGGGTACTTGTTTTCGAATACAACGGGTGTTTCACCGGTTCGAATGGCCCAGTACTTTCTACTGACCTGTATTGTTCGTTCCCTACATTGTTCCTATCTGTATGTCTGTACGTATGCTGTTGTGTTGTGTTATCACTTATTACTGTCCCTCCTAGGAGCTGCATTTGGCAAGTTTTGTGATTTGTGTTCTTTCGTTGTGTAATGTTTCCCTTTGTTGTGTGAAGTTTATCAGCTATCTATCTCCTGATTATTTCTACGTGTTGTGTGTTGTTGTGTTTTGTTGTGATTCGTGCGTTTTGTTCGTCTACTTTTCTGTTCTGTCCCCTACTCTCTACTTGTTTCCTCCTTGGCATGTCCTTCGTGCGTTTTTCCCCCTTGTTTCTGTGCATCCTACTTGCTTGCTGGCTTATTTATTCCTAGTTTTGCTTGCTTTGTTATGTTGTTGTGTTTGCGCTTGGGTTGGTGAGGTTCCGTTGGCTATGTGTGTGTTGTGATGGTCGCATGTGTCAGAACACCTAGCTTTGGTTATTGTTGCTTGTTGCTTTTTGTTGTCTTGTTTCTTCTTTTTTCCTTTTTATTCGGTTTTTGGAACAACCATCTATGTGTTGTTTTTATCCCCCCCCCCCCCCCGGTGTTTACTTCTCCAGTTGTCGTGTTTCCCGTTGTTCTATTTCTGTATGCTTATGTTGCTATTTTACCTTCTTCCTATATCGTAACTCTAGGGGGTTTATTGTTTATTTATTTATTTATCTATTTATATATCGCTAGTCGTTATTACTTGGATTTAATTAAAAACCTATCCTAACCTATAACTAATGTTTGGGGGCCCCGGGTACTAGGCCATCTGGGCAGCTGTCTGGGTGTCCCCCCCCCCCCCCGTCTTATATTACTAGCCTTAAATTTAGCATTGCTTATTTCATGGGGTTTTTGTTGTTTAGTTCCCCTCTGTGGTTTTTGGGTGGGGCTGTTGTCGTGTCTCCTTCTTCCTCCCGTCGTCTTTCTTCTGCTCTTGTGTGTTGTTGGCTTTTCTGGGTTCATGATGTGTTCCTTGGTGTTATCGTGAGTGTTCCTCCTTCCTGTGTTGTCTTCCCCTTGTAATGGGCATTTGCTTTGTGTGGATTCATGTTTATTATCCTACTAGTCTCGTTGTCGTTGTTCCCTATGTATGCAGCTATGTATTTGGCTGCTTTGGCTGTGCTCCTGACCTTGTCGACTATTTGTATTTCCTCGTTGATCCTGTGTCCCAGGGTGTTCCTGTGGTTGTACATTGCTCCCGTTTTGCTGTTCCTTTGTTGGTGTACCATCTCCTTGGTGTCCATTTTTCCCGTGTGGACTATGTATTTGTTGTTGCAGTCCCTGCATTTGAACAGTATGATGTTGTTCCAATCCTGGGGGTTCGTTTTGTGTGTGTTTATGTCCCTATCCTTGTGTTCATGCGTCTTTGTGCCTCTTTTCCTTTTCGCGTTGTAAATGCTCCTTATGTTAGCTCCTGGGGGGTTGTATGGTACCATTCTCACGCTCTGTACCCTGTCATT
Organism: Dioctria linearis; assembly: GCA_963930735.1. Lineage (NCBI taxonomy): Eukaryota > Metazoa > Arthropoda > Insecta > Diptera > Asilidae > Dioctria > Dioctria linearis. The sequence continues at coordinate 146,436,848 of OZ005740.1, read as the reverse complement.
GATTTTGGTGATGTGTCGATCTGTTGTGCTGTTGATGTATTGTGTCCTGATGTATTTCTTCTTCTCATCCTTGTCCTTTTCTTCTTGGGTGTTCCCTGTGCCTCTCTTGTGGTCCCCGTGCTCCTGGTTCTGTCTTTCCTCCTCTAGGTTGTTCTTAATTCTCATTCCACACTTATCGTTTAGGTATGTCACGATTTTCTTTTTCTTTTCCTGTTCTGGGTCTGACTTCCTGATGCCTTCCGTGAAATATTTTTCCGTTATCTTCCTTGGATATCCGTTGTCGTCTGCTTCTATTACTAGTGTTTTTATGGTGTCTTCTATGTGTTCTGTTTCCGTAACTTTGATGGCGTAGCTTACCCTTTCTATTATGGTATTCCTCTTGTATATGTTGGGCTGGTTTGACAGGTAGTTGATCAGCCTGTTCGATGCAATGGCTTTTTTGTACCATCTTGTCTTGAACTCCTTGTTTGTTCTGCTTATCGTTATGTCCAGGTAATTTATTTCGTTCCTGTCGTTCTCCCTTTCTATCGTGAGTTCCATGTTTAGTTCCTTCTCCAGTGTCCTTTGTATCGCCCTTATGTTCTGTTCCTTCGCGTATATGAGGAAATCGTCCACATATATCTTTAGTAGTCTTGTTCCCATTCGTTGTAATTTTCCGTATATTCTGTTTATGGCTAAGTCTATGTAGAGGCTTGCGTATTTACCTGACGTTTTACCTCCCATTGGGGTGCCTCTGGTCTGCTTGAACACTTCCTTGTCTATCTGGAAGTAGTTTGCCTGTTTCAAGTCGAAGTCCATGATGCTTAGTAGGTTTGTCATATTATATTCTCCTTCCATTTTGGGCCCTATTGTGTCCTTTATACTTCTCTTCAGTTCTGCTAGGTCCAGGTTGTTGTACATATCTTTTATGTCCATTGTCACTAGGACATGGCCTTCTTTCCATTCCAGTGTTCTTATCTCCTTCAGTAGGTCTAGTTTGTCCTTGACATTCTGGTCTATCCTTAGGCATTCTAGGTGTCGCATTCTGTCCAATGCTCTATTTATGTACTTCCCCAATCTGGTGTTGATTGCGCTGGTCTTTGATACGATTGGCCTTAGTTTGGGTATCTCCTTGTGTATCTTGATCAGTGGATGTAGTATGCTTATTTCGTTCTCGTAGTCCTCTAGGTTTCTAAGCATCTCTACATCCTCCCCGCTTAGGTGTGTGTTGCTCCGGTTGTCCGTTTTCCTTTGGTACAGTCCGTTTGTGTTCATTGCTTTCAGCTTGTTCCTGTATGCGTTCTCCATCGCTTTTTGTGTTTTTTTGATGTCCTCGCTGTTTATTCTCCTGTATAGTCCGCTGTTTGTTCCTTCCGATATCATCTCCTTAAGTAGTTCCTCGTAGTATTCCCTCCGTATCGCTACCGTTACCTTACCTTTATCTGCCTCTATGATATTTATATCCTTCCTTCTGGTGAGCATTTCTTTGATTCTCCCTACTGTTTCGTTGATCTTCAATTCTGTCCTCGTGAATTGTTTTTTCTTGTTTTCTTCTATGTATTTGTTCGTGCCCTTGGCTACTCCCCTCGTTATCTCCCTGTATCCCATGGGTGTGTCCGCTTCCACTGTCTCTGCTATGCTGTTTAGGGTCACCAGTGTGTTGATGGGGTCTATGTTTCGGTTGGGTGGTATGAACTTCGGTCCGTATGACAGTATCGCCTTGATGTCTGGCTCCATCTCGTATTCCGTTAAGTTTCTGAAACCTCCTCCCACTTCCCTGAATGTTATGGGCTTTCCTGTGGGTGCCATGTGTTTGCGTTGTTTATCTTGTCCGCTTGTTTCCGTTTTCCTGTAGATGGTAAGATATGCTTATGTTATGCTTGTGTTTCTATGTGTTATGGTGGCTGTGGTTAGATCAATGGTGTTAGTTGGTAGTTTACTGAAGCTTCCTTTTTCCACGTGTGTGTGTTCTTCCGTTCTTCTGTTGGTGTGGGTCTGTCCTTTGCTTCTTACTGTTGCCTCTCTTTTCTTGGGGTTCTAGTTTGTCCTTGTTTCCCTTCGTTGTTTGCTCTCTTCTTTGTCTGTGTGTGTTATGTTAAATCTTAGTGGTCCCAATGTTTTCTGTTTCGTGGGTGCGTGTGCGTGTGCATTGTACCTGGTTTTTTTCTTGTGTGTTCTGTTCTTGTCATGCTCTCAGTTTGTTTGTTTCTGTGTTTTCATGTTTCATGCCTGTCGTGTGTGTGCTTTTGTGTTATTGTTGTGTGTATCTGTTCATCCCACATTTCTGTGTACTCCCCTTCGGTCTTCCCGTTGCTCTATCACTGGTTCCACAGTGCTTGGTGTTGGCTGGTATCTTTGTGTTTAGCCTCCCGAGCACACTATCGATGCTCAGCACTGTCTTGGGTGCTCCAGGTTTCCTACAGAGTGTGGCCAATGGACACTGTGTACTTGGGCTAGAGCACCTAAATTTGTGCCTGAGCTCCGATACCGCTCTTTTCTAGGAGTAGTAAAACTATATTAATTAGCAAAAAAATTGCCGGTGCTGGTATTGTGTCATCTGTGTCTACGGATCTTGATTCCTTAGAGCAGCATGACGAAGCGTTGCACGGTAGGTGGGGCACCAGTTGTCCACCACCGTGGGTGGTCTAGTTTAGCCACCGTGGTACCTACGTGAGGTACTAGAAGGGTTTCCTCATAGGTGTGTGGATGCTGTGTTGTGTGTGTGTTCGTTCCGTGGTTCTTTGTTGGTTTTGTGTTGTATGGCTCAGTTTGTTAGGTGTGGTGTTTCCTATGTGCCATGTTCCCTGGCACTGGTGTGCGCGTGTGTTGTTTTGGAAGGCCGGTATTTATGCCAACCTGGTGCAATACTTGGTGTGAAAACACATGCCTTAATATAAGTTAGTGCTAGGTTAATATATCAAAATAAATAAATAAAATAAAATATAAAATATATATTACATAATATATAGCACACAATACATAACACACAACATATAATACATAATACACAATACATAATGCATACCATATAATATATAATACACAACACACACCACATAATACATACTACACAATGTATATAGGTGTTGTGCTTTAGGGTGTGTTCCTCGCGTCGCGTCATTGCTGAACAAAACTATTCCTACGGGGTCTTATCAGGGGTTTTTCCTATATGGGGGGTTTTTTTGTTTATAAGGGGTGCCGTGTAGGCTCCTGCTCGGCTATACTTAACCAGTTTCGTCCCCGCCACGGGACTCATCAGAAGTTTACCTACTTACAAACGTGCAGTTTGTTTTCTGTGTGTATTTTTCTGTACACTATGTTATTAACTAATCTAAGTTTTCAGGTGTTTTTTTGGGCCTATCTTTGTCTAGGCTATAAAATATGGACGCGCGTGTCCCAGTGACATGCTTATACTACTATGTCGTTATCTAGTTCTATCTGATTTCTATTTCTATCCGATTTCTATGCTCTTCTTTTTCAGTGCATATGATCATGAAATCTGGTGTGTGGTTCATAGTTCTATGTTTCTGTCTATGCTCTTCTTTTTCAGTGCATTTTGACGTACTTAGTATATGTTATTTTAATTACAAAATAAATAATTTTAAAAATCTTAAAAAATATTAAAAAACTTTTTAACAAATTCTTTTTATTTTCATTTTAAAATTTGTTAGGGTTATACTCTGTTTTCCCGTATGTATTTATTTTATGTACGCCATTTTTTCGTGTTTCTTCGTTACCTCTTTCTGGCTTACTTGTGTGTTAGTTTTCTTCTCGTGTACATCCCCTTATCTTTATTCTATACTTTCTACCTTAAGCCTATCACTTACCCCAAATTTCCTTCTAGTCGCGCTTATTATGTATTGTGTTTTGACACTTCTTTACTTTGGCGTGCGTTCCTTGTTTATTGTTTTTCCACACCTAGTTTTTTCTTTCAACACTTTATTTTTTCTTTTTACACAACACTTTTCAAATTCTCTTTCTTTTTCTTTTGCTCTTTTTATCTTTCACTACACGTGTTCACTTTTTTAGGGTTCTCACTTTGCTAATGGCTTTACACTTTTTTCGGTGCGCGCGTGTTTCACGATTTAGCTTGTTACCACGTTTGATTTTTCTTTTTCTTTTTTCTTAGTTTACCACTTTATATTTTCCTCTTTATTTTTCAATATCCCGTGTTACCTGTTCGGCTTTCGTTCTACTAGTGAAGTTATTCTTGTGCGGTATGTTTCCATCCACGTGGTATTTTGCGCTTTCGTATCTCCTCTGGCACTCACCTGGCTGTGTGTTATCGGGCTTGTGCTTGGTTTCTGTGTATTCCGGTGTTCCTTGTTTCTGTGTCTGTCCTCTGTGCTCTTCTATTGCTGCTACAATAATCATTGCACAGGATGAATTCCAACGAATTTGCTTACAGGCTGAGAAAAAAGAATAAATGTGCTGATATAGCTTAAATTTGTATACACAGGTGTGCATGACTCATTCAGCTAAAATGCGAATTTGTAAACAGGAAATTTACACAGTTGTGTATGAACCATGCAGCTTAAATGCGAATTTGTTTACAGCGGTGATATAAAATTACATCATAAATGCCTAACGTTTGGTTAACATTTAACATTTGATACCAAGAACCCCACTGTCCCAGAACCCCCATAGAAAGTGATCCAGAACTTCTGATATCTACAAATTCCTCCCTAAGAAATATTTAAGTAAGATAACAGCAAATCCAAGATGACGTCATGCTGATATCTACCACTCCCCAGGGTAACTTGAATTATTAGTAATATTGATTACACCTGAAAAGGTAAGATAGTTAATATCTCGAAAACCAAAGCCCGTAGAGGATTTCTGATGAAAATATCGTTCCCCCTCCCACCCCACACCACCTAGAATCCATTGGCATGGACAAAAATAACTTGAATTATTAATACGCTAATATCTCGAAAACCAAAGCCCGTAGAGGATTTCTGGTGAAAATTTCATTACCCCTCCCTATATTTATTACCCCCCCCCCCCCAACATACCCACCATCTAGAATCCATTGGCATGAACAACAATTTCCTACTATTAACTTTAATTATTTGTTCATAACCCAAATCCTACATTTAGGCGCTCAAGAAAAATCAATTATTACAAATGTTAATTCAAAACCAGGCGCAACACTTGAAAACAACAAAAGCCTACATTTAGGCGCACCATACATCCAAAAAACCGTAGCATGCTGCCACGTGTGGGCATGAGTGAAGCATAAAACTTCCCAAAACCGTAGCATGCTGCCACGTGTGGGCGAAAGTGAAGGAAAAAACTTCCCAAAACCATAGCATGCTGCTACGTGTGGGCAAACGTGAAGCAAAAAACTTCCCAAAACCGTAGCATGCTGCCACGTGTGGACAACAGTGAAGCAAAAAACTTCATATATCCAAGAGAACCGTACAGCACATCCAAGAAAGCCGTGGTACCGGAACATACTGGTAGTATCAGCTAATGCCGCTACGGCGCAGTCAAGACCAAATGACACATCCAAGACTAAGCAAGTCAAGACTCAATGGTGTATCCAAGACATAAGCCAGTCAAAGCTCAATCGTGCATCCAAGACATTAACCAGTAAGCCAAGAATGGTGCAGCCAAGACATAAACCAGTACAGTCAAAACACAAGTCCACATTTAGTATGTACTCAAATCACCTACCGATGGTGGCGCCGAAAGTTCTACATAAAAAACTCTGGTCCAGAACTCTACCTATATATAGCAACTTTAAAGAATATTCACACAACACCTCCATGAACTCATGGTAGAGCACCTCGGATTTCACAAAACCAAGCGTTCTCGGTTCGATTCCAGCAAAAAAAAAAATCCAACATTATTTTATTAAAAAAATCATCTAAGACAAGAGCTTGAACAGCTGATTGGGGATCAGCCAACCAGATGACGTCATCCCCTGGTGAGCCAGAACTCTACCCATATATAGCAACTTTAAAGAATATTCAAACAACACCTCCATGGTCTCATGGTAGAGCACCTCGGATTTCACAAAACCAAGTTCTCGGTTCGATTCAAGCAAAAAAAATCCAACATTATTTTATTAAAAAAATCAGCTAAGACAAGAGCTTGAACAGCTGATGGGGATCACCCAACCAGATGACGTCATCCACTGGTCAGCCAGATGGTAGGAAAGGAATTCCCCCAGGCAGGCCCTGTGACGTAGACCACTAGACGTTGGAATTTTCCGGACACTTTTTGTGTGGAAAAAGTGAGCCAGAATGAACATAGCTACACTACTGAAGACCTTGGTAAAAATGTTTTTAATAATTATTAGATTCTGTGGATCTAATATGGGGAAGGAGATATTTATTTGTTTTAACTGATTTGCTTCTGTGTATAAGCAGATCTCAGTTAAAATCTTTTCGAGGTCTGATCTATCTCTTTGGGATCGACAAGGTAAATTAGTTTTGGAAATAATTATTATGGAGTCTTTTCTTTTGAAGAAGTTCAGTTCAGTGTCTGAAAGTGGCGATTTATCTGAAAATTTTAGTTTCGAATCCAACACTCTTTCAAGTTCTGTATCTTGCATTGGCAATATGAAGAATTTAGGATTCGCATTTTTAGTCAGTAAAAGAGGAAAATTAGTCTCAGTTATTATGACTGAGTAATTGTTCGCTTGTGATGGAGTTGAATTTTGATTAATGACACTCGTGTTGGGAGTATTCAAATTCGCCTGCGCTCTAGCTTGATTCCTTGTTACCACATTTACGCAGTTGGTAGGGTCTGCGAAATTTTCGCTACTATCTGGAATAGCTCTACTGAGAGCGTCTGCATTTGTGTTGAGCTTGCCTGATTTATGGACTATCTTGTAGTCATATTCCTCAAGACGTATTCTCCATCTCATTAGTCTTGAGGAGTGGTCTTTCAGATTCATGAGCCATACTAATGGTTTATGGTCAGTTATAATTGTAAACTGTCTGCCATAAACGTATGGTCTGAATTGCTCAACTGCGAAAACGATAGCTAAGAGCTGTGTGATCCAATTTTATAAGGCTTTGCAGCTTAATTATTCTGCCATTAATTTGATCTCTTTCAGAGTCTGTGGAGATGACCACAAACTCATCCAAGTCTTGGTAAACTGGGTTCACCTCGTAAGGTGCCAGATCGGGGTCCTCCTCATTTGTGTTGAGGATTAGGACTTTTGCCATGCCGTTGACTGGTTCGACTATAGAATTTCCAAGAAATAAACCTGGCCTTATTTCCTTCTTGAAACAGACCGATTGATTTTGAATAGAAGGAGTTGGAATTTCAATGATGAATTCTGATCGAGCCGGAATTTTAATTTTATTTAATTTATCCGATTCTTTCGGATTTTTAAAAGGAAGGAGATATGATTCCAACTTTTGTGGAATTTGGAAGGAGTTATACGATGATTCTGACTCGATAGAATTTGAAGGAGATAAAACTTTATTGAAATTCTTTGACTTCTTTGATTTTATCTTGGAATTCACTTTTTGTGAATCTATTGATGATGGAGATAGAATTTTACTAGATGCAGCCTTTTGTGCGGCTGTAGATGAAGATATAGTTTTACGTTCTTGGTTCATATCTTGTGAAGCTTTGGATGGAGATAGAATTTTATTTAATTCAGCCTCTTGTGTGGCTATAGATGGAGATAGGTTTTTACCTTTATGCTTCATTTCTTGTGAAGCATGTGCTGGCGATCGATTTGCATTGATTTTCGAAGCAATTGATGGAGATAGATTTGTATTAATATCTTTATTGGAGACTGTTATCCCTGTATATAACAGACTCTTTGTTTGAGACCTCTTTTCTGGGTCTTCGCTTTTCAAATAAACGTATGGGTAGTTAGTGTAATATTCTTCATAAGGATAAGATTCATTTGAATCGTTTATTTCTAAACAAATATATTTATTGTTGTAATTGATACTAGCATTGTATCGAGATAAAAAGTCATGACCAAGTAGGCCATCGTATGAGAGGATGGAGTTATTTCCCACTATTTCAAATGGGTGTTCTAGGATGGAGTTATTATTATTCGAAGATTCTAAATTCAATTTAGCAAAGATGAGCCCTTCCGTAGAAGTGGACTCTCTGTAGCAGATGCTATCTGGCTTTAATGGATGGAGTTTAATTAAGCTGATCTCTGCTCCAGTATCAATCAAAAAGGTAAGTTTTGGAGCAGAGCATATATCAACAGGCAAAGAAAGCGTTAGTGAATTTTTATTAATTTGGACGGGGATACGAATTAATTTTTTGCTGTTTAGTTTTTCGTCGATATTGTCTCGGGATTGCGATGAACTTGCGCCGTTGTTTCTATCTGCGAGGGGTTGCCGAAAACGACCCCCCCGCTGCATCCAGTTTCCCTGCCTGGATGCCGATGAAGTTCCATTATTCTTCCTATTTGGAGAAGGTGATCTTGCAGAGATATTGGCATTATTATATCTCGGCGGTGAAGTTCGACTTTCTCGGATTACTGGCTGTTGCCAGTTCCTATTTTGAGGCTGTCTGTCAGCCGTGTTTGTTGGTGGAGAGTATTTTTCATCTTTTGGAAATTATTTTGATTTCCTCGGCTGTCGTTAAAGCGATTATTTTTCGCAGTTCTTGTCCTGCATTCTTCGATAGTGTGCCCAATTCGATGACAATATCGACATGAAGGAGATTGTGATGGATATTTAATTTTATTAAAATCTAGAGAGCGTTGTAATTGGGGGCTTAGCTTTGGAACTGAATTGAAATTTTGCGTGGTGCATTGTATGACTGGGCAACTTGATGCAGCATGCCCCAGTCTATTACATTTGAAGCAACGAAGATTTGATTTATCTTGTTTTGTGCTTGGGAAACGAGTTGTTTCTGCTCTAAGCGTGATGCATGCTCCGAGATGTGTGATTTTAGTGAAGCGAAAGATTTATCAGACTGGACTTTTGCTAAAGTCTGTAGATGTGGATTGGATAATCCGTCCTCTATAGCTCTCACTGTTTGACACTCATTGTCTTTTAAAAGAGATTTTAAAAGTACCATATCCGTTGTGTAAGAGTGCGTTGCCTCATTTAATTTGGATAGTGTTGCATTTAGTCTTTGAAGAAAGTTTTTTTACATGTTCCTCTCTACCTTGTCTTGAATTATTTAATTGAGACTGTAGGGTGGATCTAGAGAGTTTGATTTCGAAGGTTTGAGTTAACAGAGATTTTAATTCAGACCAATCTGATATTTGATTGTATCTATATACGTCATATGCCTCTGCAGATAATTTACTCTTTATTAAGCTAAGGAGGGAGTGTTTTTCGTTTACCGTCGATGCTGTTGCGTACATGTCATCACAACTTGAAATAAATTTGTGGAAATCCTTAGAATTTCCACTAAAATTTGGAATTAATGATCTTGCGTCTGATAAGGAGAAATGCGACTGGTCTCTAAAGGAGACATTATGGTGATGATTTGTTAAATCATTTGTAGTACCTATTTGATAACTCTTGAAATCGCGAATCTAGCTGTTCCTGAAGGGCAATTATAGTATCTAAGAATGATGTTTCCATGTTTATGTAAACATCATTTGCGAAGTATTCGCTATCTTTGTCGCTTGGGCCAACATTTAAGGTTATTTCGTTATGCGTTTCTTCAAAATCGTCCCAATATTTGTGCAAAGAGCTTAATTTTTGGTTTAAGTATGCCCGGGTTGCAGTTGCAAGTGAGTTATTATCTATAGATTGAATAATATGGGATAATGTTTTTCGTCTATCTTCTTGCAACCGAAACCGTCCTGTATTTGATTGATCTTTGTCTGTGCTGTCCTGGTTATCAGCTGCAGTTGTTTTTTGAGAAGTTTTTGGAACTGGGACGTAAACCTATCAGACAGAGTTGCCTTTGTAAGATTGTACCAGTCCTCCGTTTTGTCATAGCATGACTGCTTAAAATAATCATGAGTTTCAGTAAAATCTTCATGATCTTGAATCAGGGTTTCCGTTTTTTCAAATGAAGTCCATACGTCTTCCAAATTTTGGAGTTTTTCAGAAGTAAAGTCTGAAGTCCTTTTGCTTTTATTCGCTCTGTGATAATCGGCCAGAATTTGTCTAATTTCTGCCATTTTTGGGACTTGTGACAAGTAAAGCTCATCGAAAGATTTGTTTTCGTTTATCATGTCTGTCAGTTATATAGGACGTAAATATTGGGAAGAATTTAGCAAATGCAATTTTGAAACGCAGCACCAAAAAAAAATGTGTGAATAAATCTAAGAACACTTGATTTCAATTAGAATTAAAATTATCTTCGGAGTAAAACAATGAATTAGTTTGAGAAATTAAAAATTAAATTCTCCGTGTGGAAAAGGTATGTATGTATGTGCTTAAATTGCATTGAAATTATTTATTATTTGTTTTAAATAAAGGTCTATAACTGAATTAGTCAGATAGCAAGGTAAATTAAGCTTGGAGTTGGTTTTAATTTTTTTGTAACTTATTATTTTCTTCCTCTTTTTGTTTTTTTTTTTATAATCTATTATTATTTTCTATTTTTAAGTCACCTTATGTTGGCTTTAAGTATCTATATTTTCACAAAAAAAGTGTGTAAATATGTGAATAACCGGGAAATATGAAAGAGAAAAAAAACTAGAAAATGTGTAAATATGGAAACAATCAGGAAAAATGTAGATTACTATGAAATATGCAAATGAATTATCTATTGATTGTTCCTACAATCAATATCTTTCCTCTGAACGATAAGCTCACAAAGTCCTTTGGCAGGGGATCGATTATTGATTTTATTCGAAGTCCTCTGGCCAGCAAGCTCACGAAGTCTTGCCGCAGAGGTCGCTTCTAGGAAGAACATATTCTATATTTCTTCTACTCTTGCTATTAATGTGGTTAATAATATTAAACAAAAATATTAAATAAGTATGTAAATATTGTGTGTGTATTTTATATAGGAGTCTAATTAAATTGGTATAAAGTTTATTGAGAGCAAAAGGGTATGTATGTATCCAAAAAGTTAAATATATGTGTACACTGTACGGATTATAAAATATACTATACAAATTATTTTTTTTCATACCGTATATCCAAAATTGAAGTGCGAAAGAAAAAATTGTGTGTTATCTTACACAATATAATATTATATAGGTATATATAATTGATTTCTTTTCTTGGAAAATAAATTGTTTCTACCTTATTAATTGTCTGCTTTTCCAGTCGATATTTTTCTTGCTTTATTCCGATAAGTAGGTACTGCTACAATAGCCTGTAATTTTTCTTTCTCCTGATGGTCCGGTTGAAGGTGTTGGTGATGAAGATGGACAATAGTTGCGGGAGTTTTCTAGATGTCTTCCTTCTGGGAATCGTCTTGTTGAGGCAGCGATGAAGCCTCGCAAGGGTCCACCGGTGGAACACTATGGCACTCTAAACGATTCTCAAAATTTCCTCTAAGTACCCTTTTGGGTACCCGGGCTTATTATTATTTTTTGTTTTTTTATTTATTTATTATTTTTCACTGATAATCCCTTTTTTCTCGCACTGTGTACTGGTTTTTGAGTTAGCCACCAAAATGTTATTTGTGGCTGATTTTTGTTATTTTAATTAATTTATTTAAAAATAATTTTTAGGTACTGATTTGGATAGGGTCCGCTGCCACCAAAATGTTGTGTGCTATGATGTGCCGTGCTCCAAGCGAAGAGCACACAACTTTTAAGGTTAAGAGGGTGAAGGGTGAAAATTTAAAACAGTTATTAAAAAAAATGTAATTTTCTTTATTCAGTAGTAGCCGATTTTAGCAGTTTCACTTTAATTTTCATTTAAACATTATCAGTTTCACATTGATTGGTATAAGTGTGGCTTTAATTTGTTTCAAAAAGGATACCAAAATTTTAGTATTCCACTTTTTCTTATAATAAACTTTGTCTGATTCACCTTAATTGGTTTGAAGCACCGAGTTCCAAATTTAGTGTATTTCACTTTATTATATTTCAAAGCTTTTTCAGATTCACCTTAAAAGGTTTCGAAGAGATTTCTTAATTTTAGTATTTCACTTTTTTTTAACTCCGATATTTTTTTTTGAAAAGCGAAACTATTCTCGACGGGCTTAAAAAACGGACTCCCCGAGGTTTGGGCAAATTCCACCCAGGTACCCACGATATCTTGCAAAAAGCTTTTTTATATTTTATTGTTTTCTCACGAAGGTGAAAAAACGTACGTGAGAAAATGCAAAAGTTTTTTGATGCGAGCAATATGCATCAATGGAAACTGTAATCCGATATGCACTTGTGCGCCCGTCTTGAAATATTAATTTTAAGAGGGCGCGAATAATTTTGATAATTGTATGTATGTATGTACATACAATTAGATTGGATTAAGTAGGTAATGTACGTATGTACGTAGTACATACGGAAAAAAAGTAGGAAGACACTGTATGTAGGTAAGTGTGCATACCGTGTGAGTGGAATGTGAGTGTGATAACAAAATGCAATTTATGCTAAATTGCATTTTGTTATAATATGGGAATGCATTTCTAAATGCATTTTAAATTTTGAATGAGATTTAAAAATGAAATAATTTTTCATTTTCAGGGTCAATTAATGGTACATCAATATATCGTATTGGACGATATATTGATGTATCGGTATTATGGTTGTGATTCGGGGCATTGGGCACCTGAGTCACAACAGGGATACCTGAACCCGCAGAAAAGCTTTTTGGCCTCTCCGACACGAATAGTATCGAGAACTCAGTACGTAAGTACTCAGACTCACCCGACAGCGCCGTAAAACATACTAAATCAATCAGTGGCCGAACAAGAACCAGTAAATACTTCGCATCACGGAAAGACACCCGAAGAGAGTTGTCCAAGTCGATTATAAAAACTGAAGAGGATGGCAGACCTGTAGTGCGGATTAGCATTAAGGACCAGCAGATAAATGGGTTGTTAGATAGCGGGGCGAGTGTCAGCTAAAACTAGCTGCTCAGTGGTCTCCTATCACTGCCTCAGTCCGGACGGCAGACGGAGCCAGCCAAGAAGTCTTGGAATACGTATGGCTTCCTGTTAAGTTTAATGATAGAGTCGAGAGCATTCGATTTTTTTAGTACCTAGCTTTGCTCGCCAGCTTATTCTCGGAATCGATTTCTGGACATCCTTTAAAATTTTCCCAGCTATTGTCTCTGAAATTCATCTAGCTATTGGTACTGAACCCTTGCAGGATCTTAACTTAGAGGAAAGACAAATGCTTAGCGAAACAATAGCACAGTTCCCGTCATTCGCTAAGGAAGGATTAGGTCGAACATCTCTCCTAAAGCACGAAATAGACATTGGAGAAAGTAAACCTGTCAGCCAGAGACACTACCCTTTGTCACCACCAATGTAAAGAATTCTTGATGAAGAAGTCGACCGTATGTTGCAGTTGGGGGTGATAGAAGAAAGTGTTGTGAAGTCTAATATGAGTTCAATTTAGGTTTCAGGCTTCACAACAATCCAACAACCCAAGCTAGCGCCATAAATTATCGTCATTGTTTTGCTTACTCAATAACTTTTACACATTTCCGTACTGCAGTAAATTGAGTTTAGGCGATCGATTAATTAAGTAACTGGGTCAGTTAATTTGCTAATCGGAAGTGTTTAAAAGTTGTTGACATGACAAAACAAATAATTTTTGAGGTTGATTTGACGATTGAGCAGACTAAAAATATAAAATTAAGTAGTTGAGTTCTAGACGCAGAATAAAAAAGTCTACTAGAAATTAAAACCGTTTTTCTTTTACCATCCTATTTCTGAGTTCTTAACATTTTTGGCGCAGCCGGTGAAGTTTCGTAACCCCAAATAATTAACAAGTGCGAAACAATTGAAGTTTTAGCATATTTGGCATTGACAGTGAAATAAATAAATAAAATAAATTTCAAGATGTTGAAGTGGAATACTGTTATCTGAAATCTGCAAATTTTAATGTCAGAAGAGCAGTCGAATGTTGAGAATTGCTCTACCCTAATTGAGAGGAGTATACTAGCAAGTAGCAGCCGCTTTAAGGAAAGGATAAATTCTTTCAGTCTGGACAATACCAGCCCAATCTGGAGTAGCGCCAATAGCACAGACAGCGATTCAACGAGTGATAGCGTGATTAACAGAGAAGAAGAAGTACATCTGCCAACAGAAGAGGAAGATTCACTGTATATTCGACAATTAAGATCAGGGAATTGCTATTTAAGAAGAAGGTCATACTCAGTAGGAGACTAAGGAACAAACGGTGAGCAGAACCAACTGAATTTTAAATCTGCTAGAAATAATATAATTAAGAAAGTAAGCATGCAAAATAATGACATGGCATTTATTAGCCAAATAGTAATTAATAATTTACCATTATTAGAAGCAGAGTTAGGTCCAAATTTAGCAAATGAGGTGGAGATTTTTATTAAGTGCTGTGAACATGTAAACTTGTGCCTCACTAAAGAGGAAGAGCGGAAGCTCTTTTTACAATTAATACCAACTAAGTTCAGAGGAAGCGCTGCATTAGTCTTAGACGGTGTCGAATACAAAAGTTAGATGAATTAAAAACTATTTTTCTTACTAAATTGGTTAACACAAAGCCATATCACGTCCAATTAAATGAATTAAGAAATAGTAGGCAATTCCCTGGCGAATCGCTATTTTCCTACGGTAGAAGAGTGACACAACTTTTAAAAGGGTGTAAGGCTCTTGTCAGCAAAAGGCATAGTTCAGGTATTGAAGCTATTAACTCAGATTTGGAAGAGACTGCAGTCTTTACCTTTAAATCTGGGATACTTAATCCACATCACCGATTCTTTCTTTTAAATGATGCAGAACAGTTTCTTGAAAAGGTAATCGAAAAGGCAGAGAAATTGAAAGAATCGGAGCTTCACATGTTGGTGGCACACCAAAACATACAGCCAGACTCGCATACATCTCATTTAAATCAGAGCTCTGGTAATCAAAATTTTTCTCAATTTCCTTATTTGAATAATATGATTACACCGCAATCTATCTTATTTACCCAAAACTCCCAACCAATACCTAAACAGGTTCCACATACAGGCTACGGGCAATCTAATAATAATAACAATGTACCTAAACACACGCAGTATCATCATATAACTAATAAATCTTTTCAAAATAAATGTGGTTTCTGCAATCGGCCTAATCACTCTTACGTTGATTGCAGATTACGAAAATCTACTCCCTTTTGTACTAATTGTAAAGTTTATGGACACAATAATCAAAATTGCCAAACAATGAATTCACGGCGCCAAGCAAACATGATAGGTGTTAGCCCATCAAGGAAAAAATGTGAGTTTTGCCAACGCAATGGCCACTATATAGAAGAATGTAGAGCCAAACACCGATGGGATGAACGTTCCACTCAATCATCTGAAAATATTAGTTTACAGGAATACTAAGACGGGGCTGTCACCTCGACCCAACAAAACAGTCTAAGTGTCAGCCCAATAAAACCGTTCTCCCCCAACAAGCAGCACAACAATCATATAGTAGTTTATCAAATAAGTGTTCTGCTAACCTACCTTTAAATATAGCTAAGAATGGAAAAGAAAATTTACTGTTGGATACTGGCGCCGAGATTAGTCTTCTTAAAGAAAAATCATTAAAACCAAATATACCCATTAACTCAACTAAAATTACGACTATAAGTACAGTTTTCGGTAATGGAAAAGCCCATGGAACCTCTTCTGGAATTATTAATTTAACCTCCGAAAAAGAATGCGAATTCCACATAGTAAAAGATTTACCCACTATTGATAATGATGGAATATTAGGGTATGATTTTCTCTCTCGTCACTGCAATATCGAAGGCCCAAATCAACTAGTAAGATTCCCACCAACAAATCCAAATGAAAAAGAATATGTTATTCCTCTCAGCTCACCAGCCCTAACAGCTAAAGTCTCTGAGTGTTCACGAAGCAAGTACAACAAAAGTGTCAGGGTACAGAAAAATTCTTTCAATTCTGTCAAGCCCGACTTTAGAGTACAAAAAGGTAGCCTAGACGCGACTAAATACTCTAGTATTAACCTTAAGCCCTATAGTGAAACTCCAAGGTCCAACCAAAAAAATATTCGCGCTAAAGAGTCATCAAATAACTCATCTTCCGTTTCAGCATTACATGCAATTTATACTTCAGAAGACATTATCATTCCAGGTCGCACTGAAAAACTTATTAAGGTAACATGTAATGTAAACGAAGAAATGCTGTGTATGTCACAAGAAATATGAGCAGGATCTTTTTAGCTAACTCTCTAGTAAAACCCGTCAATAATGAACTAACCATAGCAATTTTAAACGTTAATGAAAAAGAACAAATCTTGAAACCTTTTAAAATAAATCTCAGATTTACTCGCGATTATATTGTTACTAAACTAACAGATATTCATTGGAAATCTATCCCTAAAGCAGTAGAAAACAAAGGGATTCCAAGAACCCTGTTGAAAGAAAGATGCGTAAATAGTATATCAAGCCAAACGTATGTAAAATTAAACGATAGATTGAAAGCTCTGGAATCACAAGTTCGACTAGCAGATTACCTAAATGAGAAGGAGCGTAATACCATTAGAAACATTTGCAAGGATTTTAATGATGTTTTCCACTTGCCAGGAGATAAACTATCTCATACAACGGCTATAACTCACTCAATCCCCATTAAGCAAGAACATAGTCCAATAAATCAGAGAATGTATCGATTATCCGACGCTCACAAAGCAATAATTCATGAGCAAGTACGGGAAATGTTACGAAATGACTTAATAATAGAAAGCAAGAGTCCATGGAACTCTCCACTATTGGTTGTCCCTAAAAAGCCTAGCCCCGAAGGTGAAAAGCGATGGCGCATTGTGGTAGATTTTAGAAAACTCAATGCAATAACAATAGGTGATGCCTTCCCATTACCACGCATTGAGGATATTCTAGACCAGCTGGGACATGCGCGCTACTTCACTACATTAGACTTAGCTAGTGGATATCACCAAATACCGGTATCTCCAGAAGATCGGGCAAAAACAGCATTTAGCACAAATTTAGGTCATTATGAATTTAAAAGAATGCCTTTTGGATTAACTGGAGCACCCGCAACATTTCAAAGGCTTATGAATTATGTTTTGACGGGATTACAAGGCCTCCAATGTTTTGTCTATCTAGATGACATAGTAATATATGGAAAAAATCTAGAAGATCACAACGACAAACTCCTGAATGTTCTCATTAGGTTACGAAACAATAACCTAAAACTCCAACCCGAAAAATGCCAATTCTTAAGGAAAGAAGTTGTATACCTCGGCCATATTTGTACTTCGGAAGGAGTACATCCCGATCCAACAAAAATAGAATTTGTACAAAACTTTCCTATTCCACGAACAATTCGGCAGCTGCAATCATTTTTAGGGCTTGCGAATTATTATAGAAAGTTTATTCCACATTTTTCACAAATATCGGAACCTCTTAACAAGCTTTTAAGAAAAACTTTTAAGTTTAAGTGGACAATGCAATGCGAGAAAGCTTTCAAGCAACTTAAATTGGCACTAACTACTCCCCCCTTACTAAAATATCCTGACTTTTCGGAACCATTTATTTTAACAACGGATGCAAGTGGAGAAGCACTGGGAGCAGTTTTATCCCAAGGAGAGGTTGGAAATGAGCAGCCAGTGGCGTATGCTAGCCGTTCCCTTAACAAAGCAGAAAGAAATTATTCATCTACTGAAAAGGAACTGCTGGCAATTGTATGGGCGTCACGCAATTTTCGATGTTATCTCTACGGAAGAAAATTTACCGTATACACGGATCATAAACCTCTGAAGGGAATATTCAATTTGAAAGATCCTACTTCGCGTCTTGTAAGATTTCATCATAAATTATCAGACTTTGACTACCAAATTGAGTATAAGCCTGGTAAGTACAATGTAAATGCCGACACGCTAAGTCGAATTCCAAAAGCTGTAAACGAGGTACGTAGTGAAGATCAACTACACATTATCACTACACAAGTCCAAGTTCACTCTCCTCCAAATTCCCAAGAAAAGAAAATAACTGAAAATTGCTGTCTCCCAATAACTCGAGCTCCGGCTCGCCGGAAAGAAAATCTTACCCAAAAGTCTGATGAAATTCTCCAGTCAACTATTAGTCAAAATAGTTCAAGAGAAGAATTACGGAAAAACTCTGCCTATCCCAAACTATTAGAAGCAGAGGAATATTTGAAATCACAGGGAACAGAAACTCTTCCTGCCAAAAGTCAATTGGACAACGGTACAGACGTTTCAATGCCCAGTAATATTTGCTTACCTGACTCCGATACAGAATCAATTGCGTCCAATGAGTCAGCCAACAATCAGAAGGCCAAAACTCTGTCAAAACCAGAGGAAATTGAAATGGTGCTGAAGCAATACCATGATTCACCATTAGGAGGGCACATGGGAGTGTACAAAACCTATAAAAGGTTGCGGGCTTTTTACAAGTGGAAAAATATGCTAAAGGATATAAATACACATATTAAAAAGTGCATTAAGTGTCAGCAGAATAAAACGGGCAAGTCCACCAGGATGCCGATGGTGATCAGTGACACGGCCGAAAAACCCTTGGATAAGGTGTATCTGGATATTGTTGGACCGCTTCCTACCACTCACCAAGGGAATAAGTATATTTTAACTTTCCGCGATGATTTAACAAAAATGCTAGATTGTTTCCCTCTGGCTGACAGCGAAGCCACAACGGTTGCTAACTGTTTTTATAAAAACATTATACTCAAATATTGTATAATTCCCAAGAAGCTGATTACTGACCAGGGGACAAACTTCACAAGTAATCTTTTTAGACGAGTGTGCAAATTACTGAGAATAAAGAAACTACAAACGACGGCTTACCATCCTCAGTCCAATGGATCTCTAGAGAGGGCTCATAGGCCTCTAGTGGAATATTTACGAAGCGTAGTAGATGACAACCCCTCTAGTTGGGATGATTGGTTGCCAGAAGCTGCCTATGCTCATAACCATTCGTTACATACGAGCAGTAAATATACCCCTATCTATGCTCTATACGGATTTCAAAATCCTTTACCAACCAATCTAAATAAAGATCCAGAGCCTGTTTATAACTTCGATGACTATTGCGAATACATTAAATGTAAAATGCAAAAAATCCATCGAAAAGCAAAAGAAAATATAATTTCCAGTAAAAAGGCAGCGAAGAAATATTACGATCAGAGCTTAAGAGTAGAAAGATTTCACATAGGAAATAAAGTGTTATTGCGGAATGCCGCGAAGAAGCACAAACTTTCCCCAATATGGACAGGACCATTTGAGGTGAAACGAGTAGACAGCGATGTAAACTGCACTATTCACATAGGTAGAACACTTAAAAGAGTACACAACAACAGACTTAAAAAGTTTTAACTATCCCTTTTTCTTATTAATTCTTTTTATAACTTACTCTATATAATAACTTAAAAATCTATATATATATATAATAATTTAAAAGTCTTCGTATTTTGAATAAATTCTCCCCTATATAGGAATTATGTTTGCATTAGTGGTGCTCATCATAGCCGTACAAGCATTGACAACTGGTGGCCAGGTCACAATCAACCGGCTCAATCCATCTGGGATCCTCTTTGAGCCAATAAGTCCCAGTTTCGTTTACCAGTCCAATTGGAGTATGTTTACAAAAATACCATTCGTGAACGAAGACGATACCCTAGCGTTCGTAATAAATTGCGAGGAAGCCGTGGAGAAATTGTGTAAAATTCAAGAAAAGGACACCAAATATTGCCTTCATTGGTACGACGAAATAAAACATATTACATCCAAGATAAAAGCCCAACTAGAAAGCATAGGTTTTTATCTCCAAAGCGTGCGTGAAAAGAGGGAACTATTTGATGCAGTTGGAAAAATTTCAAAATACTTATTTGGGACCATCGATAGTGAAGACGCAAAAGACGTATACTCAAGGTTGCAAAGATTGGAGGACCACGACAAAGATTCACTTCATTTAATGCAGAAACAGGTAACAATAATGAAAACTAGTTTCAACACCTATAGTAAGCAGCTACATAATTTGTCTAATTACCAAGAACAAATAGAAATAAAGATGAGTGACTTTTCAGAGAAACTAATTAGCGAATTAAACAAAACTAATTTCGATTTACGCGCAGTACAGTTACAGGAAAGATCTTAATCAGTTATTCATATATATTTTAACTGCTCTACAATCTGTCAATAACCATATTACGGAATACTTTACCATCATTAACTCATTACAGCAACATCGCCTGCACCCTCTAATTATTTCTCCTAGGAAATTACTTGAGGCGTATGCAGAAATTACTAAGGGTTCTCATCTGAGCGTCATTGATTTTCACTTGCTGAACCAAATCATTGAAGTATATTTCATTCAGCATAATAGAGACATGCTCATTCGTATTAAGCTCCCCCTTTTAGAAGCAGAACAATATATTCTAAATAAAGTGCATTTACTACCAACACGCATCCTGGAACATAACGCAATTATAGATTTAGAAACGAGTTTTCTTTTAAATGGAACACAGGAAACACATCTCATCGCACTAACTAATGAGGAGTTTCGTGAAGGCTGTATTAAATGCAATTCTAAACTATACCCCACCGTACACATATGCGCCCAAAGGCAAGTTAAGTCTATTGGTGCCGAACGCGAAAATTCTCTTTTCAATTTGTTACATAACGCTCCACAAGTACCCAAATCATGCGGTTACAGAATCACAGAAAGATCCCTGGAATTTCTGGTAAAGCTAGTGCGCAGGAATGCTTGGTTGTTCAGTTTTCAAAGTCCGCACTCTCTGTTATCTCATTGCGAAAAAATTTCCTCACATATGGAAATTAATGGCACCGGAATATTACTATTAAATCAAAATTGCAAATATACCCTAGGAACTGTTGAAATCCCTTATGAAGGTAATGAGGAAATTACCTTACCCTTTCATCAGCCGGAACCAATACCTATTGAGAATTCAAAACTTCTTCAAAAAATTCTCAACAACAAGCTGTTCTCTAACAAGCTTATTACCAAACAAAATATGACCGCACCATTGCTTAAGACGCACCACAGTTATGATAACGTCTTAAGAGCGAACAGCAAGACTTTAGAAGATTTCGAAGCAGAACTGTCTCAAATAGAAATACGTAGGGATGCCGAACTCAATAACACTCAAACTCACATAAACAGTGGTGTTCTAGTATTACTAGGTGTAATAGTAATAATTGTTTTTATATGTTTCTTTCGAAGACAGTCACGTTTTCAAACTAGCCCACCTAGTACAAATAAGGATTCCTAACGCGCAAATGCCAACCCGGAACCCTTAGAAACCCCGAAAAATTCTGCATCAAGTTCGAAATTAAAAGTGGACACTTCTACACTTAATCCAATCATTCGAATTCCGCCACCTTTACCACAAAACCTTATTAAAACCCAAAAGGTTCTCAAAGAAGATACCGGAAAGAAAACTAGCGATATCACGTCATTAGAACGCAGATTTAATAAATCATTCAGCATTAAAATTTAAAAAAAAAAAAAAATTATTATGTAGTACTTATCCATGCAGTTTTAAATTATGTATTAAGTAGCTGTGCTTTTCTCTGATCTGAGTTTTTTTGCGACACAGCAAATATTTTTATGTGGTAAATAATCCACCCATTATCAAGCTAAAAAAAAAAAAAAAAACATATATATATATATAGATTTATAACGTTCTTTCTTAAAATTCGAATATATCATATAGATATATAATATCTTTAATTGGCGAAATGTAATTAGTATAAATGTCATGACTAAGTATTTTAATGCAACCTTGAAATGTAGCTTAAACGGAGGTCATGAATAAGTATATCGCGGGAGTATAATGTAAAGTTTTATATAAAAAAATACCTAATTGTCAATTAAAAAACTAGAGATA
Source organism: Dioctria linearis (assembly GCA_963930735.1). Taxonomy (NCBI): domain Eukaryota; kingdom Metazoa; phylum Arthropoda; class Insecta; order Diptera; family Asilidae; genus Dioctria; species Dioctria linearis. The sequence continues at coordinate 146,414,964 of OZ005740.1, read as the reverse complement.
TAAGAGAATAAAACTCGATAAAAAATATCATTATTAGAAAACTACAAATATGTAAAATTATGTAAGACATTGACGATAATTTATGGCGCTTGCTTGGGTTGTTGGATTGTTGTGAAGTCTGAAACCTAAATTGAACTCATATTAGACTTCACAACAAAAGTCAGAGTGAGTGGGCTTCGCCGTTGGTGATGGTAAAAAAATCCAATGGTCAAATTAGAGTCTGCTTGGATTCAAGAAAACTGAATGAAGTCACTAGAAAAGATGCATATCCTCTTCCCCAGATAAATGGCATATTGAGTCGAGTCAGAGGCACCAAGTTCATTACCAGTCTGGACTTGAAGGACGCCTTCTGGCAGACTGAGCTCGACAAGAGCTCACGAGACAAAACAGTCTTTGTGGTGCCAAGAAGGGGCATCATCCAATTCACAGTAATGCCATTCGGGTTAACAAACTCACCCAAGACCTTGTGTAAGCTCATGGATAGAGTCATTCCATACGAACTTCATGCGGACGTTTTTGTCTACCTGGATGATCTTCTGATCTTGTCCGAAAATTTGGCACAGCACCTGTAAGTGTTGCATAAGGTAGCTGAATGCCTACGACGGGCCGGCTTAACGATAAATATTGAGAAAAGCAGATTTTGAAGGCATGAAGGCATGAGATAATAAGGGTGGTTCATTAGGCCTACCGAACTATGTATATTGGTCCAACTTCCGACAACCTGAAGGAGCATCCAGTAGTGCTCCGGCAAAAGACCTGGCGCCCAACAGCCAGTTCCGTTCATCGAAATGAGTCATTCAGAAGAGTTACCCGATCATTTGCCTTCCGCAAGTGGCCCTCTTCGTATCTAATCACGTATAGTGTCCCGGCGCGTTATTAATTGGATCAGTCCTCTTCTAATTTTTTTGTTTTTTTCTCGCTTTTTTTTTGCAGTCAGTTCCATTCATCGGAATGGGGCATTCATTAGAGTTAATCGGATCAATTGCCTCCGCAAGTGGTTTCCTTAGTATCCAATGACGTGTCGCGTCTCGGCACTGTATTAAGGGAGTCCGTTCATTCGAATTTATCTTTTGACTATTAATTTGTATTCCCGCGTTTCTAGACCCCCCCCCCCTTCTTTCGAGTCGTCCCAACGTGACAAAAATAAAAACCTTCACCTCCAACAAATCAGTAACACTTAGGCCGACCGCATGTGAAGGAATAAGTAGTGTCACAAGTGGCGCCCAAGGTAGGGCCTTAGTGTTACAAAGTGGCTCTGAAAACAGAAAAAATACTCTAACTAAACTAATTCTAAAGGACGCAAAAGGCTCAAACAATTAAATAGGACTAAAACAAACAACAAACTGTAAAAAGGCTACACAGGAACACTAAAAACAAAAGATTAGAATGAAAATATATATATAATATATATGTAAAATTTTCCCCAATAATTTTGAAAGAAAATATTTAAAGGCAAAGTGAAACTTAAGCTAAAATTAAGTAGTGTGCCTACATTGCAGATAAGTGGCAGTTCCAAGAAGAGTTTCCGTGTATAATGACCTAAATAGCTAAACTGAATTTTTTAAAAAGACCGAGTAAGAAATTTAGAATTTTTGAATAGATAATTTTGTCAAATGCCACTGATACCATCATACAGTCCAGCGAGGGACTTTACAAACTGCCCTCATCATCTCTCCAGCTTAGCACCTCTAACAGAGTGCTTGTCCTTCCAACAGCACTTGCAACGATTCCTAAGCGGGGAGAAGCCCCGTGGACTAGTGTTGCAAATGCTGTGGCCTGTTATCACCAGCGAAAGACAAGAGCTCCGTCCTGCACCGACGAATGTGGTTGCCATGTGCAGTTGAATGTGTCTGCGTTCGTTGCCAGATATTCAAGACGTAAACGTCTCTTCAATTTGTCAACGAAGTGGCGCTTAAGTGCTTGTGCGTGGTGTTGTGTGTCAGTGTTCTGATTCCCAATCTTAACTCTCATGTAGTACAAGTGAATTGTAGATTTGGCCAGTGTCAACACAAAGCTAATCAAACAGTTCACTCGACTACAAACCTTTGGTCCCCATATGTCCTAACAATGTCGAAATTTGGGTGGATGAACTGATACATACCGCGCACTAGCTCCATCATACCCTGCAATGCCGGGCAAATAAAGAACCTGTGAAACAGGGTGCCTTCACCAGCATCCTGCGCAAATCCTCTGAACTCGCCGGTCAATTTGTGACAGCTGATTAGGATGCCTAAGACTGTGATGCAGCAATTTGAATGCTACATCAGCATCTTTCTAACTAGAAGGATAACTGTAGACACTCTGCAAGTTATCTTTCCCATCACACCCATATTCACCCCGAGGTGTGTTCGCCATCTGTTGTATCCTGTATACTCCGGAGGTCTTATTGACATACGTACGTCACGGAGCACACGTGTTGTAAGTGTGCTGAAAGGTGTGTGTGATGGTCTGTTCAGAACGAAAGCACATTCCAACTTAGTGCCAGGGTCACTGGTCCCAAGTAGGCGACATCTCGCCCGCGCAGAAGCAGCCAGGTCGTGTAGTTGCACAGTTTTAGTGTTTATTCGACAGTTTCCAGAGATATCAATAATATCTCCGAAAACCGTCAGTGTTTGCGTTTCAGCTTCAAAACTCCGAGCATTACTGAACAATGATTCTATTAATTCAGGATTAAACCTGATTGGAATAGACGCGAATTGCGTGTACCGTAAAGCATTCCACTTAAGGCGAAATGCTGGCCTGAGTCTGCCCCAGGTCTGAACTGTTGAGATTAGATCCTGTGGCCAGTCACGAGGGTAGGGTGGTCGAACAGAGAGCAGGTAGTAATAATCCGCTATGCCGATCCCTCCCAGTACATTCACCCACAGTTGAGAAATCAAGCTGTCTCTCTGGCAAAACACTCTTTGGAATGCACGCACTTGGAGACACCTTGATTTCACAACCAAGTTAGTGAGACCTAATCCACCTATCTTGACTGACAGACAGAGCGTGCTTTCAGCAACCCATCGTCTTCCGCAACTAAACGCCTGAAGAAGACCTACGAAACCATCATCAAACGTCTCGGACTTTAGCAGATGAACGATGGACGAGGTAATCAAATAGTTTATCACGACTGACCTTCCCATTAGATAATGGAAACAGTCGACTACGCCATGAGCTTACAGCTCTAGAGAGTTTCTCAAGAGCGATGCGGCTATTATTTTACTCTCGCGGCCGATATACACACCTAAATACTTCAGGCAAGTATTGGTTCATTGAATGTTCAGTGGAGTATCTGTACGATCTCTCCACTTTCCACACCACAAGCCTTGATTTTAGCGCCCGATATACGTTCGAACTGTTTGAAAACAGCACGAGCGACCGGATAAGCCCCCACCCCAACGTACCCCGGGAAAGAAGTGTTCTTCTATGAAATGTAGCTACTAATTAGATGAGTAGAACTGCATACTCAGTTTCCCAATCGGACGCCCCTCTGCTGAGTTATTATTGAAAAATTACTTTTCCTCCCTCCCTCGGACGGGGTGATTATAGCGAAAACGTGGTACACCGTAAAATGGACCATCACCACCTACTCCAAATAAACCTTTGAATCATTGAAATCGGTTAATATTTGACCGATGTGTGGAGAAAAAGTAAAAGCAATAAATTAAGGTAAAAATGCACCATAAAATTTGTACTAAACTGCTGATGGAAGATTGAAAATTGTAAATTTTAGGTGCAGCTTGTAACGGCGATTGCTCCCGATATATGTAACATATTGACTTCCAGTTTTGCGCATATCAAAGGTCAATGTGTGTAGATGATTTCCCTGGTAAACAGAATGGAGGTAAAATGTAAATAATATATAGTATTTGGGGTATATGTGACCCAAGGTAGGGAAAATTTTTCAGCAGCGTAGGAAAAAATGTCAAAAAAGGGGTTAAAATGAAGTTGAACAAAAAAAAACTATAACATCAGATAGTACTCACCGAGGGCTTTCATTTGATATACAATATGTGCCCCCCTCCCCAAATTTTCATGCCACCCCACCCTAAATCAAAAAAATGACGCCAATGGAAAAAAGTTGTTGTACGAATTGTATCTATTGGGCGTTCAGTGCGAATGGTGAAAACCGTTCCTCGATCGGACTTAATTTACGGAAGTTATGAAGGAATGTAAAAAAAATCTAGTACTATAATATGGGAAAATCGAAATTATGTAGGAGAGCAAAAGTTTGAATGGGGGAGGGTTGAAAGTTTGTTTTAAAATTTTCCGAAAAATTCTACATTCTTGCAGGGGTTGAGCGGGGGCCGATTTAGTATTTTTGTTCTAGGACAATTTGAAAATACGAAAGCAGTGTGAAAAAGCCCTGATTTTTTCATGAATATAAGTATACACATGACTATGCTGTGAGGTCAAATAAGGAAGTTATAGCGTATTGAAACTTGAAACTAATTAACTTCCCCCTCCCCGAAAAAAAACGTGGTACCCTATACCATCCGGAATTGAAATATCTTTGTGTCTGTAAGAGGAAATTTTTTCCGATCAAATGTGTGGGAGCTAGAGGGTCCCCCAGTTTTAGACGTTTGTATGGAGTGAAAATTCGTGATTTTCGGAACCCCACAGATTCCCCCCTTCCCTACGAGCGACTTGAAATTTAGACCACTTATAGCCCCCACCAGCAGCTTTGGTTTAAGCTGTCAAACTCCCCGATCGGTTATCATTTGCCCCCTCTACAACCGTTTAAAAGTCGAAACTTTGCTGCCTACCCCGCCCGGCGCAAGCCCCCCACCCAGGAAACAGCCTTGAAAAAACGAAATGCGATACCGAGACGAAGCCCTCCTCCAAATTAGAGCGAATTCATGTTTTTCCCCCTCCCCTCCCACCTAGGCCCCACCACTCACCCATATTTTTTGACCGTCCAAACACTGCCTGAGAACGCATCGATATAGAGAGCTGAAATTTGGTACATGGTGTTTTCATTATCCTAGCAAATAAAATTTTAAAAATGGACTAAATCGGGCAACTCCTTCTTGGTGTTGCCATATAAAAATTTAGGATATTTACGTATACTGTGAAAACGATCAGTCCAAGACATTATCATTGTACTAAAAACTTCTTCAGAATACGAAATCCTATAAAATTGGTTATAATAATTTTTTCTGTCCGTAAAACCGTTCTAGAAATATATGCGCAAAATCACTTCAAAAATCAAACTTGCACAGAAGGGTGACAATACGAAATTTCATACGGGCATTCATCTAGGGTATCATAAGAATTGGTCTTAGACCAATTCTAGCTTCTTTACTTGTTCAATATAATTTGAATGGAAAAAAAACTGAGAAACTGAGTATGCAGTTATACTGATCTACGTAGTAGCTATCTTTAATACAAGAACACTTTTTTACCGGGGGTACTTTAGGGTGGGGGGTAGGTACCTCCCGCGGGCGGTAAGTTCCACCATGACATGTTGCATATCATATGAAAGGTATTGACGAGTACTATTGAACTGCGTTCTTATTTTTCCTATTTAGCTACCTTCGCTCAAACAAAGTTTTCAAATTACATGTCTGTAATCATCCCCATCCCATAATTCGCCCAAATATAATCCAATTTCAAAAATTCGTTTTGATTGTCTTTTTTTGATTTTTTTCTGATTTTCAGGCCCTATTTACCACTCTCACTCTTGCGTTGCAAATATTTTTTTCCACGCCCAAAATTTTAATCGAAAAACTTAATTTCGAAATTTACTTCTACGAATTTCAAATAAATCCAATTATTGAATTTTTTATGGATGACAGCTTATCACAAGATTACCTATACAAAATTTTAGCAACATGGGGTGTTATTTACCTATTTAAAAAAAATAAAACTGTGAGAAATTTTAAGGCGCACTTTGCGCCATCTCGCGGGAGTTCTATGCAACTCACGGGCATCGTAGGTTCACCATGCGCTACCTACATATCTCTTCTACGTCCGTGATTTTAATTGAAGGCATTTAGACCTTTGTTTCAGATTCTATAGCAATTTAAGTGTCACAATTCCCGCGAAAATTTCAAATTTTTTCCGTTTTCCTCAAAATTTCGCGATTCTTACTTTCACCCCTACCCCATCGTGTGGGTACTTTTTGAAAAGGTCTCGGCGAGTACTATTGAATGGTATAGTGTTTTTTCAATTAACTTCATTTTAACCCCTTTTATCGGCATTTTTCCCTACGTCACTGAACAATTTTCACTACCTTGGGTCACATATACCCCAAATACTATGTCTTTTTTACGATAAACCTCAATCGTCAACCTCAATTGTAAATATTAAACTTTCCGTCAGCATTTTAGTACAATTTTTTTGCTGCATTTTTACATAAATTTGTTGCTTTTACGTTTTTCTCCACAGATCGGTCAGGTATTAACTGATTTTAATGATTCAAAGGTGTATTTGGGGTAGAGTGTGAGGGTCCATCGTATGGTGTACCACGTTTTTCGCTATAATCGGCCCTTCCGAGGGGGAGGGGAAATATCGTTTTTCGATAATAAATCGGTATAGTGGTGTCCGATCAGGAAACTGAGTATGCAATTCTACTCATCTAAATAGTAGCTATCTTTTATAGAAGAACACCTTTTTCGCCGGGGTACGTTGGGGTGGAGGGTAGGTACCATCGGCGGGGGCTAAGTTTCACCATGCCATGTCGCATATCATATGAAAGGTCACTGCGAGTACTATCGAACCAACATAACTGCTAATCTAATTTTACACACCATAGGCACGGGTCTTTTACTCCTTTATCGAAAAGGGTGGGGGGGGGGGTTGTAGCCCCCCGTTACGCAAAATGCTTTCCATTAAATATAGTGATCAGTGCGAGTCGAAGTCAGCAATTTATGGATAGTAACAAATAGGATCATATGATTCCATAGGCAAGGGTTTTTACTCCTTTATCGAATAAGAGGGGTTCGGGGGTGTAACCCCCCGTTACGCGAAAGGGTTTCCATTAAAAATTGTGATAGGCGCAACTCAAACTTAGCATGAAGGGGTGTATAGGCGTTAGCCTCGCAATCACTGCGACCTGAAAGATCTATTGTGAGTTCCCGTTGAATTTGCTCCATTTATAGGTTTAGACTGTTAATAAAGTCTAGAACCATTCTGGGCTTGTGGTTCCATACGTTCAAGGTGGAGTAATCTCCGCCTGGCCAATGCTTCGCAGTTGCAGAGCAAGTGCTCCGAGGTTTCGTGAGCATCCTGACAGAAGCGGCAGGATGAAGTCTCAGCCAAACCCAGCTTGTTTAGGCGATACCTCAAGGGGCAATGGCCTGAGAGGAGCTCAGTGATCATTTTGAGCTCTGTTCATCTAAGGAGTAGGAGTTCTTTTGTTTTTCCGCCAGAGGTGTCGATAAACTTTTTTGTCTGACGAAGTCCTTGTAGCCTTTCCCAATACAGGGATTTTTGTTTATTCTCCGAGTTATTTAGGGTAGCTTTGAGGTAACACTTTAAAGTGCCACACAATGGCTCTGGTCCGACAAATTTAGTTTCCGCTCCTCTTTTGGCTAGGCCATCCGCAATTTCATTGCCTTTGGGGCCCTCATGTCCAGGTACCCACATAAGGATAACTTTGTTTCTCCTTGATAGATTTTTGAGGGTTTGTAGACATTCCCAGACTATCCCTGACTTGACAGTGTAGGACTTTAAGGCCTTGAGGGCAGCTTGACTGTCCGAGAGGATATTAATGGTTGAGCCATTTATGGCTCTTTTAATGCAGGTATAGGCGCATTCTTCTATGGCCAATACCTCGGCTTGGAATACGGTAGGGGTAGAGCCTAGAGCCTTTGATGTATGGCATCTGGGGCCGTATACACCCAATCCGACCCCACTGTTTGTTTTTGAGCCGCCTGTATACCACACCATCGATCCTTGTTGGAAGCACGGTTTAGTGGAGCGCCATTGTTGTCGGTCTCCAAGAACCACTTGGAATGGTCTTACAAAATCCACTCTGAGTGTGATTCTATCAGATATTGTCGCCACTTGCTCGAAGCATATCTGTTTTAAGATACTTAAATGACCAACCAGATCGCCTGGCTTTAACTGTTTCTCCGTTTGTACTCTTATAGCACTGGAGATCGCTTCCTTTTTCACCTGCAAATGCAGGGGTGCAAGGTTTAATAAGGCTTCCATGGCTGCTGTAGGACAGGTTTTCATGGCACTAGTTATTCCTAGACAGATGAACTGTTTGAAGGGGCTGGATGTTGCCAATTTGAACTGGTTGTTGTTAATATCTATAATATGATAGATGATGATCGAGACAACAAATGTAGATGCTGCAGTTCAGCAGCTCTTAATTAATATAAATATATAAATGTATATACATCTATATATATTAATCTTAAATTTATAGTAGGATAAAATTGAAATTAAATTATTTTTATTTTATGATAATATTTTTTTATTTTATTAGTTAAGTTTTTCTTTTAAAACTTTTTAAAATCTTTTAATATTTTATTAAAAATCTAGCATTAAACTGTAAAATATTCTTTAACAGATTTTGCCCTCTGGCGTCTGAATTAAGAAAATTATAAATATGCCTTTTGGCAATAAAATTATTATTTTAAAAGTTTGCCCTCTGGCGTTTTAAATAAAACTATTTATTTTTTAAATTTGCCCTCTGGCGTTTTAAATTACATTAAAGAAGTTTGCCCTCTGGCGATTCACTTAAAACTATAATATCCTTGACAAAATTCTATATTTTTAAAAACAAATACATTCCAAAAAGTCTTGATGTGTATTTTCTAAAATTGTTTACAGTAGTGTGTATCTGTGTTTAAAGTTTTTTTCTTCAAAGTGTTTTCCTTTAAACGTCAAATTTGAAATTTTTTAATTTTACTTACAGTCAGTGCAAATATTACTCTGACAATATTTTATTTATAGTCAGCGCAAATATTATTCTGACAATCACAATTATGTTTTATTCTATTTTTATTTACTAACAAAAAAAAATAAAAATTATTATGTAACTTCCGCTACATCAACACCCCCCTCAGTGAAAGCGTCATAAAGAAAAATTATAACTTGAACAAAACTTTCTTTTTCTTGAAATGGTGGTTTGTCATTATATCTTGGTCATTAATATTCATGTCCACAAAAGCCGGTTTTAGACGATCTATAGAAATCGTGGTCTCTCTTCCATTGTAGTCGACCAGAAACGTTTTGTCATTTCTGTTAACAACCTTAAAAGGTCCTTCGTATGGGTTATTTAATGATGGTTTTGAACGACCTATCCTCACGAAAACGAATTGACAATTTTTTAGATCTTTAGATACAAAAATCTTGTTATTCTGTTTTCTAGTACTAGTTGGTACAAAATTTTGAATGTGGTTCCTCAGTTTATTAACAAAATTTGATGGATCCAACGTTGGTTTTGAAGTATCTATAAACAATTCTCCTGGGATGCGCAGTGGCTGCCCATAAACTAAATCAGCTGGACAGCAATTAAGATCTCCTTTTATCGTGGTTTTAAAACCTAAAAGAATCGCTGGTATTTGCAAAACCTAGTTATTATGAGTCATTTTTGTTCTTAATGATGCCTTCAGTTGCCTATGGAAATGCTCTATCATTCCATTGGATTGTGGATGATAAGGTGTAGAACGGATTCTGTGTGCTCCTAATAATTTTAAAAATTCATCGAATAATTTAGATGCGAATTGAGCGCCTTGATCCGTCGTTATTTCAAGAGGGATTCCGAATCGTGAAATGTATTGTGTGTATATTGTTTTAACTATTGCACTAGCTGTAGTATCCGTTATCGGGTATGCTTCGGGCCATCTTGTGAGTCTGTCTATAATAGTTAATACGTGAGTAAATCCTTCTGAAGGTGGTAATGGGCCGATAATATCCACGTGAATGTGTTCAAATCTGCCTTTTGGAATCTTGAATTGACCAATTTCTGATTTAGTATGTTTGTAAATTTTTGATTTTTGCCCATAAATTTATGTCCTTATTCATACTAGGCCAAAAGTATCTTGCTGCAATTAATTTTCTAGTTGCTCTGATACCAGGACGTGATAGAGTATGAATAATCTCGAAAATATCTCGTCTTAAAAGTTTAGGAATAAATGATCGAGAGGTATTTAACGCATATCACACCAAATCTTGTTTTTGGAAACTTCTAATTCCGTTTCTATTAATTTAAACTTAGAATTTGTAATAGTTCCTTGAATGGAAATTAAGTGTTTTAATTCTTCATCGTTTTCTTGATTTTTGGCGATAATTTCTAAGTCTATTTTATTTTTATTTATTTCGCAGATATTTTTATCATTTTCATCAGTAATTAATACTCGTGATAATGAATCTGCTACAACGTTTGATTTTCCCTTAATATGTTTGATGTCAGAAGTGAATTGTGTTATAAAATCTAACTGTCTGGCTTGTCTGGGACCTCTCTCTGTTTTGGTCCAGATTGCGGACGTTAATGGTTTGTGGTCGGTCAGAATAGTGTAATCTCGACCTTCTAAAAAATGTCTGAAGTGTTTAATGGCTAAATAGATTGCTAAAAGTTCTTTGTCAATGGTTGAATACCTGGTTTCGGCTGAAGTTAATTTCTTGGAGAAGAAAGCTAAAGGTTCCCAATGGTTGTCATTGTATTGTTCTAAAACTCCCCCTGTTGCTACGTCTGACGCGTCGACTATTAGAATAAACTTGGCATTTTCTAGTGGGTGTACTAGAAGTGTGGAGGTAGAAAGAGCTTCTTTAATTTGTTTAAAATTGGTTTCGCAATCTTCTGGCCAATTAAAATTTTTAATATTTTTGGGTTTTTTAAGTAATTTAGTTAAATTTATATATATTGGATTTAACAATTCAGATAAATGTGGAATGAATCTATGGTAATAGTTTACAATTCCTATGAATTGCTGAAATTTTCTGATAGAATTAGGAGAAGGGAAATCTTCAATTACTTTAATTCTATTCTCAGATGGAAGAATTCCTTCTTTAGTAATTTTATGGCTCAAAAAATCTAAAGAATTTACTCCAAAAATGCATTTTGCGGGATTGATGTTTATACCGAACTCTTCTAATCGTGTAAAACCTTTTTCTAAGTGTGATTCACGCTCCCTTTGATTTTTGTTTGCGATTAAAATATCATCTATGTAGATGAAAACAAAATCTATTTCCTTTAATGTGTGGTCAATTAAACGTTGGAATGTTTGTGCTGCGTTTCTAAGACCAAAAGGCATTCTAGTGAATTCGAATAAACCGAAAGGTGTAGTAATGGCTGTTTTGAAAATGTCATCAGGAGCTACTGGAATGTGGCGATATGCCCTTAATAAATCAGTTTTTGAGAAAATTGAAGAACCATTTAAATTCAATGAAAAATTTTGAATGTGTGGGATGGGGTATCTATCGGGTGTAGTATTTGTATTTAAGCGTCTGTAATCCCCGCAAGGTCGCCAATCTGTTGAATCTTTCTTCGGTACCATATGTAATGGAGAAGAAACTGGTGATGAAGAAGGGCGACATAAACCTAATTTAACCATATGCTCGAATTCTAACTTAGCGATTTTTAATTTTTGTATATCGAGTCTTCTTGGTTTCGAGAAAGGAAGTTGTCCTTTTGTAGAAATGTGATGTACTATATTATGACGTACAGGAGCATCGTAACAAGGTGCTTGAGTTAATGATGGAAATTTTTGTAAAATTTTGCCGTTTTCATTATCGAAAGCGTAATGACGTGGTTAAGGGGTATTTGAGTTTACCGTAATTCCATTTACAACAATTGACGTGTTTCCATCAATTAATTTTTTATTTTTAATATCAACTAAAAAATTGAATTTTTCGAGAAAGTCTGCCCCAATAATGGGTTTATTTACTCCCGCTATAATGAACGGATACTTTAGATCTCGTCTTAATCCGAAATCTACTTTCAACAATTTTGTGCCATATGTATTAATTGTTGAACCGTTTGCTGCTATTAAAATTAAATTTGCGTTATTTTTAAATTTGCTAAAATAAGCGTTAGGTAATACTGAAAGGTCCGCCCCAGTGTCAATTAAAAATTTGAATTTATTTTCTTTGTCTAAAAGAAAAAGTCTTTTCGAAGTAATATTATTTGACATACTGGACGCTGAGGGGACAATTAGTTTTTTTGATTAGATTTGTTAATAAAAGCGCATGGAGAAATGCATTTGGTAGCTTTTTCTCTAAACTTAAAGTGGTACCAACAAAGTTGTTTATTGTTATCAGGTTTTGAATTATTTAGTGAACGACTTCGTGATCTGTATCTGAAATCATTTTTAACAAAAATTGTTTTTGTTATGATTATTATTCATTGTAAAGTTGCGAAATAAGTTTTCTAAATTCTGTAATTTGTTTTCTAAAATAGTTATTTTATTTAATAATTGTACATTGTTATTTATCGTTGAAAAATTTTGTTGGGATAATGGTAAATTGAAAGTTTCATTTATTGAGGAAACATATTGTAACTTGTAACGTCAACTATTTTATCTGCAAGTTCCAATAAATCCTCTATATTTTCTTTGTTTGAAACAACCAATGCTATGTTTATATTTGCAGGAAGTTTTCTCATCCATAGCTTCTTAATTAATTCTGCTCCAAATGTTGTGGAAGTACCAGCAAGGGTTTTCATAAACCTGTAAAATTCAGAAGGTCTTTTATCTCCTATTTCTGAGGCACATAGAAGTTGCTCTAGTCTTTTCTCTTCTGAATCGCTGAATCTTTTAATTAGAGTTTTTTTAATATTTTCGTATTTGACTGTAGTTGGGCGTACTTGAAGAATGTCCAAAACGTTCATGATCGTCTCCAGCGGAAGGGCTTGCACTATATGGCCGTATTTCGTCTCATCGGTTCTAATTCCTTTATCTCGGAATTCAGCCTCTACTCTTATAAACCAAGCTTCTGGACATGGTGTCCAAAAAGTTGGTAGCTTGATAGATGCCGCTGCGACATAACTCTGCTTAATATTTATTTCGTCTCCTGGAATTTTTGGACAAAAGTAATAGACCACAAAAAATATATATATATATACATATATATAAATATCTAATGAAAAAGAAAATTTCACTCAATCACAAAACACTCGCGATACTAAAATAAAAAAAATAACTTATTTCATTGGACCGAAAACACTCTGAAACGTATAGCCTTTAAAAACAGATATATCTTGTACCAAATCTGTACTTTTGTATTGCTTAGTATGTTGTAAATACTTTTTGTGTACAATATTTTCACATAAATTAAAACTACTAAATGTAAAAAGGAAAAGGAAATTATAATATATTTTTAAAATATCCTATCAAATTAAGTTAGAGTCTTACTAAATTTAATTTAAATCTAAATTTAAACTTACTATATTCTTTTCTTGTTTTTTTGTTCTGTAGTTGACAGAAATAAAATGTTCTTTCTTCTATTATTAATCTTCTTTCTTCTTTGATGAATTCTTGATTGTTTCTTCTTTCTTTAATATTCTTTGCTTCTTAATTATTTTCTTTTCTTCTCTTTTCTTCTGTTTAAAAATTTCTTGAGTTCTTCTTTTAATTCTTTATTCTTGTCTTGAATTATTCTATAATTCTAGAAGAAGGTACCTTACCACTGGTGGGGGGTATCTCTTAACTAGAATTTTAGAATTGTTGACACGACGGGTTATTTTAATGTTCGGTGTCAAATGGTTGACCTGTTGTTTGGGGTCAACGTGCTGGTTGCGGTAACGGTTTGTCCAGTTTTCTTTTCGGGGTAACGGTTTGTCCAGTTTTCTTTTCGGGGTCACCAATTGAACTGTTTGAAAAGGCTGGATGTTGCCAATTTGAACTGGTTGTTGTTAATATCTATAATATGATAGATGATGATCGGACAACAAATGTAGATGCTGCAGTTCAACAGTTCTTAATTAATATAAATATATAAATGTATATATATCTATATATATTTATCCTAAATTTATAGTAGGATAAAATTGAAATTAAATTATTTTTATTTTATGATAAAATTTTTTTATTTCAATAGTTAAGTTTTTCTTTTAAAACTTTTTAAAATCTTTTAATATTTTATTAAAATCTAGCATTAAACTCTAAAATATTCTTTAACAGATTTTGCCCTCTGGCGTCTGAATTAAGAAAATAATAAATATGCCTCTTGGCAATAAAATTATTATTTTAACAGTTTGCCCTCTGGCGTTTTAAATAAAACTATTTATTTTTTAAAATTTGCCCTCTGGCGTTTTAAATTACATTAAAGAAGTTTGCCCTCTGGCGATTCACTTAAAACTAAAATATCCTTGACAAAATTCTATATTTTTAAAAACAAATACATTCCAAAAAGTCTTGATGTGTATTTTCTAAAATTGTGTACAGTAGTGTGTATCTGTGTTTAAAGTTTTTTCTTCAAAGTGTTTTCCTTTAAACGTCAAATTTGAATTTTTTTATTTTACTTACAGTCAGTGCAAATATTACTCTGACAATATTTTATTTATAGTCAGCGCAAATATTATTCTGACAATCACAATTATGTTTTATTCTGTTTTTATTTACTAACAAAAAAAAATAAAAATTATTATGTAGCTTCCGCTACAACAGGCAAGCCACTGGGTTTTTGAAGCAGAGCCTCAGCCGTCTTTTGGTTAGTTTTTGGCCACCATGTGAGGGCCGCATAGGTGCCCATGGGTCTAACAACCGTGGTGTACGTCCAGTACATCATTTTTGGCTTCATACCCCATGTTCTGCCAATGAAGCGACGAGACGTGTAGAGAGATCGCATCGCTCTATCCGTCACTCTGGACAGATGCGAATTCCAGGTAAGTTTCTTATCTAGGGTTATCCCCAGATATTTGACTTCGTCTGAAAATATAAATTCCGTATTATCAAGCAGTGGAGCCGTTAGTGAAAGCTTCGATCTTCGTGTGAACGGAACGATTACCGTTTTGTTGGGGTTTATGCTAAGGCCTTTGTTTAAACACCACGTGCGGACTTTGGAGAGGGCTATTTGCATGACGTCAGATATGACTTGATCATGCTTGCCCCGTATTGTAACTACTAGGTCATCCGCGCAGCCTTGAACATTAAAACCCGAACTGGTCAACTTCTCAGATCATCAATCACGATCGACCATAAGAGTGGAGATAGAACTCCTCCTTGTGGGCAGCATTTTGCTGCGGTGATCGTGACTGAGCAGGCTCAAAGCCTTTATCCTCGGCAGCTGATTTAATTGCATCGAAGGAGGTATTATCGAAGGCCCCTTCTATGTCTGCAAATGCACATAAAGCCACCTCTTTTGCTTCGAGCGCTTTTTCGAGGTCTTTGACTAGTGTGTGAATGGCAGTCTCAGTAGACTTGCCAGCTTGATAAGCGAACTGCTTAGAATGAAGTGGTGATTTAATCAGAATTTCACTTCGAATGTGTAGGTCTAGGATTTTTTCCATGGACTTAAGCAAGAATGAAGAGAGGCTGATGGGTCGGAACGATTTAGCTAGAGAACTAGCTCTTTTTCCTGCTTTAGGTATAAATACCACCCTGACGTCTCTCCAACATTGGGGAACGTACCCTAGAGCGTAACTGGCTCGAAAAATGTTTTGTGGTGGAATGAGTATTTCTTCAACACCTTGTTGTAGTAAGGCGGGAAAAGTGCCGTCTTCTCCAGCAGATTTAAAGGGCTTGAATGTGCCAATGGCCCATCTAACCTTGTTAGGAGTGAAGATTCTTCCCGCAAGGCTTTTGCTCCTGTTAGAGACTCCGTGCTTGTCCACCCCAATCGGGTCTGGAGCTATTATTCCTTGATCGGGATTGAGAGAATCGGGAAAATGAGTTTCTAGTAAGAGCCTGACTGTTTCCTCGCAACTCTCGGTGTAGTTCCCATCTTCCTTTTGAAATGTGCCTATACCATTCGTGTGATCCTTCGAAAGTACCTTATGGAGCCTGATAGCTGCGGGCAATTGATCTATGCCATCGCAAAAGGTCCGCCAGGTTCTTCTTTTGGATCTCCTTAGTTCCGTGTTATATTCCGTTAGAGCCTATTCCCCCCAGATGCCAGAGAGCTTAGCTCTGTTGAATAGTTTCCTGACTTCTTTTCTTTTCCAACTCAGTTCCCTATTCCACCATGGTACCTGCCGATTGCAAGTCTTTTGTTTCAGAGGGCAACTGTGTTCGAATGAAGTCATTACAGCCGTTTGAAGCTGCGTAGTGGCTGAGTCTAGCTCCTCAGTCGTGCTAATGCTACCGCCGGGAGAGTCAACTGCAGCCTTAAGGTGTTGTCGATAGAGTTCTTAGTTAGTTAATTTAGGGATTCGGTACTCCTGACATGTGTTGAGTGTGGCATCTATATCGAACCTGATGTGTCTCTGATCTGACATGGAAATCTCGTTCGATACATGCCACCTGCTTTTTTGTGTACTTATGAACATACTGGCAAGTGTTAGTTCCAAGACCTCTTGTCTAATGATGTTCATAAAGGTTGGCTTATTACCTCGATTTAGTATCTCTAAGTTGTTAGACAATATAAAATCGTAGAGGTACTCACCCCTGGCATTGGTATCCGTGCTGCCCCATAGCGTATGATGTGCATTTGCATCGCATCCAATGATGAAGTGCTTTCCTCTGCGTTTACAGTAGTTGATGAGCCGTTTTAGCTCTGGGGGAGATAATGAATCCGTTCTCCAGGAAAGTAGGCTGAGGTAACTACTTCCTCTTGGCTACCTCCTGAAGTTGGTACCTCGACAACTGCTGTAACCACGTCCCTCGAGATGAACTGTGAAAGAGGAATAACATTTAGTTTAGTGTTGAGCAGTAGTGCTGCCCTAGGATATTCATGTTCATTACTATATATTAACTTATATGATTTTGTGGGAAGTCCTTTGATGTGGCCTTGATGTACCCTGGGCTCCTGAATGAGCGCCAGACTAAGTTTCTCCGAGATAAATCTCCTGCTAAGCACGTCTGATGCCGCTTTAGCGTGATGGAGATTTATCTGAAGGCAACTTAGGTGATCATTGGCCGTGACTAAGATGGCTTTTTATGGCCGCTGTCAGCCTTGGTGGTGGATCCCTTAGGAACTTTGCTTTTGCCCGGCTTGGCACGGACAGGAGGGGGCTTATTTTTAGTTTTTATAGACTTCTTTTCCGAAGTCCCCGACTTGGGTTCTGCAGTTCCTGCTGCTTTACCAGGGCCCGCCTTTGCCTTGACCAGAGCTTTAGTCCTGCTGACTCCTGATGTCGATGGCTGAGGATCGTCAGCCAGAGTTTTAATATGACTTGGGCCATCCCCAGCCTCCGACACAGCCTTTACTGTTCCACTCTTGGGTCTTAGTTGGACAGACCCGAACTTAAACCCAATTGCGAATTGAGCCTTCTTTAACTCTTCCATTGACACATGGTCCACGGAGAGAGTCAGCTCTGTAACTGAAGGTTTTTGTACTCTGCGCAACACTATCCATTCAGACACGTTTAACCCCGAGTTCTGACCCTCGATATAATCGAGAATCAAATCCGTAGGGTCCTCAGCGCTGTTTGGAAAGTATCCCACAAGGACTTGTGGGCGAGGAATTTCACTTTCCTCGACCATCACAAGATTGGCTTCTTCGTCAGAGCGAGTCCGTTTTTTTAGACTCTCCTCATTCCGCTGATCTATCTGAAGTGAAGCAATTCTTCTAGCCTCTGCTTCTGTGTGACCGTGTTTTAAAAGCCATTTAAACCTTTTTTTTGCCGCGCCAGAGAGCTTTGGCTTGCGCTCTTTGCAATTGGGAACTTCAGTGTTCCCGCTGTACTGTTGGCTATGCTCTGGAGACTTAAGAAGGTCCTCCTCGTCTAGGGGGAGTGTATCTATCACATCACCATCAGATGAAGGACTTGTAATGTCCTGGATGTTGTAGGGGTCGCTAAGAACCCCGGATTGGGTTTTTGGTACATTTAGAGGTGCACCTCCCTCAGAATTTATGGAATTATCAATTTTGTTCCCACGAGTATGCTCGGAAAGGTTGGTCCATCTCAGCGGAGCCGGCATGCCGAGATAAGGCTAGGGTTGAAAGCGGAGGTCGCCTGGTATCCGGAGTCCATCGTTATAAGACACACTCATGCAGTACCATTCATCCCATAGGCACGATTGTTTACACCTGGGATTGCGGGTTTTATCGAGTTTACCTCTCTAGATCCGCCGTATTCAGTCAGGCAACCAGCAGCACCCCAGGGGATGCACACCAGCTGCCTGTGCAGGAACACCTCAAAAACTTAGCATTAAAACAAGTATCCGGAATTTCGAGCAATCTCTTGATAGAAACTGCCGTTCTATAGCCTGTGTAATATTTCATGTTAGAATTTCACTCAATAAGTAGCAGGACGTCTTCCTCAACATCTCGGCCAAATCTCAACCAATTTGAATGATTCGAAGGATTATTTCGGGTAGCATGCTTTGCTTTATCCACAACTGTATACTATTTGGACTCGTATCAACACTTTCCCAGACCTGGGGAGGAGGGAATTCGGAAGACGGAAGACAGTGTAAAAATATAAAGAATACTCATTAGTCATAAGTTATAAGTTATAAGTCATAAGTCATAAGTCATAAGTCATAAGTCATAAGTCATTAGTCACAAGTCACAAGTCACAAGTCACAAGTCACAAGTCACAAGTCACAAGTCACAAGTCACAAGTCACAAGTCACAAGTCACAAGTCACAAGTCACAAGTCACAAGTCACAAGTCACAAGTCACAAGTCACAAGTCACAAGTCACAAGTCACAAGTCACAAGTCACAAGTCACAAGTCACAAGTCACAAGTCACAAGTCACAAGTCACAAGTCACAAGTCACAAGTCACAAGTCACAAGTCACAAGTCACAAGTCACAAGTCACAAGTCATAAGTCACAAGTCATACGTCAAAACTCAGAAGTCAAAAGTCAGAAGTCAGAAGTCATAAGTCATAAGTCATAAGTCATAAGTCACAAGTCACAAGTCACAAGTCACAAGTCACAAGTCACAAGTCACAAGTCACAAGTCACAAGTCACAAGTCACAAGTCACAAGTCACAAGTCACAAGTCACAAGTCACAAGTCACAAGTCACAAGTCACAAGTCACAAGTCACAAGTCACAAGTCACAAGTCACAAGTCACAAGTCACAAGTCACAAGTCACAAGTCACAAGTCACAAGTCACAAGTCACAAGTCACAAGTCACAAGTCACAAGTCACAAGTCATAAGTCATAAGTAACAAGTCACAAGTCACAAGTCACAAGTCACTCAATAAGAAGCAGGACGTCTTCCTCAACATCTCGGTCAAATCTCAACCAATTTGAATGATTCGAAGGATTATTTCGGGTAGCAGGCTTTGCTTTATCCACAATTGTATATTATTTGGACTCGTATCAACCCTTTCCCAGACCTGGGGAGGAGGGAAGTCGGAAGACGGAAGACAGTGTAAAAATATAAAGAATACTCATAAGTCATAAGTTATAAGTCATAAGTCATAAGTCATAAGTCATAAGTCATAAGTCATAAGTCATAAGTCATAAGTCATAAGTCATAAGTTATAAGTCATAAGTCATAAGTCATAAGTCATAAGTCATAAGTCAGAAGTCAGAAGTCATAAGTCATAAGTCAGAAGTCAGAAGTCATAAGTTATAAGTCAGAAGTCAGAAGTCTGGACGGGCGCCTCCACTCATCCTAGGTGTGCAAGTGTATGCGGCCGCCCACAGGGGAGGGACGGAAAATGCTTGTCTATGAAAAGAGGAGGGTTGGCTACCATATGCAAAAAGAGTGAGGAAAATCGGTCAAGAGGAAGAGGAGCAATGGACAAAAGAGTGGAGTCATGTCTGACGTTTATGTTATGACTTATGACTTATTGCTTAAAACTTATGACTTATGAGTATTCTTTATATTTTTACACTGTCTTCCGTTTTTCCCCCTCCCCAGGTCTGGGAAAGGGTTGATGCGTGGCCAAATAGTACACAGTACTGCATAAAGCAAAGCCTGCTACCCGAAATAATCCTTCGAATCATTCAAATTGGTTGAGATTTGACCGAAATGTGGAGGAAGATGTTCTGTTAGTTATTGAGTGAAATTCTAACATGAAATATTACACAGGTTATAGAACGGCAGTTTCTATCAAAACAATGCTCGAAATTCCGGATACTTATTTTAATGCTAAGTTTGAGTTGCTCTTATTGAATGAAAAGTGAAAAGCCTTTCGCTGTAACGACCCCCGCCCCCTCCCCCCCCCCCCCCCCCGCCGAATCCCAGGTTAGATAAAAAAGTGATTATAATTAAGGAATCATATGGCAGTATTTTGTTATTACCTACCCTCCCCGAGCGTAACTACCCCGCCAGCTTCAAACGACTTGACCAAAAAATAAAAGCTGTGCTGGTATACTAAGGGGGTTCCACAAATTCCTATCCGAAATCGGAGGAATTCCCACGATACTCGTTTTATATTCATAACGAAACCTAAAAGCTTTGTCTGCTGGGATGGTAAAATTAGGTAGTGTTACATTTACTCCATTCAGTACATCATGCCTTGACTGGATGTGATGCCGGAACCGCCCTAGTATACCTGCACAGCTATTAATTTTGGGTCAAGTCTCGGCTAGTCAAGTCTTTTGAAGCTTTCAGACTTGGTTTATGTTTCGTTAAAGGTGTTAATCTTGGCTATTATCAAGGTTAACTTTGGCACATTCAGATTTGAGCAGACAGCTGTTGCGGGTAATGTGGGTTTTCGGTATTTTGACAATTCGAGTAACAAGCATGATCGTCGGGTCTGTCAAATGTTCAAGTTGAAGTGCAAATTGGGTTTATTAGTCCAATTTACAATATTTCATTTCTTTTCATTTCATTTATTGACTGTTTAACTTATTTTGTTTACATTATCGATTATGCTTTTTGTTTACATTATCGATTATGCTTTACGTTCCTAGTTTAGTCTAATCCCACTTAGCAGCTTTGCTGGTATGAGAGTTGGGAGGTTTGGTTATATATAGCATTCTCAGATTTATTTAAACCGTTAACAAATGAGTTCAAACTTTAAGCAAATAAATTTAAACCTTGAACATATGATTTTAAACCCTTAGCAAATAAATTTAAACCTTAAACAAATAAAATTAAACCTTGAACAAATAATTTTAAACCCTTAACAAATATATTTAACCCCTTAACGAATGAGTTTCAACTGTTAACAAAAAGACTTAAACCTTTAGTAAATATATTTAAACTCTTAACAAATTTATATTTAAATTATCTGATGTGCTCTTTTTGAAGCTTCAGCAATTGAACTGCGTTTTCTGTTATCAGGGATACTTGCGACTCAGGATCCATTAGGGCCCTGAACTGTTCCAGTTGACCATATATATTCTTGATTCTGATTACTGCGGTTGGTAGCAAAACATTTAGAATTTTCGATCTGCTTGTGTGGCAACTGATATTGTAACCTTGTTGGTTTTTCAATTTGGCTTTGCTTATCTGGCTTCCGTTTGTAGTCGTGTGTGTCGCTACGTTTTTGTTTTCTTCTAATGGTGAAATAGCCGGTGAAATACTGCTATTTGAAGATTTCTGATGCAGTAACGTATGACGTCTTCTGTTGCATAGTGCGCAGAGTTTGTGAGATTTGCATTTCTCGTTTTTGTCATGCAGGAGACAATTAGTACAGAGATTACTACGTCTAATGAATGCTTGCCTATCATCAATATTCATCTTTTTAAATTCCCCACATTGATAGAGATTATGCTGCCTGTTACAGATATTACACAAGCCTTTTATGGTGGCGAGGAAGGTTTTTGAAATTCTTTGAATAGTGGGGCTTGTCTAGGTTCGAATTACTCATGCAATCTAATACCTGGTGACGCTTCTCCAGAAATTGCAGTAGATCACTTGTCGACGGCATTTCTCTTGGGTAAGTTAAACTTTCTTCGAAAAGTCGAAGACTTTCAGCGTCAAATTTTCTCATTGCAATGCAGGCAATGATTGGACCCCACTCATCTGTATTGCAATCCATATTTTTTAATGCTTCCAGACATTCCTTTATTGTGTCGTATAGCATGATTGTATCGTTTTGCGATCTGTGCTCTATGGTATCGATTATGGTGTTTATGTAGGTTATAATTATTTTCCTATTGTTGTTGACACGTGCTATTATTAGCTGCAAGGCAGTATCGTAATTTCTATTATTTAATTGAAGATGGTTGATTACTCTTCTCGCGTCCCCCCCCCCCCCCCCGGTGATAGAGGAGGTACTGTATTTTCTCCACATTACTTATCTGCGTATTGTTGTGGATTATGCTCGTTAAAATCTCCATAAATGGGTTAAGGGTTTAAAATCATTTGTTCAAGGTTTAAATTTATTTGTTAAGGGTTTAAATTCATTTGTTTAAGGTTTAAGTTTATTTGTTAAGGGTTTGAAATCATTTGTTCAAGGTTTAAATTTATTTGCTTAAAGTTTAAACTCATTTGTTATTGGTTTAAATAAATCTGAGAATGCTATACATGATTATAATTTATTACAGAATAATGTCGATATAGACTCTAAAATTACATACTTCTGTTTATTATTTTGGGAAAACAAAGATAATTTAGCTTTGATTTAATTGCACTTTTCGTTTAACAAAACATTTCGAATTTGAGTTATATCATTACTATCAGCTAATAAAGATAATTTGATATTAATTTATTTGTACTTATAATTCCACATATTAATTTTAGTGATCCTATTTAGACTTACTATTTACAGTTGATCTAAACTATTCCCTATTTTTACATTCCAGTTATTATAGAAGTAGTGGGCTTAACTCAGGAATCAATCATTGTAACCAATTTTCTTCAAACTTTGCGAATAACTTATAATTCGCTCGAAAATCACAAATATCACAATTATTTTTCGCGGAAACTTACACTTTCCGAGATATTTCACTTTGAAAATCACAAACTTTGCACTGCACACCGCCATACAATTTTATAATAAATATTCTTCTTCTTCTTCTTTTAAGTAACAAGGAATAGCTCTTATTAGTGGGTATATACATACCTTTCCAACATTCGGGTTACCAGCATTGTGTTTTTTTATTTATTACGAGCTTCAATTGATGTGTAGTAAAGCAGCATTTAGTTAGAATGGAATATAAAAACATTTACTAAAGAAATACACACGCGCACACATAGGCATGTGTTTGCCCCTGCCAGCCTACCTGTGTGTGTGTGTGTGTGTGCGCGTGCGCCTGCCTGCATGTGTGTGTGTGTTTCTTTAATAAATGCTTTTTTATTCCATTCTACCTAAAGCTGCTTTACTGCACATCAATTAAATACTCGTAATGAATAAAAAAACGCAATGCTGGTAACCCGAATGATGGGAAGGTATGTATATACCCACTGTTCAGCCCTGAACAACCATCATAGCATTATTCTAATCATCAGAATTAAATTAAATTAAACTCATCATAAAATATTTCTATTCGGAGTTCACTGACTCATGGCAGCATAATTTAATCACTTTATGCTAATCAGCACATTTTTCTTATTGCAATTGACCCACTTGCTTTGCACCTCCATCGGTAAAGTAAATCAAATCGCTGACGACAGTGACGAAACAATTTTAATATTTTGCCATGAGTCAATGCACTCACCAATTTGTTTAGTAATTGATTTGTTGCTTGTTTAATTGTTTTTTTTTTGTATTATTGTTGTATATGGTAGTTTAATTGAACCAATTATTTTGTATAAATTAAGCTAGCATAATTCAATAAAGTCTAGTCTAAGTTGAAGGGTGTTTGGAATTGTTCATCCAATATATCAAGATTCAACACACTGTTGAGTCTTAGTTATTCAAAGCAATTTAACCAGTCTTACACTTCAAGCCTATCTTGATTTAACACACTGTTGAATCATAGACCTTGAAGTAGGCTTTTAAAATCACACCAGCCTACAAGCAACCGGCAGCAGATCAGATTATCGTGAAGATACCTACGGCAAATAAAGAAAAGACAAAGTCTCAACACACTGTTAAGACTTGCTCTACAATTTCACCAGCTGTAAACAAACCAAAAAATCTTAACACACAGTTAAGATTTCACGCCAATTAAACACAAAATTCTTAACACACAGTTAAGATTTTTTTTTAAACAAACAAATTTCAACGGGAGCTGAACTGAATTTGGAGGTATACTCTCCGTGACGACAGAAAGCAGTTCCAAAGGCAAAGCATAGTTATACACCAAATAATGGCAACGAAAGAAGAAAGAATAATCTCGGCTCAACAAGAACTAGCCAAACAAATTTCAGACACTTTTCGGAAATACAGAAGAGATACTGGTGAAAGGATAACGAGAGACAATTTATCCAAGAGACTACAAGAGCTAGAGAAACACTGGTTCTCTTTCATGGCTCTCCATGAGCAATTACAAAAGCTAATATCTGAGGATCACCCGTATCATGCAGGAAATTTGTACGAAAAAACGTACATATTATATAAGGAGGCTATTGAATTAATATCTAATTATGGCCAAGCCATCAATCCAGAAGAAACGCCTGTAACTTCATTTCCTTTCACGCCGCTAACTATAGCTCCAACTTCAATGACAAACGTGCCATCCACAAGCACAGCCATACCGGTTACAACAGAATCCTACAAGCCACCAATAATGGCAGAACAGACTTCAAATAGCAAGATGATGGGTTCAGCATTGCCCTTGAAATATATCGAGCAAAGCAGAGACAACAGTAATTTCCCCAAGCTTCCACCAATTAAGATACCAAAGTTCAGTGGTGATTACAAAGATTGGAAGCCATTTATGGAGATTTTCAAGATGTTATATATATATTTATCTTCGGGGTCCTATTAATATATATATATATGTAAATATATTGACCTTGACTCACCATCAACAAGACCAATCTTTGTTTTGTATTCCTTTTGGGGATCACTTTGATAACAAACATAGTGTTATTATATTATTATAATTCAGCACCTTTATTTCACAACTACAATCACTTGCTTCTCCTTATAAATACTTTGATATATATTTTTGCTTTATACACTTTATATTCGTTGTAAAATTAACATTATTTTATTTTAATACACCGTGGATTTTGCATATCCTTTTCTTTTTAAAATTGACATTACTCTATTTCAATTACCTTTGTACTTCACAAAACATTTCTTTTCTTTAAAATTCACCGAGACCGCGCGTACCAAGTGCCGAAACCAGAACTCAAAAACCGACTGTGTCGAGACTTAGATTTTTCAATCGTAAGTCTCTTCGTTCAGGATAGGAAAATGCTTAATTAGCATTCCTATCCTGAGAAAATTATTTACCGCTGGGCATGTTTAAACATGCCCAGAATTATCGCGACGAACGATGGTTGAAATTGAAATTTGATATTTTCATAAATATCCAACCATCGTCGTGCTATCGTGCATACATTGTTGCGATCACAATGTATGCAGCTCGCAACAATTTTGCTGATAGCAGCTTTTTTCGGTGAAGACTTGATCGTTTCAGTCTTCACCGACGTAAAATTTTCATGCGCCCGATATGTATGTATGTATGTATATATGTACATATATATCGTATATACGACAAATCTTACTGAAGGTAAGATTTATCGTGGGGCTATTTTTCTATCGAAACGACTTGGGTTGAAATTTCAAACTTTCATTTTTCCCAAGTCGTTTTGTGGGAAAAATATGTTGAAGGAATGTTGCGCGTAGTTGAAGAAATTGCTAATGCAACTTTCTTCGTATGCGCAGGAGATAAGCCATCCGTGCTCTTAGGCATGATTGGCTTATGAAAATTGTGATTTGTTTCCCGATGCCTTATGAATACATTTTGTATATGTAACAACGAGCATAATCCACAACAATACGCAGATAAGTAATGTGGAGAAAATACAGTACCTCCTCTATCACCGGGGGGGGGGGGGGGGAGACGCGAGAAGAGTAATCAACCATCTTCAATTAAATAATAGAAATTACGATACTGCCTTGCAGCTAATAATAGCACGTTTCAACAACAATAGGAAAATAATTATAACCTACATAAACACCATAATCGATACCATAGAGCACAGATCGCAAAACGATACAATCATGCTATAAAAATATGGATTGCAATACAGATGAGTGGGGTCCAATCATTGCCTTCATTGCAATGAGAAAATTTGACGCTGAAAGTCTTCGACTTTTCGAAGAAAGTTTAACTTACCCAAGAGAAATGCCGTCGACAAGTGATCTACTGCAATTTCTGGAGAAGCGTCACCAGGTTTTAGATTGCATGAGTAATTCGAACCTAGACAAGCCCCACTATTCAAAGAATTTCAAAAACCTTCCTCGCCACCATAAAAGGCTTGTGTAATATCTGTAACAGGCAGCATAATCTCTATCAATGTGGGGAATTTAAAAAGATGAATATTGATGATAGGCAAGCATTCATTAGACGTAGTAATCTCTGTACTAATTGTCTCATGCATGACAAAAACGAGAAATGCAAATCTCACAAACTCTGCGCACTATGCAACAGAAGACGTCATACGTTACTGCATCAGAAATCTTCAAATAGCAGTATTTCACCGGCTATTTCACCATTAGAAGAAAACAAAAACGTAGCGACACACACGACTACAAACGGAAGCCAGATAAGCAAAGCCAAATTGAAAAACCAACAAGGTTACAATATCAGTTGCCACACAAGCAGATCGAAAATTCTAAATGTTTTGCTACCAACCGCAGTAATCAGAATCAAGAATATATATGGTCAACTGGAACAGTTCAGGGCCCTAATGGATCCCGAGTCGCAACTATCCCTGATAACAAAAAACGCAGTTCAATTGCTGAAGCTTCAAAAAGAGCACATCAGAGCCATTATTTTTGGAGTCGGAAAATCAGTAGCAGCCAAAGCACATAACATAGTAAAGATAAGCATCCAGCTGCGGCATCCAAAGGAGTCCTACCTCTCAGTTGATGCTCTTGTACTTTCAAAATTATACACGCTTCTGCCTGAAGCCCATACCACTGTGATTAACATCAGTAAATACGGGGATATCATTTTGGCTGATCCCAACTTTAACCAACCTGGCCCGATAGACCTTTTGTTAGGAGCTGATGTCTACGCCAGCATATTAACTGATGGGTTAAGAAAAGGACGGCCTGCTGCCCAAAACACCAAGCTTGGCTGGATATTATTTGGGAATATTCCAAGTACCTACCAAAATACACTGAAGTTATCCAGCTTCCTATCGCTCACCCAGATAGAAGGAACCCTTGAAAAGTTCTGGGAAATAGAAAACAACCATTCCAGTACTGAAGCAGATGACGCCTGTGAGCAACACTACGAATTTACTCACACTAGGGACTCCGAAGGGAGATACATAGTCAATCTGCCATTCAAGGAAAACGCTGGAGAACTGGGGCAATCAAGGAAAAAGGCGATAGCTCGACTAATCCAAATAGAAAAGAAGCTGCAAAAGGAACGTCATACCCTAATGGAGTATAACACATTTCTGACCGAATATCTAGAGCTAGGTCACATGTCGCCGACAAAACCATATACAGGTGACGAATCTGCAGTTTACTATTTTCTTCATCATGCTGTGCATAAAACTGACAGCACCACTACAAAACTCCGTGTTGTTTTCGATGCATCATGTAAATCGGACTCTGGTTCAAGTCTTAATGCCCTATTATACAGTGGACCGAAGGTCCAGCAAGACCTAGTACAAATTATGTTACGCTGGAGAAAATATCGCTATGTTTACACAGCTGACATAGAAAAAATGTTTAGACAAATCAAGATCGCCGACACGCAGAGTAACTATCAGAGAATTCTTTGGCGAAGAAGCACAAAGGAGGCCATTCAAGAATTTACACTCAAGACCGTAACTTATGTAACTGGCCCTGCAACATATCTAGCAGTAAAAGCACTGCAACAGCTGGCAGCAGATGAAGGAGATAGTTATCTTATTGCCAAAAAGGTGCTCGCCACTGATTTCTACATCGACGATTTGTTGACAGGTGCAGATACCAAAACAGAGGCTATTCAGCTCCAAAATCAGATAACTACGCTCTTGAAATGCGGTGGCTTTAATTTACGAAAATGGACATCCAACAACGAGGACCTGCTAAAAGATCTACCAGAAGATATAACAAAAGGAGGCATTCTGGAAATAAAAGAAGATGATACCATAAAAACCCTTGGAGTTCATTGGAATCCAAGACTGGATGAATTTCGTTTTTAATCGAAAACAGATCAAAGATGTCATAGTCTAAAAAAGAGAATTCTTTTGTCCAAAATCGCCTCAATTTTCGATCCTTTAGGCTGGTTGGCCCCTGTGACCATAAGGGCAAAACAAATAATGCAAACTCTTTGCAAAACACAAACTGATTGGGATCAAGAAGCACCTTCCGATATAGCTAATGCATGGAAAGATTTGGAGAGTGAATTAAAAGAACTACAGAGTGTTGCACTTCCCCGGTGGATAATTTTTAATACACACAACGAAATCCAAATTCATGGGTTTTGCGACGCTTCTGAAAAGGGTTGTGCTGCTGTAATTTACACATGGACTACTGATTCATTTGGGAAGATTCAGACCACACTACTCACAGCAAAAACCAAGGTGGCACCTCTAAAACAGAAAATTTCTATTCCTAGAGTGGAGCTATGTGGAGCCGAGCTGCTAGCAACCTTGATAAAATATACAATTGCCAGTCTGGAGATACACTCGCCCAACATTTTTGCATGGTGTGACTCAGAGATAACACTAGCCTGGGTAGCAAAAAGTCCAAATTCTTGGCACACATACGTAGCGAACAGGGTTTCGGAGATTCAAAAGTCACTACCGAACAATGTCTGGAGATACGTACCATCCCAGCACAACCCTGCAGATGTTGCCACTAGAGGAATCAGTCCCAGTAAATTGGTTGCTAGCAAGATCTGGTTTAGAGGTTCTTTATATTTAACTCAACCTCCAGAAACATGGCCTTCCAACAAACTTTAACCTACCACAGAGGAAGAAAACAAAAAAAATCGTTTCAAGTACTCATTACACAAGTGTCCAATTCAGGAATTTTCAACTGCTCGTCCTTCATTCGACAAATAAAAACAATCGCATATTGTAGAAGGTTCATAGAACATTGTAGAAGGCCGTAAAAAATCATCAAAATATCTCACTTCTGAGGAAATACAAGATACAACCCTCTGCATTGTGAGAATTGTACTAGAAGAAGCTTTTCACGAGGAAAGAAGCTCACTCAAGAAAAATAAGTCGTTGCTGAAGTCCAGCAAACTTCTCTCTCTCAACCCAGTACTTGACGCTGAAGGAATTTTACGTGTTGGAGGGAGACTACAACACTCAAACTTATCGGAGGATGCATAACACCAAATCCTGCTTCCGCAAAAGCACCACATAACCAACCTCATAATTGACCACGCGCATCAACAAACTCTGCACGGAGGAACACAACTCACCCTAAGCTACGTAAGATCTCGATATTGGATTATCAATGCCAAGCGTTTGGTGCAATCAAGAATTCATAGATGCATCAAATGTTTGAGACATCGTCAACAGCCTTCAGACTAATTAATGGGAAATTTACCAGCAGTGCGAGTAACTCCATCCACACCATTCTCTCATTGTGGAGTTGATTATGCTGGACCCTTTATCACAAAAATGACGAAAGGAAGAGACACAAAAACTCTAAAGTGCTATATCGCATTTTTTGTTTGCATGGTAGCTAAGGCCGTTCACCTTGAACTAGTTAGCGACCTCACCATAGATGCATTCTTGGCAGCATATAAGAGATTTCTAGCCCGACGGGGAAATGCCAAGCAAATATTCTCAGACAATGGAACTAATTTCGTGGGTGCTCGCAATAAATTAAAAAAAAAATTTGCAGCTTGCCATTACTCAGGCAGCAAGACGAGCCGCACAAATAACTGCAAGTGATGGCACGGAATGGAGATTCATTCCAGCTGCAAGCCCGCATATTGGAGGCTTATGAAACGCTACTGACTTATGAAGAATTCACTACAGTTCTGTACCAAGTGGAAGCTTGTCTGAACTCTAGACCAATTGGACAGCAGTCAAGTGACCCTAGAGACCTGGAGGCCCTAACTCCAGAACACTTCCTAATAGGTCGAGCGCTATTAGCGCCACCAGAGCCAGACATTTCCAACGAGAAGATATACAACAAATGGAAGCAACTAACAAAATATCAACAAGATATTTGGAAAAGGTGGTCGCTAGAATATCTGAACACACTGCAACAAAGAAGCAAGTGGAAGACAAGGAAAGAAAATCCTGCTATAGGCGAATTAGTCCTGGTTAAGGACGAAAACCTTCCTCCTCAGAAATAGGGACTCGGACGAATAGTACAACTTTATCCAGGAGAAGACAACATCGTACGCATCGCGTCAGTGCAATATAAGGATCAAGTAAAAAAGCGACCACTAAATAAATTATGCCAACTCCCAATAGAAATATACAATCAAGACAATGAGGCTTCTGAGATCAAAGCTGCCACCACAATAATAACCTCACATAAGTCCAAACCTGACCATAGGTCTCGCAAGAGGTCACATACAGTCAGAAAGCATCAAGAACCTGAAATTTGGTCGAAACTTGAGCATTTTCATAGAATTACTGCAGATACTACTACCCAAAAAGCTACTCAGAAGTTGGACCCACCGGCGAAAAGAAGAAAAGTGAAAATCGCACCTTGTACGTGGGCCACAAAGCTGCTACATACAACACTTCTGATTATATTCTGGTTAACAACGTTTTCGCGCAGGACTATCAATTAATCATACCTAAAACTGGCTTCAACATTGAAAATTTGGACGATGCGCAAATTATACGAGGAAATCTTAGGCTGCAAATAGATTTCTCAACACAAGAAATTATCCGGGACCAAAAAGTGATTGACACAACTTGGAAACAAACTAAGAAAATGTGCGAAAAGAAAAAGGAGCTGACAGACATCACACACTGTGATGTACTCTTTCAACACTTGTCTACGAGAAGACAGAGCTTACTCAAGGCCACTAATCAAATAATTCAATTAACTCAGCAAAAGATCAGAAGAAGAAGATGTCTACTTGGGAGTATACTAACAAAGGTATTTGGAGTCAATGATGAGGTCTATCAAGACGTAGAACAGCTCCAGCATAATCAAGAAAATCTTAGGCAAACAACATACCAACAAATACTCCTTCTAAATTCAAGAATTAACCAATCTAGTGGCATCATCGAAGGAAAACTCAGGCATTCTGACGTGCATTTATCAAAGGTAATCGCTTCCATCAATGAAATGGCCACTTGGTACTCCTAAGCAGACCATAACAGAATCATCATTGAAGTAATATCAACATATATCAGTGATGAAGATTACTATGACGAGCTGGAAGGAAAATATCGTAATTGGTTGGATGCTATTCTTCAACACGGGCACATTTTAAACTTCGTTACCTCTGATGAGATTGACACAACTGTGGCAAAGGCCCACGAAAACCTCAGCTCAAATCTTTTTGTTGAAAGCACACCTCAACCTATCCTAAACATCAACGTAGAAAATGCCACAATAAAACTGTATGGCTAGCTAAGTATAGTTGAGGGGAGTCTTTATGAGTTAATCCACATCACTCCAATATCCCAAGTGCTACAGGACAACATCTTCGCAGTAGCAGATTTAAAGTATTATACATTTGCAATTGATTTTGTTCAACAAACCTAATTCAATCTGAATGAACAAAAGCTAAAAGCATGCACGGATGCGGAGAATCATACATACCTCTGCACTCCAACGATCGTCTTTAGTATTGAGAACAGTCCGTCATGCGTTATTGATGAAATCTATGGATGTCACACAGAAAATAAATGTCAAATGCAACACGTACAGTTGAACGCAACTGTTTGGAAGACGTTAATGATGAAGAACACCTGGCTATATATGACTCCCAGCTCGAAAGTAGTGGGAATAATCAGCAAAAACACAAGAAAGGAGCTCCTGCTAAACTCTACCGGTATCATACGCCTGTACAATGATTGCTCCTTAAAGACAAGAGAAATCATTCTAAAGACAGATATAGACCAAAAAATTCAAGTCATCACCAGCCACATCAAGGAGACAAGACCTGCAGCAACAACTGCAATAACGAACCAAACCAAAATCCCGCACCTATTGCAGTCCGCACTAGTGATATGTCCTAATGAGCATATTCTGGACTACAGTCAACTGCCTGAGCCACTAAATGTAAGCCAACTACAAAGAACTTTGGTAGTTCATTCTGTTACAGCTACTTCAAGCATCCTGATCGCCTTCATCTCTGTAATTTGTGTTTACTACTACTGGGGTAAACTCGGGGGACTTTTTCACATCTGTACATGCAACAACACTCGACAGATGCCTAGCGAACGAAGACCATCGTCGTCCAAAACCTCCATAAGACAACACTTTGAGCAGGTTTTGGCATCCGCCGGCCCCGAACAACCATCATAGCATCATTCTAAACATGAGAATTAAATTAAATTAAATTCATCATAAAATATTTCTATTCGGAGTTCACTGACTCATGGCAGCATAATTTAATTACTTTATGCTAATCAGCGCATTTTTCTTATTGCAATTGACCCACTTGCTTTGCACCTCCATCGGTAAAGTAAATAAAATCGCTGACTACAGTGACGAAACAATTTTAATATTTTGCCATGAGTCAATGCACTCACCAATTTGTTGCTTGTTTAATTTTTATTTTTTGTATTATTGTTGTATATGGTAGTTTAATTGAACCAATTATTTTGTATAAATTAAGCTAGCATAATTCAATAAAGTCTAGTCTAAATTGGAGGGTGTTTGGAATTGTTCATCCAATATATAAAGATTCAACACACTGTTGAGTCTTAGTTATTCAAAGCAATTTAACCAGTCTTACACTTCAAGCCTATCTTGATTTAACACACTGTTGAATCATACACCTTGAAATAGGATTTTAAAATCTCACCAGCTCAATTCAACACACGGTTGAATTTTGCACCTCATCAACAACATCTTGATTCAACACACAGTTGAATCTTGCACACCCACCAATAAGAGCATTTCCTTGCTACTTAAAACGAGAAGAAGAATATTTATTATCAAATTGTATGGCGGTGTGCAGTGCAAAGTTCGCGATTTTTAAAGTGAAATATCTCCGAAAGTATGTATAAGTTTCCGCGACAAATAATTGTGATATTTGTGATTTGCAAGCGAATTGAAAGTTATTCACAAAGTTTGAAGAAAATCGATTACAATGGTTGATTCCTGACTTGTTCCAAGTAGTGATTGATTATCTTTCATTATAGAAAGTTTATGACTGGTAATTTTTCAACTTCTTTACAAATATTGATTGTGTTGGTGCCGATTTAATATTCTCAGGCAGCGCGTTATATATTTGCCCGGCAGTATTTAGCAGGCATTGTCGCCGTCTTTCTGTCCTTGACTGGACCTGCACGATGTTGTTCCTATTTCTTGTCCTGTGATTATGGATGGTAGCGTGAAGTTTGACTACTAAATTTGTCCTTATGTTTATAAACTTGGCCTTTTCAATTTGTATTATTTTCTTTAGTGTAAACTGTCGTGTGTATTGATGAATCAGATTGGTGACGGTATTCCCATGGGAGTCCATATAGAGGTTTTTGAGCCCTATTCAGGCTTTCAGCCTTTGAGAGCATTGTGACCAGTTAAGTTATAGCGTATATGTGATAGGGCATGTTCATTGTAAATTAAATCGGCTATAGGTCTATGCAGTTTGATATACCTTTGTATTATCCCAATTAGTGGAGTGAGTTTTTTCCCCAGTTTCCCAATATGTTGCTTCCAGTTTAGTTTCTCGTCGATTTGTAGGACTAAGTAATTTGTTTCACGAGCGCTTTGTATGTCATCGATGACTATTTTTATGTTGATAATCCTGTCTGGCTCATTTTTTTGTCTAAACAGCATATATTTGGTTTTTCCTTCGTTCATTTTTAGATTATTGCCATCTGTCCATTTCTTAAATAACTTCAAGTCTTCCTTCATCGTGAGCTCCAGGGCTTCTTGGTGTCATCTGCAAAGATATGGTATTTTCCACGCAATTTGGTATATTGTAGATTATTTATGTATAGGAAGTAGAGAAGCGGTGCCAGTATTGATCCCTGTGGTACTCTGCAAGTTCAGACTGAAGGGCTGCTTAAGATTTCCTCTATTTTAGTTTGTACCACTCGTCTGGTTATGTAACTTCTTATTAAGTTGTTTGTTACACCTTGTATTCCCAGCGTGTATAGGAAGTCCAACATTAGACCGTGATTGACAGTATTGAACGCCTTGGTTAAATCGACAAAAACTGCACCTACGTAGTATCCCTCATCCAGGTAATTGTTTATTTTGTTTAGTGTTTCCGCTGTAGCCAATTCTGTATTGCTTTTGGGTCGAAAACCAAATTGCTTTCTGTTTACACCTGCGTTTTCTATGATAAATTTCTTTATCTTGATTTCTATGACTTTTCATATATTTTGCTTATGTTGCTTATTAGGTCTATGGGTCTGTAATTGTTCAGTTCTGTGATGTCTCCTCCTTTGGGAACAGGTGTGATCACCGTTTTTTTAGGCAACTTGGGAATATTCCACTGCTGATAGTTTTGTTTATTTGTTGGGTGAGTGGTTGCACGATGATGTCAATAACATCTGTTATGTCCTCAACCGTGATGCCATCCTTTCCTGGGGCTGCTTTCTTTTTAAGATTTTCCACTATATCTTTAACTTCATCTGTAGTTGTAGGCGTTAAAAATATTGATCTCATCGTAAATTTGTTTATTGTTGGGTATTCGATTGGAATGGTTTTCTGCATATTGGCACCAATGTTATTGAAATATATATTAAACTCGTTCGCTATTTCCTCATGGTTTGTTAGAGTCAAGCCGTTTAAGTAGATTTAATTTATATGGCTATATACTACTATATATATTCTATATACTGACTATTGGGTTTGGACGGTTTTCTAATTTATTCAAGACTTTTTCGTCCAAGCTTATCAATTAGATAATGATCTACTTGATAAACTTGGGCGATCTTCCTGATCAGCTCAACAAAATGAATTTAAAACAGATATTGCGCTTCATTTAAAAATTTATTCATGACATTTCCATCAGACGTATTCTGGGTTGAACTTTGTTCCGGTGCTCCTCTTTTAAGCATGGCTGTGTATGAGACTTGGGGGATTAATAGATTATTGACTTCTTTATTTATTAGTTTATTGCGAATTACCGTTTTTTTCCTTTATCTTACTTTTAAGGAATCTCTTTTGTTCTTACATTTATGATATTTAGGACAACCCTTGTAACTGGTCGGATGATCCTTAGCCATACAGTTAGCACATTTAGGAGAAGGTCTTTTTCTATTTCAGTATTTAAGCAGATTTCGTATTCATGATTTTCCCTGCGTATGACACATCTCGCGTCATCCACATTATCTTTGGCACCTAAAATGCCTGGTTATATTCTTCATTCTTTGTTACATACAGAGCATCGATTAAACATGTATATACATACATGCATGCATCTCTGAACCGATTTCGCTTCACGCAGAATTCTAAAATTCATGCATCAATAAAGAAATGCAAACATGTAGATATGTACATACCTACAGCATTATCTTTGCATGCGGAATTACAATTCCCAGCTGCAAGTATAAACATACATATATCTACAAACATATTTACAAGTTCAGTCAAGTCACTCGCTACTGACCTACACCAATTTCTTAATCATATAAAGAAACAAGTGAAGGCAGTGACACAATCCCCTGCGCGCAAGAATTCACACGATGCAATTTGATAACCTTGCGCCAGCAGCGGTAGTACTCAGGTGAACGAAACAATGGTTCACGATGATGTCACAATAGCAGCAAAGCGGCGAACGGTCTGCGGAAGTATTTATGTATGTACATGTTAAAGCGATGAGTGCCGTGATGTAATAACAACAAACCGGCAAAAGCTTTGCGGAAATTAATTTATGAATACCACAAAGAAACACTTTGCGGAAATTAATGTATAAACGACATAAAGAACCGCTTTACGGAAGTTAATAATTATGTATATACGAATGCCGTGATGAAATTAAAATTACAAGTACTTATACTTAGCGTAATGTATAAGAAAAAGCAATAATATTAAGCCAAGAATTATGTATAAATAAACTGTGATTTGGAATAAAGAAGTCAGTAAGTGAGTTAGTCAGAACACGAGTTGTTTCACTTACCCAGGAGTAAAGCTAGTAAGCTGCTCCATTCATCTGTACCTAGGAGTAAAGCTAGTAAGCTGCTCCGTTCTCATATACTAGGAGTAAAGCTAATAAGCTGCTCCATTGCACCGTACTGGGAGTAAAGCTAGTAAGCTGCTCCATACGCATCGCTGCTCTACCCATCTCGGGACAATCAAGGAAAACGCCCAATCATCTTGACGGCACGTAGTGTAATTACCGTGTCGTGTTCCAGATCAAAAGGTGCTCAGATGAGAGTACTAGAAGTACATTAATAAACTCAACAATTTTGGCGCAGCCGGTAGGATCGAGGAAGTTATATAAATTCGAACTTGAAAAACCTTGATCCTCGAATTTACATAAACGAGTGCATAAGAGCGCATTATTTTTGAATCTGGCACACAAAACCGAGACGTTGGGCATTTCAAACAACATCCATTGACATCAGTAACAACAATAAAAGCATCATATCTGCATAGCGGAAAAAAAACGATAACAGCTTTTCTCTTCTCTTCAACTAAAGTGAAGTAAAAGTAAGTTAAAAAACAAAAACAAAAAAAAAAAAATTTTAAGAAGACGCGTCAAATTAGTAACAAAATTACTTTAGACTAATAAAAATTAATAAATAAATAAAGAAATAAATACAGTAGTCACAGCGATATATGTGCATGTACGTAAGCGACAAAAAACAGTAGAAACATTTTAATTAATCAGTCTAATTTCTTCGGTTATTATGCGGAATTAGATAAACTACCTAATCTCTTTTTTCTTCGCTCTCAATAATTACGTAAAACTCAAAGTTTTGTCTTTCATGCCAAGACCTGATCAAAGCTCTCCTGGCTCAGATTTTGAGGCAGCAATAAACTCATTGTCTTTTGACAACACAAGTCCTCCAGACAGCCCAATAGTAGAGTGAAATTCACCCCAAAGCAGACCATCCATAAATTGGTATCGCGAGCATCGCTCAGGTAAACGCTTCAGAGGGCACAGTCTAATTAATTTCCTAGCAAGAAATTATAGTTTAGGCGCCCTAGTATCCCAGGAGGCGTTAGACACACCAACTTCGAGTATAAACACTCAAATTACTTCTAGCACAGAGCAACAAAATAAAACGGATAAAATGTCGGTAAACTATGAAAAAGTAGTAAAACTGACGGCACAAATGGTGCCTTTGTTCTCTGGGGAAATTAGCGCGCAAATTCTTACAGAATTACAGACTTTTATAGGCTGTTGTAAGCAAGTGCAACAGTGTCTAGGGGAAGAGGAAAGGAAAGCCTTCATGCAGATTTTCCCCACCAGATTGAGAGGAAACGCGTATCAATTAATAGCGTCCAGCTCTCTCACAAAATTTGAAGAAGTCGAACAACTGCTTTACCGAACGTATTTACCTCGTGAAACATACCATGAACTAATAAACAAGTTAATTACTTGCCGGCAATATCCGCCAGAATCATTTAGTTCATTTACAAAGAGATTAAGAAGTCTTTTAATTCAATGCAACGAGGCAGCACAAAGTAAATACGGATCTGAAAATTTTAAAGTAGTAAAGCATCAAATAGAAGACTTTGCTATGGCTTCCATAAAGAGTGGTGCAACTAATCCCCATCTAAGCGCCTATTTACTCACATTGAATGAAAATTCTTTGGAAACACTCATTCAAAAGGCACTAGATATGGAAAGGTTGCAGCAAGGACTCTTTTTCATTCCACAACCAACAAATTTTATCCCTAACCCAACAAACTCTTTCCAAGTGGACCCTTTTCTAAGTCATAATATCCCAAATTTCTCTAATACCTATGGTTATCCCATACCTGAGAGTGTAAATTTGTCTTCCTACCCTTACACAAAGGAATTCGGAAGACATAACATAAAAATTGAAATTGGTATACCTCCAATAGCGGAACAACCAAGAGAAACTTCAGTATCATTTAGTACCGACAGAAACTCAGAAAATTATTGGCGCTCTCCTCAAACAAACATAAGAAGGAAATCGTTAGGAAGTCCACCTCCAAACAGGAAATCTTTTTACGAGCAGGCAGAAAAAAAGTACGATAAACAGAAAGTGCTGTTAAACAAGATCACCTGCAGCTACTGCAATTATAAAGGACACACGTATGACGAGTGCCTAAAGCGTAAGAATACTCCTTATTGTACTAACTGCAGAATAAAGGGCCATGATGCCCAATATTGTAAACAGAATATTAAAGCGCCACCCGAACATGTAAGCTCAAAAAACAATGCTCGGTGGGGCTCTGCAGATAGGGAACAAAGATTTAACCCCATACATAATATGTGCGATTTCTGTGGGAGAAGAAGTCATACGGTGTCCACTTGTCAGCAGAAACAACGATGGGAGGCCACACATTCGGGAAACGGCATACTGTCGACCGAAAAATCCCCGGCTCGACATTAAATAAAACTGCTCAAATTACTTCAGGGTCCTCTCAAACAAAACAACAATTAAATAGAGAAAATGTACCGGTGGTAGACTTACCACTGGACATAGGCAAAAACACAACCGTTCGGCTGATAGTAGACACCGGAGCTCAAGTAAGCATCATAAAAAAGGAAGCACTAGATAACCCAAAACATATAGAACGAAGCCAAAAGGTGACTTTGAAAACTCCATTTGGAGAAGGAGAAACATTGGGAAACTGCCAAGGCAACTTTTTATTAAGCCGCAGTGTCCCATGCAAACTCCAGGTAGTAGAAGACATTGCCCAAATCTCCCACGATGGGCTGTTAGGCAATGACTTTCTTGCAAAAAATTGTAATATTGAAGGGCCTAATAAATTACTCCGGTTCCCTCGCACGGAAACCAACCCTATTGAATTCACAGTACCTCTCGAAACATCCCTAGACGATGGAGAGGAAATACCAAGTGATCAATTGGAGGAGCAATTTAAATCACGGGCACCAAATAACAAAAATGCTTTACCTCCAATGGAAGAAACTCTGAACATCTCAAAAGAAGATGAAAGTAGGCAATATGAAGTAGTACTTCAGCGATCCAATAGAATACCCCCTCGATCTCAAATGGTACTGAGCATACCGCTACAAATAGACCAAGAAATGATCTGCTTGTCTCAGGAGATCCAAGAAGGAGTATTTGTCGCAAATTGCCTAGTTAGTCCTCATAAAAGCTTCATACCGTTATCCGTTCTAAATGTAAACACGGAACCAGTATTCCTAAGGAACTTAACGCTTACTCTAGTTCCAAGTAATTGCTATAATATACAGTATCTCCATGTACCTTTGGACGACGTAAATACCCAAAGTACTCATAAAAAGGGTGATCCACCTTTCCTAAGTGCACAAAACAAAAGCACACACAACGTCAAAAACGACAAATTAAAATTTAATTCCAACCCATATTTTCTACGTGCACAAAACAAAAGCACACACAATGTCAAAAAAGACAAATTAAAAATTAATTCCAACCCATATTTTCTTCGTGCACAAAACAAAAGCACACACAACGTCAAAAACGACAAATTGAAATTTAATTCCAATCCATATTCAAGAAACGTAAACCATATTAAAAGCTATAACCCAGACAGACTTGTGGCTTTACGTAAAGAATTACTGTTGGATGAAAATTTAAATCGCGAAGAAGAAAAAACAATTCTTGAGTTATGCTATAAGTATAACGATCTTTTTTATTTAAAGGGAGATAAGCTCACATGCACTAATACCATAAAGCATACCATCCCCATACTACACAATCAGCCACCCATAAATCAAAAGATGTATAGACTTCCAGAAACACACCGGGCAGTCATAAATGAGCAAATTAAGGAAATGTTGGACAACGACATAATCCAATTAAGTAAAAGCCCGTGGAATTCTCCATTGCTGGTAGTCCCCAAGAAAGCTGGGCCCGACGGCAATAAACGTTGGCGAGTAGTAGTAGATTTCCGTAAAATTAACGAGAAATCTATAGGGGATGCCTTTCCATTACCCAGGATAGAGGATATACTGGATCAGCTTGGGCATTCGCGGTATTTTACTACACTTGACCTTGCAAGCGGATATCACCAAGTATTGGTAGACCCAAGGGATAGACCAAAAACTGCATTTAGTACCGCTTACGGGCATTATGAATTTAAGAGAATGCCATTTGGGTTGAAAGGCGCACCTGCGACTTTTCAACGCCTGATGAATTACATTCTAACGGGTCTCCAAGGATTAGAATGCTTTGTCTATCTCGATGATATTGTAATATATGGAAAAAATTTACAAGATCATAACGAGAAACTAGCTAAAGTATTCGACAGACTTCGAGCCCATAACCTTAAATTACAACCCGAAAAGTGTCAGTTCCTTCGCAGAGAAGTAATATACCTCGGACACAAATGCTCAAACGAAGGGGCACTTCCAGATCCCAGTAAGACAAGCTGTGTCCAAAATTTTCCTCCACCACGAACTATCAGACAAACTCAATCGTTTCTGGGATTGGCAAACTACTATCGCAAGTTCATTCCTAATTTCTCCAAGATAGTCAGGCCAATAACAAATCTATTACGGAAAGACGTCAAATTTAATTGGACACAAAAGTGCCAAGACTCTTTCAATGAGATTAAAAATTCTCTTATAAATCCACCTCTACTCAAATATCCAGATTTTACCCAACCTTTTAATCTAACAACAGATGCTAGCAATGAGGCATTGGGAGCTGTTCTATCACAAGGGGCAATAGGTAAAGACAGGCCAATAGCGTACGCAAGTAGAAGTTTGAATAAGGCGGAACAAAGATACTCCACAATAGAAAAAGAGTTGCTCGCTATTGTGTGGGCCGCCAGGAACTTCAGGTGTTATTTACAGGGCAGAACGTTCACGGTCTACACCGACCACAAGCCCCTCAAAGGCGTATTCAATGTGAAAGACCCGACATCGAGATTAGTCAGGTTTCACCATAAACTCTCAGAGTTTGACTATAAAATTGAATATAAGCCTGGAAAATATAACACTAATGCAGACGCGCTTAGTCGAATACCTACCGAGCTAAACCAGGCAAACCCCAATTCGTTCATTGTGGAAGCTCAGGTACATCACCGAGCCGATTCCGACATGGACGAAAAGGATTCTAGTTCTCCAACACCCTCAAAGCCTAAACAAAAACATTGTCATGCTGTTACGAGAGCTCAAATAAGGGAGGCACAAAATAATATTGAAGAGGAAAATCAAAACACAGAAACTCCCAATAAAGTTCAAAAATATCCACGGAACCTCCAAAATGAATTAGTCGAAATTGACTCAACTGATAGCAGCAAATCCGAAAGCAGTGCATCTGAACACGGAGAATCACCCTGGAACCAAAATCTAATAAATTCCCAACCTACATTACCAGAAAATATCTCAGACCCTGAGGAAATCGAAACAATTCTGAAGGACTATCATGACTCCGCATTTGGTGGTCACCAAGGAGTAATCAAAACTTATAGAAGAATAAAGAGGAAGTATAAGTGGAAAAACATGCTTAGTTCTATCAGGAAATATATTCGGAAATGCTCTAAATGCCAAAAACTTAAGGCTAGCCCGGAGTATCGTATGCCAATGGTCATAACAGATACTGCCCATATGCCCTTCGACAAAGTTTATTTAGACATAGTAGGTCCTCTTGAGGAAACGCACTCAGGAAACAAATATATTCTGACTTCCCAAGCGGTAGCAGAAATATTTTGCGATGAGATAATCACTCGTTATCGCATCCCTAAAAAGGTAGTAACTGACCAGGGTTCTAACTTCTTAAGCGATCTTTTCAAACGAGTATGTAAACTTCTGAAAATAAAAAAAATGCAGACTTCCGCTTACCATCCGCAATCCAACGGCGCACTGGAGCGAACCCACAGACCCCTAGTGGAGTATTTGAGAACTATTGTATCTGAAAATCCAAAGACTTGGGATCGATTCCTGAGAACCGCGGCTTTTGTATACAATAATAGTCCACATGATGGCACCAAGCTCACACCAATGGACTGTCTGTTTGGATTCACAGCGGATGTTCCCTCAAATCTGAAAAGAGAGCCGGAACCCATTTACAACCGCGAAAGTTACTACCACCTTCTGAGGTACAAAATACAAAAAGCGTACGCTACCGCTCGGAAAAATTTGTTGAAAGCTAAGGAAAAGTCAAAAGTTTACTACGATAAGCGTTCACGTCCAGTAACCTTCAAAACAGGAGATAAAGTTTTACTGAAAAACCCCGCTAAAAAATACAAACTTTCCCAGATATGGCTAGGACCATATCTAGTGGTACAAGTCTTTAACACTGTTAATACTGTTATTCAAATCGGTAAACGAAGAGTAACAGTACATAACAACAGATTGAAGCCATTTCACGAATAATGACTGTCAAAAAAAAAAAAAAAAAAAAAAAAAAAAAAAAAATGGGGGCAGTAAAACAATGGACAAACTTAAGAAGCAACAAAAGGCAATCCAATATACCTATTCAGTAAAAACACCCACAGTATTAACTGTCAGTAACCAAAAGGTACAGTTAGACACTGAGACATACCCTAAATTTTCTAAAGAAGCTACGGATACCTTGAACCACGAGTCCAGAATAGATACCAAGTTTCTAAATAAACCATCTCCACAACAAGAGATTTTTCCCACAAGTAAAGTCAAGCAGATCTCGCAAAATTTCCAGTCGGAGATCACTAACACAAACAAATCAAAATTTAAAACTCTAACCTCTGTACAAGTAACGACAGCGAGAAACAAAGAACAAGCTGTCTCACTAACCCCTCATTCAGAATTAAAGGATGCCATTAAACAACGTGCCACCCATCAGCAACAAGCAGGTAATAGACAACATTTACCTATTCCTCCACCACCACCTCTTCCACAAACACTAAGCCGTGTCGAATCTGAATCAATTCCACGCACCCGCCATTTACAGGTAGTGTAATTCCATTCTGCATAGCCAAAACAATCATCTCAATGGTGAATTCAATTACTACACACTTTTTACATGTACATATATCATTAATAAATCAATATAAATAATTTATAAATGTATAAATAGGGTTAAGTTAAATTTTATAAATAGCAAAAAATATGTATTCGCACATATAGTGCTAATAAAAATAAATATGTAATTACACATATAAAACATAACAATAATAGTACCAAAAAATATGTACCCACACATATAGTACTAATAGCAAAAAAAAATGTATTCACACATATAGTGCTAATAAAAATAAATATGTAATTACACATATAGAACATAAGAGTAATAGTACCATAAAATATGTATTCACACATATAGTACGAATTTTTACTTATAATAAAAAAATATTATTGTACCAAAAATGTATATAAATTATTGTACTCATAAATAGTAGACATAAAATAGTTATAACAAAAAAAATATATATATATAAATAAATAAATAAGTACAAAATACAGTTAAGCTAATACAAATTAATCCTCGCTTAGATAAGCTTGGTTCTTTTTAATACAGCTAAACACCACATGTACTCATCTCAGCATTACGTATATACAT
Source organism: Dioctria linearis (assembly GCA_963930735.1). Taxonomy (NCBI): domain Eukaryota; kingdom Metazoa; phylum Arthropoda; class Insecta; order Diptera; family Asilidae; genus Dioctria; species Dioctria linearis. The sequence continues at coordinate 146,371,257 of OZ005740.1, read as the reverse complement.
ACAAAAGTTTCAAGTAAATATTTTTCTTTTTCCCAAGCTACCAAGTTAATTTTTTAATGCGTTATTCCTCTCCCAAGAATAACACATTTTTTTTAAAAAGGGGGAGATTTGTTACATACAGAGCATCGATTAAACATGTATATACATACATGCATGCATCTCTGAACCGATTTCGCTTCACGCAGAATTCTAAAATTCATGCATCAATAAAGAAATGCAAACATGTAGATATGTACATACCTACAGCATTATCTTTGCATGCGGAATTACAATTCCCAGCTGCAAGTATAAACATACATATATCTACAAACATATTTACAAGTTCAGTCAAGTCACTCGCTACTGACCTACATCAATTTCTTAATCATATAAAGAAACAAGTGAAGGCAGTGACACAATCCCCTGCGCGCAAGAATTCACACGATGCAATTTGATAACCTTGCGCCAGCAGCGGTAGTACTCAGGTGAACGAAACAATGGTTCACGATGATGTCACAATAGCAGCAAAGCGGCGAACGGTCTGCGGAAGTATTTATGTATGTACATGTTAAAGCGATGAGTGCCGTGATGTAATAACAACAAACCGGCAAAAGCTTTGCGGAAATTAATTTATGAATACCACAAAGAAACACTTTGCGGAAATTAATGTATAAACGACATAAAGAACCGCTTTACGGAAGTTAATAATTATGTATATACGAATGCCGTGATGAAATTAAAATTACAAGTACTTATACTTAGCGTAATGTATAAGAAAAAGCAATAATATTAAGCCAAGAATTATGTATAAATAAACTGTGATTTGGAATAAAGAAGTCAGTAAGTGAGTTAGTCAGAACACGAGTTGTTTCACTTACCCAGGAGTAAAGCTAGTAAGCTGCTCCATTCATCTGTACCTAGGAGTAAAGCTAGTAAGCTGCTCCGTTCTCATATACTAGGAGTAAAGCTAATAAGCTGCTCCATTGCACCGTATTGGGAGTAAAGCTAGTAAGCTGCTCCATACGCATCGCTGCTCTACCCATCTCGGGACAATCAAGGAAAACGCCCAATCATCTTGACGGCACGTAGTGTAATTACCGTGTCGTGTTCCAGATCAAAAGGTGCTCAGATGAGAGTACTAGAAGTACATTAATAAACTCAACATCTTTTCTTCTCCCATCTGATCCTCTGTCGTCTTAGTACAAATCTTAAACCCACCAGTCGAGTCAGTTTGAACGACCAAAATATTTAGCGGCACTTCTATTTTCCGAGAAATAGGGGTCGAGAATCGATAAATTTTAGAAATTTTAATATCGGGTATCTGAGTGGTAATATCAGTTTTGATCCAATTTATATCTAAGTCACCATCCAAACCGACTAGCATAACGAGGGCTTTTTAGCTTCTTTAAGGGAAAAGGAGAAGAAGGTCTGTCAAATGTGTGTAACGCGAGTCGATTTTTAAAAAAGGAACAATAAAATGTACATATTTTGTTAAATTATTCCACTGGTTCTATTTAAATTATTAAGGTATTTAAATGTAACTTTAATTTCATAACATAACGAGAAATTGAATCTTCGAGGGAATCTTTTAGAGAAAATCAGCCGAACAAACGAACGAAGTGCCGGAAAGTTTTATTGGCAAAAAAATAGAAAAAGAATTAAATATATATAATTTACACTCAATTGATTAGTTAAAATCCTCTTATTATTTCTATAGTGTTGCATCAGATATATTTGAATAATGTAAAATGTTTATTCGCGATGTATTATGCGCGAAGGTTTGATGATTATCAGTTTGTCTTTTGTTTTATAAAGTACCATAGTCAACATCTTATTTCACTCTATAAATAATGTGAGTATTCCATATAATCAAACGACAGGGAAAACCATTGGTATTCCATTCTTAATTACTCTTAATACTCGAAATTCCACAAAATATTCAAGTCGCTTCAATAATGGGAGCCGGATTGATACATCAAGGAACAGCTAAAAGACATATCGCGGAAATTCTATTGCTCCTTTTGTAATAATTGTAGCTAGAATTTCTTGTTTTTTATTTTGTTTTAATAGGACCTGAAATGGAAGCCAGTGTTGAACGGTTTAAGGGACTTACAATTACCTGATACCCTTGCATTATTACATGGTTGGAAGAAATAAAAGACCTTTAACGAGTAACATTAAAATTTTTTTTCAATTCCAAAGGAGTAGACTATCCATCTAAAATTTATCTCGATCTTAAAAGGCTCTTCTTAAACAGAAAAGTACAAATTATTGCCATCGTTTCAAATCCGAGAAGGCGATGCAATAAATATTGATGTATTTAATGTTTTTCTAAAACGGAATACAACTTCCGAAGCGAGTTATCCATTAGATCGGATACGTCCAGATTTGCTACTGCTGAAGATAATTGCATGAAGGTTATTACTTTGAGATGACATTGAACAGCGTGAGAGTGGTTTTCATTCAATTCTCTTGTAGCCCCCTTTGTCGATTCAACAATTTGTATGCTCCGTGTCCTTTGATGGCTCTACGAAGACTACAATCGTCCATCCCTGCAGCACGTGCTTCTCATTTTAAAAGATTACATGAAGACTGAGCAAAAAGGAGGAGTTCGACCCAAGGCTCGACAATCTACCAGGGATTGAAACTTTTTAATACCCAATAATTTAGAAAGTGAAACGGTTTCCTCGACTATTTGTGAGATAATTAGCGGTGCTTGGATAGTAGATTTTTATAGTTAAAAGTTTATCCAAGGATTTTTTTCTTCAGTGAGACTTTTTGTGGGAGCTTGGAGCATCCATAGTAAAATGTACTATTGAAAGAAGTGGAATTTACATTATAGCAAGAATACAATACATAATATAGTATAGTATAGTAAAATAAGAAACTTACATTAAGCAAACAAGTAATAGAAGAACTAAATAACTACATGGCATAATATAGCAAGGTATGGCAAACATTATTATTGCTGTTCCATGGGCTGATTAAATTGACTAGTGGGATTAGACGAGTTGTGTTAAGTATGATTTGCTGAATATGAGGTTATTATTTGTTTTAAGTTTGCTTTATTCAGGGAGTTGTTACCCTCTATAGTTACCAGTAGACACTTTCTCGTAAAAGGATACTTTTAGAGGATTAGCAGGTCTAGACTTAAAAAGATCCGAAGATCTTTCATGTATGTTTAGGGGAGATATAGTAGTTGTCCCCAATTTCGGCACCACGTTTGTTAAATTTTGTTATGGTAGCATTTGTTTAGTGAGTACTGGAGGATGTGAAGTCCTAACTATCAGCCGAAGCTGATAGCGCATTCCGTGCTGACTGCTCATGCAGGCAGGCACGCTAGCATACCTCGAAGTTGAAGTTTTGAAGTGCATTGTATCCTTTGAATCCGTATGTTATTTCTCCTTCGATGAATATAGCTTCATATTCTTGTTATTTGCGACTTTTGGGCTTTTCTTTGGCCCTCAGCTCGATGATGTTGTAGTTTCCTCCCTCCTTGGTTGTTGTCCTCTTGATTTGGCAACCTCGTTTCGTTGGCTTCTAGTTTATGGTTGTTGCACTACGTCAGCCATAACGTTTTATCTTACTCAGTTAGTTGAGTTATTTGGGGGAATGAGCAGTGGGACTAGGAAGGTTGAATATATGGGAGAGCTTAGGATTGGCAGTTCCTAAATAGTGGGTTTAAACTCTCAGAGACCGAATTGACTAGGTTACTATTACCCTCTATATTAGTTATCTTTGTCGTCGTAGAAAGATATTTTGCCATCTTGAAAATAAATATTTGATGTATCAGCCATAGTTAGAAGTAGCGGTGATAGCTATCTAAAACCTTCAGGTATGAGTAGATCTGATCTAAGTCTGCGGTGCGAAGAGCTAGCCGAACTGCGTCCCCATTCTGTCAGTGTATATTGTCCTGTCAGCATAGAGTCTTTGTTGTGTCAATGTGTAGGCATATTTTGCTTTTGTCCAGATGTTCCCGTATAGTTTTTCGTTCATGATAATACTTCAAGGTGACAAGTTGTACACAGAGCTTGGGCATATGGATTAAAAAGAATGGTTTTAAAGGACGTGGAGATAGAGGAAATGAATCGGTGCAGTTAAAGTGTTTTTGATGATAGAGGAATTGGTAGAGAGAATACTTAGTACTATTAGGTGTAATTGGTAGCTTTGGGGGGGGGGGGGGGGGTACCTAACCCGGGAAGTTGAGAGTGTAACGCCTCAAGCTTGCTACTGGCTATTTTAGCTCCGTTTATCTCGGCCCAAACCGAAATTTGTTGATCGTATGATTAACGAATGAAACTCCATCAAAAGCATAGCATATGATGTTATCTGCAAAAAGAAAAAGAGGACAAAATGCGTTAGTCTCTCGGCAAAAGAATGTAATAGAAAGCTGTACCGACAGGTGATCCTTGAGGGAATCTGTTATTGATTAGGTGCGTGTTGGAAAAGTGTTGGTTAGAAAAGATCTGTTTGTATTAACTAGCTGTTTTTATTTCTCCAGTTGCAGAAGTCGATGTTTAGGTGTCCTATTGGAAACCTCCAAATCGTTAGAGAGCACAACAGAGTGTTGACGTCTAGCAAGGGTGCATGCCAGATTATGCTCCAGTTCCCGCAGAACTACTTGTGTCCCTCTACATAGTATGTAGCTAATATCTAAAAGCAGCAGCTTTCTCCCTGTAGCCATGACAATCTGTCTGCTAGCAGCATCTCTAGGATTTTGTAGGTTAAAGATAAGAGCGATAAAGGCCCAGTTTCTAACGGATAGAGAATTTGATTGGAAACCTTTGGCACTGCGAAAATCTTGGCGAGTTTCCATCCCAAGATCTAGGACGATTTTGAGGAGTCCTGCTGCTCTGTTATGGAATTAATCCGAGTTTACTTCGAAAGTTTAAAGTATTTTAGCGAGGAAATAAATTCTCTGGTTGAGTGGTTGCTTGTGCTGGACCTTAGGATGTCACTGATCCATGATTTTTCAATTCGGAGACTCTTTCCTTCTCTGTTATAAGTCCCGTTACGTTTCTGACTAATGACTAAGTTAGGTAAAATAACTTGAGCTAACTGTTAAAATAATATAGTAGAGTTCAGTTAAGACGAAAAATGATTACACGAAATATGGCATAACACGAAACAAACGTCCAGTACCCATTCCGTAAAACGATTTTCATGGGATTCTGATATCGCAAAATGAATAACACGAAATATTGCTTAATATGAAAACTTTTGAAATTCTTACTTGCTTATTTTGCTGGAAAATTTTCTATGACCATGAAGTGACAATTTTGGACTACTTATTTATTATTTAAAAAGCCCAGAAGCTTCGCTTTAAAATGACCTTACATACTTTGTACACAAAATATAACCCTTGTTGAAAGATTTTATTCCTTCTTTCTTTGTTGTGTCTAATTCCTCCCAGGCTTATCGTTGTGAACGTTGAGTTGAGTGGAGTAGCTTGTAAAAGCTCAACTCCTAGTAAAGATGTGGAGTAGCTTGTAGAAGCTCAACTCCTAGTAAAGGTGTGGAGTAGCTTGTAGAAGCTCAACTCCTAGTAAACATGTGGAGTAACTAGCAGAAGCTCAACTCCTAGTAAAGATGTGGAGTAGCTAGTAGAAGCTCAACTCCTGAATGAAAATAACTTACGACTGAACTCAACTGATTAGAATCATTTACTACTCATTTCTTTTACATTTTCTTACTCTATATATACAAATTGTTCTTAAACGTACATGGGAAATGTCATACTTACTTCCCAGTACGGAAGATGTGCAATTTACTTCCGACTGTATTTTTCGCTGTTTTACCTGAAGAATACTTGACGTAGGTCAGTGATTGAAATTTTTCATGCAGCGAAAATGATGTAGTAGATAAGTATGTAGGCACAATGTTTTTAGTTATGCATTGCAATAAATATATTTTCTTACTACATGATGTAGGTATGTATACCCATGTGCATTAAGTACACTTTCTTCCTACATGATGTAGGTATGTATAGGCTTGTGCATTAAGTACACTTTCTTCCTACATGATGTAGGTATGTACATATATGCATGCGTATTACATTAAATATACTTTCTTCCTACATGATGTAGGTATGTACATGTATATATGTAACAAATCTCCCCCTTTTTACAAAAACTGTGTTATTTTTGGAAGAGGAATAACGCATTAAAACATGATTCAAGCGTATGATTCTTTTGAAAGCACTAATTTAGTGATTATTTATGTTTTATTATATATGTATATATTTTCCATTTGGAACTCACATCTATTTACAGTATGTATACGTGTACATTTTTTTTTTTTTAACTTCTCTAGATTTAAATTTGAGCTAAATAGTTATATAGGTAGTGTCAATAGTACATCTTGTTTCTATAAGGTTTAATTATAATGTTAATACATTTATAAATATGTATGTCTCTATGTTTGCTCTCGATATATAAAATTTGAAATTGGCCTGGCTATTCATTTGAAAATATGCATGTGTGCAGGTTTATTCTTGATATAAAATTAGAAATTAGCTTGGTTATTCATTTTTAAATATTCATGTGTGCAGGTTTATTCTTAATATTAAATTTGAAATTAGCCTGGTTATACATTTGTAAATATGCATGTGTGCAGGTTTATTCTTAATATAAAATTTAGCCTGGTTACACATTTGAAAATATGCATGTGTGCAGGTTTATTCTTGATATAAAATTAGAAATTAGCCTGGTTATACATTTGTAAATATGCATGTGTGCAGGTTTATTCAGGATATGTGTATATATATTTTGGAATTTACATCTTAAAGTCAGATATTTTGTATTATCTAAAAGTTTATATTGAGAACTTAATTAAACTTACGGACAGATAATTCTATTTATTTTGTACTATCTAGAAGGTTATGTTGAGAACTTAGTTAAATCTTAATGACAGATATTTCTAGTTATTTTGTATTATTTGGAATTTGTATTGAAAACTTAGTTAAATCTTACAGACAGATATTTCTAGTTAGTTTGTATTATTTGGAATTTGTATTGAAAGCTTAGTTAACTCTTAAAGACAGATATTTCTAGTTAGTTTGTGTTATTTGGAATTTGTATTGAAAACTTAGTTAAATCTTAAAGACAGATATTTCTAGTTATTTTGTATTATTTGGAATTTGTATTGAAAACTTAGTTAAATCTTAAAGACAGATATTTCTAGTTATTTTGTATTATTTGGAATTTGTATTGAAAACTTAGTTAAACCACCCGTACATGGCGGGTGCGTGACATTGAATCTGGCTCTGCACGGCTTAAAGAAGGCGGAAGTGGTGGTGGGAGTGGTATTGGCAAATTTTGCCGGCTAATTGCCTGTGGAGGCTCGGCAGATCAGTTTTTGATTGCGTCCTTTAATTCTGAACGATTAGTTTGATAGATAGCTCTTCCTTTGTTTGTTATTGTTGGAGGCATAAATAAACCTAAATCGGCACGAGGGGGTAGGCGCATCAAATTACGTAAGGAGTTGTATTATTTTAAAATGAGGGCTAATCTTGCCTCAACCGCAGAGGAAAAGAAGAAATTTGAGAGGCTGGATAAGTTAAGGCATATAAATGCCAATAAGAGAAAAAGAAGTTCAAATGATATGGTATTAATGTGGTATTTTGTTAAATTTACTCAATCAAAATGCAATTATCAGATTTTTTTTTAAAATCTTCCTCTTTTTTTGTGTGTTCTGAATAGGCGTGTTGGGTTGCCTTTTATTGTTGACTAAAAATTGTCGCCTCGTCTTTCTGTCTCTTTTTGTTTTTAAGACTTAGCCGTTATTCGTGAAATGGCTTCAGCCTGTTATTATTAACAGAGTTAATCACTTGTACCACGAGATATGGACCTAGCCATATTTGGGAAAGTTTGTGTTTTTTAGCTGGGTTTTTTAATAGAACTTTTCCTTCTGGTCTGAATGTTACTGGACGCGGTTGCTTATCGTAGTGCAGTTTTGACTTTTCCTTGGCGTTAAGTAGATTTTTTCTAGCAAATGTTTTCTGTATTTTGTATTCCTGAAGGTGATAGTAACTCTCGTGATTGTAAATGGGCTCTGGTTCTCTTCTTAGATTTGAGGGAACATCCGCTGTAAATCCAAACAGACAGTCCATTGGAGTGAGCTTAGTGCCATCGTGTGGGCTATTATTGAAAACGAAAGCCGCGGTTCGTAGGAATCGATCCCAACCCTTTGGATTTTCAGACACAATAGCTCTTAAGTACTCTACTAGGGGTCTGTGTGTTCGTTCCGTTGGATTGTGGATGATAAGCGGAAGTCTGCATTTTTTTCACTTTTAGGAGTTTACAGACACGTTTAGAAAGATCGCTTAAGAAATTGGAGCCTTGATCGGTTACTATTTTTTTAGGAATACGGTAACGAGTGATTATCTCGTCGAAAAATATTCCTGCTACCGTTTCCGCTTCGCCATTTGGCAAGGCATAACAATCTACGAATGTCGTTAGATTATCTTGGAAAGTCAAAATGTACTTATTTCCCGAATGGGTTTCTTCAAAAGGACCTACGATATCCAAATAAACTTTTTCGAATGGCATTAGGACAGCATCTGTTATGAACATTGGCATACGATACTCTGGGCTAGCCTTCATTTTTTGACATTTAGTACATTTTCGAATATATTTCCTGATGGAACTGAGCATATTTCTCCACTTATATTTTCTCTTTATTCTTTTGTAAGTTTTAATAACTCCTTGGTGACCACCAAATGCAGAGTCATGGTAGTATCTTAAAATTATTTTAATTTCTTCAGGGTCTGAAATAATTTCAGGGGACTTATTTTGGGAATTCAATGAATGATTGTTCGAAGGTAAGTTGCCTAGCTGAGATGTACTGTTTTCAGACTGGCTGCTTTTAGTTGAATCGATTTCAACTGAGTTGTTTTTGGAGTGCTTTAGTTGCTTTTGGATTCTTTGAGGAGCTTTTTGGTATTGAATTACTTCTTCCAACTTATTTTCAGCCTCTTTTGATTGAGCTCTAGTGACAACATGGCATTGTGCTGGTTTGGAATTTGATGGTGGCGGGGAACTACAATCGTTTATGTCAGAATCGGCTCGGTAGTGTACCTGAGCTTCCACAATGAACGAATTGGGGTATGCTTGGTTTAATTTGGTAGGTATTCGACTAATCGCGTCTGCATTAGTGTTATATTTTCCAGGCTTATATTCAATTTTGTAGTCAAACTCTGAGAGTTTATGGTGAAATCTGACTAATCTTGTAGTTGGGTTTTACACATTGAATACGCCTTTCTGGGGCTTGTGGTCTGTGTAGGCCGTGAGCGTTCTGCCCTGTAGGTAACATCTGTAGTTCCTGGCGGCAAATACAATAGCGAGTAACTCTTTTTTTATTGTGGAGTATTTTTGTTCCGCCTTATTTAAACTTCTACTTGCATACGCTATTGGCTTGTCTTTGCCTATTTCCCCTTGGGATAAGGCAGCTCCCATTGCTTCGTTGCTAGCATCTGTTGTTAAATTAAAGGATTCAGTAAAATCAGGATATGTGAGAAGAGGAGGATTTACCAGCGACTTTTTAATTTCCTCGAAAGAGTCTTGGCACTTTTGTGTCCAAGTAAATTTAACATCTTTGCGTAAGAGATTTGTTATTGGTCTCACTATTTTTGAAAAGTTCGGAATGAACTTGCGGTAGTAGTTAGCCAACCCAAGGAACGATTGAGTTTGTCTAACAGTTCGGGGTTGAGGAAAATTTTGGACACAACTTGTTTTGCTGGGATCTGGAAGTGCTCCTTCATTTGAACATTTGTGTCCGAGGAAAATCACTTCTCTGCGAAGGAACTGGCACTTTTCGGGTTGTAATTTAAGGTTATGTTCTCTGAGCCTGTCGAATACCTTAGTCAATTTCTCGTTGTGATCTTGTAAATTCGTTCCGTATATTACAATATCATCGAGATAGACAAAGCATTCTAATCCTTGGAGACCCGTTAGGATGTAATTCATCAGGCGTTAAAAGGTCGCAGGTGCGCCTTTCAGCCCAAATGGCATTCTGTTAAATTCATAGTACCCGTATGCGGTGCTAAACGCTGTTTTGTCGTGTCCCAATTACAATCGAACAATTATCCAACGATTAACTCTAATAAAACTGATTAAAAAATGACAACACTCCAATTACTCATATATAAATCTTTATTTTACGCAAAACTGACCTATCCCAATATCTAAAACAAAGCTACCCGAACCGAACGGTAACTTGACACCGCAGAGTTACAACGCGACTGATAATTAAACGGCACTCGCCAGACCAGTCATTGGTCTTTTATGCCCCGATATTCGGAAGTGCTTTCTTTGCTCACAACGCGGATGTAAACAAACAACAACTTTGTCGCCTGTTCTACCGGTTGCAGCACCTGAGTCGCTTAGTAGTAAACAATCGCTTTACATAACAATTACCATGCTGGGTTAATTGTTATAGTAATCGTCGATTGCTCCACTAAGCGCTCATCGCAGCCAGCTAAGTATTGTTTAGCAATTGCTGATTATTTCGCTAGAATGCGCCCTTGGCTGCTGGAAGAATCCTCCGTATATTGGGCCATCACATTCCTCCCCCCTTGGAAAAACTAGTTTCCGCAGGGAACTAGATCTGGAGAGTGCAATAGTCTTAAAAATTGAAAATATTTAAATCTCTGTTCGGTTCAGATTTTATTTTACATTTTTCGTTAATTACTCAAATTTTTCTTATTCCTTTCATTTTACACCTTTTCTTTCATTGTTAATTTTTATGACTTTGCTTCGCTTTACCTTGCTTTCTAACTACACGGGTTGCCGCCTATATTTTACAAAACTATCCTACCACTTCTATTTATAAATTTCCTACTGCCCTAATGTGGTCACTCCAACTGTACCAGTTGTTTTTTCACGACGTTTGGCAGGGATGTTGTAGGTATTTGGCTGTTGTGGGGATGATCTCGATGCTAATGTTCGGTTCCGGTTCTTCCAGCGATGACTCCTTTTGCATACTTCGGACTGGTTTAGACATGGTCGGCAATCTCGACAGTCGACTGGTGCTCTTCATTGTCTGTCTCTTCTTCCAACGTCTCAGGTGGATTAAAATTCCTGCTAATATTGCAAGAGTGACGATGCAGAAACACCCCGTAATTGATGTAGCTGCTAGGTGTATATGATGAGGAATAACTTGTCTGATGGTTTCCTCCTGATTGATGGCTTCCTGGACCCTATTTATATCAGCTTCCTGATCCCTCCATGGCTGATTAAAGTTGTCGGTTGTTAACAGCTTCACTTCATTTTTTCTATCTTCTAAATCTTCTGATTTCCGTATTTTGGTTTGCATTGTGATGGCATCCCAGGCTGGGAGCTCTGATCTAGTTGGCTGCCAAAGAGTTATGTTGCGTCTCGCGCTGTCCTCTGATTCTATCAACCAATCTCCTATCTGCAGATGACACTGTTCCTCTGTAGTTAACACACCTGTGGATGACAGCTTTCCTATCGCAGTTGGCATGCTCCTGCAATTTACCTCCAGCTTAGTCTCGTCAGACATCACGAAGAGCCAGTGATTTTTAGTCACCATTCTAACTAGGCTATTCCATTTTGGAACTATTCTTTCTTTGCATGCCCTAGTGTTTACATTAAAACTCCGGAAAAGGTTCAGTACACAGTTGTCTCCTATGGCCGTGATTGTTGGGCCCAGCTCTGGACACAGTAGATGTGGATTGTCCGCGCTGGTCAAGATCTTTTGGCATTTGTTATGTTGCAAATGACTCAGCAGCACATACTGTCGCTCGTGGTTGTTTGCTGCCACGAATTCAGCGTCAAGTTCATAAATGTGAAAGCCTTCCTCACCTACTGCGGCCGGTATTGTATATACTTTATGTCGATCGAATGACTTTCGTTGAGGTTGAGGAATCTCAATTTTAACCAATATTTGCTGATTTATTTGCAGAGCTTCTACCTTCGCAATCTGGTTTAGAATTTGAAAATTTTGAAATCTCTCATCCAGGTCCAACTGTAGGGTGGCATTACGCATGATATCTGTTATCTCCTTAGCATGGATTATTAGTGGATGTAGCTTTCCCATGCTTAGTGAGACCAGCATATCTGATAAAGTATCTAAAGATTCACTGATTTCTCGTAGTTGGAGAATCATCTTTGTAATGATTTGGTTCAGCTCTAGTCTCAGCTGTAATGCGGTTAGCTCTTCGCTTTCATTTCTCTGCATTTTGATGATAGCTGAAATCTTATTTTTCAATTCCTATCGTTCTATTGCCGCTTGATCCCGCGATACGTTAAAGAGATCCAGGGTTGATTTTACTACACTAGTCTGTTCTTTGAGGAGGTTAAACGTCCGGTTCTCTTTTCCGTTTATCTCGTCTAATGATGCACATATCTCCTCTGAATCTGCGTGATCCATCGTTCCGAACAGGGACTTGAACATTGAACCTATTCCATCAAAGAAGGAACGTTTTTTGCGACGAATTGTCTCTTCTTCGTGCGTATGATGGGCTAGTTCCTCATGTTGTCGTTTGATCTTAGCTACCCAGCTTCTTACCTCCTTTGCTGCTACCTCGCATTTGACTATTCCGGAATGACTGATCTCGGCACATAGTCGCGTGATGAGATTGCTGCAGTTGTTGGCGAATACAAACTCCTTCGATAAATCAGGTACCTCTAGTTTCGACAAGATGGTCCAATGCTTGGCATAAAAGTTGACCTTCCCTATTTGTTCAAATAGTACTCCAGAGTCTGCTATCTGCTGTATGGTGTAACCCACATTCTCTGCATTTACGACCGCTATAGATGCCAAGATTACCACAATTATCGTCTTCATGGTGTTGGAGTTCCCGATTACTACTGAAAATTATCTCTACTGTAAACTACTGGCAACCTCCTTATCTTATTCTCTTATTCGCAAGGCGTATTATTATATTACTTTATATTTTTACATATATATATATTTTTTAATATTGTATGTGAATGCTACTACTTCTTAGGTATACATATTGTAATGCTTTTTTTATTATTCTAATAAAATTTGCCCCGGCCGAGCGGTCACGAGGGAGCAACTTTAACCGAAAATCTTCCTGTACGTTTCTCTCGTTGGTCTAATAGAAAGCTGGAAATTTCGTGAGACTCACTACTACGTGTTCCACTTGTCCGCCACTCGTCTACTCAATCGCGTTCTCGAACCTCTGCATTAGAGAGAAGCCCGATTCCACTGCCACCAGAGTACCTGTCAGAAGACGCGACGCGGGGGATTTCTATATGTGCCTGCACTAAAAGCTTTCGCTCTTTTTTCGTTCTGTAGTGGGACCACACGACCTAAACGACTGACTACACTACTAGCGTAGGCGAGCTTCAAACCGGCGAATGAGAAGTAGACCAAAAAGTGGTCTGGAGTTGACGAACGAGTACTTAATTAGCTCAATGCGGAGTCCTCTGTTCTGCTGACGGTGGAACTAACGCATCAGCTGACGACTAAGAGTGATTAGTGAACGATTGATTGACAGTAATTGTTTGTTTACTTTTACAAGAAAAATTTCAAACAAGAAGAATTCCTAATAATATTTTTCTGGTTTTTGCTGCTGTCAGTTCAAGGTTCACTTCAACTCTGGTCAATTCGCCTCTCGGACCTGCTCTCTGGGGTCGATGGGTACTGCCAGCTGTGTGGGGGCCGGAGTTCACCACATCAGGGGACGCCGCGCCATCTCTTAGATTTTGCTGGTCCCCGCTCCGATGCACTGCTTCGCTTTCTTCATCAGCGTACTAGCGTACGCTTGAGGCTTCAGCAGGCTATATCTTCATCGCGGGGGAAATCTAGAGATTTCGCAACAATATGTGTTCCCAGGACCTCTTTACCTGCTTTTTTTTTTTTTTTTTTTTTTTTTTTTTTTTTTTTACTTATTCCACCTCTTTCGCCTTTTCTTCTCTTAACAACACAAAAAGCTTCTCGTGCTGGTATTGGCTCAACCTAGACGGATAGAAACAAAAACTGCTGCGGCCCTCAGTTCCTATTGCGTCTCTGGGTTTGTGGGATGTTATTTCTGGAAAATTTAAATTGATTAGTCAGTTTTAATTTGCACAATGCTTTCATGACTTCGCCCGTAAAATTTGCACTCTGATCTGTTACAAGCTCCTTGGGTAATGTGTATCTACTAAGTATTTGTTCAAATAAGGCCTGGGCCACGGTATTCGCATCTTGATCTGGTATTGCTGCAAAATCGACGAACCTAGTGAGGACACAATATACTTATTTCCGTTTTGGCTTGTTGGCAGCGGGCCAACTAGATCAACGTATACTTTATCGAAAAGCTTCTCCGAAATTTCTGTTATCACCAACGGCATTTTATTGGTCTTAGAATGTTTATTTCTTTAACATTTCGCACAGCGCCGAACATGTTTAGAGATATCATTCTTCATTCCCCTAATATGAAAGAAACGCTTTACCCTTTCCAGAGTTTTGCTCCTTCCGAAGTGTCCCCCGAATCGTGAGTCATGAAAATCTCTCAATATAATCCCTATGTCCCCTGGGTCCGTTATACACTTGGGTCTTGTGTCTTTTTGGAGCCTTATTTCTTTTATTTCAGTCTCATCTATGTCATCCCATTCATCTGCGGATTCTCGAGAAGGCTGTTTTTTCTGGTTTTCTTCGTCTCTTTTTCTTCCAGCTTGCGCTCGGGTAATTGCGAAGCACGGGTACCCTACCACACTTGTCTTCATCTTGGTCTATATCTTGTGGAATTTTGCTAAGTGCATCTGCATTGCCATTTTCTTTTCCTTTCTTGTAGACAATCTCAAAATCATACTCCGACAGTTTTTGGTGGAACCTCACCATGCGAGATGTGGTGTCCTTAACCTTAAAAATTCCTCGGAGAGGTTGATGGTCGGTTATGACTTTAAAATGTCTTCCAAGCAGGTAGCATTTATAATTACGTACTGTCCATACAATGGCTAGCAATTCCGTTCCGTGGTTGAGTAATTTTTTTCGGTTTGGTTCAACGTGCGCCTGGCATAACTCACCGGCCGACCTTCTTGTTCCAAGACCGCTCCGAGTGACTCCCCACTTGCATCCGTGATGACTGTGAATTCCTTATCAAAATTCGGGTAAGTTAATACTGGTGGTGATGTTAGAGCATCTTTAATCACCTTAAAGGAATTCTCACATTCTGGCCCCTAATTGAACTTCACCTTTTTCCTCAAAAGGTTATTAATTGGAGCCAAAATCTTTGAAAAATTAGGAATGAATTTACGGTAGTAATTTGCCAGTCCCAAGAAAGACTGGACCAGTCTCACCGTTTTTGGTCGTGGGAAGTTTTGTACCACTTCTACTAGCCGTTTGTCAGGTTGTACACCCTTCTCTGAGCCAACATGCCCAAGGTGTACTACCTCCTTTTTCAGGAATTGACATTTTGTAGGTTGCAGTTTCAAGTTATGTTCCCTAAAACGTTGAAATACTTCCCGTAGCTTTTCATTATGCTCATCCAAATTTTTCGCAAATATTACTACGTCGTCAAGGTACACAAAGCATTTAATCCCCTGAAGGCCTGTTAATATCCCGTTTAATAAAGATTGACAGAATGGAGGCGCTGTTTTTAAACCGAATGGTAATCTCTTGTAATGGAAGTGGCTGAAATTTGTGCTAGAAGCAGTCTTTTCGCGATCTGCTGCGTCCACCAACACCTGATGATAACCATTGGCAAGATCTAACGTAGTAAAGTACCTAGAATGACCCAGCCTGTCCAGGATATCCTCAATCCGTGGTAGTGGATAAGAAAAGGGGATGCAGACTTTGTTAAGCTCTCGAAAGTCCACGCACAGTCTATACTTTCGCTTACCTGCTTCGTTTGTTCCTTTTTTTCGGTATTAATTGCACTAGAAAATTAAAGGGGCCATTGCTGTGCTGAATGATGTCTTCCTCTAACAGCTTTTTAAGTTGATTCTGGCATTCCTCTCTGTGGGCTTCAGGCATTCTCTATTGTTTCTTATTTATGGGCCCGGTATTAGCCATCAAGGGAAGTTTGAACATTTTTGTTGAAGTGTATGTCAACTTATCTCCAGGAAAGTGAAAGATATCGCTGTATTCGTAACAGATTAGCATTACTGCCTCCTTCTCTTCCGTATTCTGCCCTTCGCCCAGCCCCACAGACTGTTTCATCAACTTAAGCCGTTGCTGATTTATTTTTTATATACCTGGCTCCTTCTTCAGTGGCTTCACCAGGTACCTATCTAACTTTTCCAGCTGGGGTCTAAAATTAACAATTTTAACTGGCTCCGTCCTGGCGTTAACGATACCTACATATGCCTGGCCGTTCTTTGGTCTAATAATAGTATTGCCGCAGTATACCCCCGAACTAATTTCTTCTGCCATACAAACCAGTTCATCGTTACTTTCTACCTGAATTTTTACCAGTTGTTCTGTTCTTGGCTGTAAGCGCATTGCCGCTTGCTGTGTACCTGTGATCCTAAACGCGTGCTCCCTTGCTGTGCTATCACTGCAGCAAGGTCTTTTACCACCTGAAGCTTCTGCACCGTTAGTGGTCGGGAGAGATTGAATTTCGACCGCCGTCAGCGGATAGTCTGCTTCCTTATCCCATTCCTTTATTTCGTTTGCCTGTGGTTGGCCCCACATCTCCTCTGGCCATCTTGCCCCTACTTCTTTCTTTGTTTTTATCTCTATTCTATGGGCTGAAGCCAGGGTACATTCTGGCCATTGCTGGAGCCCTGGACTTTCCGCTACCGGTATCTTTCTAGTCTCCTCTTCTTGGATATTCGTCTTATCTCGCGTTTTTCTCGCTTTCTGAGACTGTTCTCGAGAACCTAGGTATTTGCTTATATTATTGGACGCTGTTTCCACACTAGTTATAATATCCTTCAAGGCGGCGATTCGATCCACTATTCTTTGTTTCACTTTACTTGGGGGAGTTTCCTTGATCTCCAATATTTCTTGCTTGTACACCTTTTCCTGAAGGCATTTTTCCCTTGCTAATGTAATTACCGTTTCTTTACCTGTAATATTTCCAAAAAGAGGGAGTTTCGTCTTGTGCTCGTCTGTTCCTTGTATTACCAGTTTCTTATTGACACAGTCAATTGTAGCCTTGTCCCTTAAAAATGCCATGCCCAATATGCCGTCCGCAGGTATCGAGTCCGTTTCCGGGATTGTATTGAACTCGCAAGTCTGCACCTTATTTCCCACGCGCATCTTGGCTTCGCAAGTACCTATTGAGCTTCTTTGAGCTCCAAACAAGCCGCCAACTATTATTTTCTTCTGCGTTTGCACTGGTGTATCTTTTCTTACCCGATTTATCTTAACTAAATTGCATGTAGATCCCGTGTCTACTAACAATGATAACTTACTTTCTAAACCTATGTCGGCTTCGACCGTGATGATACAGATATTCATTAGACTTAATTTCATTTCATTGCTTCCTACTCTAGATACGTCTACCCTCTTCAAGACCGTTAGTGGAAGGCAGCTGGGGGAAAGCTACCCAGCTGCCGCTCCCCGTTTCCCAACTGTTGCCCTCCATGCTCCGCTAAGTATTTTTTAAGACAGTTTGCGGTGCAGTGATCGCAGGTTTTGCAAAATTGACAAAACAGAACCTCTGTCCCCGGTTGGAAATTAGGAATATTGACTGATGCATCTGCGAACCTAACATTTTGCCTCTTGCAACTGACTGTACCATGTCCATAGTTGTTGCACTTAGTGCAGTAAGGAGGAGGCTGCTTTCCCCACTGGCATTCTTTAGCCATGTGCCCAGGCTGACCGCATTTGAAACAATGAATGATCCTGGGGGGTTGGGGGGGGCTGCCTTCGCTGGTGGTCCTTGATAGCTTGTGGGCGATGGATAAAGTAGGATAAATATCTCGTCTAGGTTGTGGGGATCTATCGCAGCTAGCCTCATCTGTTCTCCATCTGTTCTGTGTCCTTATAGTATTGGTCCTCCAGCCCTCCTGTACCCCTTCTGGAACCCTTACTTGCAGCCTTTGAGCATCCTTTTCGTAATAGATAGCTTCCTCCTGTACCCCTTCTAGCTATTCAAATTTCCGACCCGTAAGGTATACTTGAGTCGGTTTAAGCCTAACGCCTGCTTTGAATGTCACTACGGCATCTGCCTCCAGCTCTGCAATCAGACCTCTATCTCCTCCCGGGTATTTTGCCGAGCGCCGCTTTTATCAGATCGAGCAATTCTTTCATTCGGTCTGCGAACTCCCTGATATCTTCGCCGGGCCTCTGCCTGCATGCCAGCATTTCTGTTCGCAGTTCACTAAAAGATTTCTTAGGCATGTAAGCTGATTTGATTACTTGCTGCAAAGAATCAAAATCTTTTGGCTCTTGCGAAATTACCAAGTAGTACGCGTCGTCCGATTAGCGACTTTATACACCTGATGAAGATCTTCTGCTCTTCTTCTGTCAGACGATCGTGTAGTTCTTTACTACAACTCAGGAAGCGATATACTTCCTTCGACAGCCTGGATGATCTTTCACCGGATAGCATGGGCACATACTTGGATACTAGATCCATTACCTTTTCGTGCACATCTGTCATATTGCCTTGCTGACTGTTCTCCCCGGATATGTTTCTTTCCTCTGGAATTATCTGGTTTCGTTCGCTTCCCTATTTTCCACTCGACGCTAACTCCTTTTTCTTTCTTCTACTTTGCTCTGTTTCTGAATGTTGCTTCTGCTCCTTAGGCTGTTCGCAGAATAATAATTTCCGTGGCTTGAACCCCTTACTCGTGATCGCTTTATTATTGTCTTGATTCGGACTTCTTTGTGAAGATTTATCGAGCCCCAACTCTTTCTCTAGTTCTGCTGTAGCTTCCTCGGCCTCCTTTAGCTGTACCTTTAGCGATTTTATATTCTTTAAGAGCCTTTTTCTTTCTTTCTGGGTTTCCTCCAATGCTTGTTCTGCTTCTATTTCACGGCTCTGGATAACTTCGAATGCTGCTGTCACCAGTTGATCTAAGGCTTCGCCTTTTGTACTTTTTTTAGCACTCTCATTCAGTTCCTACAGTAATTTCTCTGCCGCTTTTTCTGTCCACCTTTTCCGTAACTCTCCCGCTATATGCTCCTCTATATATTGCCAGTCCTGTTCATAACTCTGCAATATTGTCTGGCATTCCTCCTAATTCCTCCCTAGTTAATATATTACTCCTACCTGTGGACATTTAAGGTATATAACAAAGCTAGTACCATTCAGACATTGATACGCTGCCACGGATTATTCTCCACAACTCCTATCCTTATTGTAAACCCAACTAGACTCAACCTCTTGACCAAAACTATTTCCGAGACCATTAAACGAAACAACGATTAGTCTTCTAAACTTACTATCTACTATCCTTAGTCTCCTATTGCTTAACCACAAAATTCTCAAAAACAAATCCAATATTTTTTAACATTTTTATTTTAAACTACAAAAAAAAAACAACACAAAACAAATCTTGAATCAGTTTTCACTGTACCCTAAAAAAAAAAATTGCACAAAAATTATGTAAATGCCCCGTAATACGAAAAGTTGTTTAGCACGTTTGTTGTATGTACCGACGTGTTTGATCGGTTAGCTAAATTCTAACGTCTATACTTCATAAACATGGAATCGCAAATTTTATACAACTTGCTCTAGAAAAGATCTCTCGCAACACTCATATCTTTCTTAGCCGGACATACACATACACACTCGTATCTAACGCTAAGCATTCAAAACTCTCAATTACTCTGAATTCAGCTATTATGCTCACAAACATGCTTTCTCTAAATTTTTATTCTTCCTAATTCAGATGCACACGTCACACAATAAAAGAAAATACAATAACCCATACTTTAACTAACCCAAGATTATTCCCGTTAATCAAATTACTATAGTTTACTGGGAGCAGTTATTACATCTTTTAAAAAGCGAGAAATTACCGAAAAGCGTGTGTAATCGACTCTCTAACCGACCTGCGACGTTGAAAACTTATCTAACCGATCACAATTTAAAAATTATTCTCGAAATCCATTCCATGCTAAAATTGACATCTGTTACATTTTTATCTGAAAATGGTGAATGGTGTTTATTCGGGATGCGGGAGTAGCTTGTAAAAGCACAACTCCTCGATCGCCGCTAATGTAGGTGTATGTGTGTATTATGATGAAGATGCGGGAGTAGCTTGTAAAAGCACAACTCCTCCATCGCCGCTAATGTAGGTGTATGTGTGTATTATGATGAAGATGCGGGAGTAGCTTGTAAAAGCACAACTCCTCGATCTCGTCAATATATGTTGGAGTAGCTTAATTTCACAAAACACAAAAATTTAAATCTAACACTTTTTAAATACCTGAAACGCAAAAGAATTAAAAAAAATCAATATATAAATAAACAAATTCCCACCTTCTTACAAAAAATTCTTAAAAACAAAAAAAAATTAGCAATGAAAAAAAAACAAACACACCAGCAAAAAATTTCTTACCTAAGTTTCACCGGCTGCGCCAAAATGTCGTATCCCAAAGCAATAAAATCTTCAACATAAAAAAAACGCACGAAGTACCTGCCTTACTTTACACTAAGCTATCTGGCGCTTAGGTAATCTGAACCGAACCGAAACTTGCGAGCACAATGACTGATGATTACAAACGGCACTCGCCAGACCAGTCATTAGTCTTTTTATGTCCGATACTCGGAAGTAAACTTTCTTTGCTCACAACGCGGATGTAAACAAACGACAACAACCTTGTCGTTTGTTCTACCGGTTGCAGCACCTGAGTCGCTTAGTTCTAAACAATCGCTTTACATAATAATTACCATGCGAAGGTGAATTATTATTGCAATCGTCGATTTCTTCACTAAGCGCTCATCGCAGCCAGCTGTTGGGCTAATCAGCAAAACAACCGACAGTTGCAGAACAATACCATGCGAAGTTATTGTTTAGCAATTGCTGGTTATTTCGCTGTGATGCCCTTGGCTGCTGGAAGAATCTTCCGTACATCGGGCCATAACAGTCTGTCCTTCGGATCAACAAGTACTTGCTGATACCCGCTTGCAAGATCGAGTGTAGTAAAATATCTGGATTGTCCAAGTTGGTCCAATATATCCTCTATTCTAGGTAATGGAAAAGCATCCCCTATAGATTTCTCGTTAATTTTACGGAAATCTACTACTACTCGCCAACGATTATTGCCGTCAGGTCCAGCTTTCTTGGGAACTACTAGCAAAGGGGAATTCCACGGGCTTTTACTTAATTGGATTATGTCATTTTCTATCATTTCCTTAATTTGCGCATTTATGACTGCCCGATGCGTTTCTGGGAGTCTATACATTTACTGGTTTATGGGTGGTTGATTATGTAATGTGCGAATGGTATATTTTATACTGTTAGTGTACGTTAGCTTGTCCCCCTTTAGATGGAAAAGGTCATTATAGTCATAACATTTGAGTTTTAATCCAACAGTAATTCTTCACGTAAAGCCCCAAGTCTGTTTTGATTATAATCTTTAATGCGGTTCACGTTTATTGACTGTGGATTGGAATCGAGTTTTGGCTTGTCGTTTTTGACGTTGTGTGTGCTTTTGTTTTGTGCACGAAGTAAAGGTGGACCATCTTTTTTCTGAGAACCTTGGGTATTTATGTCGTCCAAGGGCAAATGGAGATACTGTACGTTATAACAATTAATTGGAACTAGAGTAAGCGTTAAGCTCGTTTGGAATACTGGTTCCGTGGTTACGGTTAGAACTGATAATGGTATGAAACTTTTATGAGGACTAACCAGGCAATTTGCGACAAATACTCCTTTTTGAATCTCCTGAGACAAACAGATCATTTCTTGGTCTATTTTTAACGATATGCTTAGTACCATTTCAGATCGAGGGGGTATTCTATTAGTTAGCTGAAGTATGACTTCATATTTTCCTTTTGGCTTTTCTCTATCCGTTCTGGTGTATCTAGTGCTTTCTGTTTGAACAAGCTTACTTCTGCTCCAGTGTCTACTATCAGCCGTATGGATGTGTTTTTACTTATATCTAATGGTAACTCTACCACTGAAACGTTTTCCCTTATATGTGGTTTTTCTGCTTGAGAGCACCCTGAAGTATTTTGAGAGATTTTATTTAATGTCGAGCCGGGGATTTTTCGGTCGACATTGCGCCGTTTCCCGAATGTGTGGCTTCCCATCGGCGATTCTGCTGACATGGGGACATGGTATGCCCTCTTCTGCCACAAAAGTCGCACATACTTTGTATGTGGTGAATTCTTGGTTCCCGATTTGCATGTTCCCACCGAGAATTGTTGCTAGTGTTTGCATGTTCGGGTGGTGCTTTAGCATTTTGCTTACAATATTGGGCATCATGGCCCTTTGTTCTGCAGTTAATGCAAAAGGGAGTATTCTTGCGTTTTAGGCATTCGTCGTACGTGTACCCTTTGTAATTGCAGTAGCTGCAGGTGATCTTATTTAAAAGTACTTTTTGTTTGTCGTACTTGCTTTCCTCCTGCTGGTAAGAAGAGTTGTGGTATGGAGGTGGACTTCCTGAAGATTTCCTTGTCATATTGGCTTGATTAGAGCGCCACTTATTTTCAGAGTTTCCGCCGATATTAAAAGATACTGAAGGTACCCTTGATGGCTCAGGTATGGGAGGTATACTAAATTGAGTTTTTATGTTAGGCTTCCCTAGCTCATTTGCGTAAGGGTAAGGAGAAAAATTTAGACTATTGTGAATAGGGTGACCATAGGCATTTGAAAAATGTGTGCTATTTGGTAATCTATTTGGAAAGAGTGTGTAGGGAGAGGAATGTAATTTGTGTGTTGTGGTAAAAAAAGGAGTCCTTGTTGCAACCTTTCCATATCTAATGCCTTTTGAATGAAATTTTCTAAAGAACTTTCATTCAAAGTAAGTAAATAGGCGCTTAGATGGGGATTAGTTGCACCACTCTTTATGGAAGCCATTGCAAAGTCTTCGATTTGTTGTTTTACCACTTTAAAATTTTCCGCTCCTTATTTACTCTGTGCTGCTTCGTTGCACTGTATTAATAGACTCTTTAGTCTATTAGTAAATGAATTAAACGACTCCTGTGGATATTGTCGGCAAGTTATTAACATTTTTTATTTTTTTTTTATATTATTAAGCCAAGCTCAGGGGATACCCTATGATGCAAAGCACAGCATGGCAGAAAGGAGATAGGGAAAGGATTAGGGGATATGAGGAGAGTGGCGGAGGTGCCGATGTATGTCGCCCTTAAACTTCCGCAGATTGTATGCCGGAGGAAAACCTGAAGATGGTAAGCTTTTCCACATTGGCACTGTTCGGGATAAAAAAGCATCACGGAATTTTACTGTACGGCCGAAGGTAATTTTAAGGGTTAGAGGATGTGCGCGGTTTCCAGCGCGAGTATTGCGTGCGGGAATCATTCTACAAGGGATTAGACTAGATATTTCATCAGAACATTGACCATGCGTATAGCGATAAAGGAGCGAAAGGCATCCAACATTGCGGCGGTGCTCGAGTGAGTCGATATGACAAGTTATTGCCAAATCGCCAATGAGCTTGAAGGCTCTCTTTTGGACAATATCCAATGAAGCTAAGGCTGTTCGACCAGCCCCGGCCCATATATGGGAGTTGTATTCCATTCTAGGTCTAATGTAGGACTTGTAGAGGAGCGATAGATTTGACGGGTGAAATATTTCTTACACCTTTTCAGAAATCCAAGACATTTCGATGCTTCTTTGGCAACAGAGAAGATGTGATCTGTCCAGTTTAACTTACTGGAAATATTAATGCCAAGAATGCTTAGTGACGGTGAATCAAAAATTAATGCTCCATCAAAAGAAACGGGTGTGGTTAAGTTATGATTTTGTTTTAATGAGATGAGACAGCTCTGGGTCTTAGATGCATTGAATTCGACGCGATTTGCTTTGCCCCAAGCGAGGATACTGTTAAGATCGTTATTCAATGATCTAGTCATGCAATCTCGTTTAACATATACGGCATTCCCCCTGGATTCCGCAAGAGTGTCAAAGGAGTAAGAGAAATCAAGAGTACTGTCATCTGCGAAACTATGGATGGGATTGAAAGTAAGGGAAAGCAGATCATTAATGAAAATTAAAAAGAGAGTTGGAGAGATAACAGAGCCTTGAGGCACACCGGCATTTATGGGATGCGGTTCAGATGTAACGCCATCTAATACAACACGTATTTGGCGACTAGATAGGAAACTTTCAATCCATAATAGAAGAGGAGGGGAGAGACCAAGTGCTTTAAGTTTGGCTAAAAGGGCTGGATGCCAGACTCTATCAAAGGCTTTTGAAATATCTAGGGCAACGATTTTAGACTCACCAAAATTATGAAGACTACGGTTCCAACGTTCCGTAAGAAAAGTCAGCAAGTCTCCAGATGAGCGTCCAGCTCGGAAGCCATATTGGCGATCGTTGATGAGATGATTAGTTTCTAGATACTTCGTTAATTTTGAGTTAATGATAGATTCAAAAACCTTTGAAAGAATCGAAGTGATCGCAATTGGTCGATAATTTGAGGGATCGCTACCCTCTCCTTTCTGGGGAATAGGCTGAACGTGAGCTAGCTTCCAAGCAGTTGGAAATTTTCCTGTCGAATAAGACAAGTAGAATAGTTTGCGCAGAGGTTTAGCCAAGGATAAGGTACAGCTTTTAATTAACAGGGGCGAAAAACCATCAGGACCTGCAGCTTTGGAGACGTCGATCCCCTTAAGGACCCTGAACACATCCCTTGTACGAACGTGTATTGGCTCTTGTACACATTGACACGGTGGATGCAAAACAGGTGTTTGTGAAGTAGGTGGAAGACAAGAATTTGAAGCGAATCTAGCAGCTAAAATATTAGCTTTATCCAGGGAGTCAACAATCACTTCACCATTATTAAGTAGTGAAGGTATAGAGGAACTGGTGAAGTTGTTCCTGATGGTTTTGACCAGGGACCAGAAGCCTTTGCTACCTTTGCGGCTCGCCAGGATTCTTTGTCTAATATTCTGGTCAAAAAGAAATTTTTCTCTCTGGATAATGGATTTGCAGGTGTTCCGTGCAGTCTTGTAGACTTGTTTCATTTCCGGATATGGATTCAATTGATAGGCGCGAAAAGCAGACTCTTTCGGTTTTATAGCTTGGTTGCACTTATCGTTAAACCAGGAGCGATCATGCTGTTGTTGAGATCTGCTGTAAGAATACGGAATGTATTCACGCATGCCAAGATTTAGTATGTTACTAAATTCTAATGTGCATTCATCAACATCCCTCGAAGAAAAACAGACCGACCAATCAATTTCTGTAAGATACTTATCGAGACTTTCCCAATCAGCATTCATATAGTGCCAAAGAATCCTACTTGTACGTGGAGAAGTAGAGCGGCACAGGTTTGAGGTGGTAAATTGAGCCGTGATTAAGCAATGGTCTGAATTTCCGAGAGGGGAACCGACTGAGATGGAATATTTGTCCGGATGAGATGTTAGAAATAAGTCGAGTGAATTAGCTTTATCACCAGCTGCATCAGGAATTCGCGTTGGTGCATCCACTAGCTGTTGTAAATTAAATGATTCACAGAAGAGTTCAACGAAACGGCCCGCAGGACTTGTGGTAGAAGAATGTCTGAGCCACGGTATATTATGAACATTAAAATCGCCTGCCAGGACGATTTCGGAAGGGGAGGAGACAGAAAGCATGACAGACATGTTTATTAATTCATGATATGTTTCACATGGTAAATATGTCCGGTAAAGCAATTGTTCCACTTCCTCAAATTTCGTGAGAGCACTGGATGCGATCAACTGATATGCATTTCCTCTCAACCTAGTTGGAAAATTTACATAAATGCTGTCTTTTCTTCTTCTCCTAGACACTGCTGTACCTGTTTACAACAGCCTATGAATGTTTATAACTCGGTGAGAATTTGTGCACTTATTTCTGCAGAGAACAGGGGCACCATTTGAGCAGTCAGTTTTACTACTTTTTCGTAGTTTATAGACATTTGGCCTGTTTTGTTTGTTTAATCTATGCTGGAAATGTGTTGAGTATTTTCAGTCGAATTTGGTGCGGTTAATGGCTGTTTGGGTTTTGTTTGTTTGATCTATGCTGGAAATGTGTTGAGTATTTTCAGTCGAATCTGGTGCGGTTAATGGCTGTTTGGGTACTAAGGCAGGAAGCTAATCAAACTATGCCTTCTGAAGCGTTTACCTGAACGGTGTTCGTGGTACCAATTTATAGAAGGTCTACCTTGGAATGCGCTTCGCTCGGCTCTTGGGCTATCAGGAGGGCTGGTATTGTCAAAAGACAATGAACTTATTGCTGCCTCAAAATCTGAGCAAGGAGAGCTTTGATCGGGTCTGTGTATGAAAGCAGTCCCAATAGAGTTTTAATGAATGTGAGGTAGTTTAACTAAGTAAGCATTGAATGGAGGGATGTTTTTGTCCCCTTTTTTACACTGAGTGCAATTAATGTATTATACCTAGCTATGTAACTTGTTTGGAATGGGAGAGGGCATTAAGTGCTAGCGAATTTCTCTCTTGAAATGTTGTGAATTTTCCGGAGAAATTCGGCTAATCGCTTTTGCTTCCTTTACAAAATTTAGGTATGAAACTTACTTAAGGTAGCTTCGGTTTGTTGGAGATCTCACTGGCCAATTTTTATGTCCAACTTCTTTCCCTTTTTACTTCTCTTTTACATGATGTCTGGTAGAATTAGACTAGAAGTGCCTTAACCTCCTTCCTTTGACGCTAGTTTTGGGAGTAAGATGTTCTTACGCTCACTTTTATGTAGGTTCGAGGATCAAGGTTTTTCAAGTGTGTTGTATAAGTTAACTTCCTTGATCCTACCGGCTGCGCCAATATGTTGAAAGATTTTATTCCTTCTTTCTTTGTTGTGTCTAATTCCTCCCAGGCTTATCGTTCTGAACGTTGCGTTGAGTGGAGTAGCTTGTAAAAGCTCAACTCCTAGTAAAGATGTGGAGTAGCTTGTAGAAGCTCAACTCCTAGTAAAGGTGTGGAGTAGCTTGTAGAAGCTCAACTCCTAGTAAACATGTGGAGTAGCTAGTAGAAGCTCAACTCCTAGTAAAGATGTGGAGTAGCTAGTCGAAGCTCAACTCCTGAATGAAAATAACTTACGACTGAACTCAACTGATTAGAATCGTTTACTACTCATTTCTTTTACATTTTCTTACTCTATATATACAAATTGTTCTTAAACGTACATGGGAAATGTCATACTTACTTCCCAGTATGGAAGATGTGCAATTTACTTCCGACTTACATTCTTCAATTTATTAAATCGCGGCCCTCGTCGCGTTTGTATACATACAAATATTTTGCAAGAACCAGAATCACTTGCTGTTTGTTATTTATTTATGATGTTATTCTCGGGTTACAGTAGGCATTTGTGGCTTACTGTATTAACCGTGAATTAACATCTGGCTAGTAGCTACTTACATGCATATGTTCTACCTCCGGCGCAAGGTCGTCGTATTGCAACTTGAGACTTCTTGCGCGCGGGGGTATTGCGACATCTTCGCTGTTTTACATGAAGAATACTTGACGTAGGTCAGTCATTGAAATTCTACATGCAGCGAAAATGATGTAGTAGATAAGTATGTAGGCACAATGTTTTTAACTATGCATTGCTATAAATATCTTTTCTTCCTACATGATGTAGGTATGTATACGCATGTGCATTAAGTACACTTTCTTCCTACATGATGTAGGTATGTATAGGCTTGTGCATTAAGTACACTTTCTTCCTACATGATGTAGGTATGTACATATATGCATGCGTATTACATTAAATATACTTTCTTTCTACGTGATGTAGGTATGTACATGCATATATGTAACACCCTTTCTGCGTTTTTTGCACTTTGTCTTAAGCATCTCCAGCGAAAATGGCTGAAAAAGTTCAATAAGTACCAGAAAGTACGCAATTGTCTTTTGGAAATGACCTTTTTCAGTCAGTTTCTCTGGATATGCTTAAGAAAAAGTGAAAAACGCAGAAAAGGTTACATTTTCGGTTCAGAGGTGATAGGTCATTTTAAAGCGAAGCTTCTGGGCTTTTTAAATTCAATATGAAAAGTTGATACTGATGACGTGTTTTTTGATAAAAATAGTAGTTAAATAAAAAAAACGAGTTATAGTTCCTAAATTTCAACTTTGTTGAGCCTTAACTTCAAAATGGAGAAGAGGAGAGAAAAAGTTTATAGACTACTGGAAAGGTCCAACGATTATCAATGGAAGAAGTTTTAAATCATCATCACAGTGTGTACCAGCCAGGAGTTATAAAAACTGTGATGTGAATTTGCACAACAATTTCCAAATCAATTAAAAATACAAGAATGCACATTTTGCATTCTTACAATATTCATTGACCCAAATTTAATCAATCACAATAAATGAGCTCGATTGCATTATTGCAATTAAGCAAAAACATACGCTAAACCAAATATGTGTCACAACCTAAAGAAGTGACTGTAATTGTTTAATACGGGTAATTGTTTAATACGGGTCAAGTACTATTGCGTCAGTTCTTTCTGCCGGAGTTAAGCACATAAGTGCAAGTAAGCGATTTAGCTTTAACATGTATTAATGTGCATTAGTAATAAATAATTAACGGTTGATTAGCATATTGACATTTTGTATAAATAAGCTAGAATAATTGAATAAAACAACGAATTAGTATTCTGACTATCATCGAAGCTCCATCTTTTATTTAACGGGGCATCTGCTAATTTCTAGCTTGCCCAGAGTCAAACAGGGCATCTGCTAATTCTAGCTTGCCCAGAGTCAAACAGGGCATCTGCTAATTCTAGTTTGCCCAGAGTCAAACGGGGGATCTGATTTTTATAAAGCTTCTCACTACGTGACGATATCTCTCACCACAGATTCTACTAATCATACTACATAGTGTCCCGGTCCGTAACAATATTCATTTATTATTACAAAACAAACCCAATATCTTAAAGTCCCGTTATCTCGGAAACCGTTACGATTTCCTCCACCCAACCCATACAATTTTTTGTTTATCTAAGCATGACCTATCTGTAACCTTTGGGTCACAGACCACATACGGGACACCCTGTATATGACAATGCTTAATAAGAAATTCGGACAGCACGAAAACCTGCTGGTCCCCACGATTTCGCGTTAGCTGATTTCCACCGTATAGAGTTATTATTTTTAATAAAGACATTTATTTTTGAGAATGAATTCATTTTAATTTGTTTACACGAATCGATTTCTTAATAATGTTGCGGTACAACAAGCGTTTTCACCCTCATCACGGTCAAGGTAAAAGAAACTTTGGTCATTTCTGCATCGAGAACTCTTGTTCTTTTTGGGAAGGACAGAGTGGGGAACGATATTTCATCTGTCATGTTTTTGAGTAATACAAAGCGATTTGAAGAGGGTGTGGAGGGGACTGATGGTATTACAGGCACTGAGGATAAAATAGGTCTGTTTGCGTACTTCTCGTGCAAAAACTTTCTGGGTAAAAACTTACTCGTGTGGTGGGGGAAGAATGTAAAATACATGAAAAAGTAAACGAACGCTTTTCATGCAACTTCGTGAAAAACAAGAAGAAGAAGAAGTGTGAAATAACATTTGCGAATGAGTATTGTTTTATTTTTTTAACTTGTTGTAGTCTTGAAAAGTCCCATGAGAGCATTGAATACTTAAACTATCTCCATTCGACATTTTGATTGCGATTGTTGAGTTCTTCATCCGAGATATCAAGAGTTACTGCCTTTGTGACACCTTGTTCACGAGCATAGAAAGCAGGGATGTATACATTAAATTGATGGGCTGGGCAAGTCATAGGATGCAGGCCTATTTGGCAGCAAAATTATGAAAGAATACTTGCACTACATTGAAGGAGTGCTGTTTAGTGCTCGTGAATTTTATATTTTAATGACATATACATATTTTATATATATATAATAGGGCTTCTACAACTATATGTATATGTCATTCAGTCGCTTCTGATTTTCATTTCGTTTACCGACTGTTCTCGCTACTAATACCCAGTAATGTCGTAGATCACTGCTTTCGGGGTTACCGCTAAAACGTTATTTAGCATTAGGAAAACTTTAAAAGCTAAAAATACTATGGAGTGTCTTCAGGGATGTACAACAGGAAAACAGAGCAATACGAAATCCGTCACTCTTTGGAATGTGAACGGTGTATTTTTTAATCCGAAGCACACTCGTTCTTTACTACAACTCAGGAAGCGATATACTTCCTTCGACAGCCTGGATGATCTTTCACCGGATAGCATGGGCACATACTTGGATACTAGATCCATTACCTTTTCGTGCACATCTGTCATATTGCCTTGCTGACTGTTCTCCCCGGATATGTTTCTTTCCTCTGGAATTATCTGGTTTCGTTCGCTTCCCTATTTTCCACTCGACGCTAACTCCTTTTTCTTTCTTCTACTTTGCTCTGTTTCTGAATGTTGCTTCTGCTCCTTAGGCTGTTCGCAGAATAATAATTTCCGTGGCTTGAACCCCTTACTCGTGATCGCTTTATTATTGTCTTGATTCGGACTTCTTTGTGAAGATTTATCGAGCCCCAACTCTTTCTCTAGTTCTGCTGTAGCTTCCTCGGCCTCCTTTAGCTGTACCTTTAGCGATTTTATATTCTTTAAGAGCCTTTTTCTTTCTTTCTGGGTTTCCTCCAATGCTTGTTCTGCTTCTATTTCACGGCTCTGGATAACTTCGAATGCTGCTGTCACCAGTTGATCTAAGGCTTCGCCTTTTGTACTTTTTTTAGCACTCTCATTCAGTTCCTACAGTAATTTCTCTGCCGCTTTTTCTGTCCACCTTTTCCGTAACTCTCCCGCTATATGCTCCTCTATATATTGCCAGTCCTGTTCATAACTCTGCAATATTGTCTGGCATTCCTCCTAATTCCTCCCTAGTTAATATATTACTCCTACCTGTGGACATTTAAGGTATATAACAAAGCTAGTACCATTCAGACATTGATACGCTGCCACGGATTATTCTCCACAACTCCTATCCTTATTGTAAACCCAACTAGACTCAACCTCTTGACCAAAACTATTTCCGAGACCATTAAACGAAACAACGATTAGTCTTCTAAACTTACTATCTACTATCCTTAGTCTCCTATTGCTTAACCACAAAATTCTCAAAAACAAATCCAATATTGTTTAACATTTTTATTTTAAACTACAAAAAAAAAACAACACAAAACAAATCTTGAATCAGTTTTCACTGTACCCTAAAAAAAAAAATTGCACAAAAATTATGTAAATGCCCCGTAATACGAAAAGTTGTTTAGCACGTTTGTTGTATGTACCGACGTGTTTGATCGGTTAGCTAAATTCTAACGTCTATACTTCATAAACATGGAATCGCAAATTTTATACAACTTGCTCTAGAAAAGATCTCTCGCAACACTCATATCTTTCTTAGCCGGACATACACATACACACTCGTATCTAACGCTAAGCATTCAAAACTCTCAATTACTCTGAATTCAGCTATTATGCTCACAAACATGCTTTCTCTAAATTTTTATTCTTCCTAATTCAGATGCACACGTCACACAATAAAAGAAAATACAATAACCCATACTTTAACTAACCCAAGATTATTCCCGTTAATCAAATTACTATAGTTTACTGGGAGCAGTTATTACATCTTTTAAAAAGCGAGAAATTACCGAAAAGCGTGTGTAATCGACTCTCTAACCGACCTGCGACGTTGAAAACTTATCTAACCGATCACAATTTAAAAATTATTCTCGAAATCCATTCCATGCTAAAATTGACATCTGTTACATTTTTATCTGAAAATGGTGAATGGTGTTTATTCGGGATGCGGGAGTAGCTTGTAAAAGCACAACTCCTCGATCGCCGCTAATGTAGGTGTATGTGTGTATTATGATGAAGATGCGGGAGTAGCTTGTAAAAGCACAACTCCTCCATCGCCGCTAATGTAGGTGTATGTGTGTATTATGATGAAGATGCGGGAGTAGCTTGTAAAAGCACAACTCCTCGATCTCGTCAATATATGTTGGAGTAGCTTAATTTCACAAAACACAAAAATTTAAATCTAACACTTTTTAAATACCTGAAACGCAAAAGAATTAAAAAAAATCAATATATAAATAAACAAATTCCCACCTTCTTACAAAAAATTCTTAAAAACAAAAAAAAATTAGCAATGAAAAAAAAACAAACACACCAGCAAAAAATTTCTTACCTAAGTTTCACCGGCTGCGCCAAAATGTCGTATCCCAAAGCAATAAAATCTTCAACATAAAAAAAACGCACGAAGTACCTGCCTTACTTTACACTAAGCTATCTGGCGCTTAGGTAATCTGAACCGAACCGAAACTTGCGAGCACAATGACTGATGATTACAAACGGCACTCGCCAGACCAGTCATTAGTCTTTTTATGTCCGATACTCGGAAGTAAACTTTCTTTGCTCACAACGCGGATGTAAACAAACGACAACAACCTTGTCGTTTGTTCTACCGGTTGCAGCACCTGAGTCGCTTAGTTCTAAACAATCGCTTTACATAATAATTACCATGCGAAGGTGAATTATTATTGCAATCGTCGATTTCTTCACTAAGCGCTCATCGCAGCCAGCTGTTGGGCTAATCAGCAAAACAACCGACAGTTGCAGAACAATACCATGCGAAGTTATTGTTTAGCAATTGCTGGTTATTTCGCTGTGATGCCCTTGGCTGCTGGAAGAATCTTCCGTACATCGGGCCATAACAGTCTGTCCTTCGGATCAACAAGTACTTGCTGATACCCGCTTGCAAGATCGAGTGTAGTAAAATATCTGGATTGTCCAAGTTGGTCCAATATATCCTCTATTCTAGGTAATGGAAAAGCATCCCCTATAGATTTCTCGTTAATTTTACGGAAATCTACTACTACTCGCCAACGATTATTGCCGTCAGGTCCAGCTTTCTTGGGAACTACTAGCAAAGGGGAATTTCACGGGCTTTTACTTAATTGGATTATGTCATTTTCTATCATTTCCTTAATTTGCGCATTTATGACTGCCCGATGCGTTTCTGGGAGTCTATACATTTACTGGTTTATGGGTGGTTGATTATGTAATGTGCGAATGGTATATTTTATACTGTTAGTGTACGTTAGCTTGTCCCCCTTTAGATGGAAAAGGTCATTATAGTCATAACATTTGAGTTTTAATCCAACAGTAATTCTTCACGTAAAGCCCCAAGTCTGTTTTGATTATAATCTTTAATGCGGTTCACGTTTATTGACTGTGGATTGGAATCGAGTTTTGGCTTGTAGTTTTTGACGTTGTGTGTGCTTTTGTTTTGTGCACGAAGTAAAGGTGGACCATCTTTTTTCTGAGAACCTTGGGTATTTATGTCGTCCAAGGGCAAATGGAGATACTGTACGTTATAACAATTAATTGGAACTAGAGTAAGCGTTAAGCTCGTTTGGAATACTGGTTCCGTGGTTACGGTTAGAACTGACAATGGTATGAAACTTTTATGAGGACTAACCAGGCAATTTGCGACAAATACTCCTTTTTGAATCTCCTGAGACAAACAGATCATTTCTTGGTCTATTTTTAACGATATGCTTAGTACCATTTCAGATCGAGGGGGTATTCTATTAGTTAGCTGAAGTATGACTTCATATTTTCCTTTTGGCTTTTCTCTATCCGTTCTGGTGTATCTAGTGCTTTCTGTTTGAACAAGCTTACTTCTGCTCCAGTGTCTACTATCAGCCGTATGGATGTGTTTTTACTTATATCTAATGGTAACTCTACCACTGAAACGTTTTCCCTTATATGTGGTTTTTCTGCTTGAGAGCACCCTGAAGTATTTTGAGAGATTTTATTTAATGTCGAGCCGGGGATTTTTCGGTCGACATTGCGCCGTTTCCCGAATGTGTGGCTTCCCATCGGCGATTCTGCTGACATGGGGACATGGTATGCCCTCTTCTGCCACAAAAGTCGCACATACTTTGTATGTGGTGAATTCTTGGTTCCCGATTTGCATGTTCCCACCGAGAATTGTTGCTAGTGTTTGCATGTTCGGGTGGTGCTTTAGCATTTTGCTTACAATATTGGGCATCATGGCCCTTTGTTCTGCAGTTAATGCAAAAGGGAGTATTCTTGCGTTTTAGGCATTCGTCGTACGTGTACCCTTTGTAATTGCAGTAGCTGCAGGTGATCTTATTTAAAAGTACTTTTTGTTTGTCGTACTTGCTTTCCTCCTGCTGGTAAGAAGAGTTGTGGTATGGAGGTGGACTTCCTGAAGATTTCCTTGTCATATTGGCTTGATTAGAGCGCCACTTATTTTCAGAGTTTCCGCCGATATTAAAAGATACTGAAGGTACCCTTGATGGCTCAGGTATGGGAGGTATACTAAATTGAGTTTTTATGTTAGGCTTCCCTAGCTCATTTGCGTAAGGGTAAGGAGAAAAATTTAGACTATTGTGAATAGGGTGACCATAGGCATTTGAAAAATGTGTGCTATTTGGTAATCTATTTGGAAAGAGTGTGTAGGGAGAGGAATGTAATTTGTGTGTTGTGGTAAAAAAAGGAGTCCTTGTTGCAACCTTTCCATATCTAATGCCTTTTGAATGAAATTTTCTAAAGAACTTTCATTCAAAGTAAGTAAATAGGCGCTTAGATGGGGATTAGTTGCACCACTCTTTATGGAAGCCATTGCAAAGTCTTCGATTTGTTGTTTTACCACTTTAAAATTTTCCGCTCCTTATTTACTCTGTGCTGCTTCGTTGCACTGTATTAATAGACTCTTTAGTCTATTAGTAAATGAATTAAACGACTCCTGTGGATATTGTCGGCAAGTTATTAACATTTTTTATTTTTTTTTTATATTATTAAGCCAAGCTCAGGGGATACCCTATGATGCAAAGCACAGCATGGCAGAAAGGAGATAGGGAAAGGATTAGGGGATATGAGGAGAGTGGCGGAGGTGCCGATGTATGTCGCCCTTAAACTTCCGCAGATTGTATGCCGGAGGAAAACCTGAAGATGGTAAGCTTTTCCACATTGGCACTGTTCGGGATAAAAAAGCATCACGGAATTTTACTGTACGGCCGAAGGTAATTTTAAGGGTTAGAGGATGTGCGCGGTTTCCAGCGCGAGTATTGCGTGCGGGAATCATTCTACAAGGGATTAGACTAGATATTTCATCAGAACATTGACCATGCGTATAGCGATAAAGGAGCGAAAGGCATCCAACATTGCGGCGGTGCTCGAGTGAGTCGATATGACAAGTTATTGCCAAATCGCCAATGAGCTTGAAGGCTCTCTTTTGGACAATATCCAATGAAGCTAAGGCTGTTCGACCAGCCCCGGCCCATATATGGGAGTTGTATTCCATTCTAGGTCTAATGTAGGACTTGTAGAGGAGCGATAGATTTGACGGGTGAAATATTTCTTACACCTTTTCAGAAATCCAAGACATTTCGATGCTTCTTTGGCAACAGAGAAGATGTGATCTGTCCAGTTTAACTTACTGGAAATATTAATGCCAAGAATGCTTAGTGACGGTGAATCAAAAATTAATGCTCCATCAAAAGAAACGGGTGTGGTTAAGTTATGGTTTTGTTTTAATGAGATGAGACAGCTCTGGGTCTTAGATGCATTGAATTCGACGCGATTTGCTTTGCCCCAAGCGAGGATACTGTTAAGATCGTTATTCAATGATCTAGTCATGCAATCTCGTTTAACATATACGGCATTCCCCCTGGATTCCGCAAGAGTGTCAAAGGAGTAAGAGAAATCAAGAGTACTGTCATCTGCGAAACTATGGATGGGATTGAAAGTAAGGGAAAGCAGATCATTAATGAAAATTAAAAAGAGAGTTGGAGAGATAACAGAGCCTTGAGGCACACCGGCATTTATGGGATGCGGTTCAGATGTAACGCCATCTAATACAACACGTATTTGGCGACTAGATAGGAAACTTTCAATCCATAATAGAAGAGGAGGGGAGAGACCAAGTGCTTTAAGTTTGGCTAAAAGGGCTGGATGCCAGACTCTATCAAAGGCTTTTGAAATATCTAGGGCAACGATTTTAGACTCACCAAAATTATGAAGACTACGGTTCCAACGTTCCGTAAGAAAAGTCAGCAAGTCTCCAGATGAGCGTCCAGCTCGGAAGCCATATTGGCGATCGTTGATGAGATGATTAGTTTCTAGATACTTCGTTAATTTTGAGTTAATGATAGATTCAAAAACCTTTGAAAGAATCGAAGTGATCGCAATTGGTCGATAATTTGAGGGATCGCTACCCTCTCCTTTCTGGGGAATAGGCTGAACGTGAGCTAGCTTCCAAGCAGTTGGAAATTTTCCTGTCGAATAAGACAAGTAGAATAGTTTGCGCAGAGGTTTAGCCAAGGATAAGGTACAGCTTTTAATTAACAGGGGCGAAAAACCATCAGGACCTGCAGCTTTGGAGACGTCGATCCCCTTAAGGACCCTGAACACATCCCTTGTACGAACGTGTATTGGCTCTTGTACACATTGACACGGTGGATGCAAAACAGGTGTTTGTGAAGTAGGTGGAAGACAAGAATTTGAAGCGAATCTAGCAGCTAAAATATTAGCTTTATCCAGGGAGTCAACAATCACTTCACCATTATTAAGTAGTGAAGGTATAGAGGAACTGGTGAAGTTGTTCCTGATGGTTTTGACCAGGGACCAGAAGCCTTTGCTACCTTTGCGGCTCGCCAGGATTCTTTGTCTAATATTCTGGTCAAAAAGAAATTTTTCTCTCTGGATAATGGATTTGCAGGTGTTCCGTGCAGTCTTGTAGACTTGTTTCATTTCCGGATATGGATTCAATTGATAGGCGCGAAAAGCAGACTCTTTCGGTTTTATAGCTTGGTTGCACTTATCGTTAAACCAGGAGCGATCATGCTGTTGTTGAGATCTGCTGTAAGAATACGGAATGTATTCACGCATGCCAAGATTTAGTATGTTACTAAATTCTAATGTGCATTCATCAACATCCCTCGAAGAAAAACAGACCGACCAATCAATTTCTGTAAGATACTTATCGAGACTTTCCCAATCAGCATTCATATAGTGCCAAAGAATCCTACTTGTACGTGGAGAAGTAGAGCGGCACAGGTTTGAGGTGGTAAATTGAGCCGTGATTAAGCAATGGTCTGAATTTCCGAGAGGGGAACCGACTGAGATGGAATATTTGTCCGGATGAGATGTTAGAAATAAGTCGAGTGAATTAGCTTTATCACCAGCTGCATCAGGAATTCGCGTTGGTGCATCCACTAGCTGTTGTAAATTAAATGATTCACAGAAGAGTTCAACGAAACGGCCCGCAGGACTTGTGGTAGAAGAATGTCTGAGCCACGGTATATTATGAACATTAAAATCGCCTGCCAGGACGATTTCGGAAGGGGAGGAGACAGAAAGCATGACAGACATGTTTATTAATTCATGATATGTTTCACATGGTAAATATGTCCGGTAAAGCAATTGTTCCACTTCCTCAAATTTCGTGAGAGCACTGGATGCGATCAACTGATATGCATTTCCTCTCAACCTAGTTGGAAAATTTACATAAATGCTGTCTTTTCTTCTTCTCCTAGACACTGCTGTACCTGTTTACAACAGCCTATGAATGTTTATAACTCGGTGAGAATTTGTGCACTTATTTCTGCAGAGAACAGGGGCACCATTTGAGCAGTCAGTTTTACTACTTTTTCGTAGTTTATAGACATTTGGCCTGTTTTGTTTGTTTAATCTATGCTGGAAATGTGTTGAGTATTTTCAGTCGAATTTGGTGCGGTTAATGGCTGTTTGGGTTTTGTTTGTTTGATCTATGCTGGAAATGTGTTGAGTATTTTCAGTCGAATTTGGTGCGGTTAATGGCTGTTTGGGTACTAAGGCAGGAAGCTAATCAAACTATGCCTTCTGAAGCGTTTACCTGAACGGTGTTCGTGGTACCAATTTATAGAAGGTCTACCTTGGAATGCGCTTCGCTCGGCTCTTGGGCTATCAGGAGGGCTGGTATTGTCAAAAGACAATGAACTTATTGCTGCCTCAAAATCTGAGCAAGGAGAGCTTTGATCGGGTCTGTGTATGAAAGCAGTCCCAATAGAGTTTTAA
This sequence comes from Dioctria linearis, assembly GCA_963930735.1. Taxonomy (NCBI): domain Eukaryota; kingdom Metazoa; phylum Arthropoda; class Insecta; order Diptera; family Asilidae; genus Dioctria; species Dioctria linearis. Next base: position 146,333,194 of record OZ005740.1, on the reverse strand, counting down.
TGAATGTGAGGTAGTTTAACTAAGTAAGCATTGAATGGAGGGATGTTTTTGTCCCCTTTTTTACACTGAGTGCAATTAATGTATTATACCTAGCTATGTAACTTGTTTGGAATGGGAGAGGGCATTAAGTGCTAGCGAATTTCTCTCTTGAAATGTTGTGAATTTTCCGGAGAAATTCGGCTAATCGCTTTTGTCCCTTTACAAAATTTAGGTATGAAACTTACTTAAGGTAGCTTCGGTTTGTTGGAGATCTCACTGGCCAATTTTTATGTCCAACTTCTTTCCCTTTTTACTTCTCTTTTACATGATGTCTGGTAGAATTAGACTAGAAGTGCCTTAACCTCCTTCCTTTGACGCTAGTTTTGGTAGTAAGATGTTCTTACGCTCACTTTTATGTAGGTTCGAGGATCAAGGTTTTTCAAGTGTGTTGTATAAGTTAACTTCCTTGATCCTACCGGCTGCGCCAATTTGTTGAAAGATTTTATTCCTTCTTTCTTTGTTGTGTCTAATTCCTCCCAGGCTTATCGTTCTGAACGTTGCGTTGAGTGGAGTAGCTTGTAAAAGCTCAACTCCTAGTAAAGATGTGGAGTAGCTTGTAGAAGCTCAACTCCTAGTAAAGGTGTGGAGTAGCTTGTAGAAGCTCAACTCCTAGTAAACATGTGGAGTAGCTAGTAGAAGCTCAACTCCTAGTAAAGATGTGGAGTAGCTAGTAGAAGCTCAACTCCTGAATGAAAATAACTTACGACTGAACTCAACTGATTAGAATCGTTTACTACTCATTTCTTTTACATTTTCTTACTCTATATATACAAATTGTTCTTAAACGTACATGGGAAATGTCATACTTACTTCCCAGTATGGAAGATGTGCAATTTACTTCCGACTTACATTCTTCAATTTATTAAATCGCGGCCCTCGTCGCGTTTGTATACATACAAATATTTTGCAAGAATCAGAATCACTTGCTGTTTGTTATTTATTTATGATGTTATTCTCGGGTTACAGTAGGCATTTGTGGCTTACTGTATTAACCGTGAATTAACATCTGGCTAGTAGCTACTTACATGCATATGTTCTACCTCCGGCGCAAGGTCGTCGTATTGCAACTTGAGACTTCTTGCGCGCGGGGGTATTGCGACATCTTCGCTGTTTTACATGAAGAATACTTGACGTAGGTCAGTCATTGAAATTCTACATGCAGCGAAAATGATGTAGTAGATAAGTATGTAGGCACAATGTTTTTAACTATGCATTGCTATAAATATCTTTTCTTCCTACATGATGTAGGTATGTATACGCATGTGCATTAAGTACACTTTCTTCCTACATGATGTAGGTATGTATAGGCTTGTGCATTAAGTACACTTTCTTCCTACATGATGTAGGTATGTACATATATGCATGCGTATTACATTAAATATACTTTCTTTCTACGTGATGTAGGTATGTACATGCATATATGTAACACCCTTTCTGCGTTTTTTGCACTTTGTCTTAAGCATCTCCAGCGAAAATGGCTGAAAAAGTTCAATAAGTACCAGAAAGTACGCAATTGTCTTTTGGAAATGACCTTTTTCAGTCAGTTTCTCTGGATATGCTTAAGAAAAAGTGAAAAACGCAGAAAAGGTTACATTTTCGGTTCAGAGGTGATAGGTCATTTTAAAGCGAAGCTTCTGGGCTTTTTAAATTCAATATGAAAAGTTGATACTGATGACGTGTTTTTTGATAAAAATAGTAGTTAAATAAAAAAAACGAGTTATAATTCCTAAATTTCAACTTTGTTGAGCCTTAACTTCAAAATGGAGAAGAGGAGAGAAAAAGTTTATAGACTACTGGAAAGGTCCAACGATTATCAATGGAAGAAGTTTTAAATCATCATCACAGTGTGTACCAGCCAGGAGTTATAAAAACTGTGATGTGAATTTGCACAACAATTTCCAAATCAATTAAAAATACAAGAATGCACATTTTGCATTCTTACAATATTCATTGACCCAAATTTAATCAATCACAATAAATGAGCTCGATTGCATTATTGCAATTAAGCAAAAACATACGCTAAACCAAATATGTGTCACAACCTAAAGAAGTGACTGTAATTGTTTAATACGGGTAATTGTTTAATACGGGTCAAGTACTATTGCGTCAGTTCTTTCTGCCGGAGTTAAGCACATAAGTGCAAGTAAGCGATTTAGCTTTAACATGTATTAATGTGCATTAGTAATAAATAATTAACGGTTGATTAGCATATTGACATTTTGTATAAATAAGCTAGAATAATTGAATAAAACAACGAATTAGTATTCTGACTATCAACGAAGCTCCATCTTTTATTTAACGGGGCATCTGCTAATTTCTAGCTTGCCCAGAGTCAAACAGGGCATCTGCTAATTCTAGCTTGCCCAGAGTCAAACAGGGCATCTGCTAATTCTAGTTTGCCCAGAGTCAAACGGGGGATCTGATTTTTATAAAGCTTCTCACTACGTGACGATATCTCTCACCACAGATTCTACTAATCATACTACATAGTGTCCCGGTCCGTAACAATATTCATTTATTATTACAAAACAAACCCAATATCTTAAAGTCCCGTTATCTCGGAAACCGTTACGATTTCCTCCACCCAACCCATACAATTTTTTGTTTATCTAAGCATGACCTATCTGTAACCTTTGGGTCACAGACCACATACGGGACACCCTGTATATGACAATGCTTAATAAGAAATTCGGACAGCACGAAAACCTGCTGGTCCCCACGATTTCGCGTTAGCTGATTTCCACCGTATAGAGTTATTATTTTTAATAAAGACATTTATTTTTGAGAATGAATTCATTTTAATTTGTTTACACGAATCGATTTCTTAATAATGTTGCGGTACAACAAGCGTTTTCACCCTCATCACGGTCAAGGTAAAAGAAACTTTGGTCATTTCTGCATCGAGAACTCTTGTTCTTTTTGGGAAGGACAGAGTGGGGAACGATATTTCATCTGTCATGTTTTTGAGTAATACAAAGCGATTTGAAGAGGGTGTGGAGGGGACTGATGGTATTACAGGCACTGAGGATAAAATAGGTCTGTTTGCGTACTTCTCGTGCAAAAACTTTCTGGGTAAAAACTTACTCGTGTGGTGGGGGAAGAATGTAAAATACATGAAAAAGTAAACGAACGCTTTTCATGCAACTTCGTGAAAAACAAGAAGAAGAAGAAGTGTGAAATAACATTTGCGAATGAGTATTGTTTTATTTTTTTTAACTTGTTGTAGTCTTGAAAAGTCCCATGAGAGCATTGAATACTTAAACTATCTCCATTCGACATTTTGATTGCGATTGTTGAGTTCTTCATCCGAGATATCAAGAGTTACTGCCTTTGTGACACCTTGTTCACGAGCATAGAAAGCAGGGATGTATACATTAAATTGATGGGCTGGGCAAGTCATAGGATGCAGGCCTATTTGGCAGCAAAATTATGAAAGAATACTTGCACTACATTGAAGGAGTGCTGTTTAGTGCTCGTGAATTTTATATTTTAATGACATATACATATTTTATATATATATAATAGGGCTTCTACAACTATATGTATATGTCATTCAGTCGCTTCTGATTTTCATTTCGTTTACCGACTGTTCTCGCTACTAATACCCAGTAATGTCGTAGATCACTGCTTTCGGGGTTACCGCTAAAACGTTATTTAGCATTAGGAAAACTTTAAAAGCTAAAAATACTATGGAGTGTCTTCAGGGATGTACAACAGGAAAACAGAGCAATACGAAATCCGTCACTCTTTGGAATGTGAACGGTGTATTTTTTAATCCGAAGCACACTCGGATTTATTCATAATGGAGGGTAGATGAAGGTAGTCTTAGAAATATCTTTCGAGCACATCTCGATCTGGTGAAACCCATGAGCAAGGTGAAGTGTTGAGAAATGCATGTATCTGCCGAATTCATCGAGTATGTTATTAATATTAGGAAGAGGGTCCCTGAAATCTAGTTTTTTGTTTTGGGACAACCCATATCACTTGTTGTAACATAGCATTGATTTTTTTATATATACGTAAGGGTATTGATAAGATTTGGCGGGGATGGGAATATCGTGTATGGGTGTTATAAAGTATTTCACTTGATTAATAAAACTTAGCGTTTGACTCTCCTTAAAAAAGATGTCTTGATCTTTTTGCATGTTTTAAGAAGTAATTTTCGTTCTTCTTGATTCAGGTGTCCTGTGCGGATGTATGAAATTCGCCACTTTACCATGATTTTCATTATCTTAGCTAAATTAGTGATCTCTCTATATTCTGTAGTCTTAAAGGTTCAACTGTAAGAGGATGGTCAAGAAGTAGGGTCTATTCTGAATCCGTTTTATACAGAATTTCAATGACACCACGAATGAATGTCTTCCTGACCTAATTATAGGTATAAATGAGATACTTTTTAATGTATTTTCAATTGGTGTCGTATGTTTATTAGATCTCAGTCCAGGAAAACTCAAGTGATTATTTATTATATATATTATATTATTAAGTTCGAGTTTATGTGCTACTGCCTTTACTTTTTTCTGCCCCATTTTCTTCAGGTCTAAATCATTTCTGTCTTTTGATCACGTTAAGAATTTTGAATAATGAATGCAGACTCAGTTCAAAGTTAAAGTTAAGTTAAGGGGATACCCTATGATGCAAAGCACAGCGTGGCAGGAAGGAGATAGGGAAAGGATTAAGGGATATGAGGTGAGCGGCGGAGGTACCGATGTATGTCGCCCTTAAACTTTCGCAGGTTGTATGCCGGAGGAAAGACAGAAGATGGTAGACTGTTTCACATTCGCACAGTTCGGGATAAGAAAGCATCACGGAATTTTAGTGTACGGCCGAAGGTAATTTGAAGGGTAAAAGGATGAGCGCGGGATGCAGCGCGAGTATTGCATGCAGGAACTATTCTACAAGGGATCAGACTAGATATTTCATCAGAACATTGACCATGCATATAGCGATAAAGGAGCGAAAGGCATCCAACATTGCGACAGTGCTCGAGCGAGTCGATATGACGAGTAATTGCCACATCGCCAATGAGCTTGCAGGTTCTCTTTTGGACAATATCCAATGAAGCTAAGGATGCGCGACCAGCCCCGGCCCAGATATGGGAATTGTATTCCATTCTAGGTCTGATGTAGGACTTGTAGAGGAGCGCTATATTTGATGGGCTGAAATATTTCTTACACCTTTTCAAAAAACCAAGACATTTTGATGCTTCTTTGGCAACCGAGAAGATGTGATCTGTCCAGCTTAACTTACTGGAAATATTAATGCCAAGAATGCTTAGTGACGGTGAATTAGAAATTAATGCACCATCAAACGAAACGGGAGTGGTTAAGTGATGATCTTGTTTTAATGCGATGAGACAGCTTTGGGTCTTAGATGCATTGAATTCGACGCGATTCACTTTGCCCCAAGCGAGAATATTGTCAAGATCGTTATTCAATGATCTAATCATGCAGTCTCGTTTAACACATGTGGCGTTCCCTCTGGAATCCGCAAGGGTGTCAAAGGAGTATGCGAAATCAAGGGTACTGTCATCAGCAAAGCTATGGATGGGATTGAAAGTAAGGGAAAGCAGATCATTAATGAAGATTAGAAATAGAGTCGGAGAAATAACAGAGCCCTGGGGGACACCAGCATTAATAGGATGAGGTTCAGATATAACGCCATCTAATACAACACGTAATTGGCGACTAGATAAAAAACTTTCAATCCATAATAGAAGAGGAGGGGAAAGACCAAGTACTTTGAGTTTGGATAAAAGGGCTGGATGCCAGACTCTATCAAAGGCCCTTGAAATATCTAGAGCAACGATTTTAGACTCACCAAAATTGTGAAGACTGATACTTCATTAATTTGGAGTTAATGATAGATTCAAAAACCTTTGAAAGAATCGAAGTGATTGCAATTGATTGATAATTTGAGGGATCGCTATCCTCTCCTTTCTTGGGAATAGGCTGAACGTGAGCTAGTTTCCAAGCAGTTGGAAATTCTCCTGTCGAATAGGACAGGTAGAATAGTTTGCGCAGAGGTTTAGCCAAGGATGAGGCACAGCTTTTAATTAATAGGGGCGAGAAACTATCAGGACCTGCGGCTTTAGAGACGTTGATTCCTTTAAGGACCTTGAACACATCTCTCGTACGGATGTGTATTGGCTCTTGTACACATCCGCACGGGGGATGCACGACAGGTGCCTGTGAAGTGGGTGGAAGAAAAAAATTTGATGCGAATCTAGCAGCCAAAATATTAGTTTTACCCAGGGAGTCAACAACCACTTCAACATTATTAAGTAGTGAAGGTATAGAGGAACTGCTGAAGGTGTTCCTGATGGTTTTGACCAGGGACCAGAAACCTTTACTACCTTTGCGGCTTGCCAAGATTCTTTGTCTAACATTCTGGTAAAAAAAAGGTGTTCCGTGCAGTCTTGTAGATTTCTTTCAGTTCTGGACAAGGATGCACTTGATAGGCGCGAAAAGCAGACTCTTTCGCTTTTATAGCTTGGTTGCACTTATCGTTAAGCCAAGAGTGATTTTGCTGTTGTTGAGATGTGCTGTAAGAATACGGAATATATTCACGTATGACTGGACTTAGTATGTTACTAAGTTCTAATGTGCATTCATCAGCATCCCTCGAAGCAAAACAGACCGACCGATCTATATCTCTAAGATACTGATTGAGACTTTCCCAATCAGCGTTCTTATAGTGCCAGAGAAGCCTACTTGTAGGTTGAGACGCCCTACTTCTCAAAACGCAGAGTTGAGGTGATAAATTGAGCCGTGATTAGACAGTGGTCTGAATTACCAAGAGGGGAGCCGACTGAGATGGAATATTTGTCAGGGTGAGATGACAGAAACAAATCTAGTAAATTGGCCCTATCTCCAGCTGCATCAGGGATTCTCGTCGGTGCATCCACTAGCTGATGCAAATTGAAAGATTCACAAAATAGTTCAACGAATCGGCCCGCAGGACTTGTGGTAGAAGAATGTCAGAGCCACGGTATGTTATGGACATTAAAATCGCCTGACGATTTCGGAAGAGGGGGAGACAGAAAGCAAATGATCAATATTGTTGAAGATATTGTCAAATGCGGATACCGTGTCGACATCATGGGTTATTTAGGGAGCAAATTCTTCTTTATATAGGTAAATATTTAATGCCGGGCTTTTCCCTATCTCGTTTCAAGTGAAGGAGTTTTTTATGTCTTATAAACATACCATAATTGCCATAACTAAGTCAGCAGCACCGGTAACGTTTTTTTCTTCTTTTCTTTACAACAGCCGAGATCAGTGCAAATGCATTAGAACTTGTCACTGGTAGCAATATGCTCCCAGCTGTGGCTATTGCATTGCACTGCAGATAGGCATAACAATATGTATAGTGGTTTTTTTTACCTAGCTGTGTAGTAGGCTGCTGCTGGTGGCACCTAAATATCTGTATTGTTGTGTGTCGCTCTTTCTTCTGCTTGGTTTGCTTTGCTTTTGAGCATCCAGATTTTATTTTAGATTTCTGCAACATTCCTCGTGGATTAAGAATTAACCGATTTTCGGTGTACCGCAACCTTAAGTCAAAAAATCCGGAAATTCTTGTGCTAAGAGACACCAAGGTTATTTCTGATTCTGATAATAATCAGATCACGTCCCTGGTTACAGCTTGGTGCCCATTTTTCTCAGCATAGTAGGTCCGCAGTATGTATTTGGAATGATGTAGCCTTAAATATTCTTAAAAGTTTTTCTTCTGCCCCTATCCAGAGTTTAATTACATCTGGAATAGGTTCAAATTTCTCAGGCACATCATGTATTTCTGCTTTCTTTATCTCCGCCCAAAATATCTGATGACGACAAGCTATCAGTATTTAATAATGAGTCTAAGCGCCAAAGCTATCTCATCTAAGATAACCACTTAACCACTCCCGTTTCACCGTCATTCTTGGCGAGGGCATTCGGATAGTTAAATTTGTTATAGATATAATAAAATTATGATACATATTTTATTTACTGCTCAACAGTTAGTTTCATAGTTTCACCAAAGTGGCGGTTAAATATCTGTCTTATGCAGACGAAAAAAAATAAAAATGAAAATAACTACTCATAGAAATAGCATCGAAGCCACTCATTTCCAAATGACTGCTCTCAGCAGCAATCTAGCAACTCCTAAAAGCATCTAACTCGGATTCTGAACTGGTACTACCCAAAACGGTCTCTTATCATTAGTTGCATAATGATAAGAGAACGTTTTGAGTATTGATCCAAAGTGTGTCTGAATCAAGTGTCTCTAGACTCAGTGATATTGGTATAGGCTTAGTTCTAAAAAGGGTGGGCCTTTTAAATTTCACCGACTTCTCGCAGCAATCATTCAACACAGTAAAAGTATTCTTTCCAAGCAGCGACGCTGCCATTAAGCGTGGGTGCCCAGCCAAATAACTTTAAAATGACTTATTTAATATTATTACCATAAAATGCATCAACGGAAGTGAAGCAATAAAGCAAACTCGCATGTCTCATAATCTGATAACTCCTCCTTTAGCGAAAATAGTTTTGCACTACTAGGTACTCAATCTAAATGGTGAGATATTTCCCATGCTATTAAGGATTGGAAATTTACGAAACCGAACTAAGTAGTTGAACAGAGTGGTAACAAAGGAATCGTACCGGAAAGTCACAAAAACGTACAATCTTCCAAAACCTATGTCTATAAAATGTTCCAAGAAAAAGGAGACACACGGAAAGGGACGGGCATAACGGAAGATAGTCTCAGAGTTTTAGACCTTAAAAAACCTATGTACTTGATCATAAAGGAACAAAAAAGTTCCTCGAATGCCAACACAACACGTCTTTTATTATAAGTCTAAAAAAAGTTAATAGAACTATACATATCAAATGATTTAGAAATAATTAAAAAGTCTTCCAGTGTTCTTGATGAGCTTAACACTCTAAGAAATTCTGCAGACATCATTGAATATATTTGCACAATCATCAAAAAACGCATACCTTCAAAACCCCTCATAGTAATTTTTAGCACCTAACCCTTGGTGGAATGCTAAGACGCTAAGTCCCTTTGAGTTAAAAAAATCAGTCTTGCAGACTGTATCAATACCACATCTGCACTAGTTATCAAAAAATGTAGAGCAATGTCAAAATTACTCAAAAATGCCTCTAAAAGAGTAAAAGCTTCCTATACCTCTAGATTTATTGACAACAACGCCTTGACTCTAGAGAATTTTATAAAAAAATTCGTGCACTTTCCGCCAAACATCAAAGCACTGAGATGGTTCATAAATGGGATACTTCGAAATCCTTAGACTGCTTAGTCCTTCACCCCTAGCTCTGCATCCCAAGACATACATCGCTCAGAGCTAAGCAACACTATAGTGTCTGCACCACTCCCACTCACCCCGAAGGAGCGCTCGAAATTCCGCAAGAACAAAATGAACTACTTATCCTAAATAGCCTTAATGGCCCAGCACAACTATCTTTTCTGAACCACCTGAACAAAATATGGGCCACAATATGGGCTTAGAACCATCAAAGTTATTCCTTTTTTTGACAAGCGTTTCTTTCGACCTTCCCCTCTAAAAAATCTAATTTCAGACTAAAACATATATATGAGAGCCAGCAGCAATAAATCCTCCACTTCAGATGAAGAAAGAGCTCACACAAATATACCGGAGCAAGTAACCATGTAACGGGATTGCGGTGGTTAACTAGCCCATTTTTGAATGTACCACTCGGAAACATGATGTCCTCAGATCACCAACTGCTGGTGAACTGCATGGCCATTCGGTTCGCACGCAATTGATCAATTATTAAAAAGAATGAAGATAAAAACCTAATACTAACGGATTCCAAAGCAGCTTGCTCGGCCCTGAGATCTAACAATTACTCTTTTTATGTAAAACGGATCTTCGACTTATAGCGTCCCAAAAGTTATATCAAAGAACGTTATCGCCACCAACAAAACACCAGACAACCCAATCTTCATGTAAGTTTGATGACTAACATATGCGATAAAATAAGAATCAAGTAAAGTCCAAACAACATGTTTTGATTCACATAAACAAATATGTATGTAAACTAAATAAGAATACGAATAGATAATAAGAATTCACATGAAGCCCTAAGCAAATATTCAAAATTAATAAGAATACAAATAGATAATAAGAATACGAATAATCACAAATACCATATCGTATAGATACCAAGCCACGAGCGACTAGCCCTGAATGAGCTCGCAGATTCCAGAGCAAGGTGCTTTGGAGTCTCACTGACTCACAGAAACAATGATCACTCGATGAGGCCCTAACAGATATCAAAAACCTCATCCATGACGAATGGAAAGAAGAGTACATTTCCTCCTCTTCCGGCAAGGGAATATTTTTCAAAAATTGTTATCCTACTCCTAAGAAATCGCCTTGGCTGAAACGTTTCCTCAAAAGAGACACGCTTTCTAAAATAGATTATGCGGGTCACAGATATGATGCCAAACTATTTATGACCATAGTCGAATGTAACGCAACACATGCATGAAATAAAACCAAATGACATCGGGCACAGCATAATTGAATGCAGCATATTTAACATCAGAAATAACCTTGACTGCATACTAATTGTCGGCTCGCTTGAAAACCGACGTACATACATATATACCGGCGTCCACTGAAAATTATAACATATGTTAAGTATGATAAGGAACGTTTATTAAATAATTTAAGTGAAATAAATTGGTCTGAAATCATGCAACTACGGAGTGTTGATTCGATAAGTGATGCACTAAAAAATGTATTAACAAATATTGGACAAAACTCCTAAAAACAAAACCAAATAAGAGTGGACCTGAATAATCCATGGTTTAATATATATTTACAAACGTTAAAAAATGAGAAGATGGATGGACATGAAAGAGGAAAAATAACAAACACTGGAGTACAGTGGTTTCAATACATAAGTTAGCGGAATAAATATAAATACGCAACAAAGGAAGCTTAAAAAGCTATACAAAAGTAATATTATAGGTACATGTGAAAGGAGACCAAAAATGTATGTGGAAAATCTTGAAAGAAATGATATATTATAAAGAACAAAATGTTATTAGGGAACTTTATATATAAAGATAAAGTCATTAAAGAACCTGAAGTAATATTTGAAAAATTCAATATCTTCTTCATGGAACATATCACTGAAATTCGAAACAAAATAAATAACATACCGTTTGAGTTCAAAGGCAATGAATTCAAATTTAAACTAGTAGATAGAGATATTATATTAAATGTGCTGTCGAAACTTAAAACAAATATGATTCGTGGTTAATAAATGTCCAAGTGTTGAAAGATGCTGAGGAATATATATGTAATATCATAGAAAAGATCGTGAACCAGTCGCTCACTGAGGAAGTTTTTCCAAGTAACTTGAAAGAATCCTTGATTATACCTGTACCAAAAATCAGGGGAATAAATAAATGTGAAAATATACGCCCATTAAACAGTATGCCGATTATTGAGAAATGTATAGAGAAAGTAGTGCAAATGCAACTAGAAATAGTTGGAGGAAAACAAAATTATTAATAAGCATCAATCAGGGTTTAGAAGCAACAATGTCAAAGAATAATGCAAAAGGAGCTAAATGGAGTAACGCAATGGATGGACATGAGAAAACTAAGCCTGAATGTGGCGAAAACAAAATGTATGACGCTAAATAATGTTAACAGGATAAGACTAAAATTAAATGACGAAGATATTACCCGGGTAGATATGTATAATCAAGTATCTGGGAGTAATGGTTTATAACAAATTGAAATTCTCTTCCCAGATCGACTTAATATGCGCGAAAATAGTAAAAAAAGATAGGTTTATTAAGAAGAATAAGAAAAAATATGGACACAGATACTGCAATTTGTATATACATATAACACAATTATTCTTCCCCATATGGATTATTGCGCAGGTGAAAAAACTGCAAAACCGGGCTCTGCGAATATTATTACAGAGAAATTTCAAAGAATTTCTGATATGCTGCGTGACTTAATCTGGATGACTGTGTATCAAAGGATCTGCTTCAAGGTTCTGATGTTTATTTTCAAATTAAAAAGTTATGTTACCTGTTATGTAGTGGACTTTGTTGAATATGTACACGAGGTTACAATTAAGAGATATAAATGATTTCAGAGTGGTTAAATATAAGAAAACTAATAAAATACATTACTAATTATTATAGGATTAAAATTGTATAATGAATTACCAGATATATGCAAGAACGAAACAAATATGACTAGATTTAAGAGAAGCATCAAAATAAATATTAAACATTATTACAATAAATTGTAAGGTATACAAGGATTTTATCCAATAAATTTCAATTTCAATATATCATTTGCCTTAATAAGGTTGTACAATTTCCTAATTTTACTGGCACGTTTCTGTCCGAATCGTCTTGGAATATCAAATCAAGGTATATTTATTTCAAAGCCCCTGCTTAAAGCAACGTATAACGCTGGGCTCCACGATGATACATAGTTTAGTAATCAGTTTACATAAATAAATGAATCAATCAATCACTCAATAGCAAAATAAACAATATTAAATTAAAGAGAATTAGTTCAGAATAACTTAAATTAGTATGTTTAGCTTGTTAAACAGTCACATATAGTCTTATCATCTAAATCTTAATTACAGCAGTACCTCTGCATTTGACTACATTTAGTTACATTGTGTCATTAACTAGGACTAAGATTAAGATTAGACTGGCCCTGCACATGCTCTGAGTGCTCTAAGTAATTTGTTTAGCCCTGTTTGCGAGATAGGGTATAGGACTACATCAGCATAAAGGAAGTGTGGCAGAATTAAGGCGTTGAAAAGCCTCAACCTTGTAGTTTCATCAAAATGAGGGGAGGCTGCATAGAGACTTCGGCGCCCATGATAAACTCTTGCACACATCAGTTTAATCTGTGCTTTCCAAGTGAGGTTGGAGTCCATGAGGAGACCAAGATTTCTGACAGCCGTTGTTGAAAGAAGAATATTGTCACCCATTAATGATATTGAGATTATATTTGATGTTAGATGCGAGCTCCCTCTTGTCTAATAGCATAACCAATTGTTTGGGTTTTAGAGGGGTTTAATGCTAATTCGTCCAGGTCCGCCCAGCTAACTACCCTGTCCAGGGCACTAAAATCTAGGAGCACATGAATGACCGAGAGACCGAGAGCCGTGCAGTTAGAGTGGAAGCGTCTAAAACCAGATTGTCTGGTGCAAAGGAGCTTATTTGTGTTGATAAAGTCTGTGATTTGATCCGTGATGATAATTTCTATCACTTTCGATATTGCTGGTAAGATGGTGATCGGTCGCCAATCTGATATGTTTGAGGGTGATGCAGTTTTGCGAATTGGATTTATCATACCAATCTTCCATCTATGTGGGAAATGCGAGCAGGTCAAAAGGCTGTTAACGAGGTGAGTTATTACTGGTAAGATGTATGGTAATATTAGTTTGTAGAATTTTAAAGGAGCGTCTTTGTAACCCATAGCTTTAGATTTGATATGCTGAAAGGCATTTACCACATCCATATCTGATATATTGCTGATATTGAAATTTGGTCTGTTATTGATTTGGTCGGAATTGATATTTGAATCTGAGTATATGGTTTCATTTGTTGTGCCAGTGCTGATAGATGCAATGTTGGATGTCCGAGCTGGAGACGAGTGACCAGCAGGTGGAGAATCACCAACATTTGTAAGTCTAATCCCCCGCAGAGCAGGGCTCAGCCCTACATTAGAGGCAGATCTAGGAGTAACAGGATGGTGGCTTCATTTCTCGTTGAGTTTAAGGTGCTGCTCCTAGCTGGAGATGATTCTACCGTCGACAGAGGAGGCCTCGTCGATTCGGCCATCCTGCATAGATAGTCTGCAAACTCATTCGGGTTTAAGTCCGATTCCAGTTTGGATCTGGAGCCCAGTCCCATCTCGTTCACCTTCCTCCAGTTAATTGCATTACCCTCTCTGATTCCCTTAAGAGTGTTAGAACGCAGCCTTGCCCTAATCATGTAATCTGCTAGTCTTCTGTGCTTATGAAAAGCTCAATAGTTAATGTTCTTTTTATTAGCTATCCAATGTCTGTAAGCAATGTCACGAATTTGAGAGGCGAAAAGAATATCGGGTAAATTGAATATTAGTTCACTTGTTAAGCGAATCCGAATTGCCTTTACTGGAACCTGTATATCAAAGACTTCACATACTGTATCTGTGTATGGCTGCAGCTTCAGGGTCGGGCTCATTGTAAATTGGAGACCAATCCGCGCTGATTAAGTCCGCCTGGAGTGCATTCAATTATACAGCATTAAAATTGATCTGTACGTGTAGTGTAAACTGTGAAGCCGGGAATATACTTTTTTCTTCCCGCAAACTAAAGCTAGCACAGGCATATCGCCATCAACAATACATCCTTTTACATTCCTTTTTCTTTCGCCTGTCCGCCTTCGACGACAGCGGGAATGTCGCTTTTTTAACAGAAGGCGAACTCGACCATTCTTCAATGGGAATTCCTGTATATCATTTCCGCCAGTTATGCAAATAACAACCTATTCATTCATAATCTAATATATTAGATTTGAGCTCCCACACGTTATTCATAACGGAGTTAGCGTTCATCGACAAATGCGAAAAGTTCTTGATATTCCCTAGCGTGTTATCATTGAATAAATATTAAATTTATTCAATGGATGATATGAATATGAAAATTGAGAGTGTGACATCTCGTTTTGTCATTTGTCGGAACTGTATTATGTTCAACAGCTGTTATTGCTGCGCGAAATGTGTTTCGTTCTTTCGTTAACTTGTTAGTATAGACAAGTACTTTTTATACTAAACATGGTAATTAAAACTATAATATTTAAGGAAATACTTATTCCAGCCGCAAAATAAAATTATTTTCATTAATTACAATTAAAAGTCCACTTTTTAGGCAATAGCTGAATACTCAAATCGTCGTTGAGGTTTACTAGAAGTATGCCGAATTTATCGCTATGTATTAAATAATTCTATATGAAACGGTTGACCAGAGCTCGAAAAGAATTGCCGTTACGATTTTTAGAAGAAATTAGTGAGGAATTCTGAAAGCGTTACCCCTTCTTTCTGAAAGCTTTTTGAGCAGCATTGCCAAATTAGCGCACAATAAAAATTTTAAATTAAGACTTAATTTGAATTGTAGGTGAAAACTGTCTACATTAGTTATTATTTTTCTATATTCCACACAAAAGAGTACAAAAATTAATAATTAACTTTTTACGCAAATATTTATTTGTAGAACTCTGGAAAACACTGTTTATTTTAATCACAACTTTTTCTCTCAAACAGAACAACGCGCACTGTACAATCACTAGATTTGAAATGAACGATGCGACAGAATTTCATCATATATTTCGACAGCCTGCTAGAAATCGTTATGAAATCGGTGTTCAAAATTCACAAAAAATTGTTTGCATAAAGAGCTACGATTTCAGTAGGATAAATCGTAGAAGTCGTCAAATATTACAATAAATTCACAAGACGCAAAGAAAAGTTCTTCTACACGATTTCCGTTAGATTTTCGGAAAATATTTTTTGAATTACGTTTTCTTTTCCTACAACAGTCCGACTTATCGAACTGTCTGAAAGCTTTGTTTGCTGGGATGGTAAATATTAATACGCATATGAATGGTTACTTTTGGAAGCTCTTTTGATACAAAATATTATTGCTTCACGCGGAAGAAAAGTTTTGCGATGATATACTATGGAGGTACTAGCTGCGTTTTTTTATACTGTACTGGTTCATTGGAAATTTAAATTAATTTCATTCTATAAAACGTCTATAGGTAGCCATGATTTTTTTTATGGGGGAAAATTATCAAATTGCATTTCAATTTTCACGAAAGCCAAAATAGATTTTAAATCAGGGACCGAAAGAGTTATAAGAAATATTTTAAAAGTCTGGTTTTAACACTTTGTTATTGATATTTTATATTTTATCTTCTAATGAGATAGTTAAAAAGAGAATTTTATTTTCTTCTGAGTAAATAACAGTCTTATCTTAAGTTTTATATTTCTCTCTCGGTTTAACATTTAAAAATGAGTTTTATTTTTTCTCTCAAAAAATAAAACTCATAGTTCGAGTTTTATATTTCTCTCTCGGTTTCACATTTAAAAATGAGTTTTATTTTTTCTCTCAAAAAATAAAACTCATAATTCGAGTTTTTCATTTTCCTCAGCTTTTAACAATTAAAAACGAGTTTTATTTTTTTCCTCAAGAAATAAAACTCCTTAATTGCGTTTATCATTTTTCTCAGCATTTAACAGTTAAAAATTAGTTTTATTTTTTCCCTCAAGAAATATACCTGTCCGAGTAAGGTTCTTAGGGAAAGAAAAATTGGAATCGGCAACCCATTCTTGGTGTTGCTATATATAGCTTTGATTTTCACTGTAAACGGCCGTTTTAAAAAAAATGTAAATTTAAGTTCAAAAATAGGACCAATCGGGCAACTGTTTCGTACGGTTGGTATACAAAATTGTTTAAAAAAATTGACAAATTGTATCTTCTAACAAATATATTACAACAAAAATAAAGAACGTCCATTGATAAGTTTTATTTCCAGAGGAAAATAATAAACTCTGATTATGAGTTTTATTTCTTGAGGAAAAAAATAAAACTCATTTTTAACTGTTATAAGATGAGGAAAATATAAAACTCGAATTATGAGTTTTATTTCCTGAGGAAAAAAATTAAACCAATTTTTAACTGTTATAAGACGAGGAAAATAAAAAACTCGAATTATGAGTTTTATTTTTTGAGGAAAAAAATAAAACAAATTTTTAATTCTTATAATAGACGAAATATGTAAAACTCTGGCAAAGAGTTTTATATCGCTGTAAAATAATATAAGTATTTTTTTAACAGTTAAAATTGAAATATAAAAAATATGTCTTACAATAACAGTTAGGATTGGATTTATATATTAAAATCGAAACTTTCTTGATTTCAACGTAGGCAGCTAGTCTAAGTGCTGTACATAAACTCTTTTGTACTAAGCTACTTCCTAGAAAATTTTATGGAAGAGTTTTTTCGCTCACAAAAAAATAATAACAGTTATTTTCGGTCCCTGTTTTAAATATTATTTATAAATCAGTGCATCTCCTTTTATAGCGATCAGGAAAAAATAACGCAGCATTGTAATCGTAATAGTACTGCATATTATATGCAAGCAAATTTCTTAGACGGCGCTTTTTTTTCACAGTTGTATAATTTTCAAAGCGATTTAGTATTGTCGTATATTTCTATCTCCTTCTACAGTTTTTATCTTACCCGGGGGTTACACCTGCAAGTACAGCTTGCATGCAAGCCTCCCTTCCAACGCGATTTTAAATGTTGAAAGATGCTGAGGAATATATATGTAATATCATAGAAAAGATCGTGAACCAGTCGCTCACTGAGGAAGTTTTTCCAAGTAACTTGAAAGAATCCTTGATTTTGCCTGTACCAAAAATCAGGGGAATTAATAAATGTGAAAATATACGCCCATTAAACAGTATGCCGATTATTGAGAAATGTATAGAGAAAGTAGTGCAAATGCAACTAGAAATAGTTGGAGGAAAACAAAATTATTAATAAGCATCAATCAGGGTTTAGAAGCAACAATGTCAACGAATAATGCAAAAGGAACTATATGGAGTAACGCAATGGATGGACATGAGAAAACTAAGCCTAAATGTGTCGAAAACAAAATGTATGACGCTAAATAATGTTAATAGGATAAGACTAAAATTAAATGACGAAGATATTACCCAGGTAGATATAATCAAGTATCTGGGAGTAATGGTTTATAACAAATTGAAATTCTCTTCCCAGATCGACTTAATATGCGCGAAAATAGTAAAAAAAGATAGGTTTATTAAGAAGAATAAGAAAAAATATGGACACAGATACTGCAATTTGTATATACATATAACACAATTATTCTTCCCCATATGGATTATTGCGCAGGTGAAAAAACTGCAAAACCGGGCTCTGCGAATATTATTACAGAGAAATTTCAAAGAATTTCTGATATGCTGCGTGACTTAATCTGGATGACTGTGTATCAAAGGATCTGCTTCAAGGTTCTGATGTTTATTTTCAAATTAAAAAGTTATGTTACCTGTTATGTAGTGGACTTTGTTGAATATGAACACGAGGTTACAATTAAGAGATATACATAAATGATTTCAGAGTGGTTAAATATAAGAAAACTAATAAAATACATTACTAATTATTATAGGATTAAAATTGTATAATGAATTACCAGATATATGCAAGAACGAAACAAATATGACTAGATTTAAGAGAAGCATCAAAATAAATATTAAACATTATTACAATAAATTGTAAGGTATACAAGGATTTTATCCAATAAATTTCAATTTCAATATATCATTTGCCTTAATAAGGTTGTACAATTTCCTAATTTTACTGGCACGTTTCTGTCCGAATCGTCTTGGAATATCAAATCAAGGTATATTTATTTCAAAGCCCCTGCTTAAAGCAACGTATAACGCTGGGCTCCACGATGATACATAGTTTAGTAATCAGTTTACATAAATAAATGAATCAATCAATCACTCAATAGCAAAATAAACAATATTAAATTAAAGAGAATTAGTTCAGAATAACTTAAATTAGTATGTTTAGCTTGTTAAACAGTCACATATAGTCTTATCATCTAAATCTTAATTACAGCAGTACCTCTGCATTTGACTACATTTAGTTACATTGTGTCATTAACTAGGACTAAGATTAAGATTAGACTGGCCCTGCACATGCTCTGAGTGCTCTAAGTAATTTGTTTAGCCCTGTTTGCGAGATAGGGTATAGGACTACATCAGCATAAAGGAAGTGTGGCAGAATTAAGGCGTTGAAAAGCCTCAACCTTGTAGTTTCATCAAAATGAGGGGAGGCTGCATAGAGACTTCGGCGCCCATGATAAACTCTTGCACACATCAGTTTAATCTGTGCTTTCCAAGTGAGGTTGGAGTCCATGAGGAGACCAAGATTTCTGACAGCCGTTGTTGAAAGAAGAATATTGTCACCCATTAATGATATTGAGATTATATTTGATGTTAGATGCGAGCTCCCTCTTGTCTAATAGCATAACCAATTGTTTGGGTTTTAGAGGGGTTTAATGCTAATTCGTTCAGGTCCGCCCAGCTAACTACCCTGTCCAGGGCACTAAAATCTAGGAGCACATGAATGACCGAGAGACCGAGAGCCGTGCAGTTAGAGTGGAAGCGTCTAAAACCAGATTGTCTGGTGCAAAGGAGCTTATTTGTGTTGATAAAGTCTGTGATTTGATCCGTGATGATAATTTCTATCACTTTCGATATTGCTGGTAAGATGGTGATCGGTCGCCAATCTGATATGTTTGAGGGTGATGCAGTTTTGCGAATTGGATTTATCATACCAATCTTCCATCTATGTGGGAAATGCGAGCAGGTCAAAAGGCTGTTAACGAGGTGAGTTATTACTGGTAAGATGTATGGTAATATTAGTTTGTAGAATTTTAAAGGAGCGTCTTTGTAACCCATAGCTTTAGATTTGATATGCTGAAAGGCATTTACCACATCCATATCTGATATATTGCTGATATTGAAATTTGGTCTGTTATTGATTTGGTCGGAATTGATATTTGAATCTGAGTATATGGTTTCATTTGTTGTGCCAGTGCTGATAGATGCAATGTTGGATGTCCGAGCTGGAGACGAGTGACCAGCAGGTGGAGAATCACCAACATTTGTAAGTCTAATCCCCCGCAGAGCAGGGCTCAGCCCTACATTAGAGGCAGATCTAGGAGTAACAGGATGGTGGCTTCATTTCTCGTTGAGTTTAAGGTGCTGCTCCTAGCTGGAGATGATTCTACCGTCGACAGAGGAGGCCTCGTCGATTCGGCCATCCTGCATAGATAGTCTGCAAACTCATTCGGGTTTAAGTCCGATTCCAGTTTGGATCTGGAGCCCAGTCCCATCTCGTTCACCTTCCTCCAGTTAATTGCATTACCCTCTCTGATTCCCTTAAGAGTGTTAGAACGCAGCCTTGCCCTAATCATGTAATCTGCTAGTCTTCTGTGCTTATGAAAAGCTCTATAGTTAATGTTCTTTTTATTAGCTATCCAATGTCTGTAAGCAATGTCACGAATTTGAGAGGCGAAAAGAATATCGGGTAAATTGAATATTAGTTCACTTGTTAAGCGAATCCGAATTGCCTTTACTGGAACCTGTATATCAAAGACTTCACATACTGTATCTGTGAAGTGTATGGCTGCAGCTTCAGGGTCGGGCTCATTGTAAATTGGAGACCAATCCGCGCTGATTAAGTCCGCCTGGAGTGCATTCAATTATACAGCATTAAAATTGATCTGTACGTGTAGTGTAAACTGTGAAGCCGGGAATATATTTTTTTCTTCCCGCAAACTAAAGCTAGCACAGGCATATCGCCATCAACAATACATCCTTTTACATTCCTTTTTCTTTCGCCTGTCCGCCTTCGACGACAGCGGGAATGTCGCTTTTTTAACAGAAGGCGAACTCGACCATTCTTCAATGGGAATTCCTGTATATCATTTCCGCCAGTTATGCAAATAACAACCTATCCATTCATAATCTAATATATTAGATTTGAGCTCCCACACGTTATTCATAACGGAGTTAGCGTTCATCGACAAATGCGAAAAGTTCTTGATATCCCCTAGCGTGTTATCATTGAATAAATATTAAATTTATACAATGGATGATATGAATATGAAAATTGAGAGTGTGACATCTCGTTTTGTCATTTGTCGGAACTGTATTATGTTCAACAGCTGTTATTGCTGCGCGAAATGTGTTTCGTTCTTTCGTTAACTTGTTAGTATAGACAAGTACTTTTTATACTAAACATGGTAATTAAAACTATAATATTTAAGGAAATACTTATTCCAGCCGCAAAATAAAATTATTTTCATTAATTACAATTAAAAGTCCACTTTTTAGGCAATAGCTGAATACTCAAATCGTCGTTGAGGTTTACTAGAAGTATGCCGAATTTATCGCTATGTATTAAATAATTCTATATGAAACGGTTGACCAGAGCTCGAAAAGAATTGCCGTTACGATTTTTAGAAGAAATTAGTGAGGAATTCTGAAAGCGTTACCCCTTCTTTCTGAAAGCTTTTTGAGCAGCATTGCCAAATTAGCGCACAATAAAAATTTTAAATTAAGACTTAATTTGAATTGTAGGTGAAAACTGTCTACATTAGTTATTATTTTTCTATATTCCACACAAAAGAGTACAAAAATTAATAATTAACTTTTTACGCAAATATTTATTTGTAGAACTCTGGAAGACACTGTTTATTTTAATCACAACTTTTTCTCTCAAACAGAACAAAGCGCACTGTACAATCACTAGATTTGAAATGAACGATGCGACAGAATTTCATCATATATTTCGACAGCCTGCTAGAAATCGTTATGAAATCGGTGTTCAAAATTCACAAAAAATTGTTTGCATAAAGAGCTACGATTTCAGTAGGATAAATCGTAGAAGTCGTCAAATATTACAATAAATTCACAAGACGCAAAGAAAAGTTCTTCTACACGATTTCCGTTAGATTTTCGGAAAATATTTTTTGAATTACGTTTTCTTTTCCTACAACAGTCCGACTTATGGAACTGTCTGAAAGCTTTGTTTGCTGGGATGGTAAATATTAATACGCATATGAATGGTTACTTTTGGAAGCTCTTTTGATACAAAATATTATTGCTTCACGCGGAAGAAAAGTTTTGCGATGATATACAACTGATATGGAGGTACTAGCTGCGTTTTTTTATACTGTACTGGTTCATTGGAAATTTAAATTAATTTCATTCTATAAAACGTCTATAGGTAGCCATGATTTTTTTTATGGGGGCAAATTATCAAATTGCATTTCAATTTTCACGAAAGCCAAAATAGATTTTAAATCAGGGACCGAAAGAGTTATAAGAAATATTTTAAAAGTCTGGTTTTAACACTTTGTTATTGATATTTTATATTTTATCTTCTAACGAGATAGTTAAAAAGAGAATTTTATTTTCTTCTGAGTAAATAACAGTCTTATTTTAAGTTTTATATTTCTCTCTCGGTTTAACATTTAAAAATGAGTTTTATTTTTTCTCTCAAAAAATAAAACTCATAGTTCGAGTTTTATATTTCTCTCTCGGTTTCACATTTAAAAATGAGTTTTATTTTTTCTCTCAAAAAATAAAACTCATAATTCGAGTTTTTCATTTTCCTCAGCTTTTAACAGTTAAAAACGAGTTTTATTTTTTTCCTCAAGAAATAAAATTCCTTAATTGCGTTTATCATTTTTCTCAGCATTTAACAGTTAAAAATGAGTTTTAGTTTTTCCCTCAAGAAGCCTCCCTTCCAACGCGATTTTGAACTTGACAGCAGAAGGCAGTTTGGTTGAGGTCTTATCAGCTTGCATGCAAGTTCATTTAAAAAATGGCATCGAGATGTAAAGTCTTGCGTCTATTGGAAAATTATAGCAATAAAGGAAGTAGCAGAATGATAAAAACCCAAGAAAAAATTAAGAGGAAGGTGTTGGTAAATACTGTAATGCAAATGATCTGGGAAAATCTAATTTTCCCAGAATAAATTTATCAAGTTCACTCAAGCATTTCTTTTCCGACATTGTGAAAACGATATAAATGTCAAATTACTATCTCCCAGCTGCCATGAATTTTCATCAAACAATTTTGCTGAAAGTTGTATGGCAGCTGGATTACAGGTGCAAGAAGTATGGCAGTGCAAGTTGCATGCAAGCTGTACTTGTAGGTGTAAGCCCCGGGTTACAGACGTAAATATAATGAAATAGTTGAAGAATAATTCTAACAGCTCGAAATGGGAACATTTTTGAAAATATAAACAACATTTTTGCAAATTCATGAATTATTTTTTCCCATACGTCGATGTACTTCATATTGTGATCATGTGAAATTCAAATTGTTATACTTTTTAGTTTGCTATTTTTTATTGATGAAGCTGAAAATCCCCATCGATTTACGTTCCAAAAATATTTTAGCAAATTTTTTGATTTTATAAACTCCTGATTTTTATACCTTAAATAAAGTCTCATAGGGTATGCTAAACTTGTCATTCGATTAACGCATAGAAATAATGCTGGATATGTATGCATATGTATTATTAATTATTAAGATTTTTGCATGCCCGTCTGCCGTGCGTCCGTCACCAGAATAACTTGAGAACACATTTATGGTTTGTTTCAAATTACATAATTTTGCATATAAATATTGAGAAAGCAGTCAGCTGAGGACTTTTCGATGTACTGAAAAGTTTTCAGAATGTAAAACCCTATGAAATTTGTTATAACGATTTAAACTGTTCGACAAACCGTTTTAGAAATAGATGCATAAAATTACCTTAGCGATCTGCATATAGGCTGAGACTATATTTACGGGCATTCACATATTGCATCAAAAGAATTTGTCTTAGGTCAATTATACCTTTTTTAACTAAATTAATTTTCGGTTGAAATTTCAATATATCAATGTACAATACTTACCATATTCTCTACATTTCTTATGGGAGCAGTATGTACTTTTAAATTTACATCTTCTTGCATTAAGAGATATCCACCTAGATGGTCGAAAAAATCAATTTTTTTTTGTTTTGCATTTTTTTGAAGCTTGAGGTCACCAGAATATCTGGTGAAAACGGCAAGTTAATATTTTGATATATAAGCCAGTTACAGCCGAGAAAGTAAAACGAGTCGACAGGCAGGTAGCATCAAGCGACCCTTCGAACAAAGTGTGTCTAGACTAGACCTATTTTGTGATTCTATTGTGTTTTTGGGAATGCTTGGCTCCAGGTATAACGGAAATGTTATTCATTGCCAGAAATAAACAAGAGTTGTTAAACTATAAGAGTTCTGGCGCCCTTTTTAAAGCCTCCAGGAGTCCGCCACAGATGGCGCCACCGTCGCTAGGTGGTTTGAGCCCATACTAAATGCAGGTTTGTGTCTTGGTTGTATTGGTTTAAGTCTCGGCTGCGCTCTACCGGAATTAACCGGTACTACCTGGATATGTCACTTGGTCTTGACTGCGCTCTAGCGACATTAACAGGTACTACCAGCATGCTCCCGTACTACGGTTGTCTTAGATAGATATGTAGTGCACCTAAATGTAGGATTTTATTATGATTTTTCTTGAGCGCCTCAGTGTAGGCTTTTGGTTTTGAACTAATAATTCATTTAATAGTAGGAAATTTTTGTTCATGCCAATGGATTCTAGAGGGGCGGGGGGGGGGGGGGGGGTAATAAAGATAGGGAGGGGGGTAATGAAATTTACATCAGAAATCCTCTACGGGCTCTGGTTTTCGAGATATTAGCGTATTAATAATTCAAGTTATTTTTGCTCAATGGATTCTTGGCGCTGTGGAGTGGGAGGGGGGGCACAAAATGTTCATCAGAAATCCTCTGGTTTTCGAGATATTAGCGACATCTGTTTGGGCGCAAACGCCATTTCTTGAGTAAGGTACCCTAGCGGCCTTAGCCGGAACTACCAGCATGCCTTGGTTTTGCTGTTTTCTTTTATTAGCGGGAGAGTTCTAGATATCGGCACGACGTCATCATAGTTTTGCTGCACCTAAATATGTTTTCTTAGCAGGGAAGTTGTTGATATCAGCATTATTCGAATTTCACAACATGACATCACCATGAACAGCTTCTAGACGATGTCAGTGAGGGTTCTGCGGTATGTGTATTGAAAAGTCCTATGTTTTATAAACATTTGTTTTTATTTCTAATATTTTCTTATTATAAAAGTATTTCTTATAGCACATTGTCCAATATGAACTTGGCAAGATGGCGCATTTGTGTAAATATCTATTAGTTTTCCACAGTTGTATTCATCTTCGACGTTGATAATGATTTCACCCTCTCCAACTATCTTCTTCAGCTCCCTTTACATATATGGTTTGGTTTCGAAGCAGTGGTTCAACTATAGTGTACAGCTTGTGATACGGTATGTAGCCATCATCCCAGCGGAATCCATGAAAATTGTGTTGAAGCCATTTTACTTGTCTCTTTTTTGCTGAAGTCAAATCTTTGTTTCTGAACGGCGGTTGAAATATAAAGTGCTGCATCTGGTTTTCATTGTTTAAAATTGCCAGTTCTTTAGTGATGAATTCATTGAGATTTGTTTTGAATCCTTGGGCGTCTACGATGACAGCCATCTTCTTAATTTAACTTTCTAACTTCACTTGTCAGCGGACTGTATTCCACTATTCGATCGTGTAGAAGCAGGCAATATACTGCTGTATTAGCTGGTATATTTTCAGAAGTCTTGAATTCTAGCCTTATGTCAACAGGTCCAGTTTTTATTGTTTCATTTTGATGTGAGCAATCAATGACAGCGATCGGAGCATCGGTTTTGAGCTTCTCCCATGTGAGGAACGGCTGATACTGATGACCATAGTATGATTGTGTAAACTTTATATACATTTCATACAGCAATGCGTATCTATTCAAATCAAATTTCAAATTCAAATCATCATAGGGATATGATTCTGAGTTCAAATGAACTGTAACATCGGTGAGTTTGCAGTAATCAAACTTGCTTGCATCTTTGGTTTTATCGTTCCTTCGATCCGTTTGTAATGCTAAGATGATAAATCGAGGTTTCTCCAGTTGAGTGGAAGTCTTAACTGACCAGGTTTGATGCGTGGATTCCGGTAGTACTGGATACTCATATATGTCCCAGCTGCGGAATGGTATTTGTATCGGGCGACCTCTCCCGATAATTTTAAATAGTTGCAGCTTTTCATCATCGGATACTGTAACATGCGGATTGCTCCATTGAAGTTTGGTAATTTCAATTTTCATCACATCAGTTGGTGATATAATGGCATTATCGTCTGTCCTGCTCCGGATCAATATGAGTTCATGTTTGGAATTTATCAGAATTTTCTTCTAATCTTCAGCGAATCCCAATAAATATTTCAGAGGTACACAATAGTTAAACAGTCCATTGGCTGGTATAACGGATGAATCTGGTGACCAGCTGCCGTTGAGTAGTATCCTGCTTACATTTGCATTTAGCGATACGTAGTTTTTTAATGTTGTCGCAATCCCAAGATTTCTTGTACGATCGATTTCCACTGCATTCAATTCATAGCGTATTTCCTCAAAAAGAAATGGTAGAGCGTTGTTAGCTAATTTTGCAGTTGCTGAAACGGCTCCATCCAGCTTTGTGAGCGACCCCTCAATGTAAAGAAAACTCCTGATGGGTAGAAGATTCAAGTCCTAATGTTGTACAGAGATACGGATTTCATCGCTGTTTTTAAATGATGTTAAAAATGGTGAATAGGAGTGATGTTCAAATTTATTAACACTGTTATCAAAGCGAGCGTCTGGTGCAATATCTAGTATTCCTTTATTCATTGTTTCAGCGTTAAGCCTATCGATTGTAAATATGCTGTATTTGCAGGTGTTAATGTAGGTCTTGACCGCTTCAAGGTTGTCCGCTGACTAATGATCTTGTCTGCTCCGAACTCGTATTTATCATTATTGTATATCAACATGCTGTAGCTTCAAATGTAACCTGATGGTTATAGTCTTTCCTTTGAAGTTGATTAAGTCACCGTCTTGGTCAAGGAGCTTCAATGTTAGAGAACTTATACGTTTGGTGTTCACAGGCAAATAGATTACATTTTTGGGTACCTCCACTTTTTTATACCCAGGCCCAACTTTCGGGGAAAACTCGTGGAGAGTGTGTACTTGTGTGTTGTTGAAGAATGATACTGATATAATATTACATTCGATGCGTATAGTATTTACTTTAATGATGTTTACTGGCAACTCTGATGCATGCACTATATTAGCAGATAAGTTTCTTTTACTGAATCCTAGCAGAGGAGCTATGGATCTCTGTTTTTCAAAATGTATTTCTTCAGTTGCCTTAACTTCACTCTTCAATGTATTATTGTTAGACTCTATCGCAACCTTTATCCTTCTCCCTTCTTTATCCAAGTATCCTTGTACATATTTTGCTATATCATCAATCTCATAGGATCCAACAGGTATCTCCACAACCTCATTCCCTACATGAACCAGATTATTGCTCACATCAATATTTGGTATAGAGTTGTATGTTTGAAAATCAATTAATCCACAAACATAATCTGTTGCTAGCTCCAGCGGAGGAAAGTACTCAGCAGTGAGTAGAGATGAATTTCCCGTGAGAGTAAGTGTTAATGACATGGCGGTTGATAATGAACTGTCACAATTTCAATATAGATACAGTTATTTATAGATAATAATTAATGGTTATAACAATTATATAAAAACTCTAAACATAAGTGATCGCAAATTACTGCATCATAGTTCTGATAAGAACTGTAGTTGTACGTAATATTACTACCCAAGTAGTTTATGAGCTCCCGTGGTGGTTGGAGATTGCCAAAGCTATCAAAGTATTCGATGTTATCACCTTTCTTGTAGTACGCTACACAGTGTGTACCTGCTCCAGTTGAGATGTCCAAGTTAACAATACCGCTTTCTCGCTTCCATGGCTTTTTAGGAAGATTATCACGGATAAATACTCCTCTAAAGTGCGGCAAGTGTGTGGTATACTTGTGAAGATCCAACTCGTTTAGCGGTCGTTTGGGTAGCGTCTTTAATAGTTTTTTGGTTGAGGTTGTTGTAGATAGAGTCCAAGTCCTTTTCTGTACGGCTTCAAGAACAGCCCGTTTCCATCTATACCAACCGCTATAGTTTCCATTGCTTGGTTATGACGTTTGCTTTCTTCCAATTTTGCCTTTGCCGCACTGGTATCATTTACTGCTTTAGCTATGCCTGCTGCACCTCCCGATAGTGCTCCCAATGCTGAAAGCCCAGCAAACAACGGGATGACGAACAGGTATCACTCGTGGAGTTTTAATTTATTTCTTCTTTCTTTTCACAATATTTTTAGCTGCACTAAGAGCTATTTTTGTAGCTTCCATCAAGTCTTTTGGTTTTTTGATTTTTTAAATCTTACGTGCATTTCGTACTGCTTCTCGGAATGTGGGTTAGCGTTTAGTTTTAGCCTTAAGACCCATACCTAGCTTAATTATAGCCTTCATTGCGTTTGTTATAAGCCAAGCGTTGGCACGTTCACTCAAATTTGCACCCGTAGATTTTGCACGCTGCCAGGCTTTTTCAGCTAATATTTTATCAGCTATATGTCGATCACTTGTATCTTTATGTCGCATGTCGCGAGTATGCTATATCGTGTTCCTTGCAGGCTGCATCCAGTGGATTAATGCCTGGATCTCCTCTCCCCAATCTTTGTTGTAACTTTGTTCCTGGCCCACAGTACTGGTATCCCGGTAGATGTAATTCTACAGGTAATTTGTTGATGATTGAATTTAATAGTCCTCTGCCCCCTTTCAAAGATTTTCTGGAGCGTTTCGATTTGTGATCTGGCATCTTATAAGGTTCCGATGATACTGTTGAAATGTAATATAAGCAGGTGTATTTATAGGAATCCCGTTAGTCTTCAATATGCGGTTCATTAAACAACAACAAGCTTTTCCTGTTCGAAATGCTGATGTAGCTGTTATGAAGGTGAAAAAGAAGCATGGTCCCCTATTGCCTAATAGTATAAGGAGCATCATTGTTGGACCATCCAATTGCGGAAAAACTAATGTTATGATAAGTTTGCTGGAACATCCCAATAGTTTGAGATATGAAAATATTTACATATATTCCAAATCTTTACATCAATCAAAGTATGAATACTTGAAGCGAGTGATGACCCCCATATCAGGATTGGGGTATTATACATTCTCAAACAACTCGACGTTCTACCTCCAGAGGAAGCCAAATCACATTCAGTGTTTATTTTCGATGATGTAGCATGTGAAAAGCAAGATAATGTGCGATATTATTCAAGCAAGATGACTTGAATTTGAAACATATCTATAATGATCATGTGAACACAGACATGAAGTTTGATAAATTTTGAAGAGCCTGTGCTGAGTGTTGGAAGGATGAATATGGTTTCTTGATGATTGATAACGATAGCTCATTAAACAAGGGGCTCTACCGTAAAGGATTTGATACCTTCATTGTACAATAAAAGGGTGAAACATGTGAAATCTTAATAAGTCGAAGTTGTTACTCAGTCGAAAGCACACCGAATCCTGTGGACCTGCTGAGTAGATTAAAGCTGTTCACCTATTATCAGACCTGTTTGAAAAGCTGTTAAGCTGTTATCAGAGCTCTTTGAAAAGCTGTTAAGCTGTTATCAAAGCTGTTTAAAAGCTGTTAAGCTGTTATCAGAGCTGTTTGAAAAGCTGTTAAGCAGTTATCAGAGCTGTTTTAAAAGCTGTTAAGGTGTTATCAGAGCTGTTTGAAAAGCTGTTAAGCTGTTATCAGAGCTGTTTGGAAAGCTGTTAAACTGTTATCAGAGCTGTTTTAAAAGCTGTTAAGCTGTTACCAGAGCTGTTTGGAAAGCTGTTTGCCTGTTATCAGAGCTGTTTGAAAAGCCGTTATTCAGTTAATATCGAAGATGAATGAAAATCTATTAAAAGAAATCATCAAGACAAGGAATGCAGTGCGAAGGAAATTTAAAGCTCTAAAGACGGGAAGGATTGAAGCAGAAGCTCAACTTGAAGAAACTTTCAAGCCAATCACCAAACCCTTAAAAGAGTTTGTTACCAGAATCAAAAACGAGCCACCAGTCAAATTGGAACCAAAAGAAGAAGAAGAAGAAGAAGAAGAAGACAACGAAACCTTTTAGTCCTCCAAAACGAAAATATATGAAAATGGAGGCTAGTAGCACACCTATAAATTATGGAGATTATTCATTAACATCTGAAGAAGAATTCGCAACACCCAAACATTCAAGAACATTGACAGGAAGGTCTCCTGTCACCTCTCCCGATACGTCTGGATACATAGTTTCAAACTATTTAAAGCTATTCACTGATAATAGCCCTAAAATTTATCCAACCTATGGAGTTTACTATGATGACAACGCGTGGAAAATCGGTAATTCAACGTTTGATGTTGATGATGTAGGAAATATTTTTATCAAGCGGAAGAGCTATAAAACAACTTTGGGGTTATGTGAGCTGCTATTTATGAAGGATCCTGTAAAAAGTCTATGTGCTAAAGAGGATTTAACTAATTATGTATCTATTTTGAGAGATACCAATGCATATAAACGTGACTATGCTTAAGATGGACAAATAAAAGGTACTAGAGCGGCTAAGTATAAAGCTATAATCGGTAAACTTATACAGCATAAAGGTTAGGGACTAATGCGTCTGCCTAAAGAAAACATTGATCACATTTACTGGGATGATCCAAATGAATTAGTTGATAGACTGCGCCTTCTAATGGCATCAAAGCAGGCTGGAAACACCAGTCACAACAATGAAATTGTATCTATCCTGGAGGAGTTGCGAGAAGCAGATATTATAGTTTAAATACTACTCCATTACCATACTTCATCACAATCTACAGATGAGCGTTGACAAGTTTGGACGTTTCTCTAAGCCAGGATATCTTCGGAAAGCAGGTAAGCGTGGGCCAACATGAGCTCAGGGGCCAGCCGGCAAACAAGGAACTCAAGGACCAGCTGGTAAACAAGGAGCTCAGGGTCCAGCTGGTGAACAAGGAGAGCGGGGTATTGGATCTAATTTAACGATAAACGGCGACTACGATCTAAACTCAAAGTGTATAAAACGACTTGGTGAACCCCTTGAAAATGATGATGCTACTACCAAAGACTATGTTGACAAGAAAATTAAAATAAGTGTTGAAGAAATAAAAAAAACTATTAATATAGATGTGACAAATTTAACGCTATATATCAATGATGAAATCGCGAAGATTGAAAACTACCTGTTTACTTCAGTAATAAATAAGAAAGACTTGACACCAAAAGATGGTGTATATGAGTAAAAACTCTTGAGAAATCTGCTTCATTTATAATTATGATGAGTAAGAGGCAAGTGGTAAATGAGCTGCATAAACCAGCGAGAAAAAATTTTAAACGGAGTCGTGTGATTATCAAAGGACTAGATGACTTGTGGCAGGCAGACTTGGTTGAAATGGATCCCTACAAGTATGTGAACAAGGGTTATCTGGCTATCTGCTGACAGTAATTGATACCTTCTCCAAATATGCATGGGCAATTCCAAATAAAAGAAAAACTGGTGTAGAAGTAAGAGATGCTATGCAGTCTATTTTAAGCGAGGGACGAATACCTAAAAACCTGCAGACTGATGATGTAAAGGAATTCTACAACAGGCTCTATGAAAATCTAATGCTGAAGCATGCAATTAATCATTACTCTACGTACAGTTTCCTCAAAGCATCAATAGTGGAACGATTTAACCGATCTGTGAAGGATATGATGTGGAAGGAATTAAGCTTTAATGGAACTTATCAGTGGATTGCTAGGGTAAAGAAACTGCTCACTGAATACAATTCAAGAATACATCGAACTACAAAAATGAGACCACGTCATATCAACGCCTCCAATGCGAAACAACTGCTTTCAACTGTATACAATCATATAAAGATTGTTGTTCCTGCAAAGTATAAAGTTGGAGATCTTGTACGCATCAGCAAATACAAGCATATATTTGAGAAAGGCTATACGCCAGACTGGACAGCTGAGATTTTTAAAATTATTAAAGTTCAAAACACAAACCCCATCACATATCGACTGGAAGATTATCAAGGAAATCCAATCACAGGAGGCTTTTATGAATTGGAGCTGCTAAAAGTTAAACACCCAAACCTATATCTCGTAGAGAAAATCTTAAAGAAGAGTGGAGATAAAGCTTACGTTAAATGGCTCGGATTTTCATCAAAACACAATTCTTGGATTAATAACAAAGATGTTTTATAATATCTACGAAACATTTAACAATTTAAAATAATTATAATACTTTATATATGTAGTTATAGTGCAAATTACTTTAATAAATAAAACAAAAACTATAATACATTTATTATTTACACTAGACTTAGATACTGTCTGCGGTTGCCACTTGTTGATCTGATGAAATGGAGTAATGCCCCCATGGTAGAGTATCCGTCGTTCCGCTCATAATATGTCGCTTATTATCATAAGGACTCAATGCGATCTTCTTTTGACTGACAGTGTACACGCTATGGTGATGAGATCGTATGGAGCTCTGATTGGCAGTTAATATTCGCTCGTTATTCAAGCATTCGACGTAGTCTTCGAAATTGATATGCTTCTGGACTACATTAGCGTTTACTCCTTTCGCTTTTTTTACAGTTTTAGCAGCGTTTATTCGCAGACTGAAAATTTTCGAGCGCAAGCCAACAAATTCGCTCATGATTTTCCCATTCAGCTCATCCTTCATTAGCCCAGGAATCTTTTTATTCATGAGCGGTAAATTGAATTCATTATCTTCTGGGTAATCACTTGTATCAAATTTGTTCATATTTTCGGCCATGAACTCATATGCATTTTTCTCTTCAAGTTCATATATTAGAGAATCTGTATCAGTATACATGACTTTACATTTATCTCCAAATTCACGCTGCATAAAACTGTAGTGAAAATCGTAGAGGCATATTTTCGAAATTTCCATAACTGCCATTCCTATATAGAGCGGCTTATTGAATAAGATTTTGAGTCGCCTTAATTCCACAGCAACTAAATTCTCACCAAATATCGTTGCACTGTGGAAGTTGGGTGCCGCAAACCGAGCTTTTGCACCATAGCGACCTTCCCACTTCATGCAAAGCTTGATATCACTATACTTGCGTACATTTTCCATGGTCTTACCAAAAGCTGCATTATTCATCTTCTTATAGCTGTCCTTCTCATGATCGCTTGTAGCCTGCTTCCGTTTGGTAGTATTTAAGTCAATATATGGTTTAAGCCAAGCTGATTGGTCGAATTGAAGAACCCGGTGCACTTTTTTCAGGATGAGTCCATGTGATAAGCATTGCTTCAAATTTCGGTAGTGTATAACATATTTAATTTTTGGATGTAATGTTGTCAGAAGCTTTTCTAATTTTGCTCCAGGTGGTGCTTCATGCTCAGAGCAAAACGGTAAGTCCTTATGCTTATCATGCAGATGTTGAGGATAGTCCAAGTCGACTTCGAATATGTATCCAGTTGGAGAATCATCAGAAACGTCAATATTGAAAACATCAAGCCATTTGAATCCTCCAGTTGGTAAATGCTGTGACATGGCCCATCCATAAAGGTTATTCACATCATAATACATCAAGTATTTCTCTTTCTCCTCAGGCTTAAAATCATCCATATATTTATTATTGGCTTTACTATATCTGTTCGAACATTGACTTATACCACCTCGAATGCCTCTCTCTATGAATAGCAGTATATCTACGTCGGTTATCAGCTCTAATTTCACATTAGTGTATTTTAACATAGCATCCCATGTTAGGCCTGGCATGTGTAATAATGTGCTGGATCTAAATTGTATGTCTTCATGCACACTTCTCGAAAGTTCTCAAACACATCAGTCAATAGGAGAACATCAGTCTTAAGGTATAGATCTGAATATTCACCAAGTGTTTGTATTTCAAATGTCCGTCAGACCTCTTCAGCATGATTGTAGTCCTCAGGAGATATAGCACTGTCAGTCAGTTTATTGTAGAACGCTTCTTGTGTTGGCAAGATCCGGAAAGCCAATTTATCCCAGTCATCAATAAAATCATATGGAAAGACACCCTTGCGTGTAAGAAGTTTGATAATGTCATCATCCAATCCCTGCCATACTGATCTTGTAATGTTTAATTTGTCCATCGGCAGCAATGACGATAGCTTATCTAAAGATTCAGCCATAAAACGGAAGGAATCGATGAATCTGAATTTTATGTAGCTGCCGTCCATGTGCTTGGTGAACGAGATATATCTTTCCTTGTTTATTGGCAAGAGATCAACATTTCCTGGGAAAGATGTAGCTATATCCTTAATAATGAAGTGAGCATCATATCCAGATAAATTGTAAAAAATGACTGGAACTATGGAGCAATCTTGGTACATCAGATTGCATGCATTGTGCGCTGGCCCTCGGTATTTTCCTGTTAAAAGAATTTATGAAAAAAAAATGAATTGAATTATGATTCTCAGTATTTACCTGTTAAGTGGCAATGTTCCCGGACTCGTTCCTCATCGGCTGCAAACGTTTTTTCACATATATGACAGCAAGTATTTTCCATATGTGAACGCCGTTCCTCTTTATTCAGGGGTTGCATTGGCCTGATGTTCAGCTTCTCCTGTACAGCTATGGATGCAATCTTTTGCAATTCTAATGCAAACCATTTTTGACAGTCCTTGCCTCGATATGATCTGTAATATGAGAGCTTAGCATCATGTTTGCAGTGGAAATAGAATCCTATGCTGTGAACTTCATGTTCCTGGATTCGCTGTGTATTTTGATCGTTTCCCTGAATCGGCTTCAATATTGATTCAAGATCTGCATACACACAAAACGGGACTGGATTCTTATGGTTATAATTCTTATATTCCAACCATTTCTTTTCCTCTGAGGGAAACATAATCCTACAATCGTTTTGTTTCTCACATTCAGGAGTGTGTGATGCTAATTTTTCAGCATAGCGAAAGTACAGCAAACATCTCTCACATATATACTTTCTACCATTATATTTAGAAGTTTGTTTCGATATGAGGCGCGAAAGATCTTTAATCCAGCAGAAATGATATCTGCTGGCATCATCATCATCATCCATATGATCTTCATCTTGGTCATCATCCTGGTCATAGTCATCTTGCAGCATTAATAGAGTTACATGTCGCTCTATCCTGTGTTTCGTAAGTCTAACTGGAACTGTGGCGAAGAAACGCTCTTTCTCTAGGATGAACACGTTTATTGATAAATCGTTCTGGCCTTCAAATTGTGTAATTTGCTTAAGCGTCATGGGAAATGTTATTCCAGTTAAATTTAGCACAGTAGAATAATGTGGATATGATGAGGTTCTATCGGAGCTGACAGTTGTAGGATATAGCGCTGATGTTATTGCCCACGCGAAGCATGTTTCATCGTTGTTTTTCACATTTATACATGCTTTCTTTGATGCAATCTCCTTCGGCAGAGGTATATAAAATGATCCCCGAATCGGCTCAAACTTGTTGATATGCACCGCTAAATGTATTATAGAATGCAGAGCCCAACCACTATCTTTGTCTTGAAACTCTTCTAGCTGAGTGAGTATTGGGTCATATATATTTAATTTATACCACTCATTCAAATCATCCTCCACACTGATTGGGGCAGTTCTTGCTTGGAAGTACTTAATGTCTTTAATAACTTCATGATCGCCAGTTTCTTTAATAAACTCACTGCAAAACGTTGTAGCAACTTTAATATGATATTGTTGTCTTAATGTATTCTTAATGCGGCGAGCAAATAATTTGGAAGCATCTTGCATAAACAGCTTAGGATCTAGGTGGCTTATATTCACGATAACACCTGCCCTAATTCTATCTACGAATGCTGTTTTTTTTTCTTCCCACTTAACAAAATCACTTCTTATTACTCGTTGATTAATGCCTCCACCTCGATGGGGAGCTTTGATTTACATTCTCAACGATTTAATTTGATCAATACAGCTGTCCAAATGTAGTTTTCTAGCATTCTTATTACACTTCCGAAATGCTGCTTGATATTTACGAATGTTTCTGTTGCACTCTTTAATAATATTGTTTTTATTCACAAAATTTGCATCACTTAAACACTTCAAAACATCTTCTCGCAATTTATTAATTAATGAAAAACTTTCATTTATTACTCTGATAGACATTTTTAATTTTTTTTATTCAACACTAACACTTTGAATAATTTAGATTGACTGGTGCTCCCCAAGAGTTTGCTTGCGCTTTTATAGCAACGGTTTGTAAACATGAATGATCCTCCTACTACAATAGTCATTGCACAGTATGAATTCCAACGAATTTGCTTACAGGCTGAGATGATATCGAATTACACGATAACAAAATCACTCAAATTAATTTGATTACTTTATTTTGCTGCTCGAATTTGCAAATAAGATTGTTTACATGAATGCATACATGAAAATGTGAAAATTTGTTTACATTACAATGAAACGTTTCGATCAGCAAAATTCTTGGAACAATAAAATTTTTGGCTGCCTACAGGAAGTGTGGCATCAAATTAGATGAAAAAAATAAATGTGCTGATATAGCTTAAATTTGTTTACACAAGTGTGCATGACTCATTCAGCTAAAATGCGAATTTGTAAACAGGAAGTTTACACAGGTGTGTATGAAACATGCAGCTTAAATGCGAATTTGTTTACGAATTCCAATGAAACGTTTCGATCAGTAGAATAAACATGAATCATTTGCTGATATTGCTTAAATTTGTTTACAACAGGATGTTTACGAATTCCAATGAAACATTTCGATCAGTAAAATTCTTGGAATTGGGTTGCTTACAGGAAGTGTGGTATTAAATTACATAAATCATTCAACGTAATGTGCTGATATTGCAAATTTGCTTTAAACAGGATTAAACTTGTTTTGGAATCATGACTATAAATTGAGGAGCTGAATCAGATTTGCAATCAGTTTTATTTTGGAATTCAAGGAAGCAACAACGACTTAGAGTAAAACAATGGCTGGCGCAATGGAAGAACTAAAGAAGCTGGAGCAATACTCACCAACCCTGAAGACATCCCAAATGGAGCTGGGCCAGAAATATAAGGTTGTTGCAGCAAGGCGAAGCAAAACTGCATTTGGAGATCGTGTGGTTCTCGATTTGGAAAACTACCACCTTTTTCTTCCTTCGAGGTACAGCAGAATTTCAGAGGACTCTTTGAATGAAATAAACACTAAGGGAGACCTCTACGTAATCAATAAAGGAGTAATCGGACGTTCATACAAAATTGAATTTGTTCAGCATGACGAAAATTTGTACCCAATTAATTATTATAATCTTTAAATAAAAAAATCAATAATGTGAAACTAGTTTTTATTATTAATATTTTCTAAATTATTAGTGATAATGAAAGTTACATTTAGTACTAGTGCTCCACAAGTTTATGTAATTGAATATGAACCCAGAAAAGGACCATGGGAGACATATGCTCTGGATCGCTTTCGTTTCCAAGATAGGATTCATAGAACTTCACTTATATTGCTACCAATTTTAAATATAGAACATAGGGAAACAGTTTATAACTTAAGATTTAGAAATAAATAATTAATTTGATGTGAATAAATAAATATTGAAAATTAATTTGGTTTGATAACATTATTTTCAGCAAAAGAAATTGTATCAATACACCTCACAGCAACCATATTTTTACCTTAAACTTGAAGTTTTCTATTAAATATTTACAGCAACTGTTGATATTACTTAAATTTGTTTATTTTATGAGAATTGCAGTAAAGCGCATCACACCGCATTACTAATTGTCAATTAGCTAATTACCAACCAAGCTGCTAATTGCCAATTAGTAATTATACAATTGACAATTAGCTAATTGTTTGAACAAATGTCGCTAATATCTCGAAAACCAAAGCCAGTAGAGGATTTCTGATGAAAACTTCGTTCCCCCTCCCACCCCACACCGCCAAGAATCCATTTCCATGAGCAAAAATAACTTGAAATATTAATACGCTAATATCTCGAAAACCAGAGCCCGTAGAGCATTTCTGATGAAAATTTCATTACCCCCCCCCCCTACATCCCCCCACATACCACCCCTCTAGAATCCATTGGCATGAACAAAAAGTTCCTACTATTAACTTTAATTATTAGTTCAAAACTAAAAGCCTACATTTAGGCGTTCAAAAAAATCAGTTATTACTAATATTAATTCAAAACCAGGCGCAACACTTGAAAACAACAAAAGCCTACATTTATGCGCACCACACATTCAAAAAAGTGAAGCAAAAAACTTCCCAAAACCGTACCATGCTGCCACCTGTGGGAAAAAGTGAAGCAAAAAACTTCCCAAAACTGTAGCATACTGCCACGTGTGGGCCAAAAGTGAAGCAAAAAATCTTCACATATCCAAGAGAACCGTACCACACATCCAAGAAAGCCGTAGTACCGGAGCATGCTGGCAGTATCGGCTAATGTCTCACTGACATCTTCTAGAATCTGTTCATGGTGATGTCATGTTGTGAAATTCGACTGATGCTGGGTAGTTCCGGCTAAGACCGCTAGGGAACCTTACTCAAGAAATGGCGTTTGCGCCCAAACAACTGTCGCTAATATCTCGAAAACCAGAGGATTTCTGATGAACATTTTGTGCCCTCCCTCCCCGCTCCACACCGCCAAGAATCCATTGAGCAAAAATAACTTGAATTATTAATACGCTAATATCTCGAAAACCAGAGCTCGTAGAGGATTTCTGATTAAAATTTCATTACCCCCCTCCCTATCTTTATTATCTCCCCCCACATGGCCACCATCTAGAATCCATTGAGTTGAACAAAAATTTCCTACTATTAACTTTAATTATTAGTTCAAAACCAAAAGCATACATTTAGGCGCTCAAGAAAAATCATAATAAAAATCCTACATTTTGGTGCACTACATATCTATCTAAGACAACCGTAGTACGGGAGCATGCTGGAAGGGCCTGCTAATGTCGCTAGAGCGCAGTCAAGACCAAATGACATATCCTGGTAGTACCGGTTAATCCCGCCAGGGCGCCACCGAGACTTAAACCAATACAACCAAGACACAAACCTGCATTTAGTATTGGCTCAACCCACCTAGCGACGGTGGCGCCATCTGTGGTGAAATCCTGGAGGCTTAAAAAAGTGCGCCAGAACTCTTATAGTTTAACTACTGACAAGTTTTGTCAGTAGCTTGCCGTTCGTGCAACTGTACAGTGAATTTTCATGATTTATTCATTCCCAAATTCTCAAACGCGTTTGTTCAGTCCATCGATGTATCTATGTTCCCCAGATGCTGATATTTCCTGAAATAATAAATAAAGAAAGCACGAAGTATCAAGTCTAAAGTACAATCATAAAAACTTGATACTTATCGAAAAAAAAACCAATCAAGTTTAGCATCCTGGATCATTCGCTCGCAGAACACAGCACTTCATGCATAAAAGGTATTTTGAAGCCACACTTCATCTAAACATAAAAAATAACTAATAAATAAATAAAACAATAAAAGAAAGCAAAACTTACCTAAAAGTACACGTACCTCTGCATGTTTACATATTCGTAGTGTCATTTAGTGACATTACCACAGTCAGCTGTCTTCGCCGCAATCAAAAGTTAAGCAAATTCAAAAGCTGTCGCTAGGGCAACACCAAGAGGCGAAAGAGACATAACTGGATGCGGCGGCTATATAAAGCCGACGAGCCGCAGCAGAAAATCATTCTTGGTTCAGAGCTCATCTGATTCGGAGAATAATCCGAGCGATAAGAATATAATTTCCAACCTCCAAAATAGAAGAATAATTCTATATTTCAGAGAATAATCTGAAAATCCCTCCATTGCCTAATCTCCTGCCCACACCTAAGCAGAAGAATAATTCTGCCGCAGAGAATAATCTGCAATCTCCTGCCCATACCTAAGCAGAAGAATAATTCTGCCGCAGAGAATAATCTGCAATCTCCTGCCCACACCTAAGCAGTAGAATAATTCTGCCGCAGAGAATAATCTGTAATCTTCTTATAGTAGCATTTTGCTGCCCGTGTGCCTAAAAATAGCACTCTTCAATTTATATAGGAATACCTTTCTCATAGACGATTAATTCTTCTTCTTCCTTTTTCTAGAATAAGACGAATTAAAGGAGGCGGACGTCACTACTTATTGAATTTTATACTGAATTTTTAATTTGTTTTGTTTTATTTGGATTTATTGTTGAATTTTA
Source organism: Dioctria linearis (assembly GCA_963930735.1). Taxonomy (NCBI): domain Eukaryota; kingdom Metazoa; phylum Arthropoda; class Insecta; order Diptera; family Asilidae; genus Dioctria; species Dioctria linearis. The sequence goes on along the minus strand of OZ005740.1, from coordinate 146,293,239 downwards.
TATTGAATTTTTATAGTAGTTTATAGGTTAGTTTTTTAGTTCTGAATTTCCTTTTTTGAATGAGTTTGTGATATAATCTTAAGCATTTAGTTTTGAATAAAAATTTTATATTTGAATTTGTAGAACTGAGTTGTCCTTTACTAACCGGCACTCCCTCCCACGTCCGAGACTAGCTCTCACAGCGTTTTTCTCAAAACCACGTCTTTCAAATCGCTACCCAAAATTTCTCGACAATCAATGAACCGATTGCCTTGAGGTTTCGTGTGGTTATTCTATACACCCTTATCTAGTACTTGTCATAGGATTTTTTTCGGTTACTTGGTTTTTATTTTATAGGCATAATAATAACTAATTTTTGGCGCAAAAATCACTATTTATGTTCAAACGTCCGCCATTTTGTCATATTCGGTATTTTCAAAATCGGCTATGATAGGTACTAGATTATAGTGTCTAATTTAATAATCTTTTTTTTTTTATGATTTTTGAAGAAACGCCGTGGGTACCGTATACGCAGATTCTTTTACGACTCTCCAAGGATCATAAAATATCTTTGTATATTTTTGATATTTTTAAATAAATAAAATAAATTAAACTAATATTTGAATGTGTATACTTTTAGATAATAAAAAACTCCAATCCGAAATTTCAAATAGTTTTCCTTGGAAAAATTCACAAAAATGAACTTTTTTCCGGCTCCTAGGTGTATACACCCCTTAAAAAAATTTTGATTTCGAAAAACAGATGGTAAAATTCTTCATTGAAATATGTAGCCTATTCTTTGCGGATTCCCTGTGCAAATAACTACATGTATACAAGTCGGAACTTTGCTAAGTGACCATCCTTATCGAGTGAATCGAGATAATTTTCCAATATCGAATTAACTGTAGAAGGAGAAATATAGGGTAAACGTGTGTTTATATGTTATTTATGGTAAATATCGTCCAGAAATGAAACATGAAATTTTGAATTTACATTCTTTATACAATGCAGGCACCCACATTTTCAGTTCGTTGTTTTTCGGTTTAAAGAATATCTGGGTTTCCCATATGCAGTGCTTTTTAATTAAAATATCAATAAAATAATCGAGTATTTTTGCACGATATTTACAACAAATATCATCTTCTACAAACCAATCGCTTAATTCGCTGGTTTGTCTAGTGTTCTCAATACACGTGTTCTTTATGATTTCTTTTATTGATTTCATATTTGGACTGACGGAAATAATTTTGAGAAAAATATTTAAATTATTTTCCAATGGCACGGTGATCAGCAGAGAAGGAGGTGATAGTACTCACCTACAAACAAAAACAGCTGCTCAACCAGCCCCATACCCTTTTCCTTCTTAATCAATTCTCAAATTCGCAAACCTATTCTCCCTATTGGTTACGTCATTTAAAAAAATTATCGGCTAATTTCGGTATGACCTAAATAGGTTGTGAGTTAATTACTCACAAACGGCTGCAGATAGGACATAGGTTGTAATAGGTCAAATTATACAAAAAGGTGTAATTTGAAACAAACCATGAATGTGTTATCAAGTTATTGTGGTGACGGATGGACGGCGGACGGACATGCAAAAATCTAAATAATTAAAAATATATATGCGTGTATGTTCAATCCATTTGGCTCTACCACCATTATTTTTATGCGTCACAAACGGAATGACAAGTTCAGCATACCTTATGAGACATCATCTTAGATATAAAAATCATGAATTTATAAAATTAAAATATTTTTGGAACGTAAAGCAATGGCGATTTAAAAAATGTAATTGTATTGAAATTATCAGCTACATCAATCAAAAATAGCAAACTAAAAGTTATAATAAATTGATTTTTAGGTCGCTCTCACTCCGCAAATTGAATATCACACGATCATAATGTGAAGTACATCGACGTATGGGAAAAAATAATTGATGAATTTGTAAAAATGTTGTTTATATTTTCGAAAATGTTCCTAGTTCAAGTTGTTAGAATTAATCATCAACTTTTCATAATATTTATGTCTGTACGATAAAAACTGTTGAATGAGATATTAATAAATCGCTTTGAGAATGAAAAACAAATCGCGTTTATAGAATGAAATCAATTTCAAATTTCCAATGAAACAGTTCAGTATAAAACAAGTGAAAAAGCTAGAATTGGTCTAAGACCAACTCTTATGATACCCTAGATGAATGCCCGTATGAAATTTCGAATGGTCACCCATTTGAGCAATTTTGATTTTTTGCATTTGTTTCTAGCATATATTTCTAGAACGGATCGTCGGACAGAAAAAATGATTATAACCAATTTTATAGGATTTTCTATTCTGAAGAAGCTTTTAGTACAATAATAATGTCTAGGACTGATCGTTTTCAAAGTATATGTAAAAAACCAACATTTTTATATGGCAACAGCAAGAAGGGGTTGCCCGATTTAGTCCATTTTTGAAATTTTATTTGTTATTAATATGAAAACATAATGCACCAAATTTCAGCTTTCTATGTCGACGTGTTCTCAGGTAGTGTCCAAATATATAGTGGAAAACGAAATTTTTGTATAGCAACCCCACGAAGAAGTTGCCCGATTTGTCTCATTTTCGAACTTAATTTTACTTTTTTTTTCAATGTCCGTGTACAAAATTTCAGCTTTCTAAGTGAACGCGTTCTCGAGATATCGTGCGCACGGACAGACGGATATGCAAAAATCAAAATAACTTTTAATTTTATACGGGGGTGTCCAATCCATTTTGCTCTACCATCATTATTTCTGTGCGTTACAAACGGAATGACAAACTTAGTATACCCTATAGATTTCATCTCGGGTATAAAAACGCAGTTATACCTCCATATCAGTTATATATCACCGAAAATTTTTCTTCCTCGTGAAGCAATAATACCTATTTTGTGTCAAAAGAGCTTCCAAAAGTAACACATTCATATGCGTATTAATATCTACCATGGTAGTGTTGCATTTCCTCCATTCAGTACATTATGCCTTGACTTTATGTGATGCCTGCTGGTACAGTGGGCTGTAAATTCAATACAGCAGATGCAAGTTCTGCAAGAAAAGTTTTTACGATTTCATCCAAACTTTCAGATTGAGATTTCAAATATTGGTTCGCAAAGCAAAATTGATCAAGTTATCTCTTCAGCCTTTATTACTTTATGGTATTACCTTTCTTTCAAACGTTTATTTTATCATTTATATAATAGTGAGATTAACTTTAAGAAATTTTAGCAAAAACCATTCATACGATATTTCAGTGTAGGTAGATCGAAGTCAATACAACACAACGTACTCCAACTGGGATTTTGAATATAATTATGGACTCATTCCAAAGTTATTCGGTTTGCCAATTAAAAACGTCGTATTTTATTTCAATTTTTCATAAATTTGTTTATCTATTATATATAACTGCGGACTTTAGTTCTTTTAATTAATAATACACCATAATGTTGCCAGTCTGTCTTGGATTAGGCAAACGTCCAAATAGAGATGAACAGATATTCCCTTGACAATGCGGGTATTATACATAAAAGATTGTAATTCAAACTCTGGCCCATCAACTTAATTTCATTACTGTGTCTCTGTTAGAGAAGTTCGCTCAGCTAGTAGCTTGCTCCATGAGCCCACTGAATTATAACAATGGAGTGAGCGTATTGTCATTTTCCTATAGGAAATCATGGCATAAGTTTTTGGAGCTACCAACACAAAATATTGCATTCTGGAACGTTTGCTTATGCCATTTGATGTTTTTATGTTGGCTACAGATGCAATCACCTCAGAAGGAATAAGGTAAAGATAAATAGTGCTTACCATGCTTCGTCTCTCTTGCCCATAAGCAGGATTCAGTTAAGAATAACTTTTGAAAATCAAAGTCGGAATGAGTTTAATTCCTTATAAGCGATTAAAATATCCCTTAGGCACAAGAAAATATATTTTTTTAATTAAATTCGATTTACGGGTGTAAAATTTCATCTGATTGGTTGAGTTTTACATGTTTTTTATGTAATCGTTTTAAAGGGTGCTCTAACGGTGATATACAGAAACACAATATTTTTTGTGCCACATGAAATAGCAACTCGCTCAGTCAATTGTTATAAGTCAGTACATGAGCCACTTGAAATATTAAATGTTTGACAGTTCACTCATTCACATTCATTACATTTCATCTGAGCATATTGAGTCTGACTACAGTTATTTCTTTGTTGAGAATTAGGGCCGCGAGCGATGGATAATATCATAGATGGCACAAAAATTAGATGTCGCATGCAGTATCAAAAAGTATACAAAATTTATATGGCTGGGTGGTGCATTCCGGAATGGACCACAATATTTAAAATGATGTATACGTCGAGTGATTCATATTTTTTCGTATGTGAAGCATTGAGGAAGTCAATCAAATGTATACAAAACATATATTATAAAAACATTTGCTTGCGACACGCTCCAAAACATATTATGGTTCATTCCACAATGCACTACCCATTTCACAATCTGTATACTCTGCTCTAGTGTGCCATGCGACTTCTAGTTCTTGTACCATCTATGATAATATGCATTATTTGCTGCTTCATTTCTTACCTGGTAAGTAGCGTATTCTTTGTGGCAGATGAAAACATGATAGATGAAGGGACAGGAATGAATCTAAATGCGCAAACAAGAAATACCCAGATATCGATGGCTGTACTAACAAAGTCATGTATGAGAAGAGCTCGTAGCAAATCTGAATAACTCACTGATCTCGGCTAAATATATCATTAGTATGAACCAAATATATTTCAATGTAGACAAAACTTCATGTTATTTTTAAACTCTAATTGACCCTATTTCTTCAGAATTCGTTTGCATTATTGAGTTGTGTCTGCGCTGATAAACACTTTTGTGAATGCAGATAGCCATACATTTTTTTCTATGAACTTACTGAATATTTTACTTCAACATACATGATAGATGCAGTCGACAATAGCCCAAGTTTATAATATTGGGATTCAAACTAATCATCCAGATCGGAACAGAAAAACTGTTGTCAATTTCATTGATTATGGAGTATAATATAAATATCTTTACTTTATTATGTATGAATACCGGATGCTATAATGAGTTGCAGTTGCTGTGCAATTTTAACAGCAAGGACTGGGAGTGCTTTATAGGTAGAAGGTCACCAGCCCTGTATTAATATATCTGCCTTTTACACATAAAATCACTTTTCAATCTTTACTTGTATATTTTTCACGTACTGATTTTACAACATTACACTTTTATTTATATTTAGCTTATTATAGCTTTATTATTATTTTTTGAGGGAACAAGAGTCCTTACCGTGGGTCGGGGGTCACTTGGTTCCTTTTCAAAAACTGACTAAAACTGACTGCCTTTGGCTAACGACGCATCGGCTTTTTATTTGGAATTTTGGTTCCAATTTTTGAATAATCAGCTAAAGGCTGAATTATTCATAGTGGGGTTGAAGAAAAATTAGTATATAGGGAGTATTGGAAAATTCCAGCAATCTTAGCACTATTCTAACTATTTCCCCAGTTAAATGTGCGAGGAAATTTTGGGTACGCCTACCGATATTGCATCAATACATAATGGCGAATATCAATATTGCATGGCTAAGCAATATTTTTGAACGATTCCCCTGCATATAAGAATTTTAAAAGCCGTCTATTGGCTAATAGAATATACATGACCAGAAAATTCATGTAGCGCCATTAAAGGGGTCAAAACCTCATGCATATTACACATAATGTTGTTTTTTCGTCATACTCATTACTCAAAGTATTTACCATATACATATGAGCAAGCTAGTGACAATAAAAAAAAAAGACGAAGAACAACAGAACACAATTTGTGGGTCAAACGCTAGGCACATTACGCGTATTTCCCAACATGTGAAAAAACAATTAAAGCAAGCGCTCACTGGTTGTATGGTAGGTCAGGGACAAGCCCAGTGCCGCTACATGGCTAGAATTGGTCTCGCGCTGAGGGGTTTGTTTTATGTAAACAATGCAGCGCGTTGCCGCTATTGTATTAAAAATGGAAAATTGTTGAGTTGACAATAATTCTGATGGAATTATTGTCAATCGATATTAATTGAAAAGGTCAAGTCATTGTTACTTGAAAAAGAAAATGTTTTTAATGTTTTGTAATTCGAGTATTCTTCAGAGAGAAAATATTTAATGACTTTTAGGAAGAAAGTATTGCATAATTTTTTGTGGATAATCTTCAGGGAATACTCGTATTACGATTGATATGTATGTACGTACATATGCTTTTGGAATATGTATGCACGTACGAAAAGATATGCATGAGAGATATGTAGGTACGTATGTACATTGGAGTTATGGGGATTTCGTTGATTTAATTTGATCTTGATAGCGCTTGATTTATTTGGGGAGGTAATGAATGCCGCTTAATGAGTGGCGCTTCATTACACAGTGGGTTAAAATTATTGTTTTAATAGGAATTTCAAAATATATGTATATGCACGTGCATTCATTTTTGTGTATTCTAGTTGCCGTTCACCAGCATACGCGTAGAAACATAATCTGTTTTGGTGACAGCTCGGTCATTGGTAGTTAAGTAGGCACCCAGTTTGTTTCATCACCTCTTCCACAGTTTCAGCTGTGTATATATTTATTCAGAAGTGCTTATGTGCTACATAAATAGTCCTATTATCGTGAGTTGATATTGGTAGCTTTCGTGTTTCTTAAATTTTTTAAACGCAAATGCCCATAATTATGAAAATTTTGGATATAGTATACGAATGATTACGGTTTCCAGAACTAAAAATTAAAGGTGTTCGAATTTCCATTTCACCTTAATTTGTTTCTACGTGTGTGTTTATTTAGATTGACTAATTAAATTTGTCATGTTTTGAACAATCAATTGATTGTATTCACTGAGGTCCTCTCAAAGCTTTTTTGTTTCAAAACTCTGCACTTTTTTCTAATATATTTTGGGAAGAAATTCGGAGTAAGTGAGCTGCATTGCATACTTATCAAATTTAGACATATGAGTAAATTTAAAATGTATAAAATTCAACACTAAAGTAAGAAGAAACTATGTGTACATGTGGCGGCTTGACGATGCCAGCTACGTGGCGTTAGCGACCTTGGGCAGCTAGACCGCATTTCTAAGGTTTTCACTAATCTCAGCGAAAGCCACCTTGTGAACTAAAAAAGGTTTGTGTAAGTATGCCGCAATTTAAAATGTTCAAAAACAAAAATACAAAAATTAATTAGTTTTTGCCTTGTCATCCGATGTAACTAGTTCGATTCAGATCAGTGGAGAGATAGGTTTTTCACCTTACAATATTATTAATATTATTATAAAGTTTGTTTACCAATATAAGGAGATTCATATAAAAGATAAGCCGAAGAGTTTGATGACAATAAACGGGACAATTCATCCGGACATGCAGCCTTCTATTGATGCACTTCTTTATTGACAAGACTTAATTAACCATTTTCAGAGCCTCCATATTTAGGTTATCCAGCGGTACCCAGTCAGAGTACCCCGGTAGTCAGGTGGACTACCTTGGAAGGAGCAGATTACTCGTTCTGATTCCACTTCTTTGAATTTCTCTACGATCGACGTTTACGCTCTATCGACAAAGGCTCTGCAGACTAATTTAAGTGAAATTACAAGTTTATCCTGGAACCATAATTCGCTGCACTCCGCCTTCAAGATAGTTCCTGCGAGCCAACTTCGACTGTCATAGGGCCAGTTCGAAGTTGACTGACAGATAACAATTGATTCTGTATCAAGCTCTCATCACGTAGACCTCAGTGAGGTGTAGCACATTCTGTTGGAAGGGCAAGCAACCCAGCTGTTCCTCCTAATGAATTACGGTCATTCTTATCTGGCAGTGAGTCAGATATCTACTTACCCAAGAGTGATTTGTTTCGTCGTTTATTCACTAGACTTCAAGAGCCAGTCTAACAAGCAATTGTTGTAAGCCACTAAAACTGGTGACCCCGACTGACAACACAAAGCTCCTTTTGGTAGGAGGAATCAGCAATCACCTACAAAATATTGTGACAGTTATAGCTACTCCCTCCAGTGGTAAGGAGATAGATACTCTCTCACGACCAGACCGAATCAATCAACAAATCAGTAAATCAGGAGTCAAACTCAATCAAGATACCGGACGCTTGAATCAAACACCACAACAGCGGGACTGAGAAGGTTTGGAAGAATTATTAAGTGTTATATATATACACATCATTTTTATTAAGTTGTATATTTCTCTACTCCACCAGTCAAAATGCCTGATCAATGGTCTTTTGCTGAGGACCTCTCGAATTTCACTACTGGTCACAACAGTGCCACGCCAGACACCTCTACTAATCGTCCAACAAACGCCTTACCTGATCCTGTACTTAATGCAGTCTCAGTCAAACATACGCCTTTCTGGAAGGGTAATCCGAAAATGTGGTTCATCCAGTTGGAGGCACAGTTTGCTTTAGCACATGTTAACCAGCAAAAAACAATGTTTTACCACACGCTAGCGGCTCTTGATGAGAATACTGCCAAAATTATTAGTGACGTGGCTTCCTATCCATCAGAAGGAGCTGAATACAATAAATTAAAAGAAACGTTGATCTCCAGACTTACCGGCAGTGAAACCCGTCGTCTAAAGCAACTGTTAACGGAATTGCCCTTAGGTGATTCACATCCCTCACATCTGTTAAGAGAAATGCGGAGCTTGAATCAGGGGAAATCATCCAATGAGGTGCTCAAGACACTCTGGCTCCAACGATTGCCCACGCACATGCAGGCTATCCTAGCTTGCAATAAAGAAGACCTGAATTCCTCATGCGCCGACACCATCGCCGAAGTCAACACTAATCCTCAAATGTACACTGTCTCCTCGACTTCTGAATGTCGTGATCCGGCAATCTCTCAATTAGCCGACGAAGTCCGGAATTTAGCCAAACTGGTCTCGGATGCGTTAGCGCTTCTCAATAATCAACAAGGTCCTAGTAACTTTAAGACCAGAAGTAAGTCCAGACAAAGATCGCCATCGCCTCGTTTCCAGTCCGGACCAAGGCATAACGTTTGCTGGTACCATAAAAAGATCGCACGCGAGGCAAAGAAATGCATTCCTCCTTGCTCTTTTAAAACCCAAAATGCCAGTGTCAATTCGGCTAGTTCTTCTTCTCAGTTTTCATCAAACTAATCGGCCCTCCGCCATCAACGACGGGCGGAAGTGGCCGTCTAAATAGTCGTCTTTATCTTTACGATAGGTCTTCCAAGAAACATTTCTTAATCGACACTGGAGCTGATGTATCGGTCATCCCGGCTACATCAGCCGATCGCTTCTCAAAATCTGATCTATGCCTGGCCGCTACCAATTCTTCGGTTATTCACACATTCGGTAGAAAAATCCTCACATTGGATTTAGGACTTCGTCGTGCCTTCCCTTGGCAGTTCATTGTAGCAAACATACCTAGACCTATCTTAGGGGCTGATTTCTTAGGTCATTATGGTTTGTTCGTCAACGTCAGGGAGAAGGTACTAATTGATCCACTAACGTCTTTAAAATCTTCTGGACAACGCATCAGGTCACAAATTCAACACTTTCTGTTCTCATTAACCCAGAAGTAGCGGTGGAAATTCAAAGCCTATTGCGTGAGCATCATTTTATTACCGTAGAATCCAATTACCAATAATAGTGTTGCAATTGCAGCGCCATAAGGCTGTCGTCGACGTTTCTTGGGCACTTGATCCTTGTCGACATTGCTTGTCCCTTGAGGCGACTCTTCTGTTTCTGTAATTTCTTCGGCCATATCATTATTGTTCGTTGGAGTCTCGCTATGATCTACCTCCTCACATGGCAATGGCGACAGCTTGTGAATAGGTCTGCGAAGTATACCTTTAGCTGTTTTTAAGTCAGCAACTCTAACATAACTATCGTTTCCCTTATGTGTTTGAAGAATTCTCCCAAGTGGCCATTTCATGACTGGAAGATTATCATCTTGTATAATCACTATAGTGCCAGGATCTATGTTCTGGCAACGTTCTTTCCACTTGAGTCGATATTGCAGTTCATTTAAATATTCTCGGGACCATTGTCTCCAAAATTCGTGTTTCATATCAGACACTAGCCTCCATCTAGCTAGCAGACTAGTTTTCAATTGCTTGGCACTTGCATCTATGGGTGCCGTTAATGGTTCACCTACCAGAAAATGACCAGGAGTGATAGTAGTCAGGTCATTAGGGTCATTTGACATCTGTGTTAGCGGCCTAGAGTTCAAAATTGCTTCTATTTCGATCATTAGTGTCTCCAGCTAATCATAAGTTAGAGATCCGCCTGAAATTGTCTTTATAAGTAAATGCTTTGCGGATTTTACAGCAGCTTCCCATAGCCCACCGAAGTATGGTGCGCTCGGAGGAATGAAGTGGAAATCGATTTCTCTTTTACTGCAAGTTCCTGCTATGGTTTCCCTCGCTGCTTCAGAATGGATGGCTTCAGACAATTCGCGTAGTTGGTTTCTTGCGCCAACGAAATTGGTTGCGTTGTCGTAGTATAAGTCCCTACAATTTCCTCTGCGGCTCATGAATCCCCTTACTGCCCCAATAAAGGCTTCTGTTGACAAGTCACTGACTATTTCTAAGTGGACGGCCTTTGTTGCAAAGCAGCAAAAAACAGCGCTGTATGCCTTGTGAGGTCTCTTTCCCCTAATTTTGTAATGTAGCCAGGCTAGCCCACAAAAGTCAAACCGGAGTTACCAATGGTCGTGCTGGTTGAACTCTTGCGGGAGGCAAATTGCCCGTGATCTGTGTCAACATTGTTCGGTTGGCTCTTGCACATATTATACAATGCTGAGCAATTGATCTCGCGATTGAATTTCCCTTTATTGGCCAGAAGCATTGTCTTGTAACGGCCAGCAAGGCTTGCGGGCCAGATTGCAGATTCTCCTGAATTGTTAACATCAATAGGTTTGTTAACGGATCTGAATAGGGCAAAATCATAGGATATTTTGCATCATATTCTAGTACTGATTCCTTTAAATGACCGCCCACTCTGATGATGCCTTTGTCATCAAGAAATGGTGTAAGACCTTTTAGACAACTTCCCTTGTTTAATTCATGATATTTCTTTAATTGTTTTACTTCTTCCTTGAACTCATCTTCTTGTATGGCTCTTATAATGATGTATAAGGCTTCATTTAATTCTCGACAAGTGATGAAGCGATGGCTTGGCCGTGATTTGACTGGAATTTTGCCATTCCTTACAAATCGAATCATATAAGCAATGATGCGTTGAAGCTTCCGAAATGATCCCCCATGATTGATTTTGTATATCACACTAGATATATCTTCTGCTGTAGTTATTGCGGGCAAGGCTGTACGCTTCCTTTCTAACTGACACTCATTCTTGGTTTGATAAGCCGTGCGCCATACGGTTTCATTGCCGTGCAGGAATATTCATCCGTAGAACCAAAGATGACATGTTTCTAATTTGTTTGACTCCAGCCCTCTGGAGAGTACAGCGGCTGGATTATCCTTGGATCTCACATGATGCCATTGTGCCGCTATGGTTAATTCTTGAATGCACCAATCCGATTAGCAACAAATGTGTGATATGATGTGGATGATGAAGTTATCCATGATAACACTATTTCCGAATCTGACCAGAAATAAGTTGGTACTTTTTCCCACTTCAGTTCCTTCCTTACACGGTTTGCAAGTTAGGCTGCTACTAGAGCTGCACATAGTTGCAAACGGGGAACAGTTTGTTTTTGTAGTGGTGCTACGCGAGATTTAACGCATAGTAGTCTCACAATAATTCTGCCATCTTTACTGATCGATCAGATATAAAGTGCAGCGCCATAGGCCTTTCTGATTCATCTGAGAACACATGGACTTGCATATGCCTTAGAACTTCCTTTGGCAAATACGTGGCTTGGAAATGTGACGTTATTTAAGGTTGACAGAGTGGTCCTGAAATTAAGCCATCTTGTATGAAGTTCCATTGGTGAGGCTGCATCCCAGTCAATTTTAAGTTGCCAAAGTTGTTGGGTGAAGATCTTAACGGTGACTACTACTGGTGCCAATACACCTAAAGGGTCAAAATGTTTGGCGATGTCAGAAGTGACTATTCTTTTAGTGATCCTGGATTCTTGGTTAGAGACTGCTTTAATTCTGAATTGATCTGACGTGGGCAGTCATGTTAGTCCTAACGTCTTTATCTTTTCTTCTGTGCTGTTTTCGAAGTCAAGGTCTATTCCTTGATCCTCTGTTGGAACGCCTTGCAACAATTGGGCGTGATTGGCATACCATTTTCTTAATCGAAAACCTGCGCCTTGTAGAAGTTTTGTAAGTTCCTTCTGCATTATTATGGCTGTCGGCAAACTGTCTGATCCTGTAATGCAATCATCCGCATAGAAGTCATTTTTCAGGATCTCGGCACCATATGGATATCTAACGGTATTTTCTTGAGCCAATTTCTGAAGGCATTTTGTTGCCAGATAAGGTGCCGGTCGCGTAACGTATGTGACTGTACATAGTCGGTAAATTTTTAATGATTCTCTTGGGTCATTTCTCCAGAAAATTAGCTAATATTTCTGGTCGGCTTCGTCCAGCAGTATCTGTCGGTACATCTTTTGAATGTCTGCAGTGAATACAAATCGTGGTAGCCAAAACCGCAGCAGTAGTGAAAATAAGTTACTTTGAACTGTTGGTCCTGCGCACAAGATATCATTTAAAGACAATTGAGATGACGTCTTCATCGATGCATCGAACACCACTCTTAATGTAGTGGTGCTACTATCGGGTTTTAGAACGCAATGGTGCGGAAGGAGGTAATGGGGCGATTTGATGCTATCGCAATAATTAGCAATAAGTCATCCGCTGTCATCTCTATGGACTGTTTGCGTGAAGTGAGTTTCACATCGCCTTTCTTCTTGAGTGAATTTGTCCTTTGGTGCAGCAACTTCTTCAAGTTTCCAAAATCTTTGAATAAGTTGATCTGTTTGTTCATCCTCTGAACATACACCACATGTAGCGGCAGATGTTTCAATCTGATCGATCTCGCCTGTCAATACCCATCCAAGAACAGTATTTTGTAGCATTGGAAGATTATTTGCTAACTTGATTTGTCCAACGGACAGTAGGTTGTAATAAAACTCTGCTCCCAAAAGCAGATCAATTGAGTCGGTTATGTTGAATTTAGAGTGGGCAAGTCTGATATTTTTAGGTATGTCCCACTCAGAGATGTCAAATGACTGCGTTGCTTTTGGCGCGATTATTTTTGGCAGCACAAAGGCTTTTACTCTTGTTGCATATTTGTTCATTGTGGACTCTAACCGCAAATTAACCTTATGTTAGATTCTTGCTTTTTTATTTCGGACACCATGTATGGTGATTCTTTCTGAACTTGGTGTCAAGTTTAGTTTCTTAATAACCCTTTCTGTTATTATATTAACTTGATAGCCTGAATCAAGAATGGCTCTACATTCTATTGTGTCTCCCTTGTCAGATATGAGTTTGACAATGGCTATGCCCAGGAGAACATAACCTCTTGGTTTTTGGTTTGTGAGTATTGCTACTATGGCTGGTTGATAACCTGGTGTATCAGCCTTTTGTAACAGTACATCTACTGAAGATGAGCTTCTTGGTGATTTGACATCAGATTTTTCTGCCTTCCCTGATGGTTCTAGATGTACAAGTGTATTGTGTTTTTTGGTGCATTTTGTACATCCTCGAAGTATGCACTGGCTGCTGCTGTGACCAGGCTTGAGACAATTAAAACACAAGTTATGACTGCGTACAAAGCTCAGTCGACTGGCTGGTGTCAATTTCATAAACTGGGAGCATGCAGAAAGAGGATGGTTCCCTTTACATGACATACGTGATGCCCGACTTGAAGTGGATGATATTATCAAAGTTAGTGCCTTGGAGCTGCCATGTCTTATTTGGTAATCGTCAATTTTATACTTAGTGCCGAGTGCTTCGAGTGCTTGAAATCTGGTTTCCAGAAATGATAGAAATACCTTTATACTCTGTATTTCTCTGGGCCTTGATAGTGATTGCTCACATAGAGTGTACGTGTTTCTGTCAAGCTTCTTTGTCAAGATGTGAAGCAAGAGTGGATCCCAATCTGCCATTGAAACGCTTAAATTCTGCAATCCTAACAGACACTCTTGTGTAGTATCATGTAGCGATTTTATTGTAGCAGCTGAAGGATTATCGTTCACGTGTGCTGACTGAGATAATAACTTGTTATAACTTGTTAATGAGTGCTGTCAACAACAGTCTGCGATATAAATACGGACTTTAACGACAACTAACAGTGCTGCCTGGAACAATTCCGATTTGTTTGTCTCCACTCCTTCCTGGGCTACTGAGCGATGAATGTTGCGGTTTGGTGTACTGCCATAGCGCTCCTTTTTCCGTGGGTAGTACTATGAATATATGTAAACTAGTCGCTGGAAATTTACCGTGTCTTCCTGCTTATGTGTCTGGTGCTCTGCCCGAGCCATATTTGAGTGATGAACAGGAGACCTGAGACCCTATTTTCACTTAGCGAAAATTTGTTTTGTTTCCTTTATCCTTGGTAAATTTCGAAAACCACGCACAGGTGAAAACATATGCGAGAAATAACCCTGATTTCAGTTTTTATTTCTTTCTTTGCCCTCGAGCGTAGGTTGTATATCTCTTAGCTCGTTTGATGCAATCTTAATATCTCAATTCACACTTCATGGTAACTGCGATACGCGAGCAACATCTTCAGCGAGAATCTCACGTGGATTCTTCCCTAAAGTTATTAATACTCTTATACCTTAGTAATTTTCCACACATTTTGTTATCGAACCCTCCTGGGGAAAGCTGGCGTAGTACTTTTGGCTGGATTTCTCCAGTTTAGTTTTATTTATTGTAGTAACTTCACAGAAATATTTCGGTTGCTTGCTAAATCTCTAAAAGACTTCCTCGAAATTGGATTTGCAACCTTGGCGGCAGATATTGAACTGTCACCAGAACAGGATTCCACTCGCTGGACACCAATTTCATTTGTATTTTATTATTCCATTTCGGACCAAATTCACTGATTATTGCAACTTTTATTAAATCTCGTCTTTATGGCAATTGTACGCGTTGTTAACTCTTTTATTTCTCGCAAATATTTTATTCACAGCGTAGAGGCTGCGACATTGCTGCTGCTGGAATTTCGCGGGATTATTTTGAATTTTTCTCCTGCTGGTTATATACCAGTATGTATATCGATATATATTTATAATTCCAAAAACGGGTGCTCACTGTCTGCTGCACAAACTGTTGGTATTAACAACAACTCTTCGTTTCTACCAATTTTATTTATTGCTAAAACTCTTCCTTGTTATCTTACAATTTTTTCTTTTTTTTATTGCTATTACACTTCAAGCTTTGCTTTTTTATGATATTTTTTGTATTGCTATTACACTTCAAGCTTTTCTTTTTATGTTTTTTTTTTCTATTGCTATTACACTTCAAGCTTTTCTTTTTATGATTTTTTTCTATTGCTATTACACTTTAAGCTTTTCTTTTTATGATTTTTTTTCTATTGCTATTACACTTCAAGCTTTTCTTTTTATGATTTTTTTTCTATTGCTATTACACTTTAAGCTTTGCTTTTTAAGGATTTTCTTTTTTTTTTAACTCCCGTGACAAAAACTCCGTTTCAAAAACGACTCTTCTCGACTCACCAAAAACCAAAAACCAACTCTTTTTTCATTTTCCGCCGAACCGCCGTATTCTCGTTCAAAAATCCAACTCAACTCTTGATCACATTCATCGTGATCAAGAGGCGTTGTTCAGGATCGAAAATGCTAAATTGCATTTTCTTATCCTGAGAAAATTTTACTTTTTCAATTCTGGACTTGTTCAAACATGTCCAGAATTATTCGCGTTGAACGATGGCTTCAAAAATGTAATCTTACACTTTTTAAAACATCAGTCACCGTTTGAAATCGCGACGCGCATATACATACAATGCATTTATGCTGCGCGCGTTTCTTATCGCGAAAGCTTTTTTCGTAATATGTATGTACGTATGTACATACATATTGCATTTTTCGCGACAAATCGTACTGAAGGTACGATTTGCTTTTTGATTTCTTTTTTAATTAAATTGTGGAAAATTTTAAGTAAAACGACTTGGGTTGTAAACTGAAACTTCTGTTTTTCCCAAGTCGTTTTATGAGAAAAATTTATGGTATGTGAGTAAATTGCTGATGCAATTTTCTTCACCCATTTAAGAGATAAGCTAACTATGTTTTAAGCATGATTAGCTTATGTTAAAATTTATTCAATATTATTTTTATGTTTTGCCTTTTTTCAGGTTTATGTACATACATTTCTAGCCTATTTGTATTTAGTATAATCTGAGGTATTTATGTCTATGTCTTACTAGTTATTATGTATTACTTAATGTTGCTAAATATTATTTACTTATTATTTTTATTATTATTGTTTTTGTGTAAATAAATTTCGGTTGTATTTTTAAATTCTATTATCTTATGCCTTTCTTTCTTCTATTTATTATCTTATTTTTTAGCTTACTCAATTCATTATTTCTACTACTTTGCTATGTGCTACTTAGGTCCGTTAATTTTATTCTTAGATACTACCAAATAAATTTTATCCTTATTTATTCTTAATTTGTTAATTTTATTAATTTATTTTCTAAGACCAGTGTAGTGAAGGGATAGTGGTTCCGCCAGTAACAAAAGAATGATACAGGGCCAAAAATAAGTATAGATCTTTTTTATTACACTAATTGTATAGATCTCGCTTTAGAGAGACTTTGGGTACGTTTTAATTTTTCTTGGGGTGTCGCGTAAACTGGTTCCATAGGAATGTTTTCAGCTGTGGGCTGTTGTCTGCGTTTAGCAACCCATGCCATGAATGCCGGTATAACATATTTTGCTATTGCCACCACTGATACAATTAGCAACAAGGGTCCTGTCATTGATAGGGATGTAATAGAGAGTATATGAGGAATCTTAACTTTGGGTCCAAAGTGAAAATGGGTTTTTGTTGTCTTTGTAGCTTACATTCTATTGGTCTTTATTTTAATGTATGTATGTACCTTAACACTACTTAGTCTCTATGGACACCTTTTTATTCGTAGAAAGGTTTTAGACGGTTGTTATGTACCGTCACCTCTCGCTTGCGAATTTTAATTGTTGTGTTTACTGAACTGGGGATTCCGGTTACCGTATAGGGACCTACCCAAATCTGGGAGAGCTTATGTTTGCGACTCTCGCTCTTGAGAAGAACCTTTTCTCCTCTGTGAAATGTCAGGGGACGTACAGCTTTGTCATAGTAATTTTTCGAGCGTTGTTTACTCATCAGAAGATTTTTTCGTGCCGTGGCGTAAGACTTTTGAAGCTTATACCTGAGTAGCTCTCGTGGTTATACACGGGTTCAGGGTCTCGCTTTAAGTTGGACGGAACGTCCCTTCGTGTACACTGTTGTTGTACACGAAAGCAGCGGTTCGCAGATAACTATCCCATGACCTGGGATTTTCGTCCACTATAGTTCGTAGATATTCAATCAATGGTCTATGTGCACGTTCGAGTGCTCCATTTGATTGGGGATGATAAGCTGAAGTCAGCAGCTTATTTATTCTAAGGAGTTTGCATACCTTTTTGAATAGGTCACTCAGGAAATTACTTCCCTGATCGGTGAATATTCTTTTGGGGATGCGGTAGCGCGTGACGATTTCGTCGAAGAAAATTTGCGCTACCGTTATAGCTTCCCCATTTGGTATGGCATACCAATCTACAAACTTCGTGAGGTTATCCTGAAATGTTAATATATATTTGTTTCCGGATTCAGTCTCCTCTAGTGGGCCGACTATATCCAGATAGATTTTATCTAATGGTTGTTCCGCTATGTCTGTAATCACCATCGGCATTTTATACTGTGGTGAGGCCTTCATGGTTTGACATTTGGCACACCGCTTAATGTGCTTTTTGATGTCACTAAGCATGTGCCTCCACCAGTAATTTCTTCGAATCCGTTTATAGGTTTTTATCACTCCCTGATGGCCGCCAAAGAGAGAATCTTGATAATCTTTTAAGATTAATTGAATCTCCTCTGGGCTAGTGATTACTTCAGGGGGACGAGATTCGTCTATGATTAGTGGGTTGGTACTAGGTGGACTGTCACGGTCTGTGGCCTCTTCTGGATGATGAGTTTGTTCTTTTTGTTTGGACTGGCTGTTTTGATTTGTTCCACTTTCCTGAATGTTTCGTGTCTGGGCTCTGGTTACTGCATTGCATTGCAGACACTCCTTAAGGTCCGATGAGTTTGTTTCCTCCTCTATATCCGAGTCCATTTGGTGGTGGACTATAGCTTCTACCGTGAAGGTGGTAGTTTCTTTGTCTCTGTCATTATCCCGTGGAATGCGGCTTAGAGCGTCGGCATTCGTGTTGTACTTTCCGGGCTTATATTCAATTTTATAATTGAACTCGGAAAGTTTATGGTGAAATCTCACCAGACGGGATGTGGGGTCCTTAATATTGAAGACTCCCTTGAGTGGTTTGTGATCTGTATAGACCGGGAACTCTCGGCCTTACAGATAACACCTGAAATTTTTAGTCGCCCAAACTATAGCCAGTAACTCTTTCTCAATCGTGGAATAGTTACGTTCGGCTTTGTTCAGGGTACGGCTGGCGTAGGCAATGGGTTGGTCACTTGCTACCTCTCCTTGAGAGAGCTGCTTCAAGAGCCTCGCTGCTGGCGTCTGTGGTAAGGTTAAAGGGTTTTGAAAAATCGGGATATATTAAGAGTGAAGGGGAAATTAAAGCGTTCTTAATGCTTTGAAATGCCTCTTGGCATTTCTCAGTCCACTTAAACTTTACATCCTTTCGGAGTAAGTTTGTTAGAGGACGTACTGTTTTCGAAAAATCGGGTATGAATTTTCCGTAGTAATTGGCAAGGCCCAAAAATGATTGCACTTGCCTTACTGTCTTAGGGATGGGGAAAGTTTGGACGCATGCCGTTTTGCTAGGGTCAGGTAGTGCTCCTTGGTTAGAACATTTGTGTCCTAAATACACTACCTCGCGGCTGAGAAATTGACATTTCTCAGGTTGAAGTTTCAGGTTATTTTCTCTTAACCTGTCAAAGACTTTTCGAAGCTTTTCGTTGTTCTCTGCCAGACTTTTTCCATAGATGACGATGTCATCTAAGGAGACGAAACATTCTAGGCCTTGTAGGCCAGTTAATATGAAATTCATTAAACGCTGAAATGTGACCGGGGCTCCTTTGAGCCCGAACGGCATGCGTTTGAATTCATAATGCCCGTAGTTGGTACTAAAAGCCGTTTTTGCTCGATCCTTCGGATCGACGAGTACCTGATGATAGCCATTGGCTAGGTCTAGGGTGGTGAAGTATCTTGAATGGCCCAGTTGATCGAGGATATCCTCAATCCGAGGTAGCGGGAAGGCGTCGCCAATCGTTTTTTCGTTCAGCTTACGGAAATCAACTACGACGCGCCACCTTTTCTCACCATCTGGTCCCGCTTTTTTGGGGACGACTAGCAGTGGCGAGTTCCATGAGCTTTTGCTGGGCTGGACAATGTCGTTGTCCAGCATTTCTCTGAGTTGCTCATTTATGACATTTCGCTGTGTCTCTGGTAACCGGTACATCTTTTGGTTAATAGGTGCTTAGTCTTGCACCAGAGGGATGTCGTGGGTGATGGCATTGGTATGTGTAAGCCTGTCACCCTTTAAAAAGAATATGTCATCATATTCGTAACAGAGATTTGTTATTGAGGCTTTTCCTCAGTATTTAAAGTTTCATCCAGACTGAGTTCTTGCTCTAATCTGGTGAGGCGGGGCTGAATGCTGGTGTCTTCTTGTTCGACATCGTTTGGGAACAAGTACCTTATATGTTGTAGGGTGGCCGTCTGATCGGCGCTTATTGCCCTATTTTTATTATTCTTAAATCTAGTCTTCTTTAATGATTTTATATCGGTACTATCCTTAGTGATTTTACCTCTTAACCTACTTGTTTTATATATGAGAGACGCTGGGCCAGATGGATCTGCGGGAGTTGCTACCGGCAGACCGTTTGTATGCTGGCAAGCGCCTGACGTTGGGGTTTTCATGAGGGACCCGCAAGCGTCTTGGAGCAGTTTCTTATTACTGCTTGGTTCACCTGGGCTCTTATGCCCTATTTTCTTAATCTTAGGTTTACATATAACATGATGCTCACAATCGCCGTCATTTCGACTCATGGGATTCAAAGGATGGGCTGTTGTAATATTTTTGTCTGGCTCTCGTTTGATGGGGACGACAGTGTAGTCTTTAATGGGAACCAGATTTAGGTTCACGCTGTTTAGGACTACTTGTGAACTGCGCGTGTTGAGGATTCCTATAGGGACTGCCTTTAACCCAGCTGAGAGTAAGCTGTTTGCTAAGAAGACTCCGTCGTCTATTTATTTCGACAGACTGAGCATTTCTTCCTGCAACTGCAACGGAACTTTGACTACGATCTGAGACCTTGCTGGTATGCCCACAGGTTCATTTAAATTCACCTGATGCTGTTCAGTCTTACAGGCCGGATCTTCGCTAATCAAGTCACCCTTATCGCGTTCTTGTAAGTCACAGCCGACTTCTTCTGACTGAGAAGCTTTGAGAACACTTCGGGTAGAAGGTATATCCCCGTCGGGTTTAATATCTTCTACCAGTGTCTCTGTGTTGACTGTGTTTTGTAATTACGGGTTGTCCGATGCGGTTTCTAATTGAACAGCAAACTCTTCTGGATTGGTTTCCGTGCGAGGAAATCGCAGAATTTTGTTGGGTCCCTCAGCATTACGGTTTTTGGCTAGGAAATCATTTCCTAGCAAGCCGTCGTCGGAAATACCTGTTTTTTACCACCTGAAAGTTGCAAGGTAATTTGTTTTTTAGCATGAAGTTTCTTTGGCAACTCCCTAAGGTTTTTCCGGTGCCAAAGGGGCTTTGAAGAGTTAATTTCTTGTTGGGGTTTATTAGCTCGCGAGATTTGAGAGCTTTTTTCTTAATAATACTGATCTCAGAACCGGTGTCCACTATTAGCTGGGCCTCACCCTTTAGACCTATGTCTAGAAGAAGTCTGGCGGTGGGCACACTGAAGTCGGGCGGCTGAGAAGACCCTTGTTTATTGCTGGTAGGGTTTATAGTCGAGCCGGGGAGTTTTGGGTCGACTCTTTGTCGTTTCCCTCCTTTTAATCCTCCCATTTTTGCTTTTGTCGACATTCGTCGATCTTGTGTCCACGGCGCCCACAAAAATCACATTTTTGTCTTAAATTAAAGACTCTGGGGCCTTTTGTATTGTTCAGATCTGACTGTGGTGGATTGTTAGGCGATCCCCGTGTGAAACGAGTTGCAGAGTGTGCTTGGTCATTTCGATAGTCGCGAATGTCATGCCCGTAACTTCTACAGTTAGAACAGAGGGGGGTGTTTTTGCGTTTTAAACACTCCGTGTAGGTGTGTCCCCGCTTCTGGCAGAAATTGCAAGTGATGTTTTATACCAGATTCTGTGTATCCGGTTGTCTAGAGTCCCTTCGTGGAAATGGCGGGCGTAGTGGTTGAGCATGTACGTATGGGGGATTAAACTGTCTGGGCTCTTGTGCTCGTGGTGATGCATACATGGGTAGCTGTGGTGCTTGATTGAAAGGAGTTCGGCTGAGAGCTCGAACTCGAAGACTAGGGTCTATTGGTGCCCTTGGATATGGCTGTTGCGTTAATGGCGTTTGTACGAAAACGGTGCCTGCTTGCAGCTTTTCCATGTCTAGAGTCTTTTGTATCAGCTGCTCTAGATCATTTTCTACCAGAGTGAGGAGGTACTGGCATAGGTGGGGATTGTTCACTCCACTTTTGAGGGCATTTTTGGCGAATTCCGCCAACTGTGTCTTCACAGCTGGGGCTGCCGTTGCGCCGTACTTCAGTACCGCTGCCTCGTTGCAAAACATCAGCAACTGCTTCACTCTTGTTGTGAAGGCAGTGAGAGTTTCCAACGGGTTTTGCCTCATTGTGATCAATTTGTTGAGCAACTCTTGGTACGATACTCGTGGTAGGTAGGTTCTGTTCAGACGTTCCTCCACCTCACTAAAAGTAGTTCTAACGTCCGAAGCAAACAGCTGATAGGCATCGCCACAAAGTCGTGTGGGCAAGATATGTAGGAAGGCTGCTTTTTCTTCCTAACTTAAACAGTGTAGGGCCTGTTTGCAACAGCCAATAAATGTTTGTAGCTCACGACCTAACTGTGGGTTATTTTCACCCGAAAACAGAGGAACTAGTTGTGCCGTGAGCTTGGCCACCTTTGCATAGTCTACCATTGTGATTATTTTTTAGTTAAACTTTTGTAGGGTAGTCTACTTGTGCCTTGTGGAGTTTCAGGGCTAGTTTCTGGACTAGAATCCGTGAAGGATACTTCTAGCCAGCCACTAAGGAGATTTTCGGCGGTTGCTTGGTCAGATGCGTCACCACTAATATCGCTGTCACTTTCAGCGCTTACAACTACACTGGCTGAGCTCTTGTCTAAACCTAGTGAACGTGGAAGCCCGGCGAATTCGATAAGCTCCTGTTTGAATCGCTCTGTTTCTCTTTAAAATTTTTCGATCTGTGTCAGCCTCTGCTCTCTGCCTTGACTTAATCTGTGGTCAAGAGCGTCGCAGTGCGTGACCGTGAGCTTATCGGATTCGCGTGCCTTCTCTAATAGCTTATCTAAAAATTTATCAAGACTTACTTTAGATACAACTGTGGGCCCTGTTAAAACTGTGCCGCTTCGAAGGCGAACTCCTGTTGTTTCTTGCTGTGATGGGTCTGGATTCTGGCGCCCCTGGCTTTCTGATTGTGCTGCGTTGTTTTCTGAGGCGTTGTCTGTACCTTCCCGGAGGTGTTGTGAACTCTCACCTGGGGATTGCTCCGCGTCGGATGAAGGTGGAGAGTTTTCCTCTTGCATATGCGTCCCGCGTTGTCCAAAAGGGAGGGGGGGGGGCTTCCAGCCTTCTTGGAGTATTCCCTTCTGTAATGTTTTTTGCTACTAGGGGGGCCTCCTTCCGTCTTAATTCCCTTGGCTGAGATTGAAAGGGGGGCTTTTGCCGACTTCGAGATCCCTTTCAATCCTGGAATGAAGTTACAATTTCCGGTGCTTCTGTTTGCTGCCGGGGGGGCCCTAGGCCTACTTATTTCTCCTGGATATGGTTGAAAGGGGGGCTTAAGGCCTTCTTCGAAATCCCCTTCAACCCAAGAACGATGATATCTTCCTTCTGGAGTTGGTTTTCCGTGGTCGGTTGGTCCTTGTGTAGATGTGTAGATGTCGGTTGTCTTCCTTCCTTACGATGCTGCAACAGAGCTTATGGTAAAGTCCCTTTTTGATGTTTCTTTTTTTTTTACTCACTGGGGTGAACGCTTGCTCGCCTGGAGCAGAGGCGCCTATAGATGATATCTACCCCGAGCGTTGGGGGTGACGTGGCCTTATAAATTGGCTAGTGTCACAGGTTCCCCGTAGATTCTTGCAGGATCAAGGCTTTTCAAGCGTTTACGATCTTTTAACTTGACCAAGCTTCCTTGATCCTACCGGCTGCGCCAATTTTGTTATATTTGTTTTGTATCGTTTTATTCTACGCTCACTTTGTAGTTGGTTCACAATTGCAGAACTGCTAATCCAAAGAATTCTCACACTTTTCTTTATTTTATTTACTGGACGATCTCTTTATTTTTTTCTCTGTTCTTACAATGACCTTTACATCGATTAACTTATTTTCTTTTTTTCACTTTTATTATACCGCTTATTCCTATTCTTAACTATGCTATTCTAACGATTGACATTTATTTTTCGATTAACTTATTTCTTCACCACTTTTTCCGCCGAAATCCAAAAACCAACTCAACTCTTGAGAAAAACCGACTCTTGCTCCCGGACCCGAGATTGCGCCGCTTTAACGTTTATAATTCAACTCAACTCTTGATCACATTCATCGTGATCAAGAGGCGTTGTTCAGGATCGAAAATGCTAAATTGCATTTTCTTATCCTGGGAAAATTTTACTTTTTCAATTCTGACTTGTTCAAACATGTCGAGAATTATTCGCGTTGAACGATGGCTTCAAAAATGTAATCTTACACTTTTTAAAACATCAGCCACCGTTTGAAATCGCGACGCGCATATACATACAATGCATTTATGCTGCGCGCGTTTTTTATCGCGAAAGCTTTTTTCGTAATATGTATGTACGTATGTACGTACATATTGTATTTTTCGCGACAAATCGCACTGAAGGTACGATTTGCTTTTTGATTTCTCTTTTAATTAAATTGTGGAAATTTTTAAGTAAAACGACTTGGGTTGTAAACTGAAACTTTTGTTTTTCCCAAGTCGTTTTATGAGAAAAATTTATGGTATGTGAGGAAAATTGCTGATGCAATTTTCTTCACCCATTTAAGAGATAAGCAAACCATGCTTTAAGCATGATTAGCTTATGTTAAAATTTATTGAATATTATTTTTATGTTTTGCCCTTTTTCATGGTTTATGTAAAAATATTATTTATTTTAGGTATATAACATGCTGAAGGGGATACTAATTTTACAAATGGAAAACAGGGTATTAGGAGAGATGAAAAATCGTTTTAACTTATGTGCGGGGTTTAATTCCTAGCCGATGTTTTCGAAAATTCTGGAGGTCACTCTTCACTTGTACACGGTGAGGAATATTTGACGGGACAGAGATGATTGTCTTCTCCTTTTCTTTCCGTCAACATGTCACACCGAGCTTGAGGAAACGCACTTCTCTCGGTCGGGGTGCGATCAAGCTTTCCGCTTGACAGCAGCCGGCTTACACGCTCGCTTCAGTACTTCGTGTAGCATATTGCTATATGCAATACGCTTCGACCATAACAGGGCAGAGTGGTCTGCGCCACACATGGTTCAGGCAACGCTGAAAAATAGTCGACTGAGCTAGCCGGTCTTAAACATAGGCCTCATCGCTGCGGGCGCCCAATGTGTGTCTCGACCCACGACCCAATGCGTATTCCTCATCACTCGAATTTGCCTACGACTGTAGGCTATACTTGACTGATGACGCATCGAGGACACATCCCTGAAGGCTCGTCAGTCTTTGATCAGACCTCGACGTCTTGCTCCGTGTGGGAAGCCAAAGTTGCACCGACAAGCTGGTAACCCAAAAAAATCCAGCCGGTCGGTGTCTCTTTGCCTTTCTTCACCGAGATGCTGAGAAAGCCCCGCGATCAGTGACCTAAAAAACTGATCGCTAAGTTTTCCCGGCACAACATCTCGCTCCGATGTCCGACCATGTTGTTCATGGGTGTGTGCCGTCGTTGAAGTGGTGACTTTGTCGATTTAGTTTCCATGTCACACCGAGCTTGAGGAAACGCATTTCTTTCGGTCAGGGTGCGTTCAAGTTTTCCGCTTGACAGCAGCCGGCTTACACGCTCGCGTCAGGACTTCGTGTAGCATATTGCTATATGCAATACGCTACGACCATAACAAGAATTAGATTAATCTGTTATGAACATGCACAATTTAACATTCTCCCCGCGTTGAACCTTCGTTCGAAGTCTCAAATGACTAGACGTTGATACTGAAGTTAACTTCCGTAGATTGCCTGGGTGCGGGCTTAGGCAGTTTCGATTTCTGCCTACATTCATCTCGATTCTTGAGTATCAGGATGGCGATGAAGACTAAAATTAGTCCGAGCGAATGATAGCCAATGGTAAATTGATGGATATTGTGGGAATGAGTCTTCTTTATTGTTTCTTATTAGAGCTGTTTACGTGGTTGTTAGTTACTCCTGATTCTGCGGACATTGTTTTGTATAGTTCCACAATAGCATTCTGATCTGCGGGTAATTGCAATCCTGGTGGTAGATGATTCTTGATTCTAGTTTGTTACGTAATTGTTGAGCGTCACAAGTAATGGACTGATTCTGCCGTGGTGTATGTCTGTTAACACGTCGATTATTGAAGACTGCATTCTCTGAAGATGGGATACTATGAACATCATTTGGATGGAGAGGGTTGTAAATAATTGGCTGATTTTTAACTCATACGTTTCTCTCCGGTGTGGTTTATGTGGTTTATCAAGTGAGTGATTTGGACGTCTAACTCCTTAAATTTCTTCTCTGCAGCTAGTTGATCTTTTTCAAGACGTTAATCGTTGCGTCAATTATTGACGTCTGATTTTTCAGTAGCATTAGAAGATGTTCTTCATTTTCATTGATGGTATCTATGGTTTCAGACATTTTTTTTTTCATATTCAGAGTCAAGGACCCCAAAAAGTGAATTGGCCAAGTTTTCGACAATGTCAATAGCACCTCGTTTTTCTCTTCTGGTGGACAGGAGCATATTGTCGGCCTGTAACTCTTCTTCAATCTGCTGTAGTTGTGTTACTATCTGGATGCATGTGCTCCTTGTTTTACTTTGCTGGCACAAGTTATGTAACGCCCTTGTCCTATTTGATAATCCCGAAAGCTCCATCCAATATGGTTTAAAATCGTAATAAACTATTAAATTCCATTCGGTTGATATGAAATTTATTTTGCCGATATTTTCGAAATATATCCCCGGTTTAGGATGGAAGCTCTCGATATCGATGCTTGCTCCAAGTCCGGGCGGTAGAACCAAACAAGCCAATAATAGTGTTGCAATTGCAGCGCCATAAGACTGTCGTCGACGTTTCTTGGGCACTTGATCCTTGTCGACATTGCTTGTCCCTTGAGGCGACTCTTCTGTTTCTGTAATTTCTTCGGCCATATCATTATTGTTCATTGGAGTCTCGTTATGATCTACCTCCTCACACGGCAATGGTGACAGCTTGTAAATAGGTCTGCGAAGTATACCTTTAGCTGTTTTTACGTCAGCAACTCTAACATAGCCATCGTTTCCCTTATGTGTTTGAAGAGTTCTCCCAAATGGCCATTTCATGACTGGAAGATTATCATCTTGTATAATCACTATAGTGCCAGGATCTATGTTCTGGCAACACTCTTTCCACTTGAGTCGATATTGCAGTTCATTAAATATTCTCGGGACCATCGTCTCCAAAATTCGTGTTTCATATCAGACACTAGCCTCCATCCAGCTAGCAGACTAGTTTCCAATTGCTTGGCACTTGCATCTATGGGTGCCTTTAATGGTTCACCTACCAGAAAATGACCAGGAGTGATAGTAGTCAGGTCATTAGGGTCATTTGACATCTGTGTTAGCGGCCTAGAGTTCAAAATTGCTTCTTTTTCGATCATTAGTGTCTCCAGCTCCTCATAAGTTAGAGATCCGCCTGAAATTGTCTTTATAAGTAAATGCTTTGCGGTTTTTACAGCAGCTTCCCATAGCCCACCGAAGTGTGGTGCTCTCGGAGGAATCAAGTGGAAATCGATTCCTCTTTTACTGCAAGTTACTGCTATGGTTTCCCTCGCTGCTTCAGAATGGATGGCTTCAGACAATTCGCGTAGTTGGTTTCTTGCGCCAACGAAATTGGTTGCGTTGTCGTAGTATAAGTCCCTACAATTTCCTCTGCGGCTCATGAATCGCCTTACTGCCCCAATAAAGGCTTCTGTTGACAAGTCACTGACTATTTCTAAGTGGACGGCCTTTGTTGCAAAACAGCAGAAAACAGCGATGTATGCCTTGTGAGGTCTCTTTCCCCGAATTTTGTAATGTAGCCAGGTTGGCCCACAAAAGTTAACACCGGAGGGAGTTACCAATGGTCGTGCTGGTTGAACTCTTGTGGGAGGCAAATTGCCCATGATCTATGTCAACATTTTTGGTTTGGCTCTTGCACATGTTACACAATACTGAACAATTGATCTCGGGATTGACTTTCCCTTAATTGGCCAGAAGCGTTGGCTTGTATCGGCCAGCAAGGCTTGCGGGCAAGAGTGCAGATTCTCCTTATGAATTGTTAACATCAATAGTTTTGTTAACGGATCTGAATAGGGCAAAATCATAGAATATTTTCCATCATATTCTAGTACGACTGCCCACTCTGATGATGCCTTTGTCATCAAGAAATGGTGTAAGACCTTTTAGACAATTTCCCTTGTTTAATTCATGATTTTTCTTTAATTGTTTTATTTCTTCCTTGAACTCATCTTCTTGTATGGCTCTTCTCGACAAGTGATGAAGCGATGGCTTGGCCGTGATTTGACTGGAATTTTGGCATTCCTTACAAATCGAATCATATAAGCAATGATGCGTTGAAGCTTCCGAAATGATCCCCCATGATTGATTTTGTATATCACACTAGATATATCTTCTGCTGTAGTTATTGCGGGCAAGGCTGTACGCCTCCTTTCTAACTGACACTCATTCTTGGTTTGATAAGCCGTAGGCCATACGGTTTCACTGCCGTGCAGGAATATTGGCCCGCAGAACCAAAGAAAATATGTTTCTAATTTGTCTATCTCCAGCCCTCTGGAGAGTACAGCGGCTGGATTATCCTTTGATCTCACATGATGCCATTGTGCCGCTATGGTTAATTCTTGAATGCACCAATCCGATTAGCAACAAATGTGTGATATGATGTGGATGATGAAGTTATCCATGATTACACTATTTCCGAATCTGACCAGAAATAGGTTGGTACTTTTTCCCACTTCAGTTCCTCCCGTACACGGTTTGCAAGTTCGGATGCTACTAGAGCTGCACATAGTTGCAAACGGGGAACAGTTTGTTTTTGTAGTGGTGCTACGCGAGATTTAACGCATAGTAGTCTCACAATAATTCTGCCATCTTTACTGATCGATCGGATATAAAGTGCAGCGCCATAGGCCTTTCTGAGGCATCTGAGAATACATGGACTTGCATATGCCTTAGAACTTCCGTTGCAAATACGTGTCTGAAAAATGTGACGTTATTTAAGGTTGATATAGTGGTCCTGAAATTAAGCCATCTTGTATGAAGTTCCATTGCTGAGGCTGCAACCCAGTCAATTTAAAGTTGCCAAAGTTGTTGGGTAAAGATCTTAGCGGTGACTACTACTGGTGCCAATACACCTAAAGGGTCGACAAGTTTGGCGAAGTCAGAAGTGACTATTCTTTTAGTAATCCTGGATCCTTGGTTAGAGACTGCTTTAATTCTGAATTGATCTGACTTGGGCAGTCATGTTAGTCCTAACGTCTTTATCTTTTCTTCTGTGCTCTTTTCGAAGTCAAGGTCTATTTCTTGATCCTCTGGTGGAACGCCTTGCAACAATTGGGCGTGATTGGCATACCATTTTCTTAATCGAAAACCTGCGCCTTGTAGAAGTTTTGTAAGTTCCTTCTGCATTATTATGGCTGTCGGCAAACTGTCTGATCCTGTAATGCAATCATCCGCATAGAAGTCATTTTTCAGGATCTCGGCACCATATGGATATCTAACGGTATTTTCTTGAGCCAATTTCTGAAGGCATTTTGTTGCCAGATAAGGTGCCGGTCGAGTAACATATGTGACTGTACATGGTCGGTAAATTTTTAATGATTCTCTTGGGTCATTTCTCCAGAAAATCAGCTGATATTTCTGGTCGGCTTTGTCCAGCAGTATCTGTCGGTACATCTTTTGAATGTCTGCAGTGAATACAAATCGTGGTACCCGAAACCGCAGCAGTAGTGAAAATAAGTCACTTTGAACTGTTGGTCCTGCGCACAAGATATCATTTAAAGACAGTTGAGATGACGTCTTCATAGATGCATCGAACACCACTCTTAATTTAGTGGTGCTACTATCGGGTTTTAGAACGCAATGGTGTGGAAGGAAGTAATGGGGCGATTGGATGCTATCGCCATTTATTTCCTTGATGTGTCCGAGATCAATTGATCTGTTTGTTCATCCTCTGAACATATACCACATGTAGCGGCAGATATTTCAATCTGATCGATCTCGCCTGTCAATACCCATCCAAGAACAGTATTTTGTAGCATTGGAAGATTATTTGCTAACTTGATTTGTCCAACGGACAGTAGGTTGTGATAAAACTCTGCTCCCAAAAGCAAATCAATTGAGTCGGTTGTGCTGAATTTAGAGGGGGCAAGTCTGATATTTTTAGGTATGTCCCACTCAGAGATGTCAAATGACTGCGTTGGTTTTGGCGCGATTATTTTTGGGAGCGCAAAGGCTTTTACTCTTGTTGCATATTTGTTCATTGTGGACTCTAACCGCAAATTAACCTTATGTTAGTTTCTTCCTTTCTTATTTACGACACAATGTATGGTGAATCTTTCTGAACTTGGTGTCAAGTTTAGTTTCTTAATAACCCTTTCTGTTATTATATTAACTTGAGAGCCTGAATCAAGAATGGCTCTACATTCTATTGTGTCTCCCTTGTCAGATATGAGTTTGACAATGGCTGTGCCCAGGAGAACATAACCTCTTGGTTTTTGGTTTGTGAGTGTTGCTACTATGGCTGGTTGATAACCTGGTGTATCAGCCTTTTGTAACAGTACATCTACTGAAGATGAGCTTCTTGGTGATTTGACATCAGATTTTTCTGCCTTCCCTGATTGTTACGTACTGGTCAACGAATTATAATTTAAACAACTCTTTATAATATAAATTGGTTTATTATATCTCAACTTTATATTGTGATGTTCCGATTGCTACTGCCGATTATTTACAAAGTGACTGCTCTGTATTACTTGAAGCTATGATCTAGTACAATAGCATAATATAAATGTTTGCGTATTAGATATTGTTCTAAGATAAGCTTAATCAGGGTTGTAACAAATCTGTATTAATTCTATTTAATTAAGTCAGCTTCTTATATTATATAATAATATTATGTTTTAATTAATTATTCAATTGAATACAACTTAAGTAATTTCATTTTTAATTCAATATGTGACACCTTCCTTTTTAAGAGATATCTAACACTTTCCTGTTTAATAGATCTGAATTCATGACTTCTTTATTTTATATATATGTTAATCTATCAGGCAGTTTAACTACTCTGCCATGCCTTGTCGTATAGTTACCTGCACTTCCAATTGAGACTTGTCTGTTATCACTATTTTGAACTTGATCATTTCCTGTTTCTGGCTTTCTAAGGTCTGTTTCAGGTTCTGAGGCAGTTTGATCAAAGTCAGGAGTTTTTTTTTTGGTGTATGGTTTGAACTTTTGAGATGCAAAGAGTTTCTGCGGATAATTCGATTATCTTCACTTCTTAACAAATAAGATCTCGGTTTATTATATGCATTAATAATAGTAGCAGGCTCCCATATTTTTCCTTTTTGATAGACTACATTATTATTTGGAGTGAGATTTGACTCACGAGTTTTTTTAATTTTTCTATCATGATAGTGTTTATATCGCGCCTGTTTATTTTTAATCTTTTGATTAATATTTCCCGACAATTAAGGCTTAAGAATTTCTGATTTAATTGGAATTTTTGGTCTAAGTACTCTACTCATTAATAATTGGGCTGGAGAGTAACCTAATCCTTCAACAGGAGCGTTTCTATAAGCTAAAAGGCCGCTAGAAAGATCCTTCCCTTCTTCCTCACATTTTTTTAGAAGAGCCTTCGCAATACCCACAGCCCTTTCTGCCATACCATTACTTCGGGGATAGTTCGGACTCGAATAATTATTTGTTATATTCCACTGTCGTGCGAACTCTTTAAACTCGAAAGAGTTAAAAGGCATATTGTCTGAAACTATGGTTTCTGGAATGCCGTGACTCGCGAATATATCCTTAAGTTTATTTATGACCTCTGAAGCTGTTTTATTACATAATTTGGTTACATCCAACCATTTAGAGAAATAATCGATTACTACAATATATGATTGCCCTTTAAATACCATGATATCGCACCCGATTTTACTAAATGGAAGTTTTGGAATAGGATGTGGTATCAAAGGCAATTTATAATTCGATTTTTCAAATTTTTCACAAACTCTACAATTTGCTATAAACTTTTCAATATCTAAGAATATACCTGGCCAGTACAATGTCAATTTAGCCCATTGTTTGGTTTTTGACATACCTAAGTGGCCTTTATGGAGTCGGTTAAGTAATTTCAATCTAAGTGAGTTTGGAACAATAACTCGATTTTGGTAAAACAATATTTCATTTTCCAAGTGTATTTCCCTACGCAGATGCCAATAGGATCTTATTTTGTAATCAATTTTCGTCTTATGCTCCGGCCAACCTTGCTTACACACACGTTTATTAATTGCAAATCTCCATTCCTTTGTGTTTCGTTTTTAATTCTACTTATCCAATCGTCAGACATATCTATCGAATGTACTACATCGTTTAAATCTGTATCTGTATCCGTTTTTTCATTTGGGTCAAAATTTCTTGAAAGAGCATCCGCGATTAACATGTTTTCCCGGTAGGTATTTAATATCAATGTCATATTTTAGGAGCTTTAATCTGATTCGTTGTAGTCTGTTCGAATGGATCTGATTAATATCCTTACTGAAAATAGGAACTAAATGCTTGTGATCAGTATGTACAGTTACTCTTCTGCCATAAATGTACATGTGAAATTTTTTGCACTCAAATCAAATAGCCAGCATTTCTTTTTCTATCTGGGCATACCTTTCTCTGCCTCAGATAAACTTTTGGAATCATAACTGACCGGTTTCCCATTTTGCATCAGACAACTGCCTAACCCATTCTGAGAAGCATCAGTCTGTATTACTACGGGAACAAATTCATCAAAATTTTCCAATGCCCGTGCATTAGCTATAGCGTCTTTAATCTTTTGAAATGTTTCCGTGTGAATCGGTAACCACTGAAATAACGTATTTTTCTTTAATAATTCTCTTAAAGGAGCAGTTAATTCTGAAACATTTTCAACAAAATTTCGCAGATAATTAATAAAACTAAAAACTGTTGTAACTCTGCCTTATTTCCCGGTATTTTCAAACTTTTTATAGCCCTCAACCGTTCCTCATCAATTTCCATACCACTTTCTGAAAATACAAATCCTAAGTAGTGCACCCTTTGACACGAAAACTGTAATTTATGTGCATTAAGTTTAATATTACACTGTTTGGCTCTATCAATGACACGTTTTAAATTTAGATCATGTTCGATTTTATCTTTTCCAAAAACTAAAATATCGTCTATGTAGACAAAAGTTCCCGCCAAATCTCCGAAATATTTCATATTTAATTTTTGAAAAATTTCTGGAGCACAATTCAAACCGAAAGGTAAGCGTAAAAATTGATAACACCCAAACGGAGTGCTAAATGTACAAAGTTCGCTGCTTTTTTGTTCCAAAGGTACTTGCCAAAATCCCTCTTTCAGATCTAATACCGTATAAAATTTCATATTCCTCAGTTTAGCTCGAAGATCTTCAACGGTAGGTATTTCAAACGGCTCTTTTATTATACAAGTATTAAGTTCTCGAGGATCAAGACAAATACGTATAGACTTATCTGGTTTTTCTACGACTACTAGATTGTGCACCCAAATAGATGGACGAGATACTTTAACAATAATATCAGCTTGTTCCATTTCGCATAATTTATTTCTAACCTTTTCTCTTAAACTCAGTGAAATTCTTCTCGTTGGTTTTGCAGTTGGTCTACAATTTTCCCTTATATAAAGTTTACATTCCTCGGGGAATCTACCAAGTCCATTAAAAACTTCGGAATTTCTTTTAATAAATTCACTTTTATTTTCACCCCTAATGAGAGCACTGCCAATATCATTAACACATTTTATGATTTTTAAATCTAAACACGTTTTTAACCCCAAAATAAGTACTGATTTCACATTAACAATAATAAAATTTACTTGTTTTACCTGGTCTTCATGCTGCAGTTGAAGATCAACGGATCCTTGCACCTCTAAGTTAAATCCACCATACGCTTCTAATTTATGTTTGTATTGTTTGACATACGGATCAAATCGCAAGAATTTTTCATCAAATAATTGCTTAGGAATGACGTTTACTTCCGAACCTAAATCAACATTTCTTTTCCTTCAACTATTAATTTTCTACTCCAACTAGAATTTGACAGGCTATTTATAGTTAATGTATCGATAAACAATTTACCTATGCTATCCAAATTTTCTACCTCTTCTTCATATTTTGGTTGGTCCTCTCTTATGCTGCGTACCTTTTGTGCACACACAGCTGAAAAATGATTTAATTTCCCGCACTTAAAAACGTTTTCCCATAATCCGGACATTTATTTACATTATGTTTCAGTGCACAGCGCTTGCAATCTCGTATTACTTGTCTGTCTTGCTGCTTGTTGTTGAAAAAATATTTTGCGGGTTTACTCCTAACGGTTGCTGCATTTGCTTCGAGCTTCTTAAATTCATGTGTAACTTGTTGCTTTTGTAGTTCTTTTGCTTGTTTGTGTGTAGTTTCGCTGATACGACATAATTCAATGGTTTTCGTTAGTGTGAGTTTCTCTGCACGTAATAATTTCTCCTGCAAGTCTGCGCTATGTATTCCATGTACAATACGGTCCCTCACCATTTGATCTTCTATTGGTTCATCTGTGTTTGTGAATTGACACCGTTTTGCTTGCTGCTTTATTTCCGCTAGGAAATTTTCGAACGGTTCTGACTGCTTTTGGTTCCTTGAAAAAAATTTATGCCTTTCGTATATTAGATATGACTTGGGATCACAATATTGATCAAATTTTTCTATGACTGAGTCATAGCTTTTTGTTTCCGTTGCTGACAGCTTAAATGTCTCGAAAATTTCTACAGCACGTTCTCCCATTAAGTTGAGTAGCATCGCTATTTCAACCTCATCGTCCACTTTATTAGCTTTAGTTGCTGCAGTTACGAAGAATCCAAACGATTTCTTGAATTTTTCCCATTCGACGCTTACATTACCGTCAAATGAAAGTGGCCCTGGTGGCCTGAACTGCTCCATAATTTTACTTCTTATTTTATATTTCAGTTTTAGAATATTTCCGGCTGCGCCATGTTACGTACTGGTCAACGAATTATAATTTAAACAACTATTTATAATATAAATTGGTTTATTATATCTCAACTTTATATTGTGAGGTTCCGATTGCTACTGCCGATTATTTACAAAGTGACTGCTCTGTATTACTTGAAGCTATGATCTAGTACAATAGCATAATATAAATGTTTGCGTATTAGATATTGTTCTAAGATAAGCTTAATCAGGGTTGTAACAAATCTGTATTAATTCTATTTAATTAAGTCAGCTTCTTATATTATATAATAATATTATGTTTTAATTAATTATTCAATTGAATACAACTTAAGTAATTTCATTTTTAATCCAATATGTGATGGTTCTAGATGTACAAGCGTATTGTGTTTTTTGGTGCATTTTGTACATCCTCGAAGTATGCACTAGCTGCTGCTGTGACCAGGCTTGAGACAATTAAAACACAAGTTATGACTGCGTACAAAGCTCAGTCGACTGGCTGGTGTCAATTTCATAAACTAGGAGCACGCAGAAAGAGGATGGTTCCCTTTACATGACATACATGATGCCCGACTTGAAGTGGATGATATTATCAAAGTTAGTGCCTTGGAGCTGCCATGTCTTATTTGGTAATCGTCAATTTTATACTTAGTGCCGAGTGCTTCGAGTGCTTTAAATCTGGTTTCCAGAAATAATAGAAATACCTTTATACTCTGTATTTCTCTGGGCCTTGATAGTGATTGCTCACATAGAGTTTACGTGTTTCTGTCAAGCTTCTTTGTCAAGATGTGAAGCAAGAGTGGATCCCAATCTGCCGTTGAAACGCTTAAATTCTGCAATCCTAACAGACACTCTTGTGTAGTATCATGTAGCGATTTTATTGTAGCAGCTGAAGGATTATCGTTCACGTGTGCTGACTGAGATAATAACTTGTTATAACTTGTTAATGAGTGCTGTCACCAACAGTCTGCGATTGTTATAACTATCCTTTAAGGTCTGCCAAGCAGATGTATAGTTTTCTTCTGAGGCCGTAAACTGCGTTATTAAACTTCCTGCTTCTCCAGCTCAGTTGGCCTTGAGATACCATAACTTCGACAATTTGGCATTGGTTGATTGTGCACCATCTGAGTGAACAAGTCATGAAACTGGGTCCACTTCAAGTAATCACCATCGAATGTCGGGAATGTTAAATTGGGCAGTTTCAGTATTGCACTTGAATTGACGTTTGATAACTGGGATGACTGCTTTGTTGTTGCACTAAGGCTGTCACGTTTAGTTGCCAATAATATCAAGCAGTTATCCACTTCGTCTTGCATTTTCATCAATCTGTGCCCACTGTTGACTGATGGAGTTGATTTTCTGATCATAATACTGTCTTGGCTGTTCTTGTCCACTTGTAGCAGCTAAATAGAGCACATGTCGTAAGGTTTCGATGATTTTTCCTTGTCTTCTCAAAACATGGATTATTTGTGGTGAATGGTCTTCTGACGTTGTTGCAGATCTTGGCGGAAGGTCATATTTTTTCTGTGGTACCTTCAACGACTCCTTGTAAGGTTCTTCTGCTGTTTGTTCCTTATTACCTCCCATTTGGGTCGTAGAACTCGTGTCTTGTTTGCGAATGAATTCCATCCTGGCGAGGAACTCATCACGATATGTTTCGTACAGAGACTTGATTGAGTTGAAGTAGTCTTGAGTAAAATAAGAGTGTACTAGTGGAAGGTCAGCAATCAATCTTATCCCCTCGTCTGATGACTCAAAGTGGCGCCATACATCTTCCAATCGTTGAAGGCGTTCAACGCAATATGTTATGGTCACTCTCCTCTCTTATTCATCCTTCTTGTAATTCTTTATAATGTTCTAGATGTCCTGTCCATAAGTTGTTTGCTGTTTCACTAAAGCGTCGAATGATGTCATCTTGCGTGATCGAAGATTATACATTAAGATATGTAACCATTCAACATATCTGAATGTATGTCGGTGGAGAGCGTTGACCGCAGGGCGGCACGCTAGCACCTTGGCTATTGCGGGAGAGTTATAAAGGGTGGGGGGTTACCGAAAATCCTGCCGCTGAAACCTGCCATAATAAAAAAAAATCATCGTGCCTGACAAGAAAAGATAGCCATAGCACACACTCTAGCCCTGAAAGAGCTGTCGGCTCCGTGAAAATCCGCAATATTCATAGTAAAATCCTATAAATTTCGGCTCCGTGAAAATCCGCAATATTCATAGTAAAATCCTATAAATTTCTATTTAATCTGCGTTTAAATCGTGTGTATATCTATTCCGGTTATAGTTCAGCATAAATTTTGCGAATATTTTGGCGGTGGTGATTCATATTGCAATTTTTCTGTGCACCACTAAGTTAATTATCATAAATTTGCTGTTTCTCTTGGTATCCATAATTATTCTCTTAATAAGTTCCAACAGAAATTTATTATGTCTGTTCAAGAACTATTTTGTTCTCTACGAAAGTTTTAACAAGTCAAGGTGTTACACCTTAGCTTTTGATGAGAGTGCAGCGGCTCTTGTACCACTACACCAAAATTATATATCTGAAAGGGAAGCTTTGATTAAGTGAACTCAAAATTGAAACAACTGTTTGCTACTAAAAAAAAAGACTGACCGTTTATTACCAATTATATTCAATTTATATTAAAATTGCACTTAACTAAGCAAATCTTAATATGTTCCTACCTACCACTAATTGCGAAAATCAATACCTACATACATCTTAATAATTTAAAATTGCAATAAATTGCTTGGCTATGCAAGGCGATAACAAAAAAAAACCGAATAACGAAATAACTTAAATATAAAATGCTTACCTACTTAAATTACAATCAGGCGAGTAATTCTTGCATTCTTCTCTTGCACCTTTGACTGGGTGTCATATTCATAAAAATATTCGCAATGACACATTGAATGCAAGAATTATTCGCTAGAATTAGCGTTATTGTTTTTGGGGGCAAGCGCCCGCTTATAGAGCAAGTAATTGCTGATTCTACGCGACCGTTGACCTTTTTGCCGAGTGCAAACATTCTCCCCCACGTTGAACGAATCTTCAATCTATGCTGACACTAAAGTCCGGCTCTTTGTGATTCCTAGGTTTGGGTATTGGCACTGTAGACTGCTGCTTCTGCCTTTTTGATAATATTAATTTTGTAGTTAATGATATGAACACAATTATTGTAAGACAGATACTGATATATCCAATGATGGTTGTGTGAGATGTCCGTTCGTGTATTAATTTCGGCAGCTCTAGCTTTTGAGATGAGAGTTGTTGCTCTAAGAGGCTCAGTTCCTTCCATTGTGCATGGTAAGTGGGTGAATCTACCAAGGCTGGGACCGCCGATGACCATGAAACCGACGTGTTGAAATCATTAATCAGCTTCTCATATGATGTTGTTATATTACTCGGATATTTATGTTGCCCTTCGATAGTAACTGAATCATGCTTAAGTATGCAATTGGGTTGGATGGTTAGGAGGCCAGATCCTTGCAATGTTGTAGTAAAGGCCTTATTTTCACACACCGCGTTGATTGTTAAGGCCTCCGTAAGTGCATATATCCATTTGTTTTTATGGAGAGTCTGAATCCATACTGAGTTGTCTCTTATTTCCTTTAATTGACACTCCTTTGGAGTGGGTGCGTCATTTAAGAAACTGATCTCACACTTGCTGATGTGAGACCCTCTGTTGTATATTGGATGATGCTGATTGCATAGATAATGTTTCTCATATCCAGTTGCCACGCATGACGAAATTTCTTGATCGGACAGCGGGTAATAGTTGTCACGATGCGAGCTGATAGCTAAATAGGTCGAATGCGGCATTATGCACATTAGTGTTCCATTTATCAGGAATGGTATTGGAAGTACTTTCAATAACTCGAACTCTTCTGCATTTATGAGTGGTAGTTTAATTTGGAAGATTGCGAGTTTGTCAACTACCCGTCCTTTCACTGTCATTAGTTGATATAGATGTAAGATCTCATTTTGTTTCATTGGCAAGCGCAAAGTTGATGGTAAGTTTATTTTTATGACTGCTATTGCTTCCCTTAGTTGTTGGGGTGCAAGCAGCAGTGGACTGATTTTTCCGTGACGGATGTCGGTTAACGTGTCTATGAGAGATGACTGAATTCTCTGTACACTTGTGATAATCAATATTAACTGGAGGGATAATGACATCACAAGGTGCTGTACCTTTTGTTGATAGACTTCCTTTTCAGTAGTGTCGATCTGGTTGCTTAGTTGACTCAACTGATTGCTTATTGCGTGGAATTTTTCTTGAGTAGCTAGCTGATCTCGTTTCATTATATTAATGGTGGAATCCACTATAGAGGTTTGATTTTTTAAGAGAGAAAGTAAGTGATTGTCATCTTCCTTGATATCCTGAATGACTTGAGACATTTTCTCTACGTATTCGTTGTCGAGAACTCCGAATAATGAGTTAGCTATGTTTCCCACGAAATTGAGTGCTCCCCGTTTTGTCTAAGGGCTGATGAATCGGCCGAAAGCAGCTCATTGTCTCTGTCTATCTCATCCTTAATGTGTTCTAGTTGTTTAAGTATCTCAGTGCAACCACTGTTAGTGTCGATCTGGTTACAGAGATGCTGCACTGCAGTGGTACCCTTGATGAGTGCCGCATATTCAAGCCAATATGACTTCAGATCATAGTATACCACCAGATCCCATTCAGATGACACTAAGCTTGTTGTTCCCATTTTGTCAAACCGGATACCCGGGCGATTATGAAACCTTGTGTTTTCGATTGGATTTGCTTCAGTGATTGGAAGAATTATGCAAGCTAAGAGTAAACTTATTAGTGCAGATCCAATTGAAGGACGCATTTTCTTCCTTGGAGCTTCTGTAATGCGTCTACTGTCTCGATTCGATGGTGTAATATCGTTCGATTGGTTGATTGTATTCGTCCCCGTTTGAGATGATTCGTGCTGACGTTTATGACCTTCATGGGATTGGTTGTCTTCCTTGTGTGATACAGATGGTGTTGGTTCGCAGTCTGATGACTCTTCTTCGCATGGAAGTGGGGAGAGCCTATGTATAGGTCGCCGAAGAATTCCGGTCGCAGTCTTTACGTCTGCTACTCTGATACATCCATCATTGCCCTGGTAAGTTTTTAAAATTCTACCTAAAGGCCATTTCATGACGGGTAGATTATCTTCCTTCAAGATCACTATGCTTCCTGGTTTAACATTGTGACAGATTCGATTCCATTTGAGGCGGTATTGCAATTCGTTGAGGTATTCCTTTGACCAACGTATCCAGAATTCTTGTTTTAGGTGTGTGATCATTTTCCACCTGTTCTGTAGGTTTGTCTTGATCGGTTCTGACCTAGCATCAACTGTGGATGTTAGAGGCTCTCCAATAAGAAAGTGGCCCGGTGTTAGGGCGGTCAAGTCATTCGGATCATTGGACATTGACGTAAGTGGCCTAGAATTCAATATCGCTTCTATCTCTATCATTACAGTTTCTAACTCCTCATAGGTTAACGACGTTGATGCAATGCTTCTATGTAAGAGATGTTTAGCAGATTTGACTGCGGCTTCCCAAAGTCCACCGAAATGAGGAGCCCTTGGTGGTATAAAATGGAAGTCAATGCCTCTTGTACTGCAACTGGTAGAAATTCTTTCTTTTGACTGATCTGAATAGATGATTTCTTTAAGTTCTTGCAGTTGATTCTTCGCTCCCACGAAGTTCGTTGCGTTGTCGCAATAAAGATTGAAACAATGACCTCTTCTGCCTATAAAGCGTTTTAGTGCAGCGATGAAGGCATCTGTGGTTAGGTCACTAACTACCTCGAGATGGACGGCCTTTGTAGCGAAACAGCGGAATACTGCAACGTATCCCTTGTGGGGTCTTTTGCCTCTTAAACGATAATGGATTGTTATTGGTCCACAAAAATCAACTCCAGAGTTGACAAATGGCCGAGCAGGTTGAACTCTGGCAGCTGGGAGGTTACCCATTAGTTGTGTAAACATTTTCGGTTTTGCCCTTACACAACGAGTGCAGTGCTGTACTATTGATCGTGCAATTGACTTGCCCTTAATAGGCCAAAAGCGTTGTCTAGTGATATTAAGCAATGCTTGCGGACCCACATGTAAATTTTCTTTGTGAATGTCATTCATTAGCAGCTTAGTGAATTGATGAGCGTATGGCAGCAGCATCGGATGGCGTGCGTCATAAGATAGCATGGACGCTTCTAGTCTTCCCCCAACACGAACGAGGCCCTTCTCATCAAGGAATGGAGTTAAAGTGCTGAGTGAACTGTTTTTGTTCGTTTCATTATATTGACGAATATGTCTGATGTCTTCTTTAAATTCTCCTGCCTGCATATTATTTATTATAAAATAAAGGGCTTCGTCCAACTCTCCTGCCGTTAACGTGTGACTCTTTCTTCCTTGACTATTTAGCCTTCTAGTATTATTCACAAATCGAAATATATAGGCGATGATGCGCTGCAACTTACGGAATGAATTTCCGTGATTGATGTCAAGAATAGGCTTCTCTAATACATTGTTCCTTGATTTATCATTTGTTGTTGCTGATAAAGTTATGCACTTTCTTTCCAGACTAACTTGTCTCTCTTTTACATATGATGGAGGCCATATTGATTCACTTCCATGTAAGAATGGTGGTCCGTAGAACCAGCTATTGCAGGTGGCCAATTTTTCTGGAGAAATTCCTCTGGAGAGAACATCAGCTGGATTTTCCTTAGAACCAACATGACGCCATTGTTCAACTATAGATAATGATTGGATGGATGATATCCTGTTTGCCACAAACGTCTGAAAGGATGAAGATTCTGCATTTATCCATGCTAGGACAATCTCGGAATCTGTCCAGTAGTATGTGGGTGTGTCTTTGGCTCCTAGAATTTCCTTTACTCGGTTGGTAAGTTGTGCAGCTAGGTTAGCAGCACATAGTTCTAGACGCGGGATTGTTGCCTTCTTTAGTGGAGCTACCCTGGATTTGGCGCACAATAGGCGCACTATAATTGATCCCCTTTGGTTGATGGATCGCATGTAGATCGCTGCCCCATACGCCTTTTCGGAGGCATCGGAAAAAGCGTGAATCTGCATTTGTTTGGAGGTTTCATGGCCAAAAACATGTCTAGGAACCGGTATGTTTTTCAGATGCCTTAGGTCGTAACGAAATTTCATCCATTTGGTGTGTGAATCTTGAGGTAGAGCCGCATCCCAATCAAGTCGAAGTTGCCATAACCCTTGCAGAAAGATTTTGGCGGTGACTATAACAGGAGCCATCATTCCGAGAGGATCAAACAATTTTGCTATGTCTGATGCTACTATTCGCTTTGACACTCTTTGCTCATTGGCTTCATTGACCTTTGTACAAAAATTATCGGTCTTTGGTAGCCATGTCAAACCTAGAGTTTTGATCCGCTCTTCAGTTTCATCTGTAAAATCTAATTGCACTTCTTGATCTTCTGGTTTGACGTTTTGAAGGAGTCTAGGATGATTGGCGCACCATTTTCTCAAAGTGAAG
Organism: Dioctria linearis; assembly: GCA_963930735.1. Classification (NCBI taxonomy): domain Eukaryota; kingdom Metazoa; phylum Arthropoda; class Insecta; order Diptera; family Asilidae; genus Dioctria; species Dioctria linearis. The sequence continues at coordinate 146,250,882 of OZ005740.1, read as the reverse complement.
CCTCCTTCGCGAAGCAATTTTGTAAGTTGCTCTTGCATTTCGAGGATTTCCACCATGCTGTTGGATCCCGTCATAACATCGTCAACATAAAAGTCAGTTTTTAAAACCTGAGATCCAAGTGGATAGTTTTCGGGTCGTTCTTGGGCCAACCTTTGCAAGCACTTTGTTGCTAAATATGGAGCTGATGTCGTTCCATATGTAACTGTGCATAGTTGATAGTATCTAAGAGCCTCATTTGGATGGTTTCTCCAAACTATGATGTGGTATTTTCTATCTTCCTCATCTAGTATTACCTGCCGATACATTTTTTGAATATCAGCGGTAAATACAAATCGTGTCATTCTGAAACGCAGCAGGATGGCGAAGAGTTCATCTTGAATGGTAGGTCCTGCACATAGTAGTTCGTTTAGCGATATGTTTGAAGACGTCTTTGCAGATGCATCAAACACGACTCTCAGTGGTGTCGTCGTACTATCTGGTTTCAATACGCTGTGGTGAGGCAGGAAATAATATGGTGGCTCAATAGTCTCAAGATTGATGGGTTCCATATGTCCTGCCCTTAGATACTCGTTCATAAATTCTGTATATTGACATCGTAAGGTGGGATTCTTAGCTAACCTTTTTTCTAGTGCGAAGAATCGTCTGATGGCTATGTCTTTGGATTCTCCCAGCTTACTTGGGACGTCAGTGAATGGTAGCTTTACTATGTAACGCCCATCGGAACTCCTTCTAGTTGTTTGAGTGAAATGATCTTCACAGCGCTTCTCTAATGGAGTGCGATTGGACTTGACTTCCATAGGCTCTTCCAGTTTCCAGAATTTTTCAATTCTTTGATCTATGCTCTCGTCTTCACTACAGATGCTGCATGTTGCTGTCGCTGGCCTTGTTACATTGATCTTTCCTGAAACTATCCATCCCAACAATGTATTTTGCAGGATTGGTCCATCATTCTTCAATCTTATTTGGCCAATTGACAGTAGCTGGAAGTAGAATTCAGCACCTAGTAAGATATCGATACGTTCTGGCTGGTTGAAATCAGGGTCTACTAGCTGAATATTGTGTGGAATAGACCACTTTGACGTGTTAATCAATTGCGTCGGCTGAGATGAGATTATATGTGGAAGGATGAATGCCTCCAATCTCGCAGAGAAGCCATTTAATGCGGATTGCATTTGTACACTCACTCTTTTCTGTGTTCGCTGTTTCTTGTCGCCAATGCCTTGTATACACATTGAATCAGTTGATGTATTCAAGTTTAACTTCTTGACTAATCTGTCAGTAATTAGGTTAACTTGCGAACCTGAATCTAATACAGCTCGACCTTCCACACATTTGCCTTGGTTGTTAATCAATTTTATTATAGCTGTACTGAGCAGTGTATATTTTCTTTGACCCTGATTGGTAATGGTTGCTACAGTTGAACCCTGATCCACCAATCCAGGTGATATAGATGGTCTGCTATCTACTTGTATCTGGAGTGTATTGGAATCTCTGACTTGTGTTGATGATGAATGATCTGGTGTAGTTAGATGCACTAAGGTGTTATGCCGTTTATTACACTTTGTGCATCCTCGAACATTGCAGCCTGTGGCATTGTGTCCTGATCTTAGAGAATTGACACACAGTTCGTGTTTGCGGAGCAGATTTAATCTAGCTGCTGATGTTAATTTCAAGAAGTCCTTGCATGCGAATAACGGATGATTTCCTTTGCATACCACACAAGCAGCTTGCCTGATTGATGAGTTGGTGTGTACAACTGATGACAAGGATTTGGCGCTGTTGGATTTTCTCTGAATGTCCTCTGTATGTCTTAGTTTGTTACCCAGGGCTTCCAGTGATTGAAATCTTGTTTGTAGAAATTTCAAGAATTCTTTCATGGACTGTATCTCCCTTGGGTTGGTCAATGATTGTTCATACAAGGTATGAGTGGCTCTATCTAGCCTCTTTATCAAGATATGCAATAATAAGGGGCCCCAGTCAGCAGTTGAGATTTTAAGGTTCTCTAACGCCTTGAGACATTCTTGCGTTGTGTCATGCAAATTCTTTATATTGTTCGCAGATGCAGCGTCAGTAGCATGACTTGGCTGTGATAATAGTTTGTTTACCAGGGCAGATACGAGCAGTCTGCGATTTTAATATCTTTCATGGAGCATTTTCCACGCAGCTGTGTAATTGTCTTCAGATAAACTCAAGTGCCTAATGAGTCTTTCAGCTTCACCAACCAAATTCATTTTCAGGTATCACATTTTCTGTACATTTGCCATCTGCTGTTTGTGTACCATTTCAGTAAATAGGTCTGCGAACTGACGCCATTTTAAAGAGTCTCCATCAAACTTGGGAAGTGATATTTGTGGCAGCTTGAGTGTCGTGTTGGCTGTTATGGAGCTTGCAGCCTCTTGTGGTGCACCAAACCTTGCGATTTTAGCAGAGAGTCTTACTTGCTGTTTTTGCACCTCTTCTTCGAGCTGAATATAGTCTTCAATCTTATAGCCCACTGTGCTTGGCTCATCTGCGAGCTCCCAAATGGAGTGATTATACTCCTCTATTTTGAACCAGTATTGATTTAAGGTCTGGAGTCTAATGTGGTAGTACTGTTCGGGATGATCATCTGACTCGTACGTGTTATCAATAAGACGGCGTAAAGATTGTATGATCCCTCTTTGCCTTCTAATGATTCTAGTTATATCTGCTGAGGCTTCAGACAACAACGGAGTAGACTGTTCTTCTGGTGAATTTGACTTGGCTAACGTAATCAGTGGCCTTGATGCATTTTCTGTTGACTTGTCTTCAGATTGAGTTGCGTTATAATCATCGTTGCTGGCTTCGTCTTCTTGGAAGGACTGTAATTGTTCCTCAAAGTGGGTCTTGCATGATTCGTATATGTCGTGTATTTCTTCGTAGTACGCCTTTGTAAAGTACCCATGCTCCAGAGGAACTTTAGGTAGGGCTCTAATTTTACTGTCATTTGAATCGAAGGTGGACCAGAATGATTCCAGTCGTCTCAATCTTTCTTCGTAATACTCCTTGGTTTTTCTGTCGTCTCCGTCTTTTTTGTAGTTTATCAAAACCTTTTGCAGTTCCGTTCCTACAGTGTCCTGCTCCTTCGCTAGCTTCTCCATTACGGCTTCACGATGATTGCTCTGAGTATAGTTGAACTGCGATTCAAGTGTTTCACCTGAATCACGTCGGGGTCACCAATGTTCAAGAACTATTTTGTTCTCTACGAAAGTTTTAACAAGTCAAGGTGTTACACCTTGGCTTTTGATGAGAGTGCAGCGGCTCTTGTACCACTACACCAAAATTATATATCTGAAAGGGAAGCTTTGATTAAGTGAACTCAAAATTGAAACAACTGTTTGCTACTAAAAAAAAAGACTGACCGTTTATTACCAATTATATTCAATTTATATTAAAACTGCACTTAACTAAGCAAATCTTAATATGTTCCTACCTACCACTAATTGCGAAAATCAGTACCTACAAACATCTTAATAATTTAAAATTGCAATAAATTGCTTGGATATGCAAGGCGATAACAAAAAAACACCGAATAACGAAATAACTTAAATATTAAATGCTTACCTACTTAAATTACAATCAGGCGAGTAATTCTTGCATTCATCTCTTGCACCTTTGACTGGGTGTCATATTCATAAAAATATTCGCAATGACACATTGAATGCAAGAATTATTCGCTAGAATTAGCGTTATTGTTTTTGGGGGCAAGCGCCCGCTTATAGAGCAAGTAATTGCTGATTCTACGCAACCGTTGACCTTTTTGCCGAGTGCAAACAATTTCGATGACCCGAAGTGTATCCAAGAGCTCCAACAAAGGGGAAAAAACCGCTCCAGACAGTGCCGGTATTAATATTGAACAGCTTGCTGCTGAAATTGAGCTGAGAATTTCAAATCGGATTGACGGATTACTGAAGGGCCTGGAGGAAAGAATTTTAACTAAAATTCTTGGCACAATGAATGCACTGCAGTCTCGTGTTGAAAGCATCGAATCTCAACTATCTGCAATGCAAGAACAGTGCACCGTACTCGCTGTGTAGTCTGATGACCTAATTCGTCAAGCGCGCCTTTCTGGTGCTATAGTAACTGGGATTCCTAGTGTTGTGGGTGAAAATACAAATAATACCATCAAACATATCGCTGCAGCGGTAGGTCATAGCTTGACGCCATACGTTAATACCTTCCGTTTGAGTAGTAAATCGCAAACTCAAGTGACAAGGCGTAGTGCGGAGGCCCCAATTTTGGTGAGATTTTCCATCAGAACGTCGTACATTTATCTCTTCCTTCAAGAGACTTGAAAGTCTTAAGCTCTGTGCCATAGAGGGGTTTTCTTCTCAGAGTCCAATTTTTGTTAACGAGGGTCTATCTCCTACAAACAATATCATATTGCGGGAAGCCTTACGTATGCGGAGAGTAAATAACCTTGCTTCTGTTTTTACTATGGATAGGTATGTTTTTGTGAAGAGAAGAACTGAAGATCGACCTTCGAAAATTATCTCCACTAGCCAGCTGCTCGAACTCATTACTCATACCGGGAATATCGGAGCTGCTGCAGTACAATGAACTATAGATATGATCAAAATTAATTACATTTTTGTTGCTGTTTTTGGTAGTATTTCTCATTTGTTTCTATTATATAATGTAGCTTGTATTCTTGAAGTTTTTTGCTTGGTCACTTTTAATTTAATTACATTTAACATATATAGTTTTCAGTTCTTGCTTTTACGTAATTTTGCTAATTTTAATAACAGCTGTTTCTTTGTTAATTTAAAATTCAATTTCTTGTCGTTTCTCTTTGATTTCATATTTGGTTTCTGTAGATTTTACTATTTTGGCTTTGATCAATCTGATACCACCATTTATCCTAATTTAGCCATACTAGGTATCTCGCCTGAATTTGTTGGTGGAGCTTTATATGCAAGTGTCCGCTGCAAATAGCTCAAACTATCTGTACAAGATAGGGATATTATTCAACATCTTTTGCAAACGTGCCAATGGATTAAATGTCTGCTTAGTAAATGCCAGAAGCCTATGCAACAAAATTGACGAGATTCGTCAAACTTATGTTGGCTCTAATATTCATGTTATCTTCATAGCGGAAAGGTGGCTCCATGCGGGTATACCTTCGAGCTTGGTGTTTATTCCGGGCTATAGCCTTTATAGGAATGACCCTCTAAACCGTGTCGGTGGAGGAGTTGCTATTTACTTGAAGCAGGGCCTTAATGATTATAGGTAGATTTTTCGAAGTCAAACAGCATTGAATTTTTGTGTTTGGAGGTTGACACAGGGGCGGACAAATATCTGCTGGCTGTTGCGTACTGTCCCCAGGTAATCTTGCCACTAGCAATTCTGACGAATTTGCCACCTGTATCTCTCGCCTTACCCCATCGTTATGAAAACGTTATAGTTGCTGGCTACTTCAATGTAAATATCTTAAATCAATCCAATAATGCGGACAACTTTTTATTTTTAATGCAATCGTTACACTTAAATACTGTTAATTCCTTCCCCACCTACTTTAATTGCAATAACCCATCACTTTTAGATCTTTTTCTAACTACTAACACTAATAGAATTCTTTTTCATAACCAGATTAGTCCTCCCAGCATACTTGACCATGACCTTATCTTTTTGTGTTACGATATACCCCTTGAAATACCGTCTAGCACCAGCTTCTCCTTCCGTGAATTTAAAAACATTAACTTTGATAACCTATTCTGTGAATGCTTATCCTTCCCCTGGACGGATATCTATAATTATACATCAGTTGATTGGAAGATGGATAAATTTTATTTTCTAATATTTTCTATTCTATAAATATGTGCCTCTTCGTACTATGATGGCAACCCCTACCACCTGTCCTTGGTTTACACCCCAAATCAATCTTCATATAGCCGGACGGGAATATTTATACCAGAATTATAAACGTTTACGCAGCGACTTCGCTCGAAACTTATTTAAAACTGCGCGCAATCGCGTCACTACTGCTATTCGAAATGCCAAATGTCTATATTTCAAATCCAAATTTGATTCGAATTTACCCCTAAAATACTTTGGCGCAACTTTCAAGATGCTGGCATTTATCGGGATAATGAGCCCCATTGCAATCTCAGCCCCAATGACCTAAATATTCACTTTACCTCTCCTCATCCAGACAATGGCGTGCTCAATAGCTCCGTTAGTGATTTTAACTCACGTATTCTTCATTTCAACTCTCCCTCTTTCCAGCACCAAGAAACCTGTTTTGCATATCGGGGTATTGATCACGTTGATCTCATTGCGGCAGTATCATCCATCTCGTCCAATGCTGAGGGTGCTGACGGTTTACATCCCCTTTTCTTCAAAATGCTATTACCTTACACTTCACCATACATACTTCATATTTTAAAGTCCTGTCTGACTTACTCTTCATTCCCTAAAGCTTGGAAATAGCCATCATCATACCAGTAGCCAAGAAATCTTCCCCTGAATCAGTTGTTGATTTCCGGCCAATTAGCATTCTCTGCTACTTTGCTAAAGTATTTGAAAATATTTTGTCGGCTCAGATTTCCGAATTTGTCCAAGCCAACAACTTCTTAACACAATTTCAATCTGGCTTCCGACCAGGACACAGTTGTGAAACTGCTATTTTAAAAGTCTCCAATGATCTTCGCCTGATTCTCGACTCCAAGAACTTTGGCATACTTGTGTTACTGGAGTTCTCAAAAGCTTTTGATAGCGTCAGCCTTTCTAAGTTATTAGATATCTTCCTCTGCGATCTCCTTAATCGAGAGTTTCCTCAGTGATAGGTTTCAAAAGGTACAAATTGGAGACTCCTCATAAATAACCTTGCTTCTGTTTTTACTATGGATAGGTATGTTTTTGTGAAGAGAAGAACTGAAGATCGACCTTCGAAAATTATCTCCACTAGCCAGCTGCTCGAACTCATTACTCATACCGGGAATATCGGAGCTGCTGCAGTACAATGAACTATAGATATGATCAAAATTAATTACATTTTTGTTGCTGTTTTTGGTAGTATTTCTCATTTGTTTCTATTATATAATGTAGCTTGTATTCTTGAAGTTTTTTGCTTGGTCACTTTTAATTTAATTACATTTAACATATATAGTTTTCAGTTCTTGCTTTTACGTAATTTTGCTAATTTTAATAACAGCTGTTTCTTTGTTAATTTAAAATTCAATTTCTTGTCGTTTCTCTTTGATTTCATATTTGGTTTCTGTAGATTTTACTATTTTGGCTTTGATCAATCTGATACCACCATTTATCCTAATTTAGCCATACTAGGTATCTCGCCTGAATTTGTTGGTGGAGCTTTATATGCAAGTGTCCGCTGCAAATAGCTCAAACTATCTGTACAAGATAGGGATATTATTCAACATCTTTTGCAAACGTGCCAATGGATTAAATGTCTGCTTAGTAAATGCCAGAAGCCTATGCAACAAAATTGACGAGATTCGTCAAACTTATGTTGGCTCTAATATTCATGTTATCTTCATAGCGGAAAGGTGGCTCCATGCGGGTATACCTTCGAGCTTGGTGTTTATTCCGGGCTATAGCCTTTATAGGAATGACCCTCTAAACCGTGTCGGTGGAGGAGTTGCTATTTACTTGAAGCAGGGCCTTAATGATTATAGGTAGATTTTTCGAAGTCAAACAGCATTGAATTTTTGTGTTTGGAGGTTGACACAGGGGCGGACAAATATCTGCTGGCTGTTGCGTACTGTCCCCAGGTAATCTTGCCACTAGCAATTCTGACGAATTTGCCACCTGTATCTCTCGCCTTACCCCATCGTTATGAAAACGTTATAGTTGCTGGCTACTTCAATGTAAATATCTTAAATCAATCCAATAATGCGGACAACTTTTTATTTTTAATGCAATCGTTACACTTAAATACTGTTAATTCCTTCCCCACCTACTTTAATTGCAATAACCCATCACTTTTAGATCTTTTTCTAACTACTAACACTAATAGAATTCTTTTTCATAACCAGATTAGTCCTCCCAGCATACTTGACCATGACCTTATCTTTTTGTGTTACGATATACCCCTTGAAATACCGTCTAGCACCAGCTTCTCCTTCCGTGAATTTAAAAACATTAACTTTGATAACCTATTCTGTGAATGCTTATCCTTCCCCTGGACGGATATCTATAATTATACATCAGTTGATTGGAAGATGGATAAATTTTATTTTCTAATATTTTCTATTCTATAAATATGTGCCTCTTCGTACTATGATGGCAACCCCTACCACCTGTCCTTGGTTTACACCCCAAATCAATCTTCATATAGCCGGACGGGAATATTTATACCAGAATTATAAACGTTTACGCAGCGACTTCGCTCGAAACTTATTTAAAACTGCGCGCAATCGCGTCACTACTGCTATTCGAAATGCCAAATGTCTATATTTCAAATCCAAATTTGATTCGAATTTACCCCTAAAATACTTTGGCGCAACTTTCAAGATGCTGGCATTTATCGGGATAATGAGCCCCATTGCAATCTCAGCCCCAATGACCTAAATATTCACTTTACCTCTCCTCATCCAGACAATGGCGTGCTCAATAGCTCCGTTAGTGATTTTAACTCACGTATTCTTCATTTCAACTCTCCCTCTTTCCAGCACCAAGAAACCTGTTTTGCATATCGGGGTATTGATCACGTTGATCTCATTGCGGCAGTATCATCCATCTCGTCCAATGCTGAGGGTGCTGACGGTTTACATCCCCTTTTCTTCAAAATGCTATTACCTTACACTTCACCATACATACTTCATATTTTAAAGTCCTGTCTGACTTACTCTTCATTCCCTAAAGCTTGGAAATAGCCATCATCATACCAGTAGCCAAGAAATCTTCCCCTGAATCAGTTGTTGATTTCCGGCCAATTAGCATTCTCTGCTACTTTGCTAAAGTATTTGAAAATATTTTGTCGGCTCAGATTTCCGAATTTGTCCAAGCCAACAACTTCTTAACACAATTTCAATCTGGCTTCCGACCAGGACACAGTTGTGAAACTGCTATTTTAAAAGTCTCCAAAGATCTTCGCCTGATTCTCGACTCCAAGAACTTTGGCATACTTGTGTTACTGGAGTTCTCAAAAGCTTTTGATAGCGTCAGCCACTCTAAGTTATTAGATATCTTCCTCTGCGATCTCCTTAATCGAGAGTTTCCTCAGTGATAGGTTTCAAAAGGTACAAATTGGAGACTCCTCATCCTCCCTACTCCCCTTTTCTGTGGTGTACCCCAAGGATCTGTGTTGAGCCCGCTGTTTTTTCTTTGTTTATTAATGATTTTCCAAAGGTGGTTCAAGATGTTCAGCTTCATCTCTATGCTGATGATGTACAAATATACCTGAGTAGACCAATTGGTCTTATAGAAGATTGATTTCCACATCAGCCTGCAGTTGTTGTAGTGACTCTCCACGCTTTTGAGTCCTGTTGCGTAACTGCAGGCGGTATACTTGCTGCATGTGCTCATCTCCATAACGTAATTCTATCGCCTGTACTAGTGAAATGTAATCACGTTGCTTTTCAATCTGTATAGTTCGTAATAACTCTGAAGCAGGACCGCGAAGTGCTAATACCAGAGCTGTAGCTTTGTCTGCATCGCTGCCTCGAATTGTCTCTTGAAAATATGCCACGAACTTTGGCCATCAAATATTGGCGGTTGCATTCTGCCTGTACCGAATATTTCAATTCCTTCGTGTCGAGGTTGTCGAAGCTTTATCCTTTCCAAATCTGCTTTAAAGTTATCAAGCTGTTCCGTGACATTTTGTTGTACTTTCGGCACTTCTTCTTTAATTTCCGACACTTGTTGCTGAACTTTCAACACTTCCTGCTGGATTTCTTCAATTTTCACATTTTTTGTGTCTAATGAATTTTTCAGAAAATTCTTCTGTTCCTCCAAACAAGTTTCTAGACAATTCTGTAAAGAAATCTTTTGTTCATCCCAACGGGATTCCAGAGAATTGTTTTGTTCGTCCAAACGGGTTTCCAGAGAATTCTTTTGTTCCTCCATAGATTTCTCCTGGTTATCTAATCGTGATTCCAGAGAATTCTTTTGTTCCTCCAGAGATTTCTTCTGCTCATCTAAACGGGATTCGAGAGAATTCTTTTGTTCCTCAAAAGCATTCTTTTGTTCCTCAAAAGCATTCTTTTGTTCCTCAAAAGCATTCTTTTGTTCCTCAAAAGCATTCTTTGTTCCTCAAAAGCATTCTTTGTTCCTCAAAAGCATTCCCTCCAGAGATTTCTTCTGCTCATCTATACGGGATTTCAGAGAATTATTTTGTTCCTCAAAAGCATTCTTCACCTGCAGGGTTGAAAGCTCCATTTTGGTCATTAATGTACCCAGAAGCTATTCTATGTTCATCGCAGGCTCTTCTTCAGCTTCAGGTTCTCCTTCGAAAGCAAATGTCTCAGGATTCTTTTCTTCCTCTATCAAAGCTTGTCTAAGTCGCTCGACTAGAACATTCTTTAGACCTGTCGTTTGCAATGACCGCTTCCCTAGCTCGACTTTCAATTTCTGTATACGAAGCTCCTCTAGTTTGCGTCCCATTCTTTCGTCTTTTGTAATTCACTCACAGTTTAATATAAAATTATCTTTCGGAATTTTTATACGCGATTTCACACAGTTAATCACTCTTTGAATTTCAAAGTCAAATGACACCACTTTATTTCGCGATTTTATTTTACTACTGACACCAGTTGTTACGACCGTGGTCTTAGTTCATTATTTAAAACACAACATTTCAGATATATTTCAAAAGTTCTTTCTTTATTTAACTTTACTGTGTACTCTCAAAAATTCACAAATAATTATCAAATCAACTCTTTATTTATCGCTAGTACTGTAATTCTAATTATCGCAATCCAAAATAGTTTACTTCGTTCACTTCGCTGTCTGAAATAATACTCCGCCTCCTGGATGTGAGTAGCGCCGTATTTATACTCTGCACATTATACTAGAACCTTCATGAATATTCCGTTTTCCGAACCCAAGGTTTACTAAGATGACACTAGCCTAAAGTTGCTTCCATTTCCAACAGATGTTGCTTGTGTCACTTTGTGGCACGTAACACTGCCCCCTTCTTAAAATTGTTCGTCCCGAACAACAGGTGATCCACGGTCTTTATGCTCGCCGTATTTACACAAACGATCCAGGTAAACGATTTTGCGTTTGCCTCTTGTACCACGCTGAATCCTACATACCATGTTATTATTTCTAGTTTCCCACTATTGTCGCAATTTTGGAAAACGTCTCGTGGCCGCGTGAACATCAGCTAGTCGTTGCCTGAGCTCGGTTGCGTAGTCTTCTGGTAACTTTTGTTCGCCTCTGGGTATACCAAACTTGAGGTGGCTAGGTATGCGCATCTCTCTTCCGAATATGACCTTTTCTGGGGTTTGTCCGGTCGAATTGTAAACAGCTGATATATAAGCCATTAGAAATATAGGAATATGTCGATCCCAATAGCGCTGATTATAGTTGACTACCTTTCTTAGATGTTCGATTAATGTTCTATTGAAGCATTCTTCCATGCTTTTAGTTTTCCTTCATCTCTTATCATCCTTTGATTCATTTGTCCTTAATTTTCTTGCCCTTTTGATCGCCATTGTCAGTCTTGTCATTACCGCCGTTCCGCTTTTTATCATCACCTTTGTCTATACCTTTTCCGTTCTTCATTATACCCTTACCATCGTCACTATCGGCATACTTAGACCATTTACTTTTCCTCTTTTTCTTCTTTTCATTGTCCTCGTCTTTGGATTTCTTTCCTTCCTCCTTTTTATTTTTATCACCGTAGTCATCATCGTCTTTGGATATCTTTCCTTTCTTCTTTCGACTGTCGTTATCGTTATCGTCATCGTAGTCATCATCACCTTTTTCTTCCATCCGTCCGCCATGTATCTATTCAGGATTGCATGGACCTAATGAAAAGGCTTCTGCATTTCCGTGAATACCGCCTTTGTGGTATGGGATCTCAAAGTTATGAGGTTGCAGTCTAGTCTCTCCACGAAAAGCTTGCTCTCTAGTTCGCCATCTTCTCCCTTCTTCTTCTGATAATGGCCTTCGTCCTCGTTTCATACAGTCGTTTTGAAGGTGACCCAGTCTACTACATTTCCAGCATCGAAGGAGACCACGCGAAGGAGTGCTCTAGCCTAAAGTTGCTTCCATTTCCAACAGTGGTTGCTTGTGTCATTTTGTGGCACGTAACAATAGCTGTGTTCCATTGGGCTGTGTAAAGTACTCGCGAGCACTTTCCGAATGGAACGCAAGTTTGTGTTGTCAAGAGTAAAATATAACCTCCAATTTCAAACATTTCTGTTATGTTTCTGTTATATCAAGTTTCTATCAAAATAGTTAGGATAATTAACTATATTAGTGAAATTAATTTCATTATAGGCAACTGAAAATAAAATTATGAAAAACTGGACCTATATTCGAGCTGCTTTCCTCGAGCAGTACCTACTATCTAGAAAATTTAAGGATAAAAATTCGTCTCTGTTCGATATTTATTATATTAAAAATTATTACCGTATTTATTTTCATAACGATTATATATAAATTTGAATAATTCTCCTGTTATCGATGAGTTAATTGTTTCTTTATAAACAATTTCTCTCAAATTACATCTATCTGACATTTCAATAACCACTTAGCATCCAAATCCACCTAGCGGAAAATTCTTGCGTAACTACTCAGTACATCTACTCGCGGACAAGAGCATGAGTAGTTGCGAGTAGGTAGAAGTACTTGGGAGTACTTTACACAGCCCAATGGAACACAGCTAATATTATTTCAAAGAAAGTTCAATTTGGACCAAAGATCGAGCATTTTTCTGTTAATTTTGAAAAACCCAAATTGTTTAGTGCAATGATAAAGGAAATAAAGTCACTAATGTTAATGATGGTAGCGGCAAAAATTTCTTGTTTTATTATATTTTGCATACAATTGGCGTTTTCAATTCATTCTATCATCGTGAGATGGAGTAATGTGCTTTTGGAAGGCTTTCATTTATTTTGAAAGCTCAGCGGGCTCTAGCTGCATGCTTGGAGAGTGTGTGCCGGTATTTACTGCATTAGGTATATGTATATGTGTCGATTTCCCGGAATATTTTAATTTTTATCATTGGTAATTTGTTCATTTTTGCTTTTGAGGCGAGAAATTTTTTGCCAGTTCTATTATGGTTATAGGTAACGAATTGTGAGTAACTATTATTTAATCATGGGACGTATTAGTACAATTCGGGCCAATAATTATGGAATAAAGAAGAGAAAACGGAATATTGTTAGGTATATAAAGAATTCACTATTTGCTATATTGCTAATTTTACACAAACAAAATCTGTCACCCTTAGAATTGCCCAGTTAGAGTAACTCCGACTAGGCTAATCTGGCTGAATTGCGTTTCCTGAAACCTGCAAAATTGTATCCGAACAAAATTGAGGAATTAGATAGTGACAAAATTGTATATATGTATATACTAAAATTGGATTAGAAAATCTACAAGACATAGCTCAACCTGAAAATTGTGTTGTTGGTAAATTCAAATCTAACTCTCTAAAGTGGTTATGGTTATCTAATTAATAAAATCGTAATCTGATAAAGTGTGAACATTGTAAAAATTATATGGTATATTACAACTCCGAATTCTCGGAAGAGTTTTATTTGATGCCCGGCTTCAGTAAAACTAATTTGCCAAAGCAATAAATAGTGCCAGACAAATTACACGGAAAAGTGTCTGATCAGCAGCACAGAGCGCATAAATTTCGTTTCCCCCTTGCCACTCCTCAACTAAATTTCAAGAAAAATCTGTCGGGCAAATTTAAAATCTCGCCATGCCTATGTAATTCTACCCTACTGCTGTGCAGCCCGACATGATTTGGAGTACAATACAGACGAATATCACAGCACCATACAGCTTTGCATGTAGGTACTAAATATAGTAATTTGTTTCAATTTTAAAATTGCATACTGTTATGCGTTTAGATTCACTAAGCTTTTGGGAACAGAAATCGTGAGCTTTTTTTTATGGTAACCCCCCTTAAGAGGTTGTTGGCTTGGACAAATTCTGAAATCTGAGAGGACAGAATTTTTTCAAATACTTAAGCAAAGTAGCAGAGAATGCTAATTGGCCGGAAATCAACAACTGATTCAGGGGAAGATTTCTTGGCTACTGGTATGATGATGGCTATTTTCCAAGCTTTAGGGAACGAGGAGTAAGTCAGACAGGAGTTAAAGTATGAAGTATGTATGGTGAAATGTAAGGTAATAGCATTTTGAGGAAAAGGTGATGTAAACCGTCAGGACCAACAGCATTGGACGAAATGGAGGACACTGCCCCAATGAGATCAACGTGATCAATACCTCGAAATGAAAAACAGGTTTCTTGGTTCTGGAAAGAAGGAGAGTTGAAATGAAGAATACGTGGGTTAAAATCACGAGTTGAGTTGCAATGGGGCTCATTATCCCGATAAATGCCAACATTTCGAAAGTTGCGCCAAAGTATTTTATGGGGTAAATTCGGGTCAAATTTGGATTTGAAATATAGACGTTCGGCATTTTGAATAGCAGTATTGACGCGATTGCGCGCAGTCTTAAATAAGTTTCGAGCGAAGTTGCTGCATAATCGTTTATAATTCTGGTACAAGTATTCCCGTCCGGCTATGAGAAGATTGATTTGGGGGGTAAACCAAGGACAGGTGGTAGGGGTTACAAGCTTAGTGCGAAGAGGCACATATTTATCGAATAGATAATTTATTAGACAATACAATTTATCCATCTTCCAATCAACTGAAGTATAATTATAGATATCTGTCTAGGATCAGGATGAGCATTCACGGAATAAGTTATAATAGTTAATGTTTATGAAGTCACGGAAGGAGAAACTGGTGCTAGACGGAATTTCAAGGGGTATATCGTAACACAAAAAGATCAGGTCATGGTCAAGTATGCTGGGGGGACTAATCTGGTTATGAAAAAGGATTCTATGAGTGTTGGTAGTTAGAAGAAAATCTAAAAGTGATGGGTTATTGAAATTAAAGTAAGTGGGGGAGGAATTAACAGTATTTAAGTGTAACGATTGCATTAAAAATAAAAAGTTGTCCGCATTTTTGGATTGATTTAAAATATTAGCATTGAAGTCAACAGCAACTATAACATTTCCATAGCGATGGGTAAGGCGAGAGATACATGTGGCAAATTCCTCATAGCTGCTGGTGGCAAAATTACCTGGTGGACAGTGCGCAACGGCCAGCAGACATTAGTCCGCCCCTGTGTCAACCTCCAAACACAAAAATTCAATACTGTTTGACTTCGAAAAATATACCCTATAGCCTTAAGGTCCTTCTTCAAGTAAATGGTACCTCGTCCACCGACACGGGTTAGACGGTCATCCCTATATAGGCTATAGCCCGGAATAGACACCAAGCTCGAAGGTATACCCGCATGGAGCCAGCTTTCCGCTACGAGGAATGCATGAATATTAGAGCCTACAAAAATTTCCCGGAGCTCGTTAATTTTGCTGCTGAATAATATCCCTATCCTATTCAGATCGCTCGAGCTATTATCAGAAGACACTTGCATACAAAGTTTCACCAACAAATTGATGGCAAGTATGTCTAAATTAAGATAAATGGTGGTATCAGATTGATCAAAGCCAAAATAGGAAAATCTACAGAGTAACAGCTGTTATTAAGAAATAACAGAAAAATATATATGTTAAATGTAATTAAATAAAAAGTGACCATGCAAAAAACTTCTAGAGTCAAAACTACATTATATGATAGAAACAAATCAGAAATACTACCAAAAACAGCAACAAACGTGTAATTAATTTTGATCATGTCTAAAGTTCATTACAGCAGCTCCGATATTCTCGGTATGAGTAATGAACTCGAGCAGCTGGCTAGTGGATATAATTTTCGAAGGTCGATCTTCATTTCTTCTCTTCACAAAAACATAACCATCCATAGTAAAAACAGAAGCAAGGTTATTGACTCTCAGCATACGTAAGCCTTTCCGCAATATGATGTTGTTTGCAGGAGATAGACTCTCGTTAACAAAAATTGGACTCTGAGAGGAAAACCCCTCAATGGCACAGAGCTTATGACTTTCAAGTCTCTTGAAAGAAGAGATAAATGTACGACATTTTGATGGAAAATCTCACCAAAATTGGGGCCTTCGCACTACGCCTTGTCACTTGAGTTTGCGAGTAACTACTCAAAAGGAAGGTATTAACGTTTAGTGTTTTGTAGGTAACACAAAGTTATAGCCTGACTCCTGGTGTTCGTTAGGAGCCTTGACTTGACTCAGACAGAATTTTGTCGTCGTTAGTTGTAGTCAGAAGTCCTCGCTCCGTCTTAGATAACTTGATGTAGCGGGTGGATGTTGATGAAGGGCTGTAGTGTGGTTTGACTATACTGGATACTTTGCGACAGTTGTCCAAACCAGAGTGAGAGCAACAACACAGTTGTTAGAACGACAGTCGGATTAAGAAATCTTGATTATGATAGTACGATGAGTGTCGTTATCGTTTGAAAAAACAGCTGAATAGGAAGATCTTGATTGTGCTAGTACGACAAATGTCGTGTCGCTATCCAATCTTGATTAGGATAGTACGATGAGTGTCGTTATCATTTGTATAACAGCTGAACAGGAAGATCGTGATTGTGCGAGTACGACGAGTGTCGTTTCGCTATCCTGTTCGGCTTGTTCGTCTGAAAAAGAAGCTGTAACATTCATAAAGGGCATAAATCACCAAAGGTTGTAATTGACCAGTTGACCCTATGTCAAACTGATAAAGACAAGTGACCACTTCTATCGTTGTAGTAGGTTAAAACAGTCTCGGCAGGCAGCTACAATGTATCGCAGTCTCCCGTTAAAACTCTTCGTTGTTGAGACGTTATCAGTGTTGTCGATTTGAAGCAACTGCAGCAATTATAAATGGTGAAAATGACTTCTACTGTTGCGATAACTAGATTCAATCTTGTTACGCAGATGTCATGCATTATTGACTTCGTCGAATATTCTTCATGGACAACGGTAATTGCAACGTTGTGGACTTCGTCAAATATTCTTCCTGAACAACGGTAATTGCAACGTTGTGGACCTTGTCCGTCCAAAACGCCTGTAAAACTGTTAACTGTAGTGTTAGAGAAGCACAGCGGAATTCGGGAAGTCCTAAAACGAAGAGCCTGACAGTAAAACAAAATGTGGGGCCGCTATTGGACAGATCAAAAGCCTCTTGCTGCTGTGGTATTTAATCCTTATCTTTTTATTTCAGCAAAAATATCACAACGTTATAATAATTAAAATTTGTAACAATACATCCTTATCATATCAAGTCTGACATCAGAATGAATTTTCTTATATTTAATTAATTTTCGTTGTCAATACACGCCTACCTAACTACAACTTTCCACGCTTAGCAAAAGTATTAATGGCCGACAATATAGAAAAATAATTGCCCGATTTACTGGTGGCTGCTCACGCGTTCAGAAAGGAAATGATGAAGGGCACTGACGTGTTGCCACAAACGAATGGCGTTAAGCTATGACCTACCGCTGCAGCGATATGTTTGATGATATCATTTGTATTTTCACCCACAACACCAGGAATCCCAGTAACTATAGCATCAGATAGGCGCGCTTGGCAAATTAGGTCATCAGACTTCACAGCGAGTGCGGTGCACTTTTCCTGCATTGCCGATAGTTGAGTTTCGATGCTTCCAACACGAGACAACAGTGCATTCATTGTGCAAAGAATTTTAGTTAAAACTCTTTCCTCCAGGCGCTTCAGTAATCCGTCAATCCGATTTGACATTCTCAGCTCAATTTCAATAGCAAGCTGTTCAATATTAATACTGGCACTCTCTGGAGCGGGTTTTCCCCTTTGGTGGATACACTTCGGGTTATCGACATAATATGTTTCTCTTTAGGGAATATTTATGGATACCAGTAGAGACAGCAAATTTATGATAATTAACTGAAAGGTACACAGAAAAATTGCAATATGAATCACCACAGACTAAATATTCGCAAAATTGAAGCTACACAATAACCGGAACAGATATTCACACAATTAAAACGTAGGTTAAATAGAAAGTTTTAGGATGTAACTATGAATAATGCGGATTTTCACGGAGCGACTACAAAGCATGACCGCTCAGTCGACAGACATCATTAATACGACTTGTGATTGTGTGCATTAATTTTTAAATTGTATATGTAATTAATATGCCCTATCTTGGCATATATTTAATTTAAATGCAATTTATAGTGTTCTACAAATTTACCACGACTTACGCACTACTTTTTAATTCACCTTAACCTTAAACTAACTACTAACTTAAATACATTGTGTCTTAGCATATGTCATTAAAATGCCAGATGTAGCACATGTTTAATTTTATGCAAGAAACTTAAAATAAATGCACGAACTAATTATTAGTGTTAACACAATACTTATCTTAACCAAAAATCCTGTCCTGCCAACACTAACTGCACAAAACCTTTAGCATGTATAACAAAGTACCTTGGCATTAAAATGTCAGATGTAGCATATGTTTAATTTTATGCAAGAAACTTAAAATAAATGCACGAACTAATTATTAGTGTTAACACAGTACTTATCTTAACCAAAAATCCTGTCCTGCCAACACTAACTGCTCAAAACCTTTAGCATATATAACAAAGTACCTTTGGTACTTTTTATTGTATGCTTGATTGCTGAAAATTTAAAAATCTTTTTAATTATTAAAAAAAATACTGCTTGCTACTTGACATAACTGAGTGATTTCTTAGGTCTCGCCTCCTTTTTCTAGACTCTGAGCGGCCATTTTGGAATACGATCCACAAGAAAAATTCGAATTTTGCATATTTTTCGTGCTTCCCTGACTTGTACAACTATTCCAAAATGTACCGATTTATCTCAACTAATTTATTTTAAGTTATCCATTATTCTCCTCATTTATTTATTTAAATATTTTACCTTTTCTGAAAATTATCAAGATGGCGGTGCCCTGCCATATTATGACAGTAGTTACTCTATGCCGGTTCTGGGGCACTGTTTTAGTTTCCAGGATTTCGCCACAGATGGCGCCAACGTCGCCAGGGGGGTTGAGCAATACTAAATGCAGGTTTGTATCTTGGCTAGATTGGTTTATACCTTGGATAAACCATTGTGGCTTGGGTGCACCATTGTGTCTTTTGTGTCTTGGGTGCACCATTGCGTCTCGACTGCGCCCTAGCGGGATTAACCGATACTACCAGCATGCTCCCGTACTACGGTTTTCTTAGATAGATGTGGTGTGTGGTGCACCTAAACGTAGGCTTTTTATTATGATTTTTCTTGAGCGCCTAAATGTAGGCTTTTGGTTTGGAACTAATAATTAAAGTTAATAGTAGGAAATTTTTGTTCAAGCCAATGGATTCTCGATGGTGGGTATGGAGGGGGGGGGGGGGTAATGAAATTTTCATCAGAAATCCTCTACGGGCTCTGGTTTTCGAGATATTACCGTATTAATAATTCAAGTTATTTTTGCTCATGGAAATGGATTCTTGGCGGTGTGGGGTGGGAGGGAGAACGAAATTTTCATCAGAAATCCTCTACGGGCTTTGGTTTTCGAGACAATAGCGACATTTTTCCGGGCGCAAACGCCATTTCTTGAGTAAGGTTCCCTAGCGGCCTTAGCCGGAACTACCTTGCTGTTTTCTTTTATTAGCGAGGAAGTTGTAGATATCCCCTATGACGTTATCTTGGTTCTTGCTGCTAGGTGCTGCACCTAAATAAGTTTTGTTAGACCGGAAGTTGTAGATATCAGCAACATTCGAATTTCACAACATGACACCTTGGTTTGTGTTTTCTTAGAAAATTATTATTGTTATTATTGGGTTTAGGGGGTGCGTGTATTGATATTTCGAGTGCAAACACCATTTCTTGAGTAAGGTTCCCTAGCGGCATTAGCCGGTACTACATAATGCCCATTTCTTGAGTAAGGTTCCCTGGTGGCATTAGTGGGTACTACAGACAATTAATGGTAAGTAAAATGTTTGCCATCCAATGCTCGCTACCGTAAATGATTTGATACCTTCATTGTATTATAAAAGCATGAAACATTCGAAATCTTCATAAGTCGAAGTTGTAATTCAGTCGAAAGTACACCGAACGCTGTGCACCTGCTGAGTAGATTAAAGCTGTTCACCTGTTATCAGACCTGTTTGACAAGCTGTTCACCTGTTATCAAACCTGTTTGAAAAGCTCTTAAGCTGTTATCAGAGCTGTTTTAGATTCTGTTAAGCTGTTATCAGAGCTGTTTAAAAGCTGTTAACCTGTTATCAGAGCTGTTTGAAAAGCTGTTAAGCTGTTTGGAAAGTTGTTAAGCTGTTATCAGAGCTGTTTGGAAAGCTGTTAAGCTGTTATCAAAGCTGTTTGAAAAGCTGTTAAGCTGTTACCAGAGCTGTTCGGAAAGCTGTTAAGCTGTTATCAGAGCTGTTTGAAAATCTGTTTACCTGTTATCACAGCTGTTTGAAAAGCTGTTATTCCGTTAATATCGAAGATATATGAAAAGCTATTAACAGAAATCATCAAGACAAGGAATGCAGTGCGAAGGAAATTTAAAGCTCTAAGGATGGGAAAGATTGAAGCAGAAGCTCAACTTGAAGGAAGAAACCTTTAAGCCAATCACTAAACCCTTAAAATAGTTTGTTAGAAGAGTCAGATACGAGCCGCTAGATATAACCAAGTTTGAGACAAAAGATACAAAAGAAGCAGAAGAAGAAGAAGAAAAAGAAGCAAAAGAAGAAGCGAATGAGATTGTGGAACCTTTTACCCCTCCAAAACGAAAATATGTGAAAATGGAGGCTAGTAGCACCCCTATAAATTATGGGGATTATTCCTTAACATCTGAAGAAGAATTCGCAACACCTAACATTCAAGAAAATTGAGAGGAAGGTCTCCTGTCACCTCCCCCGATACGTCTGGATACATAATTTCAAACTATTTAAAGCTATTCACTGATAATAGCCCTAAAATTGATCCAACTTATGGAGTTTACTATGATAACAACCCGTGGAGAATCGGTAATTCAACGTTTGATGTTGATGATGCAGGAAATATTGGTATCAAGGGGAAGAGCTATAAAACAACTCTGGGGTTATGTGAGCTGCTACTTATGAAAGATCCTGTAAAAAGTCTATATACTAAATGGGATTTAACTAAATATGGATCTATTTTCAGAGATAGCAATGCATATAAACGTGCCTATGCTGAAGATGGACAAATAAAAGGTACTATAGGAAAACATTGATCACATTTACTGGGATGATCCAAATGAATTAGTGGATAGACTGCCCCTTCTAATGGCATCAAAACAGGCTCGAAACGCCAGTCACAGCAATGAAATTGTATCTATCCTGCACGAGTTGCGAGAAGCAGATATTATAGTTTAAATACTACTCCATTACCATACTTCTACACAATCTACAGATGAGCGTTGACAAGTTTGGACGTTTCTCTAAGCGGGAATATTTTGGAAAAGCAGGTGAACGTGAACCAACAGGAGGGCGGTGAACAAGGAACTCAAGTTTCATCAAAATATAATTCTTGGATTAATAACAAAGATGTTTTATAATATCTTGAAGAAACACTTAACAATTTAATATAAATTTATAATGATAATTATAATACTTTATACATGTAGTTATAATGCAAATTACTTTAATAAATAAACCGAAAACTATAATACATTTATTATTTACACAAGACTTAGATACTGTCTGCGGCTGCCACTTGTTGATCTGATGAAATGGATTAATGCCCCCATGGTAGAGTATCCGTCATTCCACTCATAATATGTCGCTTATTATCATAAGGACTCAATGCGATCTTCTTTTGACTGACAGTGTACACGCTATGGCTATGGGATCGTATGGAGCTCTGATTGGCAGTTAATATTCGCTTGTTATTCAAGCATTCGGCGTAGTCTTCGAAATTGATATGCTTCTGGACTACATTAGGCTTTACTCCTTTTGCTTTCTTTACAGTTTTACCGTCGTTTATACGCAGACTGT
The DNA here is from genome assembly GCA_963930735.1 of Dioctria linearis. Taxonomy (NCBI): domain Eukaryota; kingdom Metazoa; phylum Arthropoda; class Insecta; order Diptera; family Asilidae; genus Dioctria; species Dioctria linearis. The sequence goes on along the minus strand of OZ005740.1, from coordinate 146,228,789 downwards.
ACATTTTCGAGCGCAAGCCAACAAATTCGCTCATGATTTTCCCATTCAGCTCATGCTTCATTAGCCCAGGAATCTTTTTATTCATGAGCGGTAAATCGAACTGGTTATCTTCTGGGTAATCACTTGTATCAAATTTGTTTATATTTTCAGCTATGAACTCATATGCATTTTTCTCTTCAAGTTCAAATATTAGAGAATCTGAAGCTGTATACATGACTTTACATTTATCTCCAAATTCACGCTGCATAAAACTGTACTGGAAATCATAGAGGCATATCTTTGAAATTTCCATAACTGCCATTCCAATATAGAGAGGCTTATTGAATAAGATTTTGAGTCGCCTTAATTCCACAGCAACTTAATTCTCATCAAATATCGCTGCACTGTTGAAATTGGGTGCCGCAATCCGAGCTTTTGAACCATAGCGACCTTCCCACTTTACGCAAAGCTTGATTCCGCTATATTTGCGTATATAAATAAAAAGTGACCATGCAAAAAACTTCTAGAATAAAAACTACATTATATGATAGAAACAAGTCAGAAATACTACCAAAAACAGCAACAAAAGTGTAATTAATTTTGATCATGTCTAAAGTTCATTACATTACTGCAGCAGCTCCGATATTCTCGGTATGAGTAATGAACTCGAGCAGCTGGCTAGTGGATATAATTTTCTCTTCACAAAAACATAACCATCCATAGTAAAAACAGAAGCAAGGTTATTGACTCTCAGCATACGTAAGGTTTCGTGTCGCTATCCAATCTTGATTAGGATAGTACGATGAGTGTCATTATCATTTGTATAAAAGCTGAACAGGAAGATCGTGATTGTGCGAGTACGACAAGTGTCGTTTCGGTTGTTACACTTTCTTGGGGAAAAGTACAACACTTCAACTTTCTCTCTCTATAAAACCTTTTATTTCGTAATCGAATCCAATTTACGTGTCTTTAATTTATTCTTAATCTTAATCGACCGAACAAACTTTAATTTATTCTTAAAAAACCAAACTCCGAACTAATCACATAAAAAAGAACCATCTTTTATTCTTAAACTTTTTAACTCGGGGCGCGTTACTATATCTGTTCAAATCCAAAAATCAACTCTCTGGGCTTTTCTTTTTCAGATTCCCAGTTTACCTGGTCATTCATCGTTCAATTCGCTGACCCCGCAGTTCTATTGAAAATTGCCCGTAGTTTGCTTATTTTCAATTTCCAATTTCACCTCGAAGCCAACAAACTGATCGCAAAATATATTTACTTTTTGTTTTTTAATGTTGACCTTGCATTTCATTCTTTCGATCATATGGTTTGTCACCGTGAAATCTGATCGCTTGTTTATTTAACTAAAGAATGGAAATGCAAGATTGAATGGGCCACGCATAGATATTGCGAGCTTTCGCTTGCTTCATTTTTTGTTGATTGAGTGCAGGCAAAATGTAACTAAAGGTGAATGAACTGCTGATGCAGTATATTTCAACAGTTTGCATGATCTTAAGTTGAAGAACTTTCGATGCATACAAATGGTAATTTAGGTATATGTATGTATGTACCTAGTATTACTAATCGAGGTGTATGTACATATGTACGAATATCATACATAATATACGAGATTCCCAGATTTGGGAATCTGTACTATAACAATTCCTTCCCCCTTGAAAGACGAGGATTATTCTTGGAGAGGAATAATTCTCACGGGAGACGGTAAAATGAAAATCTGTAATTGGAGTTGTTCGGAGTTGTTGGTTTTATGTCTCTGTAAAATTTTTGTTTGTTTTACAAAGTAGCATTTTTCTTAAGGTCTATCTAAAGTTATTTCCATATACACTATGCTAACAAGACTTGTTGCCCTATATCTTACTTTTCTAATACAGATGTATGTACATGGGTATTTATATATGTTTATAAACCAGAGCTATGCATGTAATATTATATTTTTCTTATATCTATGTTCTATAGTAGGTCAGACTTATCTTTTTATCTGTCTTCTTCTTTTTTTTTGTGTTATGCAGATAGATGAGTTTTGTATAACCTGAATCTGCTGGTTTTAGTGGAGCTGTACTGTGATTGTGTGTTTTTTTTTGTATTATTATTTTAACGTACTATCGTTTTTATCTATCTAATGTGGGTTGAGGGTAGCGTCAAATTTTGTATTTATTGACGTGGTACTTAGTTTTAGGGTCCTGTTTTTTTCCTTTTTTTTTTGCTGATCTGTCTTTTAGGAGTTTCCAGTTTGAGAAAATCAAGCTCATTTTGGTCATTCGCAATGTTACTTTTAGAGACGGTACGTCGTGCTCCGCTTAGAGCGCCTCCTCGGTTAATTGCCCGAGTTCGGGGGATTTTGGTCCTGTAAGTCGTTCCCGATTGGCAGGGGCCTATTCGTTTGTTGGTGCACCAAAGTGGTCGGCGCTCCCAGGCTATCTGGATGGCAGAAGCCAGGCCGTATGCGTACTATCAGGTGGACTTTAAGATCTACCCCCATGGCGGTCAGGCTTTGTCAGCAGCTGGTAAGTGTCAATTTTGTGAAATAGTTAGTTTTTCTTTTCTTTTATTATTTTTGTTTTCCTTTTAGGTGGCACCTTCGTTCTCTCTGGCGAGTTTGGAGTGTGTGGTTGCTGTACTCCAGCCTGGGATATCGTATCCTATTATGGGCGCTGTGTCGGCCCTTCCCCCGAGCTCCAGCCGTTCGAGCCTGACGACGAGGACGTGCGCCATGACCATGTCGAAGAGTGCTGGAATTAAATTTTTATTTTTGTGACTCCAAATGAGATAATAAACACAGTGTGTAGAGAGGCTGCGTTTCTTTTTTTGTTTTTGCTTCCTCTCCCCTTTTCAGGTGTTTTTGTTTTGACTAGCTTGTGGTGTAGTGTTTTTGTTCTTTTGTTTGTGTTCTATTGCTTCTACTATGAATATATATACTTAGATACTTTAGATCTTCTGTTCATAACTTTGTGTTTTCGCTTTAGCTATTCTAAGGCTGTTTGGTTTTCAATTCTCTCATCTACTGCAATCCTAACTTTTTTTTTTTGTTTTTTTTTTTTTTTTTTTTTTTACGACTTTACCTTATGCTATGTTAACATTTTTATTTCTACGTTCATTTTTATTTGCTTATTATTTTTGTTCAAAATTTTTTGTGTTTTTTTTTATAATGTTATACTATCTTCTATGCATACATATGTATATACTTTTTATTTATTGCCTTGTATTCTGTCATATTGTTGTTGACATAATTTTGATTGAAATCTGTGTATGTTAATACTTGTTATGTTAATTTTTTTTTGTTACGTATTTTCCTTTTCCACATTTTCAGTTTTTTCTATATATGTTATATTTATTTGGTTATGATTATTCAATTTTATGACTATCTTCTAGTTCTAGCTTATTTTTATTATAGCTTATACTTCTTATATTTAGTATCTTAACTTGTTCAGGGTTTCACAAATTTTTCGGTGCCGTCAGTGATAGCGTCCGCAGTTTATTTTATACTACTTGAACTGATTTTTGTTTCGACATACTTTTACTACGCCCCAGAGGTTTTGGGTCGGCATAAGTGGGTTCCTCTGGAAGGTTTTCTTCGGACGGTGTTGAGGAGCTTACCTTATACATTTTCTTGGTTATATAAGGGTAAATACACCTTACCATGACATATATTATTATCGCAAGAACCAGTAAGCTGGTTCAGGATATGGATGATATTGCCAATATCCGGAATGTTTTCTGCCTTTTCCGTTCGGTCAATCTTTTTATCTTTGTATGGATTTCTTCCAACGATAGCGTGCTTTTGTGTATAAGTTCATTTGTTTCATCTCCGATTAGAAAGTCGGGCTCCGATATTGGGCCTTTGGTTACCTCGGGGAATAACTGTGTTAAATTTACTTCAAAATTAGAGTCTGCTAGTGAAGGAAAATATGTTGGTTGTAGGATTTTCAGTGGGTGCTTACTCTCTCCTTCGTAGTATAGCACCTGTGCTCCTACTTGCATCTGGCATGGTTTGGTCAGGTCTAATATTCCTTTACCCTTGAGTTTGGAGAGGGTATATCGGTTAAGGCACGTACTACTGCGGGGTTGACAAACGAAAACATCCAAGCGTTGGGTTTGTTAAGTTTTATTAAGATATCGCGTTCTGGGACCTGGACCCTCAGAGCACAGTGCGGGCTTTCATTTAACGGATTCAAGAGTAATTTGACTATGCATTCCTGAGAAGATGCCGCTCTCGTTATGGGTGTGTTCAGTCTTCCCGCATAGGTATTCTCCTGTCTGGTGTGTGTAATTTTCTCCATAGCTTTGAAATTTTCCAATTTCACGAGCAGGAATTCCTGCGTTTGCAACTGGCTGGCGACATGTGAATCCTCTATATCTGGTATTAAGGAATGATCAGACCCAGTATGAATTGGAAAATAGCGGATTTGGTATAATTTCATGCAAGGATATTGAAGACTGGTAGTGTTATCCTCACTATTAATTTGTTACCTATGAGGTGAGATTGGGCTCCGGATGTTTGGTATAACAAAGAAAGACAATTCTGTTGATTTGGACATTCAACGTGAGTTTTGTGGTATATATTCAAAATAGTATTAGGGGATACTAGCAAAGGGTGTATATGGTTATTTTTGCTGGTTATTATTATGTCTAGCAGAGACTGTTGACGGAACTCAATCTCAACCACTTGGAGTAATAGACTGGACAATATTTCTTGTCTCATTTGTCTTCTGGTCAGATTCTCCGTTATGTTATGTAGATCATTTAGTTGGTAAGCTATTTGCCTTTGTCGGTCCATGATCATTACTAAAGGCTTCTGAATCTGTTCTAATGTTGTCTTGACTACGCTTATTTGTTGTTTTTCCAGTTCAGCTAGTGTGTGTGCATTGGTTTCGACTTCCTCTAGCCGGCTGTATATCTCGTCCTCATTTTTACTGTCCATAGTTCCGAACAGGTAATGCATGGAATTTCCAACTCCGTCGAAGAACGATCGTTTAGTTCGTGATTTGGGAACTAATTCTCTTATCGTGCTCGTACGTCGTTTTATATTTTCGATTATGGCGTGTATCTGCTTTTGCTGAGTATTACACAAATCTTCTTTCTCAGTGCTGTTCACACATAAGCGATGTACTAGGTGTTCCGCGTGCTCTGCAAGCGTAGTTTGGTTTTCCAACTCTGCGAGGTCCAATTCTGTAAATATGTTCCAGGTTGTATGGTATACCATCAACGTTCCCAGGTCTTCAAGCAGAATTCCTGTATTGTTGAGTGTTGTCAATCAGTAGGGCTCCTCTGCTATTTCTCCCGCCGTGAGTTGGAGAAACAGCGTGAAAATTAATGGTGATTCCATGCCTAGAGGAAAATGAAGTGGTTTAAGGCAGTGTTTTGGCTGTCACACCCACTTGTGAAGGTGAGCCGATAGTAGCTACCACCGCGAGTTTCAATACAAGAGGATGTGCCTATATATATATATCCCGAAATAGGCCAGTAACAGTATACTCATTTTGTACCTTCTCTATGTACTCGTCAAAAAAAAAATTGTGCGGGGGTGGATTTAATTTGTAGAATATTGGTTGGATTAGGACTGATTTAACCTTATGAGGTGCGTCTTTTATTCAGAGAAAGTTTTAGGTGATTATTATGTACAGTGACGAATCTTTTGCCAATTTTTATGGTTGTATTAACCGGGCTCGTGACAGCGGTTACTTGATATGGTCCTGCCCAGATCTGAGAGAGCTTATGTTTTCGACTTTCGCTCTTGAGTAGGACTTTGTCTCCCAAGTGGAAAGTAAGGGGCCGTACAGAATTATCATAATAGCCCTTTGATCAGTGTTTGCTGATGAGCAGGTTTTTTCGAGCCGTTGCGTAAGATTTCTGGAGTTTGTACCGTAGTATGTGGTAATAGCTTTCATGATTATAAACGGGTTCAGGATCCCGTTTTAAATTAGTGGGGACATCCGCTGTGAAGCCGTAAAGGCAGTCCATAGGGGTCAGTTTGGTACCCCCGTGTACACTGCTATTGTACACGAACGCAGCGGTTCGCAGATATTGATCCCATGTTTTCGGATTTTCTTCTACAACAGTACGTAGATATTCGATTAGGGGTCTATGGGCACGTTCTAGTGCTCCGTTAGATTGAGGGTGATATGCTAAAGTCTGCAGCTTTTTCACTCTAAGAAGTTTGCATACCTTTTTGAATGGGTCACTCAGGAAATTCGATCCCTGATCGGTGACTATTCTCTTCGGAATGCGGTAGTGTGTAACGATTTCGTCGAAGAAAATGTGAGCTACCGTAACTGCTTCCGCATTAGGTACTGCATACCAGTCGACAAATTTAGTCAGGTTACCTTGGAAAGTCAAGATATATTTATTACCAGACGTGGATTCTTCTAATGGGCCCACAATATGGAGGTAAACTTTGTCGAAAGGTTGTTCTGCGATGTCCGTTATCATCATCGGCATTCGAGTTTGAGGTGAAGATTTCATGGTCTGGCACTTTGGGCATTTCTTAACGTATTTTTTAATATCACTAAGCATATGTCTCCACCAGTACTTGCTTTTAATGCGCTTATAAGTTTTTATTACACCCTGGTGGCCACCGAAGGGAGAATCATGATAATCCATCAATATTGTCGTTATTTCCTCGGGGTTTGTGATTTTCTCAGGGGTTTTTGGTGCCTTAATTTCTTGCATTGTCTGGTCGAGCTCAGAAGGCGATTTTGAATATGTCTCAGTTGATTGAATTTCATCTGTTTCCGAGGTGTGTTCCTTGCTTTTGGTAGTGGAATTCTGTTTGTCCTCCTGTGCCTTTTGTTTTTGGGCTCGGAGTCACTACGTAGCATTTATCGGGCTTCTTTTTCCTGGTGGGGGATTTACTGTCCTCCACGTCGGACTACATTCGATGGTGGACTGTGGCTGTTACCGTTAAGGTATTATCTGAAATGTCTTCTTTGGCCTCTTGTGGGATTCAACTCAGAGCATCAGCGTTCGTATTATACTTCCCGGGCTTGTATTCGATGTTAGAATCGAATTCTGACAGCTTGTGGTGAAATCTCACCAAACGAGAAGTAGGATCTTTGACATTGAAGACTCCTTTCAAAGGCTTATGATCAGTGTATACCGTGAATTTCCGGCCCTGGAGGTAGCATCGGAAATTCCGTGTAGCCCATAAAATGGCTAACAATTCTTTCTCTATAGTAGAGTAGTTTTTTTCGGCCTTATTTAAAGTACGGCTGGCATAGGCAATGGGCTGGTCGTTTCCCACTTCTCCTTGAGAAAGAACCGCTCCTATGGCCTCATTACTGGCGTCCGTGGTGAGGTTGAATGTTTTCGAAAAATCTGGGTAGATTAGAAGTGGTGGGGAAACCGAGGCTTTTTTAATAGTTTGAAATGCTTCCTGGCACTTCTCCGTCCAAGCGAATTTCACATCTTTTCGAAGTAAGTTCGTTATTGGACGTACTATTTTGGAGAAGTAAGCTTTTAAACTTTCTGTAGTAATTGGCAAGTCCTAAGAAAGATTGGACTGTCCTGACAGTTCGCGGAACAGGAAAGTTTTGGACGCAGGCCGTTTTACTGGGATCAGGAAGTGCTCCTTCGCTGGAACATTTATGGCCTAAGTAGACCACTTCTTTTCTCAGGAACTGGCATTTTTCAGGTTGCAGTTTGAGATTGTTTTCTCTGAGTCTATTGAAGACTTTTCGAAGTTTATTGTTGTGATCCTGTAAATTTTTCCCATAGATGACGATATCATCTAGGTACACAAAGCACTCCAGGCCTTGTAGGCCTGTTAATACGAAGTTCATTAACCTTTGGAATGTGGCTGGGGCTCCTTTGAGCCCGAATGGCATTCGTTTAAACTCGTAGTGCCCATAACTTGTGCTGAAAGCTGTTTTCGATCTATCTCGGGAATCAACAAGAACTTGGTGGTATTCATTGGCTAAGTCAAGGGTGGTAAAGTACCTCGCGTGACCCAGTTGGTCGAGAATGTCTTCGATTCGAGGTAGCGGAAAAGCGTCGCCTATTGTCTTTTCGTTCAGTTTGGGAAAATCTACTACGACTCGCCACCTTTTTTCACCTTCTGGGCCCGCCTTCTTGGGGACCACTAGGATAGGCGAATTCCAAGGGCTTTTGCTTTGCTGGACAATGTCATTCTCCAGCATTTCTTTCAGCTGCTCGTTTATAACTTTCCTTTGGGTCTCAGATAACCTGTACATTTTCTGGTTAATTGGGGCCTGATCTTGTAGCAAGGGTATTCTGTGGGTGATAGCATTCGTGTGAGTGAGTCTATCATCTTTGAGAAAAAAGATATCGTTATACTCGTTACAGAGTCCCGATATCGAAAATTTTTTATTCGCGCTTAGAGTTTCGTCCAGCTTGAGTTCCTGCTCTAATCTGGCGAGACGCGGGTTGTTGTCTAAGTCGCCCAGCTCATCGTAAGCCGGGTGTAAATATCTCACGTTGTGCAATATTGCTGTGGTGTCTGCAGAATGTGTGATTTGCCTAAAGCTTCTTTTTTTCTCTGCTGGGGGCTTATAATTGCTCTCGGCTCCCTTTGAGGGTACAATATTATTTTTCTGTTTAGGTGCTATGGGGTCGTTATGTATCTTATAACTTTTATCAGGCTTAGTGACGTCTCCATGTCTATTATTCTTAGGGCTTTTTGGCCATGTTGAACACTTAGGCTTAGATTTTGTTGCCCCCATGTGAACGTGGGGACTGTCTTTGTGTTCAGGCTTTGAGGGGTTTTGACACAGTTTACTAGTTGTGTCTTTTGGGGGATAGATATACAGAAAAAGGTAACTTAAAATAGAAATTAAAAATAAGTAATATGTTTTATTATTTGCGGATGATACGGCCCTTTGTTCCGTGTAACCGACGAGTTGTTCAGGGCTTCTAGTGAGCGTGCCCGCATTTTTAGATGGCTTTTGTGGCGAAAATTTATCACTACGAGGTGGTGGAGGTTTTTCTAACTTGAGGCCTTGGGGCTCAGATTTTGAATTATTCTCACACGCGCCTTGTAACTGTATGCCAATATTGACTTTTGGGGTTTTTTCAGGACTTTACGGTGAACTGAGGGGGGCTATTTTGTAGTCTGTTGTAGAAACTACTTGTAATGCCAATTTTGAAAGGTTGACCTGATGGTTGGCAATGTTGAGGATTCCCACTAGCGCTGTTTCTTCTCCAGTGCGAAGTAGGCTATTCGCCAGGAAGACTCCGTCTTCTATCTCTTGAGATAGGATTTCTTCCTCCACTTGCAAAGGGATTCTGGCAACAATGTGTGACCGGGCAGGTATGCAAATAGGTTCTTTCAACGAGACCTTTTGAAATTCTCAGCTCAATTTCAACAGCAATCTGTTCAATATTAATACTGGCACTCTCTGGAGCGGTTGTTCCCCTTTGGTGGAGCTCTTAGATACACTTCGGGTTATTGACATAATAAATTTCTCTTTAGAGGATATTTATGGATACCAGTAGAGACAGCAAATTTATGATAATTAACTGAAAGGTACACAGAAAAATTGCAATATGAATCACCACAGGCTAAATATTCGCAAAATTGAAGCTACACAATAACCGGAACAGATATTCACACAAGTAAAACGCTGGTTAAATAGAAAGTCATAGGATTTAACTATGAATAATGCGGATTTTCACGGAGCGACTACAAAGCGTGACCGATCAGTCGACAGACATCATTAATACGACTTGTGATTTAGTGCATTAATTTTTAAATTGTATATGTAATTAATATGCCCTATCTTGGCATATATTTAATTTAAATGCAATTTATAGTGTTCTAGAAATTTACCACGACTTACGCACTACTTTTTAATTCACCTTAATCTTAAACTAACTAATAACTTAAATACATTGTTTCTTAGCATATGTCATTAAAATGCCAGATGTGCAATGGGATTCTGGCAACAATGTGTGACCCGGTCACATGCAAATAGGTTCTTTCAACGAGACCTTTTGCTTCCTTATTTAGCCGGTCCCATTAGTGTTATCCCGCTTCCTTGATTCGTACTCCCTTAACTTATTTTGAGTTTGGCAGTCAGCATTTCTTATTTCAGATGCCTTGGAGATACTGGAGATAGATTTCTTGTCCTCTATAGGTTCTATTTTATTTGAACTTCCCTTGGCAACTCCTCAGTGTCTTTCCAGTACCGAAAGGTGTCTGTAAGCTATATGTTTCTTTTGTGTTGATTGATTCGATGCTTTTAGTGCCTTTTTCTTTATTAAGCTAACCTCAGCGCCAGTGTCACTAGTTTTGTTTGGCCGTTCAGCCCTATATCTAGTGGGACATTAATTGTAGGTACACCTGTTTTGGGCGACTGAGAGGACCCAATTTTACTTAGTGGGGATTTTAAAGTCGAGCCGGGGTAGTTTTGGGCCGACTGTATGTCGTTTCCCTGACTCTGAGCTTCCCATTTTTGTTTTTGTCGACATTCGCTTAAAGTATGTCCACTTCGACCGCAGAGATCACATTTGAGTCTCACATTGTAGACACGGGGTTTTTGTTGATCTCGGGAATCCCGCTTTTGATAGTTTTGAATATTTGTTGGGAGTTCACAGTGGCGCCTACATTCGCGAACATCATGACCATATGCTTTGCACTTTTCACAGTACGGGGTGTTTTTTCGTTTAAAACAGTCAGTATATGTATGTCCTCTTCTACTACAAAAACTACAGTTAATGTTCGGGATATTAGGAATATTATTTTTATTATTTGTATTTCCTTGTCTGTAATTGTAATTCCTGTCTTGTGTATTTTTTGTGCTTGAGGCCTGTGTGTACTGTGTGTGGTGCGTAGTTAGGTTCATTGCTGGAAATGTAGGTGCCGGATAAGTAAGAAGGGTGTGTGAATAAGGCTGATGTGAATTCGTAGTTAACTGTTCGTATGAACAGGGCGGAATTAGTGTGGGTGAGTGAAGCTGAAAAGCGCTTTGTTGGAGACTCTCCATATCCAAAGCTTTTCGTATTAAGTTTTCAAATGTTTCATCCCCTATCGTCAACAGATATTGACATAAATGTTGATTATGAACACCAGTCTTAAGTGCCTTCTTAGGGAAGTCTTCCAACTGTTTATTAACCGCTGGGACTTCTGCTGCACTGTACTTAGTTTCTGCTGCATCTTTGCAGAGAGCTAGTGATTGTTTCACTCTCGATGTGAAAGTGGCTAGAGCTTCTTGTGGAAATTGACGAGTTGTAATTAATCTATTTACTAACTCTTGATAAGTTTCCCTAGGGAGGTATGCTCGATTGAGCCGTTCTTCTGCCTACCTGAATGTGGCAGGAATGTTTGAGCCGAACAGTTGGTATGCCTCGCCGCGAAGTCTAGTGGGGAAAATTTGAAGAAAGGCTGTTTGCTCTTCCACTGATATGCACTGGGTCACCTGCTTACAGCAACCCAGAAAGGTTTGGAGCTCTAAGCTCAACTTTGGATGTGGTTCACCCGAGAAAAGAGGAATTAATTGGGCTGCCAATTTGGCTACTTTGGCGTAGTCTGCCATTTTTAGTTTCGACTTTGTTACCAAATCGCTTGGGTGATGCGTAAATGACACTGTTCCGATATAACTGTCGTCTGAACTGGTTTCCAAAAGGGAATCGCCCAGCCAATTCAAAACTATTTCACCCGCGGATGGCTCGCTATCACTGACTTCACTTTCACTTATTCTAACACTATTTTCCTTAGCGAGCGAGTGTGAGAATCCCTCAAACTTTAAGAGCTCTTCTTTAAATCGCTCTGTATCCTCTTTAAACTTACGTACTTTCGCGAGCCTTTGCTCACCCGTCTGAGTAATTTTTTATTTAAAACGTCACACTGAGGAACAGTTAGTTTGTGGGTTTCTCTCACTCTCTCTTCTAAATATTTTAAATATGAATTTAAATCTGAATTTCTGTGCCTTACTTGGGCAGAACCTTGAAGTATTGTTCCGCTCCGTAATGTGACTCCTCTGAGCTGTGGCGATTTCTTCTGTGGAGTTGATGCGGAAGATGGTGGTGGAGAAGATTCTGGATCTGGAACTCGTGGCTGTATTTCCTCCGTTGTTGGAGTTCCTCTTGGGTTGTCTCCTGTTTCTGTGGCTGAAATCTTGGGTGTAGCGTTGTTTTCCGACATACAACTTTCTGGTCTTGGGCACAGGGGGGCCTGAGGCCTGCTTCCTATATTCCCTGTGCTGCTGTGGTTGATAAACTAGGGGGGCTTATTGCCTTCTTCGTGTTCTCTTTGGTGTAGCTTGAAAGGGGCCTTTTTAACCTTCTTCGTCATCCTCCCATGCTTTAAACTGTTGACAGTCTTCCTTCAATGCGTGGAAGTTGTTATTCTTCTTTGGAGTTAACTTCGTCCGATATCGTGGGCAGGGATGAAGCCCACTTATGACCCACGTTGGCACTTTGTGCTTTGATGAGGGGTGTCTGCTTGCTAATCAGAGGCAGCTAATGTTGAACTACCCCGAGCGTTGGGGGCGATTAGACCAAACAGGCCTAATCTAATTAACCCCCTTTTTTTTTGTTCGCAGGATAGCGGATTTTCAAGCTCTTATGTTTTTTTTTTCTTTTTTCTTTTAGCTTCGAAAAACAGGCTTCCACTATCCTACCGGCTGCGCCAATTTTGTTAAACTTTCTTGGGGGAAAAGTACAACACTTCAACTTTCTCTCTCTATAAAACCTTTTATTTCGTAATCGAATCCAATTTACGTGTCTTTAATTTATTCTTAATCTTAATCGACCGAACAAACTTTAATTTATTCTTAAAAAACCAAACTCCGAACAAATCACACAAAAAATAACCTTCTTTTATTCTTAAATTCTTTAACTCGGGGCGCGTTACTATATCTGTTCAAATCCAAAAATCAACTCTCTGGGCTTTTCTTTTTCAGGTGCCCAGTTTATCTGGTCATTCATCGTTCAATTCGCTGACCCCGCAGTTCAATTGAAAATTGCCCGTAGTTTGCTTATTTGCAATTTCCAATTTCACCTCGAAGCCAACAAACTGATCGCAAAATATATTTACTTTTTGTTTTTTTAATGTTGACCTTGCATTTCATTCTTTCGATCATACGGTTTGTCACCGTGAAATTTGATCGCTTGTTTATTTAACTAAAGAATGGAAATGCAAGGTTGAATGGGCCGCGCATAGATATTGCGAGCTTTCGCTTGCTTCATTTTTTGTTGATTGAGTGCAGGCAAAATGTAACTAAAGGTGAATGAACTGCTGATGCAGTATATTTCAACAGTTTGCATGATCTTAAGTTGAAGAACTTTCGATGCATACAAATGGTAATTTAGGTATATGTATCTAGTATTACTAATCGAGGTGTATGTATGTACGAATATCATACATAATATACGAGATCCCCAGATTTGGGAATCTGTACTATAACACGCTATCCTGTTCGACTTGTTCGTCTGAAAAAGAAGCTGTAACATTCATAAAGGGCATAAATCACCAAAGGTCGTAATTGACCAGTTGACCCAATGTCAAACTGATAAAGACAAGTGACCACTTCTATCGTTGTAGAAGGTTAAAACAGTCTCGGCAGGCAGTTACAATGTATCGCAGTCTCCCGCTAATACTCTTCGTTGTTGAGACGTTATTAGTGTTGTCGATTTGAAGCAACTGCAGCAATTATAAATGGTGAAAATGACTTCTACTGTTGCGATAACTAGATTAAATATTCTTCCTGAACAACGGTAATTGCAACGTTGTAGACCTTGTCCGTTCAAAACGCTTGTAAAACTGTTAACTGTAGTGTTAGAGAAGCACAGCGGAATTCGGGCCGTCTGATAAAGACAAGTGACCACTTCTATCGTAGTAGTAGGTTAAAACAGTCTCGGCAGGCAGTTACAATGTATCGCAGTCTCCCGCTAATACTCTTCGTTGTTGAGACGTTATTAGTGTTGTCGATTTGAAGCAACTGCAGCAATTATAAATGGTGAAAATGACTTCTACTGTTGCGATAACTAGATTCAATCTTGTTACGCAGATGTCATGCATTATTGACTTCATCGAATATTCTTCATGGACAACGGTAATTGCAACGTTGTGGACTTCGTCAAATATTCTTCCTGAACAACGGTAATTGCAACGTTGTGGACCTTGTCCGTTAAAAACGCCTGTAAAACTGTTAGCTGTAGTGTTAGAGAAGCACAGCGGAATTCGGGCCGTCCTAAAACGCAGAGCCTGAAAGTACAACAAAATGTGGGGCCGCTACTGGACAGATCAAAAGCCTCTTGCTGCTGTGGTATTTAATCCTTATCTTTTTAAGTCAGCAAAAATGTCACAAATTTGTAACAATACATCCTTATCATATCAAGTCTGACATCAGAATGAATTTTCTTATATTTATTTAATTTTCGTTGTCAACACACGCCTACCAAACTACAACTTTCCACGCTTAGCAAAGTATTAATGGCCGACAATATAGAAAAATAATTGCCCGATTTACCGGTGGCTGGTCACGCGTTCAGAAAGGAAAAGATGAAGGGCACTGACGTGTCGCCACAAACGAATGGCGTTAAGCTATGACCTACCGCTGCAGCGATATGTTTGATGATATCATTTGTATTTTCACCCACAACACTAGGAATCCCAGTAACTATAGCATCAGACAAATTAGGTCATCAGACTTCACAGCGAGTGCGGTGCACTTTTCCTGCATGCCCGATAGTTGAGTTTCGATGCTTTCAACACGAGACTACAGTGCATTCATTCATTGTGCCAAGAATTTTAGTTAAAATTCTTTCCTCCAGGCCCTTCAGTAATCCGTCAATCCGATTTGAAATTCTCAGCTCAATTTCAACAGCAATCTGTTCAAAATTAATACTCGCACTCTCTGGAGCGGTTTTTCCCCTTTGGTGGAGCTCTTAGATACACTTCGGGTTATTGACATAATAAATTTCTCTTTAGAGGATATTTATGGATACCAGTAGAGACAGCAAATTTATGATGATTAACTGAAAGGTACACAGAAAAATTGCAATATGAATCACCACAGGCTAAATATTCGCAAAATTGAAGCTACACAATAACCGGAACAGATATTCACACAAGTAAAACGCTGGTTAAATAGAAAGTTATAGGATTTAACTATGAATAATGCGGATTTTCACGGAGCGACTACAAAGCGTGACCGATCAGTCGACAGACATAATTAATACGACTTGTGGTTTAGTGCATTAATTTTTAAATTGTATATGTAATTAATATACCCTATCTTGGCATATATTTAATTTAAATGCAATTTATAGTGTTCTACAAATTTACCACGACTTACGCACTACTTTTTAATTCACCTTAATCTTAAACTAACTACTAACTTAAATACATTGTTTCTTAGCATATGTCATTAAAATGCCAGATGTGCAATGGGATTCTGGCAACAATGTGTGACCGGGCAGGTATGCAAATAGGTTCTTTCAACGAGACCTTTTGCTTCCTTATTTCGCCGGTCCCATTAGTGTTATCCCGCTTCCTTGATTCGTACTCCCTTAACCCGGCGCCAATGACGCTGGGTCATTTTGACCCGAGGCAATTTAACACGGTGATATTTTTTGTTTACGCTGCCCGTACAATTTGAACGTTTGTTTAGCTGGAGATAGAGCTTCCTTCTACTCGTACCGCCAATGTTCTCAGTGTGACGCCGTCTGCGCAGCGAGATACACGTGCGTTAAGTCAATACGGGTAAATATGACCCAGCGTCATTGCTGGCGTAGTTTTTTCGTGACATACTTTCATTTTATTATTTAGTGTTTGTTGTTAATTCATCTTGTTCTTTTTTAGTGATTTGGTAAATATGGCCCTGAGAAACCAACCAGAGAGTTTTTTGGCGGTGTTAGAAGAGTCAGAGTCTGACGAAGTCGAGTCAATTGCTGCTTCGGACATCGATATTGAGGACCACTTATCCGAACGTAGTAACAATAGCGACACTGAACAAAATGGAAGCGATACGACTACGGATTCATCAGACAATCTCAATCTTTTAACCGTACTAAATCAACAGCATCGGCAATTTTTGAAAGGAAAGGATGGAACGATGTGGCAAAAAGCACCGGCACGACCAAATGTACGCACAAGATCAGAAAATATAATATCTGAATCACCTGGTGTAAAACTTGTGGCTCGAGGTGCCAAAACTGTTTCAGAATGCTTGAACTTATTTATAACCAATGATATGCTGTGTCAGATTCAAACATGTAAAAATTTATATATAAAGGAAAGAAGAGCATCGTGTGTAGATTTGAGTAAACATAGATATATGGGTGTAGTCGAAATAAGTGAATTGAAAGCGTACATAGGACTTCTGTATATTGCTGGATTTTACCGTTCTAACAGACAAAATCTAAACGACTTGTGGCAAGCAGATGGTACAGGCGTAGCAATTTTTAGACTCACTATGTCAATTCAGCGATTCTACTTTCTACAAAGCTGCCTACGCTTCGATGACATGTCTACACGTGCTGAAAGACAGCAAGTTGATAATTTGGCACCAATACGGGAAGTTTTCGAAGCGTTTGTAGAACAGTGTCAAAAAATGTATTCGCCGGGAGAAAATTGCACTATTGACGAGATGCTAGTGGCATTCAGAGGACGATGTAAATTTCGGCAATATATACCGTCTAAACCATCAAGATATGGACTAAAAATATTTGCCTTAACAGATTCAAAAACATTCTATGTGAACAATTTGGAGATATATGCCGGTAAGCAGCCTAATGGCCCGTACTCAGTTAGTAACAAACCTTTTGACGTGGTAAATCGCATCGTGTTGCCTATCTCCAAAACTCACCGTAATGTTACTTTTGATAATTGGTTCACAAGCTACGAATTGGTGTCTCATCTCCTAAAAGAACACAAACTGACCTCAGTGGGCACCTTACCAAAAAACAAGAAGCAAATCCCACCGCAATTCATCACAATGCGTGGAAAGGACCCAAATTCGTCAACTTTTGGACATCAAAAAGATGTCACTATGGTCTCTTACATTCCGAAGAAAAATAAAGTTGTCCTCTTGATGTCGAGCTTACACCACGACGACAACATTGATGAGTCTACTGGCGATAAACAGAAACCAGAAATAATAACTTTTTATAATTCTACCAAGAGCGGAGTGGATGTAGCTGACGAGCTTTGTGCTACTTACAACTTGAGCAAAAACTCAAAACGGTGGCCATTGACAATTTTCTTTGCAATGCTGAATATATCGGGCATAAATGCAAATATAATATAACGGGCTAATAATAACGATACACGTACGAAAAGACGACATTTCCTAAAAAACCTGGGCCTCGCTTTGATACACGAGCATTTACAAGTCCGAGGAACACGTGCGAATTAACCTCGACAATTGCGCAAGAGAATAGCAGATTTCGCAGGTGAACCCACCGAGGAACCGCCCCAAAAGGTCCCAGGAACTCGTAAAAGATGTCAAATATGTCCGTCCAAAAAGGATAAGAAAACATGTCATACTTGAAATGCATGCCACATTTACATATGCCCAGACCATTTGGTTCCATACTGCAATAATTGCAGTAGTTCCATGTCTCTGAATGAGGAAGTAGACGACTGATTTATTATTATCGTTATGATAAGAAGTTCGTGTGATTTCTCTTTTAGTATATAGGATTATTTTTCATATTATTAATTAGAATACTTTACGAAAAATTAAAAGAATATCAAAGTTATGTTTTCAAAGTTGATTTTGCATGTGTTATTGAGGAAGCTAATAAAAGTTTGATTTATAGAATACATTGGTATTATCTTTATTTTACCACATATAGAAAGAACCCTTATTAAATAAATACTTATTACAATTAAGGTAACTCTTTTAATTTTGTGATAATTTGTCGATATAATCCGGGTCATAATGACCCGATGTCATTGTTCGCGTAATTATTTTCACGTCATTTGCGCCGGGTTAACTCATTTTGAGTTTGGCAGTCAGCATTTCTTATTTCAGATGCCTTGGAGATACTGGAGATAGATTTCTTGTCCTCTATAGGTTCTATTTTTTCAGCCAGTTCTCTCACTTCGACTGCTTTTGGTGGGTACTGCTTTTTCATTGCTGTGGTTAGAGGCAATGCGAACTTCTCTGAGTTGGTTTCCGTGCGAGGAAACCTGAGGGTGTGGCTAGGACCTTCAACATTGCAATTTTTCGACAAAAAGTCATTTCCTAAAAGCCCGTCGTCGGAAAGACCGGGCAAGTTTTGTACAACTTGGAACTTGCAGGGAATTTTGTTTTTTAAATTGAACTTCCCTTGGCAACTCCTCAGTGTCTTTCCAGTACCGAAAGGTGTCTGTAAGCTATATGTTTCTTTTGTGTTGATTGATTCGATGCTTTTTAGTGCCTTTTTCTTTAATAAGGTAACCTCAGCGCCAGTGTCCACTACTAGTTTTGTTTGTCCGTTCAGGCCTATATCTAGTGGGATATTAATTGTAGGTACACCTGTTTTGGGCACCTGAGGGGACCCTATTTTACTTAGTGGGATTTTTAAAGTCGAGCCTGGGTAGTTTTGGGCCGACTGTATGTCGTTTCCCTGACTCTCCCATTTTTGTTTTTGTCGACATTCGTTTAAAGTATGTCCACTTCGACCGCAGAGATCACATTTGAGTCTCACATTGTAGACACGGGGTTTTTGTTGATCTCGGGAATCCCGCTTTTGATAGTTTTGAATATTTGTTGGGAGTTCACAGTGGCGCCTACATTCGCGAACATCATGACCATATGCTTAGCACTTTTCACAGTACGGGGTGTTTTTTCGTTTAAAACAGTCAGTATATGTATGTCCTCTTCTACTACAAAAACTACAGTTAATGTTCGGGATATTAGGAATATTATTTTTATTTTTTGTATTTCCTTGTCTGTAATTGTAATTCCTGTCTTGTGTATTTTTTGTGCTTGAGGCCTGTGTGTACTGTGTGTGGTGCGTAGTTAGGTTCATTGCTGGAAATGTAGGTGCCGGATAAGTAAGAAGGGTGTGTGAATAAGGCTGATGTGAATTCGTAGTTAACTGTTCGTATGAACTGGGCGGAATTAGTGTGGGTGAGTGAAGCTGAAAAGCGCTTTGTTGGAGCCTCTCCATATCCAAAGCTTTTCGTATTAAGTTTTCAAATGTTTCATCCCCTATCGTCAACAGATATTGACATAAATGTGGATTATGAACACCAGTCTTAAGTGCCTTCTTAGGGAAGTCTTCCAACTGTTTATTAACCGCTGGGACTTCTGCTGCACTGTACTTAGTTTCTGCTGCATCTTTGCAGAGAGCTAGTGATTGTTTCACTCTCGATGTGAAAGTGGCTAGAGCTTCTTGTGGAAATTGACGAGTTGTAATTAATCTATTTACTAACTCTTGATAAGTTTCCCTAGGGAGGTATGCTCGATTGAGCCGTTCTTCTGCCTACCTGAATGTGGCAGGAATGTTTGAGCCGAACAGTTGGTATGCCTCGCCGCGAAGTCTAGTGGGGAAAATTTGAAGAAAGGCTGTTTGCTCTTCCACTGATATGCACTGGGTCACCTGCTTACAGCAACCCAGAAAGGTTTGGAGCTCTAAGCTCAACTTTGGATGTGGTTCACCCGAGAAAAGAGGAATTAATTGAGCTGCCAATTTGGCTACTTTGGCGTAGTCTGCCATTTTTAGTTTCGACTTTGTTACCAAATCGCTTGGGTGATGCGTAAATGACACTGTTCCGATATAACTGTCGTCTGAACTGGTTTCCAAAAGGGAATCGCCCAGCCAATTCAAAACTATTTCACCCGCGGATGGCTCGCTATCACTGACTTCACTTTCACTTATTCTAACACTATTTTCCTTAGCGAGCGAGTGTGAGAATCCCTCAAACTTTAAGAGCTCTTCTTTAAATCGCTCTGTATCCTCTTTAAACTTACGTACTTTCGCGAGCCTTTGCTCACCCGTCTGAGTAATTTTTTATTTAAAACGTCACACTGAGGAACAGTTAGTTTGTGGGTTTCTCTCACTCTCTCTTCTAAATATTTTAAATATGAATTTAAATCTGAATTTCTGTGCCTTACTTGGGCAGAACCTTGAAGTATTGTTCCGCTCCGTAATGTGACTCCTCTGAGCTGTGGCGATTTCTTCTGTGGAGTTGATGCGGAAGATGGTGGTGGAGAAGATTCTGGATCTGGAACTCGTGGCTGTATTTCCTCCGTTGTTGGAGTTCCTCTTGGGTTGTCTCCTGTTTCTGTGGCTGAAATCTTGGGTGTAGCGTTGTTTTCCGACATACAACTTTCTGGTCTTGGGCACAGGGGCCTGAGGCCTGCTTCCTATATTCCCTGTGCTGCTGTGGTTGATAAACTAGGGGGGCTTATTGCCTTCTTCGTGTTCTCTTTGGTGTAGCTTGAAAGGGGCCTTTTTAACCTTCTTCGTCATCCTCCCATGCTTTAAACTGTTGACAGTCTTCCTTCAATGCGTGGAAGTTGTTATTCTTCTTTGGAGTTAACTTCGTCCGATATCGTGGGCAGGGATGAAGCCCACTTATGACCCACGTTGGCACTTTGTGCTTTGATGAGGGGTGTCTGCTTGCTAATCAGAGGCAGCTAATGTTGAACTACCCCGAGCGTTGGGGGCGATTAGACCAAACAGGCCTAATCTAATTAACCCCCTTTTTTTTGTTCGCAGGATAGCGGATTTTCAAGCTCTTATGTTTTTTTTTCTTTTTTCTTTTAGCTTCGAAAAACAGGCTTCCACTATCCTACCGGCTGCGCCAATTTTGTTAAACTTTCTTGGGGGAAAAGTACAACACTTCAACTTTCTCTCTCTATAAAACCCTTTTATTTCGTAATCGAATCCAATTTACGTGTCTTTAATTTATTCTTAATCTTAATCGACCGAACAAACTTTAATTTATTCTTAAAAAACCAAACTCCGAACAAATCACACAAAAAATAACCTTCTTTTATTCTTAAATTCTTTAACTCGGGGCGCGTTACTATATCTGTTCAAATCCAAAAATCAACTCTCTGGGCTTTTCTTTTTCAGGTGCCCAGTTTATCTGGTCATTCATCGTTCAATTCGCTGACCCCGCAGTTCAATTGAAAATTGCCCGTAGTTTGCTTATTTGCAATTTCCAATTTCACCTCGAAGCCAACAAACTGATCGCAAAATATATTTACTTTTTGTTTTTTTAATGTTGACCTTGCATTTCATTCTTTCGATCATACGGTTTGTCACCGTGAAATTTGATCGCTTGTTTATTTAACTAAAGAATGGAAATGCAAGGTTGAATGGGCCGCGCATAGATATTGCGAGCTTTCGCTTGCTTCATTTTTTGTTGATTGAGTGCAGGCAAAATGTAACTAAAGGTGAATGAACTGCTGATGCAGTATATTTCAACAGTTTGCATGATCTTAAGTTGAAGAACTTTCGATGCATACAAATGGTAATTTAGGTATATGTATCTAGTATTACTAATCGAGGTGTATGTATGTACGAATATCATACATAATATACGAGATCCCCAGATTTGGGAATCTGTACTATAACACGCTATCCTGTTCGACTTGTTCGTCTGAAAAAGAAGCTGTAACATTCATAAAGGGCATAAATCACCAAAGGTCGTAATTGACCAGTTGACCCAATGTCAAACTGATAAAGACAAGTGACCACTTCTATCGTTGTAGAAGGTTAAAACAGTCTCGGCAGGCAGTTACAATGTATCGCAGTCTCCCGCTAATACTCTTCGTTGTTGAGACGTTATTAGTGTTGTCGATTTGAAGCAACTGCAGCAATTATAAATGGTGAAAATGACTTCTACTGTTGCGATAACTAGATTAAATATTCTTCCTGAACAACGGTAATTGCAACGTTGTAGACCTTGTCCGTTCAAAACGCTTGTAAAACTGTTAACTGTAGTGTTAGAGAAGCACAGCGGAATTCGGGCCGTCTGATAAAGACAAGTGACCACTTCTATCGTAGTAGTAGGTTAAAACAGTCTCGGCAGGCAGTTACAATGTATCGCAGTCTCCCGCTAATACTCTTCGTTGTTGAGACGTTATTAGTGTTGTCGATTTGAAGCAACTGCAGCAATTATAAATGGTGAAAATGACTTCTACTGTTGCGATAACTAGATTCAATCTTGTTACGCAGATGTCATGCATTATTGACTTCATCGAATATTCTTCATGGACAACGGTAATTGCAACGTTGTGGACTTCGTCAAATATTCTTCCTGAACAACGGTAATTGCAACGTTGTGGACCTTGTCCGTTAAAAACGCCTGTAAAACTGTTAGCTGTAGTGTTAGAGAAGCACAGCGGAATTCGGGCCGTCCTAAAACGCAGAGCCTGAAAGTACAACAAAATGTGGGGCCGCTACTGGACAGATCAAAAGCCTCTTGCTGCTGTGGTATTTAATCCTTATCTTTTTAAGTCAGCAAAAATGTCACAAATTTGTAACAATACATCCTTATCATATCAAGTCTGACATCAGAATGAATTTTCTTATATTTATTTAATTTTCGTTGTCAACACACGCCTACCAAACTACAACTTTCCACGCTTAGCAAAGTATTAATGGCCGACAATATAGAAAAATAATTGCCCGATTTACCGGTGGCTGGTCACGCGTTCAGAAAGGAAAAGATGAAGGGCACTGACGTGTCGCCACAAACGAATGGCGTTAAGCTATGACCTACCGCTGCAGCGATATGTTTGATGATATCATTTGTATTTTCACCCACAACACTAGGAATCCCAGTAACTATAGCATCAGACAAATTAGGTCATCAGACTTCACAGCGAGTGCGGTGCACTTTTCCTGCATGCCCGATAGTTGAGTTTCGATGCTTTCAACACGAGACTACAGTGCATTCATTCATTGTGCCAAGAATTTTAGTTAAAATTCTTTCCTCCGGGCCCTTCAGTAATCCGTCAATCCGATTTGAAATTCTCAGCTCAATTTCAACAGCAATCTGTTCAAAATTAATACTCGCACTCTCTGGAGCGGTTTTTCCCCTTTGGTGGAGCTCTTAGATACACTTCGGGTTATTGACATAATAAATTTCTCTTTAGAGGATATTTATGGATACCAGTAGAGACAGCAAATTTATGATGATTAACTGAAAGGTACACAGAAAAATTGCAATATGAATCACCACAGGCTAAATATTCGCAAAATTGAAGCTACACAATAACCGGAACAGATATTCACACAAGTAAAACGCTGGTTAAATAGAAAGTTATAGGATTTAACTATGAATAATGCGGATTTTCACGGAGCGACTACAAAGCGTGACCGATCAGTCGACAGACATAATTAATACGACTTGTGGTTTAGTGCATTAATTTTTAAATTGTATATGTAATTAATATACCCTATCTTGGCATATATTTAATTTAAATGCAATTTATAGTGTTCTACAAATTTACCACGACTTACGCACTACTTTTTAATTCACCTTAATCTTAAACTAACTACTAACTTAAATACATTGTTTCTTAGCATATGTCATTAAAATGCCAGATGTGCAATGGGATTCTGGCAACAATGTGTGACCGGGCAGGTATGCAAATAGGTTCTTTCAACGAGACCTTTTGCTTCCTTATTTCGCCGGTCCCATTAGTGTTATCCCGCTTCCTTGATTCGTACTCCCTTAACCCGGCGCCAATGACGCTGGGTCATTTTGACCCGAGGCAATTTAACACGGTGATATTTTTTGTTTACGCTGCCCGTACAATTTGAACGTTTGTTTAGCTGGAGATAGAGCTTCCTTCTACTCGTACCGCCAATGTTCTCAGTGTGACGCCGTCTGCGCAGCGAGATACACGTGCGTTAAGTCAATACGGGTAAATATGACCCAGCGTCATTGCTGGCGTAGTTTTTTGTGACATACTTTCATTTTATTATTTAGTGTTTGTTGTTAATTCATCTTGTTCTTTTTTAGTGATTTGGTAAATATGGCCCTGAGAAACCAACCAGAGAGTTTTTTGGCGGTGTTAGAAGAGTCAGAGTCTGACGAAGTCGAGTCAATTGCTGCTTCGGACATCGATATTGAGGACCACTTATCCGAACGTAGTAACAATAGCGACACTGAACAAAATGGAAGCGATACGACTACGGATTCATCAGACAATCTCAATCTTTTAACCGTACTAAATCAACAGCATCGGCAATTTTTGAAAGGAAAGGATGGAACGATGTGGCAAAAAGCACCGGCACGACCAAATGTACGCACAAGATCAGAAAATATAATATCTGAATCACCTGGTGTAAAACTTGTGGCTCGAGGTGCCAAAACTGTTTCAGAATGCTTGAACTTATTTATAACCAATGATATGCTGTGTCAGATTCAAACATGTAAAAATTTATATATAAAGGAAAGAAGAGCATCGTGTGTAGATTTGAGTAAACATAGATATATGGGTGTAGTCGAAATAAGTGAATTGAAAGCGTACATAGGACTTCTGTATATTGCTGGATTTTACCGTTCTAACAGACAAAATCTAAACGACTTGTGGCAAGCAGATGGTACAGGCGTAGCAATTTTTAGACTCACTATGTCAATTCAGCGATTCTACTTTCTACAAAGCTGCCTACGCTTCGATGACATGTCTACACGTGCTGAAAGACAGCAAGTTGATAATTTGGCACCAATACGGGAAGTTTTCGAAGCGTTTGTAGAACAGTGTCAAAAAATGTATTCGCCGGGAGAAAATTGCACTATTGACGAGATGCTAGTGGCATTCAGAGGACGATGTAAATTTCGGCAATATATACCGTCTAAACCATCAAGATATGGACTAAAAATATTTGCCTTAACAGATTCAAAAACATTCTATGTGAACAATTTGGAGATATATGCCGGTAAGCAGCCTAATGGCCCGTACTCAGTTAGTAACAAACCTTTTGACGTGGTAAATCGCATCGTGTTGCCTATCTCCAAAACTCACCGTAATGTTACTTTTGATAATTGGTTCACAAGCTACGAATTGGTGTCTCATCTCCTAAAAGAACACAAACTGACCTCAGTGGGCACCTTACCAAAAAACAAGAAGCAAATCCCACCGCAATTCATCACAATGCGTGGAAAGGACCCAAATTCGTCAACTTTTGGACATCAAAAAGATGTCACTATGGTCTCTTACATTCCGAAGAAAAATAAAGTTGTCCTCTTGATGTCGAGCTTACACCACGACGACAACATTGATGAGTCTACTGGCGATAAACAGAAACCAGAAATAATAACTTTTTATAATTCTACCAAGAGCGGAGTGGATGTAGCTGACGAGCTTTGTGCTACTTACAACTTGAGCAAAAACTCAAAACGGTGGCCATTGACAATTTTCTTTGCAATGCTGAATATATCGGGCATAAATGCAAATATAATATAACGGGCTAATAATAACGATACACGTACGAAAAGACGACATTTCCTAAAAAACCTGGGCCTCGCTTTGATACACGAGCATTTACAAGTCCGAGGAACACGTGCGAATTAACCTCGACAATTGCGCAAGAGAATAGCAGATTTCGCAGGTGAACCCACCGAGGAACCGCCCCAAAAGGTCCCAGGAACTCGTACAAGATGTCAAATATGTCCGTCCAAAAAGGATAAGAAAACATGTCATACTTGAAATGCATGCCACATTTACATATGCCCAGACCATTTGGTTCCATACTGCAATAATTGCAGTAGTTCCATGTCTCTGAATGAGGAAGTAGACGACTGATTTATTATTATCGTTATGATAAGAAGTTCGTGTGATTTCTCTTTTAGTATATAGGATTATTTTTCATATTATTAATTAGAATACTTTACCAAAAATTAAAAGAATATCAAAGTTATGTTTTCAAAGTTGATTTTGCATGTGTTATTGAGGAAGCTAATAAAAGTTTGATTTATAGAATACATTGGTATTATCTTTATTTTACCACATATAGAAAGAACCCTTATTAAATAAATACTTATTACAATTAAGGTAACTCTTTTAATTTTGTGATAATTTGTCGATATAATCCGGGTCATAATGACCCGATGTCATTGTTCGCGTAATTATTTTCACGTCATTTGCGCCGGGTTAACTCATTTTGAGTTTGGCAGTCAGCATTTCTTATTTCAGATGCCTTGGAGATACTGGAGATAGATTTCTTGTCCTCTATAGGTTCTATTTTTTCAGCCAGTTCTCTCACTTCGACTGCTTTTGGTGGGTACTGCTTTTTCATTGCTGTGGTTAGAGGCAATGCGAACTCCTCTGAGTTGGTTTCCGTGCGAGGAAACCTGAGGGTGTGGCTAGGACCTTCAACATTGCAATTTTTCGACAAAAAGTCATTTCCTAAAAGCCCGTCGTCGGAAAGACCGGGCAAGTTTTGTACAACTTGGAACTTGCAGGGAATTTTGTTTTTTAAATTGAACTTCCCTTGGCAACTCCTCAGTGTCTTTCCAGTACCGAAAGGTGTCTGTAAGCTATATGTTTCTTTTGTGTTGATTGATTCGATGCTTTTTAGTGCCTTTTTCTTTAATAAGGTAACCTCAGCGCCAGTGTCCACTACTAGTTTTGTTTGTCCGTTCAGGCCTATATCTAGTGGGATATTAATTGTAGGTACACCTGTTTTGGGCACCTGAGGGGACCCTATTTTACTTAGTGGGATTTTTAAAGTCGAGCCGGGGTAGTTTTGGGCCGACTGTATGTCGTTTCCCTGACTCTCCCATTTTTGTTTTTGTCGACATTCGTTTAAAGTATGTCCACTTCGACCGCAGAGATCACATTTGAGTCTCACATTGTAGACACGGGGTTTTTGTTGATCTCGGGAATCCCGCTTTTGATAGTTTTGAATATTTGTTGGGAGTTCACAGTGGCGCCTACATTCGCGAACATCATGACCATATGCTTTGCACTTTTCACAGTACGGGGTGTTTTTTCGTTTAAAACAGTCAGTATATGTATGTCCTCTTCTACTACAAAAACTACAGTTAATGTTCGGGATATTAGGAATATTATTTTTATTTTTTGTATTTCCTTGTCTGTAATTGTAATTCCTGTCTTGTGTATTTTTTGTGCTTGAGGCCTGTGTGTACTGTGTGTGGTGCGTAGTTAGGTTCATTGCTGGAAATGTAGGTGCCGGATAAGTAAGAAGGGTGTGTGAATAAGGCTGATGTGAATTCGTAGTTAACTGTTCGTATGAACTGGGCGGAATTAGTGTGGGTGAGTGAAGCTGAAAAGCGCTTTGTTGGAGCCTCTCCATATCCAAAGCTTTTCGTATTAAGTTTTCAAATGTTTCATCCCCTATCGTCAACAGATATTGACATAAATGTGGATTATGAACACCAGTCTTAAGTGCCTTCTTAGGGAAGTATTCCAACTGTTTATTAACCGCTGGGACTTCTGCTGCACTGTACTTAGTTTCTGCTGCATCTTTGCAGAGAGCTAGTGATTGTTTCACTCTCGATGTGAAAGTGGCTAGAGCTTCTTGTGGAAATTGACGAGTTGTAATTAATCTATTTACTAACTCTTGATAAGTTTCCCTAGGGAGGTATGCTCGATTGAGCCGTTCTTCTGCCTACCTGAATGTGGCAGGAATGTTTGAGCCGAACAGTTGGTATGCCTCGCCGCGAAGTCTAGTGGGGAAAATTTGAAGAAAGGCTGTTTGCTCTTCCACTGATATGCACTGGGTCACCTGCTTACAGCAACCCAGAAAGGTTTGGAGCTCTAAGCTCAACTTTGGATGTGGTTCACCCGAGAAAAGAGGAATTAATTGGGCTGCCAATTTGGCTACTTTGGCGTAGTCTGCCATTTTTAGTTTCGACTTTGTTACCAAATCGCTTGGGTGATGCGTAAATGACACTGTTCCGATATAACTGTCGTCTGAACTGGTTTCCAAAAGGGAATCGCCCAGCAAATTCAAAACTATTTCACCCGCGGATGGCTCGCTATCACTGACTTCACTTTCACTTATTCTAACACTATTTTCCTTAGCGAGCGAGTGTGAGAATCCCTCAAACTTTAAGAGCTCTTCTTTAAATCGCTCTGTATCCTCTTTAAACTTACGTACTTTCGCGAGCCTTTGCTCACCCGTCTGAGTAATTTTTTATTTAAAACGTCACACTGAGGAACAGTTAGTTTGTGGGTTTCTCTCACTCTCTCTTCTAAATATTTTAAATATGAATTTAAATCTGAATTTCTGTGCCTTACTTGGGCAGAACCTTGAAGTATTGTTCCGCTCCGTAATGTGACTCCTCTGAGCTGTGGCGATTTCTTCTGTGGAGTTGATGCGGAAGATGGTGGTGGAGAAGATTCTGGATCTGGAACTCGTGGCTGTATATCCTCCGTTGTTGGAGTTCCTCTTGGGTTGTCTCCTCTTTCTGTGGCTGAAATCGTGGGTGTAGCGTTGTTTACCGACATATAACTTTCTGGTCTTGGGCACAGGGGGGCCTGAGGCCTGCTTCCTATATTCCCTGTGCTGCTGTGGTTGATAAACTAGGGGGGCTTATTGCCTTCTTCGTGTTCTCTTTGGTGTAGCTTGAAAGGGGCCTTTTTAACCTTCTTCGTCATCCTCCCATGCTTTAAACTGTTGACAGTCTTCCTTCAATGCGTGGAAGTTGTTATTCTTCTTTGGAGTTAACTTCGTCCGAAATCCTGGGCAGGGATGAAGCCCACTTATGACCCACGTTGGCACTTTGTGCTTTGATGAGGGGTGTCTGCTTGCTAATCAGAGGCAGCTAATGTTGAACTACCCCGAGCGTTGGGGGCGATTAGACCAAACAGGCCTAATCTAATTAACCCCCTTTTTTTTTGTTCGCAGGATAGCGGATTTTCAAGCTCTTATGTTTTTTTTTCTTTTTTCTTTTAGCTTCGAAAAAACAGGCTTCCACTATCCTACCGGCTGCGCCAATTTTGTTACACTTTCTTGGGGAAAAGTACAACATTTCAACTTTCTCTCTCTAAAAAACCTTTTATTTCGTAATCGAATACAATTTACGTGTCTTTAATTTATTCTTAATCTTAATCGACCGAACAAACTTTAATTTAAAAAACCAAACTCCGAACAAATCACACAAAAAATAACCTTCTTTTATTCTTAAATTCTTTAACTCGGGGCGCATTACAATATCTGTTCAAATCCAAAAATCAACTCTCTGGGCTTTTCTTTTTCAGGTGCCCAGTTTACCTGGTCATTCATGGTTCAATTCGCTGACCCCGCAGTTCAATTGAAAATTGCCCGTAGTTTGCTTATTTGCAATTTCCAATTTCACCTCGAAGCCAACAAACTGATCGCAAAATATATTTACTTTTTGTTTTTTTAATGTTGACCTTGCATTTCATTCTTTCGATCATACGGTTTGTCACCGTGAAATTTGATCGCTTGTTTATTTAACTAAAGAATGGAAATGCAAGGTTGAATGGGCCGCGCATAGATATTGCGAGCTTTCGCTTGCTTCATTTTTTGTTGATTGAGTGCAGGCAAAATGTAACTAAAGGTGAATGAACTGCTGATGCAGTATATTTCAACAGTTTGCATGATCTTAAGTTGAAGAACTTTCGATGCATACAAATGGTAATTTAGGTATATGTATCTAGTATTACTAATCGAGGTGTATGTATGTACGAATATCATACATAATATACGAGATCCCCAGATTTGGGAATCTGTACTATAACACGCTATCCTGTTCGACTTGTTCGTCTGAAAAAGAAGCTGTAACATTCATAAAGGGCATAAATCACCAAAGGTCGTAATTGACCAGTTGACCCAATGTCAAACTGATAAAGACAAGTGACCACTTCTATCGTTGTAGAAGGTTAAAACAGTCTCGGCAGGCAGTTACAATGTATCGCAGTCTCCCGCTAATACTCTTCGTTGTTGAGACGTTATTAGTGTTGTCGATTTGAAGCAACTGCAGCAATTATAAATGGTGAAAATGACTTCTACTGTTGCGATAACTAGATTCAATCTTGTTACGCAGATGTCATCTATTATTGACTTCATCGAATATTCTTCATGGACAACGGTAATTACAACGTTGTGGACTTCGTCAAATATTCTTCCTGAACAACGGTAATTGCAACGTTGTGGACCTTGTCCGTTAAAAACGCCTGTAAAACTGTTAGCTGTAGTGCTAGAGAAGCACAGCGGAATTCGGGCCGTCCTAAAACGCAGAGCCTGAAAGTAAAACAAAATGTAGGGCCGCTACTTGACAGATCAAAGGCCTCTTGCTGCTGTGGTATTTAATCCTTATCTTTTTAACTCAGCAAAAATGTCACAAATTTGTAACAATACATCCTTATCATATCAAGTCTGACATCAGAATGAATTTTCTTATATTTAATTAATTTTCGTTGTCAACACACGCCTACCAAACTACAACTTTCCACGCTTAGCAAAGTATTAATGGCCGACAATATAGAAAAATAATTGCCCGATTTACTGGTGGCTGGTCACGCGTTCAGAAAGGAAATGCTGAAGTGCACTGACGTGTCACCACAAACGAATGGCGTTAAGCTATGACCTACCGCTGCAGCGATATGTTTGATGATATCATTTGTATTTTCACCCACAACACTAGGAATCCCAGTAACTATAGCATCAGATAGTCGCTTGACAAATTAGGTCATCAGACTTCACAGCGAGTGCGGTGCACTTTTCCTGCATGGCCGATAGTTGAGTTTCGATGCTTTCAACACGAGACTACAGTGCATTCATTCATTGTGCCAAGAATTTTAGTTAAAATTCTTTCCTCCAGGCCCTTCAGTAATCCGTCAATCCGATTTGACATTCTCAGCTCAATTTTAACAGCAATCTGTTCAATATTAATACTGGCACTCTCTGGAGCGGTTTTTCCCCTTTGGTGGAGCTCTTAGATACACTTCGGGTTATTGACATAATAAATTTCTCTTTAGAGGATATTTATGGATACCAGTAGAGACAGCAAATTTATGATAACTAACTGAAAGGTACCCAGAAAAATTGCAATATGAAACACCACAGGCTAAATATTCGCAAAATTGAAGCTACACAATAACCGGAACAGATATTCGCACAAGTAAAACGCAGGTTAAATAGAAAGTTATAGGATTTAACTATGAATATTGCGGATTTTCACGGAGCGACTACAAAGCGTGACCGATTTAGTGCATTAATTTTTAAATTGTATATGTAATTAATATGCCCTATCTTGGCATATATTTAATTTAAATGCAATTTATAGTGTTCTTCAATTTTACCACGACTTACGCACTACTTTTAATTCACCGTAATCTTAAACTAACTACTAACTTAAATACATTGTTTCTTAGCATATGTCATTAAAATACCAGGTGTAGCATATGTTTAATTTTATGCAAGAAACTTAAAATAAATGCACGAACTAATTATTAGTGTTAACACAATACTTATCTTAACCAAAAATCCTGTCCTGCCAACACTAACTGCACAAAACCTTTAGCATATATAACAAATTACCTTTGGTACTTTTTATTGTATGCTTGATTGCTGAAAATTTAAAAATCTTTTTAATTATTAAAAAAAATACTGCTTGCTACTTGACATAAATGATTGATTTCTTAAGTCTCGCCTCCTTTTTCTACACTCTGAGCGGCCATTTTGTAATACGAACCACAAGAAAAATTCGAATTTAGCATATTTTTCGTGCTTCCCTGACTTGTAAAACTATTTCAAAATGTACCGATTTATCTCAACTAATTTATTTTAGGTTATCCATTATTCTCCTCATTTATTTATTTAAATATTTTACCTTTTCTGAAAATTATCAAGATGGCGGTGCCCTGCCATATTATGACAGTACTTACACTATGCCGGTTCTGGCGCACTGTTTTAGCTTCCAGGATTTCGCCACAGATGGCGCCACCGTCGCTAGGTGGTTTGAGCCATACTAAATGCAGCTTTGTGTCTTGGCTGTATTGGTTTATACCTTGGATACACCATTGTGTCTAGGATGCACCATTGTGTCTTGGGTGCACCATTGAGTCTCGACTGCGCCCTAGCGGGATTAACCGGTACTACCGGGATGTGTCACTTGGTATTGACAGCACCCTAGCGGCATTAGCCGGTACTACCAGCATGCTCCCGTACTACAGTTTTCTTAGATAGAAATGTGGTGCACCTATATGTAGGCTTTTTATTATGATTTTTCTTGAGCGCCTAAATGTAGGCTTTTGGTTTTGAACTAATAATTAAAGTTAATAGCAGGAAATTTTTGTTCATGCCAATGGATTCTAGATGGTGGGTATGTGGGGAAGATAATCAAGATAGGGATGGGGGGGGGGGGGGGTTTATGCAATTTTCATCCGAAATCCTCTACGGGCTCTGGTTTTCGAGATATTAGCGTATTAATAATTCAAGTTATTTTTGCACATGGAAATGGATTCTTGGCGGTGCGGGGTGGGAGGGGAAACGAAATTTTCATCAGAAATCCTCTACGGGCTTTGGTTTTCGAGATATTAGCGACACTTTTTCGGGCGCAAACGCCATTTCTTGAGTAAGGTTCGCTAGCGGCCTTAGCCGGAACTACCAGCATTCCTTGATTTTGCTGTTTTCTTTTATTAGCGAGGAACTTGGAGATATCACGTATGACGTCATCTTGGTTCTTGCTGCTTGGTGCTGCACCTAAATAAGTTTTATTAGCGCGGAAGTTGTAGATATCAGCATCATTCGAATTTCACAATGGTTCACAATTTCACCTTGGTTTGTGTTTTCTTAGAAAATTATTATTGTTATTATTGGGTTTAGGGGGTGCAAGTATCGATCTTTCGAGTACACACACCATTTCTTGAGTAAGGTTCCCTAGCGGCATTAGCCGGTACTACATAATGCCATTTCTTGAGTAAGGTTCCCTGGTGGCATTAGTGGGTTCTACAGGCATTTACTGGTAAGTAAAATGTTTCCCATCCAATGCTCGCTACCGTAAAGGATTTGATAACTTCATTGTACTATAAAAGGATGAAACATGCGAAATCTTCATAAGTCGAAGTTGTAACTCAGTCGAAAGAACACCTGCTGAGTAGATTAAAGCTGTTCACCTGTTATCAGATCTGTTTGAAAAGCTGTTCACCTGTTATAAGACCTGATTGAAAAGCTATTAAGCTGTTATCAGAGCTGTTTTAAAAGCTGTTAAGCTGTTTGGAAAGTTGCTAAGCTGTTATCAAAGCTGTTTGGAAAGCTGTTAAGCTGTTATCAAAGCTGTTTGAAAAGCTGTAAGCTGTTATCAGAGCTGTTTGGATAGCTGTTAAGCTGTTATCAGAGCTGTTTGAAAACTGTTAAGCTGTTACCAGAGCTCTTCGGAAAGCTGTTAAGCTGTTATCAGAGCTGTTTGGAAATCTGTTTACCTCTTATCAGAGCTTTTTGAAAAGCTGTTATTCAGTTAATATCGAAGATGTATGAAGAGCTATTAAAAGAAATCATCAAGACAAGGAATGCAGTGCGAAGGAAATTTAAAGCTCTAAGGATGGGAAGGATTGTAGCAGAAACTCAATTTGAAGAAACCTTTAAGCCAATCACTAAACCCTTAAAAGGGTTTGATAGAAGAGTCAAATACGAGCCGCTAGATATAGCCAAGTTTGAGACAAAAGATACAAAAGAAGAAGAAGAAGAAGAAGAAGAAGAAGCAAAAGAAGAAGCCTATGCGATTGTGGAACCTTTTAGCCCTCCAAAACGAAAATATGTGAAAATGGAGGCTAGTAGCACACCTATATAAATATTGTTATCAAGGGGAAGAGCTATAAAACAACTCTGGGGTTATGTGAGCTGCTATTTATGAAAGATCCTGTAAAAAGTCTATATACTAAAGGGGATTTAACTAAATATGGATCTATTTTCAGAGATAGCAATGCATATAAACGTGCCTATGCTGAAGATGGACAAATAAAAAGTACTAGAGAAAAACATTGGTCACATTTACTGGGATGATCCAAATGAATTAGTGGATAGACAGGTCCTTCTAATGGCATCAAAACAGGCTAGAAACGCCAGTCACAGCAACGAAATTGTATCTATCCTGCACGAGTTGCGAGAAGCAGATATTATAGTTTAAATACTACTCCATTACCATACTTCTACACAATCTACAGATGAGCGTTGACAAGTTTGGACGTTTCTCTAAGCGAGAATATCTTGGAAAAGCAGGTGAACGTGAACCAACAGGAGCTCAGGGACCAGCCGGTGAACAAGGAACTCAAGTTTCATTAAAACACAATTCTTGGATTAATAACAAAGATGTTTTATAATATCTTGAAGAAACATTTAACAATTTAATATAAATTTATAATTATAATTATAATACCTTATACATGGAGTTATAATGCAAATTACTTTAATAAATAAACCCAAAACTATAATACATTTATTATTTACACAAGACTTAGATACTGTCTGCGGTTGCCACTTGTTGATCTGATGAAATGGATTAATGCCCCCATGGTAGAGTATCCGTCATTCCACTCATAATATGTCACTTATTATCATAAGGACTCAATGCGATCATCTTTTGATTGACAGTATACACGCTATGGTTATGGGATCATATGGAGCTCTGATTGGCAGTTAATATTCGCTTGTTATTCAAGCATTCGACGTAGTCTTCGAAATTGATATGCTTCTGGACTACATTAGCCTTTACTCCTTTTGCTTTCTTTACAGTTTTACCGTCGTTTATACGCAGACTGTACATTTTCGAGCGCAAGCCAACAAATTCGCTCATGATTTTCCCATTCAGCTCATGCTTCATTAGACCAGGAATCTTTTTATTCATGAGCGGTAAATCGAACTGGTTATCTTCTGGGTAATCACTTGTATCAAATTTGTTTATATTTTCAGCCATGGACTCATATGCATTTTTCTCTTCAAGTTCAAATATTACAGAATCTGAAGCTGTACACATGACTTTACATTTATCTCCAAATTCACGCTGCATAAAAATGTACTGGAAATCGTAGAGGCATATCTTTGAAATTTCCATAACTGACATTCCAATATAGAGGGGCTTATTGAATAAAATTTTGAGTCGCCTTAATTCCACAGCAACTAAATTCTCACCAAATATCGCTGCACTGTGGAAATTGGGTGCCGCAAACCGAGCTTTTGCACCATAGCGACCTTCCCACTTCATGCAAAGCTTGATACCGCTATATTTGCCTACATTTTCCATGGTTTTAACAAAAGCTGCATTATTCATCTTCTTGTGGCTATCCTTTTTATGATCGCTTGTAGCCTGCATCCGTTTGTTAGTATTTAAGTCAATATATGGTTTAAGCCAAGCTGATTGGTCGAATTGAAGAACCCGGTGCAGTTTTTTCAGGATGAGTCCATGTGATAAGCATTGCTTCAAATTTCGGTAGTGTATAATATATTTAGTTTCTGGATGTAATGTTGTCAAAAGCTTTTCTAATTATGCTCCACGTGGTGCTGCATGCTCAGAGCAAACCGGTAAGTCCTTATGCTTATCATGCAGATGTTGAGGATAATCCAAGTCGACTTCGAATATGTATCCAGTTGGAGAATCATCAGGAATTACGGAAACGTCAATATTGGGAACATCAACCCATTTGAATCCTCCGGTTCGTAAATTCTGTGACATGGCCCATCCATAAAGGTTATTCACATCATAATACATCAAGTATTTCTCTTTCTCGTCAGGCTTAAAGTCATCCATATATTTATTATTAGCTTTACTATATCTGTTCGAACATTGACTTATACCAGCTCTAATTTTACATTAGTTAATTTTAGCATAGCATCCCATGTTAGACCTGGCATGGTGTAATAATGTGCTGGATCTATATTGTATGTCTTCATGCACACTTCTCGAAAGTTATCAAACACATCGGCCAATAGGAGAACATCAGTCTTAAGGTACATATAGATCTGAATATTCACTAATTGTTTGTATTTCAAATTTTTGCCAGACCTCTTCAGCATGATTGTAGTCCTTAGGAGATATAGCGCTGTCTGTCAGTTTATTGTAGAACGCTTCCTGTGTTGGCAAGTTCCGGAAATCCAATTTATTCCAGTCATCAATAAAATCATATGGAAAGACACCCTTGCGTGCAAGAAGTTTGATAGTGTCATCATCCAATCCCTGCCATACTGATCTTGTAATGTTTAATTTATCCCTTGGCAGCAATGATGATAGCTTTTTAAAGATTCTGCCATAAAACGGAAGGAATCCAGGAATCTGAATTTTATGTGGCTGCCGTCCATGTGCTTGGTGAACGAGATATATCTTTCCTTGTTTATTGGTAAGAAATCAACTTTTCCTGGGAAAGATGTAGCTATATCCTTAATTATGAAGTGGGCATCATATCCAGACAAATTGTGAGAAATTACTGGAACTATGGAGCAATCCTGATAGATAAGATTGCATGCATTATGCGCTGGTCCTCGATATTTTCCTGTTAAGTGGCAATGATCCCGGACTCGTTCCTCATCGGCTGCAAACTTTTTTCACATATATGACAGCAAGTATTTTCCATATGTGAACGCTGTTCCTCTTTAGTGAGGGGTTGCATTGGTCTGATGTTCAGCTATTCCTGTACAGCTATTGAGGCATTTTTTTGCAATTCTAATGCAAACCATTGTTGGCAATTCTTGCCTCGATATGCTCGGTAATATGAGAGCTTAGCATCATGTTTACAATGGAAATAGAATCCTATTCTGTGAACTTTATGTCCCTGGATTCGCTGTGTATTGTGATCGTTTCCCTGAATCGGTTTCAGTATTGACTCAAGATCTGCATACACACAAAACGGGACTGGATTCTTATGGTTATAATGATTAAATTCCAGCCACTTCTTTTCCTCTGAGGGAAACATAATTCTGCAATCGTTTTGTTTCTCGCATTCGGGAGTGTGTGATGCTAATTTTTCTTCAGAGTAAAAGTCTAGCAAACATCTGTCGCATATATACACTCTATGAATATGTTTCGAAGTTTGTGTTGATATGAGTCGGGAAAGATCTTTAATCCAGCAGAAATTATATCTGCCAGCATCATCATCAGCATCATTGTCATCATCATCATCATCCATATGATGTTCATCATCATCATCCTGGTCATAGTCATCTTGAATCATTAAGAGATTTACATGTCGCTCCATCCTGTGTTTCGCAAGTCTAACTGGAACTGTGGTGAAGAAACGCTCTTTCTCTAGGACTTATACGTTTATTGATAAATCATTCTGGTCCTCAAATTGCGTAATTTGCTTAAGTGTCATGGGAAATGTTATTCCACTTAAATTTAGCACAGTAGAATAATGTGGATATGATGAGGTCCTATCGGAGCTGACAGTTGTAGGATATAGCGCTGATGTTACCGCCCACGGGAAGCATGCATCATCATTATTTTTGCAATTAATGCAAGCTTTCTTTGATGCAATCTCCTTCGGAAGAGGTATATAAAATGATCCCGAATCGGTTCAAACTTGTTGATATGTACCGCTAAATGTATTATAGAATGCAGTGCCCAACTGTCTTTCTCTTGAAACTCTTCTAGCTGAGTGAGTATTTGGTCGTATATATTTAATTTATACCACTCATTCAAATTATTCTCCACACTGATTGGGGCAGTTCTTGCTTGGAAATACTTAATGTCTTTAATAACTTCATTATCACCAGTAGTTTCTTTAATAAACTCAACGCAAAACGTTGTAGCAACTTTAATATGATATTTTTGTTTTAATGTATTCTTAATGCGGCGAGGAAATAATTTAGAGACATCTTGCATAAATAGCTTCGGATCTAGGTGTGTTATATTCATGATAACAGCTGCCCTAATTCTACCTACGAATGCTGTTTTATTTCTTCCCACTTAACAAAATCACTTCTTATTACTCGTTGATTAATTCCTCCACCTCGGTGGGGAGCTTTGATTCACACTCTCAACGATTAATTTGAGCGATACAGCTGTCCAAATGTCGTTTCATAGCATTCTTATTACACTTCCAAAATGCTGCTTGATATTTGCAATGTTTCTGTTGCACTCTTTAATAATATTGTTTTTATGCACACAATTTGCATCACTTAAACACTTCAACACATCTTCTCGAAATTTCTTAATTAATGAAAAACTGTCATTTACTACTGTGATAGATATTTTTATTTTTTTTATTCGACACTAACACTTACAATCACTTAGATTGACTGGTGCTCCCCAAGAGTTTGATTGCGCTTTTATAGCAACGGTTTGTAAACATGAATGATCCTGCTGCTACAATAATCATTGTACTGGATGAATTCTAACGAATTTGTTTACAAGCTGAGATGATACAGAATTACACGATAAGAAAATCACTCAAATTAATTTGATTACTTTATTCTGCTGGTCGAATTTGCAAATAGGATTGTTTACCTGAATGCAAACATGAAAATGTGAAAATTTGTTTACTTTATGTGAATTCCAATGAAATGTTTCGCTCGGTACAATTCTTGGAACAATAAAATTGTTGGCTGCCTACAGGAAGTGCGGTATTAAATTACATGAAAAGAATAAACATGAAATATTTGCTGATATTGCTTAAATTTGTTTACACCAGGATGTGAAAATTTGTTTACGAATTCCAATAAAACGTTTCGATCAGTAATATTCTTGGAATTCTTTTAATTGGGCTGTTTGTGGTATCAAATTACATGAATCATTCAGCTTAATGTGCTGATATTGCAAATTTGCTTTAAGCAGGATTACACTTGTTTTGGAATCATGACTATAAATTGAGAAGCTGAGTCAGATTTGCAATCAGTTTCATTTTGGAGTTCAAACGATAAAGAACCAAGGAGAATGTAATCTGAAATGGCAAACGCAATGGAGGAACTGAAGAAGCTGGAGCAGTACCCACCTTCTCTAAAGACATCTGAAATGGAATTTAATAAGGAATACAAGATTCTGGGTGTTAGGAGATGTAAGACTGCATTTAGATCTCGCATTATCCTGGACTTGGAGGACTGTCAACTTTTCCTTCCTGTACAGCGCAATTACTGATGATACTATAGAGCATTAGTGATAATGAAAGTTACGTTTAGTACTACTGCTCCACAAGTTTACATAATTGAATATGAGGCCAGAAAAGGACCTTGCGAGACCTATTCTCTGGACCGCTTTCGTTTCCAAGATAGGATTCATAGAACTTCACTTAAATTGCTACCAATTTTGAATATAGAACATGGGGAAAAAGTTTATAACTTAAGATTTAGAAATAATTAATTAATTTGATGTGAATAAATATTAAAATTTAGTTTGGTTTGACAACATTATTTTCAGCAAAAAAATCGTTTCCAAGATAGGATTCATAGAACTTCACTTAAATTGCTACCAATTTTGAATATAGAACATAGGGAAAAAGTTTATAACTTAAGATTTAG
The DNA here is from genome assembly GCA_963930735.1 of Dioctria linearis. Classification (NCBI taxonomy): domain Eukaryota; kingdom Metazoa; phylum Arthropoda; class Insecta; order Diptera; family Asilidae; genus Dioctria; species Dioctria linearis. The sequence continues at coordinate 146,189,501 of OZ005740.1, read as the reverse complement.
AAATAAATAATTAATTTGATGTGAATAAATATTGAAATTTAATTTGGTTTGACAACATTATTTTCAGCAAAAGAAATTGTATCTATACACCCTAACAGCAACCATATTTTTACCTTTAATTTGAAGTTTTCTATTAAATATTTACAGCAAGTGTTGATATTACTTAAATTTGTTTATTTTATGAGAATTACGCATCACACCGCATTACTAATTACCAACCTGCTAATTATCAATTAGCTAATTGCCAATTAGTAATTATATAATTGCCAATTAGATAATTGTTTGTACAAATGTCGCTAATATCTCGAAAACCAAAGCCCGTAGAGGATTTCTGATGAAAATTTCGTTCCCCCTCCCACCCCACACCGCTAAGAATCCATTTCCATGAGCATAAAATAATTTGAATTATTAATACGCTAATATATCGAAAACCAGAGCCCGTAGAGGATTTCTGATGAAAATGTCATTACCACCCTCCCTATGTTTATTATCCCCCCCACATATCCACCATCTAGAATCCATTCGCATGAACAAAAATTACCTACTATTAACTTTAATTATTAGTTCAAAACCAAAAGCCTACATTTAGGCGCTCAAGAAAAAGCTTAATAAAAAGCCTACATTTAGGTACACCACATATCTATCTAAGAAAACCGTAGTACGGGAGCATGCTGGTAGTACCGGCTAATACCGCTAGGGTGCAGTCAAGACCAAAAGACACATCCCGGTAGTACCGGTTAATCCCGCTAGGGCGCAGTGGAGACTCAATGGTGCACCCAAGACGCAATGACGTTTCCAAGGCCCAAACCAATACATTCAAGACACAAACCTACATTTACTATGACTCGAACCACCTAGCGACGGTGGCGCGATCTGTGGCGAAATCCTGGAAGCTAAAACAGTGCGGCAGAATCGGCATAGCGTAACTACTTATGACAATTTTCGATGTGGAACGCAGATAGTTTTCAGTTCTCTTGCATCTCGTTCCCACATCTTTTTCTTTCCCACCCATAATGGGAATTAATTTCACCTTTTTTATTAAATATTGGCTTACCTGGTGAATTTCGCATCTTTTAAGCTTGATCAACAGGTTGCGCGCATTCGAATTCACCAAATTGACCTTTTCGCGGGTCAATTGGTTAGTCGCGACCGCGGTGTTTTAGTTTGAAAGTGTGGTGTTATCTGTGTTCATTTTTGGATAATTTAATGGATTAATAATTCAGGTGAGTGTATTTTATTACTTTCTAAGTGTTTATTATTAGTTATTTGTGAGTTCCAGCATGAATAATTTGCAAGAAATATGCTAATTCTACTAAATTATTCATGTTTGAAAAATGATTTCTGAAATGTCAACAATGGCACAAATTGTTGAATTTCATTAATTATAATGTATCTGCATGTTGCGAGTTCATGTGATTTGCATATAGAGACATATTTGCATTTCTTTGCAAATGTTAGGAATGCTGAGCATATGAATTACGCGATTAATTACAATGTTTCCAATCGCATGTTTTAGTTGTTTTACTGCCAACAAATTCGTTTCTTGACAGTTTCACATGTAATTTGCTTATTCTTGTAGTGTTTTTTATAATACCTTATTTAATTAGTTGATTCTAACTAATATCTGTATTTACTTTCCATTTCAGATAAGTTCCAGTATATCTCTGATGGACTATCAGATATGGAACTGGAGGAATCAGACAGGGAAGTAATAAGTACAGTAGGTATATACAATATTTTTATGATTTAGTTTCTTTCAGGTGTGTTCAACAACGTGCGTTTTTACGTGGTTCCTGGCTCACACAAGCACTATATCTGGGAATAGACTTCTGGCGTCTATTTGCGTTGGCTCAAAATATTCTGGGTATGGTTGTAGAAGTTATGCTCAGCCTATTAGCTGCGTGTGACACTGACCGCCACTTTCTTTCAGTTCAAGAAATTCAACGTTTAGAAACCAGTAAACAGCTTTTTCCTTCCTTCGCCTCTTTGGACTTAGGAGCCACTCACAAGATCGAGACGAATGACGTTGTGTTATGGTAGTATGCTGAGTGAGCAAACTGCCAGCATGAGCTGACCGCTCACTCGGTAGACAGCATTGACATGCAGGGCGGCACCTTAGCTCGCCTCGGCTATTGGCGGAGAGTGTGGGGAGGCGCTACGAAAACCTGCAGCTGCCACCAACCATTTACAAAAAATATTCGTGCCTGACAAGATAAATGCCGTCGCACACAGCCACTCCTGAAGGGACCTTTACACTACTTACCATTAAACATGTGAAGGCGCAAATAGTAAGCCTTCAGCTGCCGTCGCCCCATCCACCCAATCGACACTGGGGGCGGAGTATTTCCAGTGTCCCTGTGCTGACCTAAAAAGGGAGTAGTAGAGGACCTAGTCAACCTTCCTAATAAGAGGGCTCCGGGAGAGTGAGAGGTGAAATAAAAAGTATTTAAATAATAATTACGTTATAATAAATCATTATATTTTCCTTAAATAACACATTCTCCATTTTATAATAGCCCTTTCCTCCTTACATAGTTCTACACAAAAATATTTTTAAAAATTGAGCGAGTACTGCTCTGAAACCTTTGGGCAAAAAGAAAATGAATGTACTTAAATAAAAGAAATAAATTCTTACATAGGCTCCCACATTTTCATGTTATAAATCTTGTTTGATTGATTTCATCCCAATAGTACATTTGGTCTCTTCCTTTAATATAATTTTTTTTCTTTTTATATATGCCTATTTAACAGAGTTTAACGGAAGAGCTTCCTACCAAGCTAAGTAATGCTCTTTAAAATTCGAATTCGAAAGAACATGACGCAAAAAAAAGGTGATCAGTCGGCTCGTTGGGTGCTTCTTTATAAGCGGAGGAGCCGTCGTGGGACCAGCTCGTATTCCTCAGGGATAATTGCGATTCTGCTGGTAATTACTTCGAGGAAAGATGGCGGACCAAATTTTGGGCTGGTAAGTGTTATAATTACTTTTATTGCGATTGTTTAATATTAGTGTAAGCGTCACACGCACTAGTTAATGGCAGATAGAATTTGGCAAAAGCTTCTGCACTTTAGAGGGGAAATTAGCTTTTGTCACAATTTTGTGGGGCTCCACTTGGCCGAATTAATTATAAATGGCCTTTATTCACCAATAGCGTAAATTTAAACTTTTCCTTAGGTCGGGTGTAAAATTTTCGGTGAAATATCTGCCCTTTATTTCCTTTCAAAGTCCTTGCATTTAATTTTAGCGTTTTACTCACCTTCGTCCGTCCTGAAAACCTAAAGCCAATAAAAGACAGACGGGCAGGATTAAACTTGGTTAAACTCCGCGATTTACTTTAATAACAAACTGCATTTATTAGAATAATATGCGCTTTTCTTTAACAAAATAACAAATCAAAAACTTCAAAATTAAAATTCACTTCTCTATCGATCGTTGCCAAAACTGCAAGTGCGGGACTTCTTCTTTTTCCAAAATAATCCGTTTTTTTAATGGGGGGGATATTACTTTCCAAGGAGTGCAGTCGTTTTTCCTTGGCAGATTTAAATTATGAATTTCTCCAAATTCACATCTACTAATTTTTCTATCTTCTGATTTTAGATTTATGCTGGCCGGGGGATGGAATCAGCCTCAAATCTAACGAGCGTCGTGGGATTGCTGATTTTTGTCCAGATTGGTGTTCGGTTTTCTCTGTGTTTTTAAGTTGTGCCGTTTTATTTATTTTATAATTTGTTGCTTACATGTATTACTAACCGTTTTAGGAATATTGTAAGACTATCCCCCACTGGGGTAAAAGAGGTGTCCTCAGCTCTATGGGTGCCGATCACAGAACGGATGAGCTATATAATGCACTAACTTCGTCTAGGCCCATCTTTACGAATGATTTTGGATGGGGTTTCGATGAGGGTTATTGGAAGTGGTACTTCTGCAAGGTTCATCTTTAAGAATGCTTCTGGATGATGATCAGATGATGGATATTGGAGCTGGTACCTGAATTTAGTGATTGCATGCTCATAGAGGAAGATGAAAAGAAGAAGAAAAAAGTGATTCGCAATTGAAATTAACGAATACTTAAAAAAGATAGTTACGCAGGTAAACCTTGCTTAACTTGTAATTGGACATAATTTTAGTTTTAAGTACTGATTTAAAATAATTTTGTTAGGGCCTTTCTCCGTCTTCTCATTGATGTATTCGGTAGTTAACTCGGGCTCTGGTGGTATTCCGAAGGATAGCTCTATAGGTAGCCTGAGCTCTCTTCCAAGAGTTAGCATGGCTGGCGTTTGATGTGTGCTATTGTGCGTCGCGGAGCGATAAGACAACAATAAGACTGGTAGGTGGTCATCCAAATCTCTTTGGTTTACCTCAACATACTTGGACAGGTAACCTAGAATGGTACGATTAAATCGCTCTACCATCCCATCAGGTTGTGGGTTTTGGGTTGTGTCCGTTTTTTTTCTATCCCAAATCGCCTTAAAACCTCACGGAATATTGAAGATTCAAAATTTCCCCCTTGATCTGAATGAATTTGGAGCGGTATACCAAAGCGAGAAAATACATAGTGAATTAATGCCTCAGATACGTTGCTGGCGATCTGATCCGGAATTAGTATTGTTTCTGTCCACTTTGTGAAGTAATCCATAATCACAAGTAAATATCGGTTGCCCTTAGTGGTGACTGGAAGTGGTCCTAGCACATAAACTCCTAGCCGCTCGAATGGTGCACCAACATTGTAAATTTGTAATTGGGCTCTTGTGCGTGGCCTTGGCCCCTTTCTCCTCTGACAAATCTGACATGGATGAAGCGGCGACCGAGCAAGTAGGGTTGAACGACGGCCTTTACTACAGCGAGGAGCTCCTTGCGAGTTACACCGTAATTCCTTTCTGGCCTGCTTAGCGTTTTGCTGTAATATTCTATTACTTTTTCATCGGTGTCCTGAACTTGTGATAAGACTGCTCCCCACGCGAATTGGCTAGCATCCGTATCTAAGATGAACAATCCATTATCTGTTGGTTGGGCTAGTATAGGTGCACGTACGAGCTTATCCTTCAGCAATGTAAAAGCGTTCTCGCAGTTCTCTTCCCAGTCGAATCTTGTTCCCTTTTCTGTTAATCTTGTAAGAAGTTTTGCGACGGCCTTTACTACAGCGAGGAGCTCCTTGCGAGTTACACCGTAATTCCTTTCTGGCCTGCTTAGCGTTTTGCTGTAATATTCTATTACTTTTTCATCGGTGTCCTGAACTTGTGATAAGACTGCTCCCCACGCGAATTGGCTAGCATCCGTATCTAAGATGAACAATCCATTATCTGTTGGTTGGGCTAGTATAGGTGCACGTACGAGCTTATCCTTCAGCAATGTAAAAGCGTTCTCGCAGTTCTCTTCCCAGTCGAATCTTGTTCCCTTTTCTGTTAATCTTGTAAGAAGTTTTGCTACTGCGGAGAAATCTTTTATAAAGCGTCGGTAATAGGCACAAAGTCCCAAAAATTATTGAATCTCCGTCTTATTGGTTGGGCTTGGTCAATCTTGCACAGCAGTAATCATCTCGGGGTCTGCAGATATCCCTTCGCCTGAGATGACATTGCCCAGGAATTTGACTGCGTTCTGGCATAGCTCACATTTCCCAGGAGACAGTTTCAGGCCAGCCACTCGAAGACGTTTGAAAATTGTGGCAAGGTTGTGAACTAATTCATCGAAGGTCTTCCCGTGCACAATAATATCGTCGAGATAGACTAGGCAGATGGTATAAGTGATATCTTCCAGGACTAGCTCCATCAACCTTTGAAAGGTTGCTGGTGCTTTGGTTAGGCCAAAAGGCATGACGCTAAACTCCCATAACCCAGTGCCGATAGTAAAAGTAGTTTTTTCTTGGTCGACCTTATCCATCTCTACCTGCCAGTATCCAGATTGCAAATCTAAGGTAGCAAACCATGTGGACTCTCCTAAAGCATCTAAGGTGAGGTCAATGCGTGGAAGTGGGTACGAGTCTTTTTTAGTGACTTCATTTAGTCGTCTGTAGTACACGCAGAACCGAATTGAGCCATCTTTCTTTCGTACCAGGACCACCGGGGTACTCCAAGGACTCTTTGACGGATGGACGATATTTTGCTGTATCATATCCTGCAATAGATTTTCGGCCTCTCCTCTTCGAGAAAATGGAATCCTCCTAGGTGGCTGTTTGATTGGCTTAGCGTCACCCACATCAATTCGATGACGCAGAATGGAACTTCTACCAAGATCGTCCTTTGAATAGGAGAATACATCCCGGAAAGCCCTAAGTAATTCTCTCAGTTGGTATTTTTCTGGCTCCACCAAATTTTCCACGCTTCTTTCATATAGCTGGAAAAGCTCTTTAGTCCATACGATTTCTGGCTTAGGCGACTCTTTCGTATCACTTACATTCGGCATATACTCTACACTTCCGATGGGCGTAGCTGCTGTAAGATGAATCTCATGTAGGGATATATTGGCAATCCTGACTAGTACTACTGAATCCTGTACGGAAGACAAGGTGGGAATTATCTGCAATCCATCAGGAGTAGTATGGCTCGAGGTGATGGAAACCTCTCCAGAGGTAAGCGTTGAGACTAGTTTGACCAAATATTGGTGTCCGGCCAAAAATTTTACGGGGCCGATTGTTCTTGCGATCATTTTCATAGATGCTGGTTGTACGAATGGAATGATTTCATTTTTAATGTTCAGGATACCATCTTTAAAATTCAGGATGCATTAATGTTTGGCCAGAAAGTCAATGCCGATAATGCAGTCGTCAGTTATTTTGGCCACGAAGACTAAGTGCTTGGTATTAAAATATCACAAAATGATGGTAACTTCGGCAACTCCATCTACAGATATTAATTCTGCACTTGCGCTCTGAATGACGGCATTGGTGTGATGAAGACAGGGATAACTACCAGACTATTTTAAAATCCTTGGATGAACGATTGTTTGAGTGGCACCCGTATCTACAATTATTGGACAGTCCACACCATTTATATTTCCGGAAATCTGCAAGTTATTGTAGTAGCCTTCTGAGCCAATAAAAACTTTACTTGCATTTGGGGCTTTTGTTCCCACTGACTCTAGCCCCCAAAAGGCAGTGGATAAGGGTTTAAAGTTTTATCGCTGTAAGTATTGCTGGATAAAGTAGGTGGTAACTGCACCAAGTTTTCCATGGTAGCATGTCTGGAATAACTTAAGCAATTTTCGGATATCGCGGACTGTATGGCTGTGTTGGTGGTTAAATTGTCATGGAAATCGGGTGGAGGACGAATAATTTCAGGTCTTCTATCCCGAGCAAAATCACTGCCTACGACCGGCTTTCCATTGGGTCCAGTCACGTTTATTGCTTCACGACTCTTTGTCCCCGGTTTTAGATCGAAAAGCACTTCTTCTCCATCTGCGAGTGATCGCGTCCACTTTGCAGGATTTTTTTGCGTGATGCTGTTGGCATGCACAAAAATTTCTTCCTCGGATTCTTCTCGTATAATAAACCCGTATCTGCGGCGGACATTAAACCATTTCACCCGTCCTCGAATCCCTTTTTCAATAAGGAGATGCTGCTTAGTCGAAAGTGTGGTTTTAATAACATCCTTAGTTTGCTGATATCCTGAATGTGGATGTTTTGGGGTGGTAGATGGCAAGGCTTTCGAGTTAATGCTGGCCTTTAGAACACTGCTATAAGTGGTGTTGTTGGCTGGAGCTTTCTGTTGGGTTTGGCTCAGCTTATGCTCCTCAAAACCGAGCAAATTTAGTTTGGGACCGCTGTGCTGCTGAATTGTTTGGACTTCGTCTTCTTTTTGTATTGGTAACTGTGGCCTCAGATACACGGATTTGCCGACGACTAATTCGAGTAGCATCCCTGCTGGCTTCAATATGAATGGCTTTGGCTAAGGCCTCTTCCAAAGTCGTGGGTATAGGCTCACGTACTTGTCTCTGGGTTTCCATATCTGCGCTGCCATCTAGAAACTGCCCAAGTGCAATTCTACTTCCGCATCAGTAGTTACGCTATGCCGGTTCTGGGACGCTGTTTTAGCTTCCAGAATTTCGCCACAGATGGCGCCACCGTCCTTAGGTGGTTTGAATCCATACTCAATGCGGGTTTGTGTCTTGGTTGGACTGGTTTATGTCTTGGATGCCACATTGGGTCTTGGCTGGCTTATGACTTGGATACACCATTGAGCCTTGACTGGCTTTTGCCTTGGAAACACCATTGAGCTTTGACTGACTTATGCCTTGGATGTATCATTTGGTCTTCACTGCGCCCTAGCGGCAGTAGCCGGTACTACCAGTATGCTCCGGTACTACCGTTTTCTTGGATGTGTGTGGATGTGTCATTTGGTCTTGACTGCACCCTAATGGCATTAGTTGATACTACCAGCATGCTCCGGTACTACGGCTTTCTTGGATGTGTGGTACGGTTCTCTTGGATATGTGAAGTTTTTTGCTTCACTTTTGCCCGCACGTTGCAGCATGCTACGTTTTTGGGAAGTTTTTTGCTTCACTTTTGCCCACACGTGGCAGCATGCTACGGGTTTCTGTGCCCACACGTAGCAGTATACTTGGTTGAGTGAAGTTTTTTACTTCACTTGTACCCACACGCAGCAGCAAAATGCTACGGTTTTCTTGGATATGTGGTGTACCTAAATGTAGGCTTTTGTTGTTTTCAAGTGTTGCGCCTAAATGTAGGCTTTGGTTTTGAATTAATATTAGTAATAATTACAGTTAACAGTAGGCCATTTGTGTTCATGCCAATGGATTCTAGATGGTGGGGAATGTTGGGGAGGGGGGGGATAATAAACATAGGGAGGGGGTAATGAAATTTTCATCAGAAATGCTCTGCGGGCTCTGGTTTACGAGATATTAGCGTATTAATAATGCAAGTTATTTTTGCTCATGGAAATGGATTCTTAGCGGTGTGGGGTGGGAGGGGGAATGAAATTTTCATCAGAAATCCTCTACGGGCTTTGGTTTTCGAGATATTAGCGACATTTGTCCAAACAATTAGCTAATTGGCAATTATATAATTACTAATTGGCAATTAGCAGCTTGGTTGGTAATTAGCTAATTGGAAATTAGTAATGCGGTGTGATGCGAAGTAATATCAACACTTGCTGTAAATATTTAATAGAGAACTTCAAGTTAAGGGTAAAAATATGGTTGCTGTGAGGGTGTATTGATACAATTTCTTTTGCTGAAAATAATGTTGTCAAACCAAATTAAATTTAAATATTTATTCACATCAAATTATATATTTATTTCTAAATCTTAAGTTATAAATTTTTCCCTATGTTCTATATTCAAAATTGGTAGCAATTTAAGTGAAGTTGTATGAATCCTATCTTGGAAACGAAAGCGGTCCAGAGCATAGGTCTCCCAAGGTGCTTTTCTGGGCTCATATTCAATTATGTAAACTTGTGGAGAACTATTACTAAACGTTACTTACATTATCACTAATAATTTAATATTAATAATAAAAACTGGTTTAACATTATTTATTTTTTTATTTAACGAATATAATAATTAATTGGATACAGATTAACATCATGGTGAATACACTCTATTTTAAACGTTCGATCGATAGGACCTCCATTTATAACATAAAAAACTTCTGCAGTATTTATATCCATTATAGCATCATCAGTAATTGTGCTGTACCGTGCAGGAAGGAAAAGTTGACAGTCCTCCAAGTCCAGGATGATGCGAGATCCAAATGCAGTCTTACATCTTCTTGCACCCAGAATCTTTCATTCCTTATTAAATTCCATTTCAGCTGTCTTTAGAGAAGGTGGGTACTGCTCCAGCTTCTTCAGTTCCTCCATTGCGTTTGCCATTTCAGATTACTTTCTCCTTGGTTGTTATTCGTTTGAACTCCACAATGAAACTGATTGCAAATCTGATTCAGCTCCTCAATTTATAGTCATGATTCCAAAACAAGTTTAATCCTGCTTAAAGCAAATTTGCAATATCAGCACATTAAGCTGAATGATTCATGTAATTTGATACCACAAACAGCCCAATTCCAAGAATTTTACTGATAGAATCGTTTCAGTGGAATTCGTAAACAAATTTTCACATCCTGTTGAAAACAAATTTAAGCAATATCAGCACATTTATTTTTTTCATGTAATTTGATACCACACTTCCTGTAAGCAGCCAAAAATTTTATTGTTCCAAGAATTTTACCGATCGAAACGTTTCATTGGAATTCACATAAAGTAAACAAATTTTAACATTTTCTTGTATGTCAACAATCTTATTTGCAAATTCGACCAGCAGAATAAAGTAATCAAATTAATTTGAATGATTTTTTTATCGTGTAATTCAATATCATCCCAGCCTGCAAGCAAATTGGTTGGAATTCATCCTGTGCAATGTTTATTGTAGCAACAAGGTCATCCATGCTTACAAACCGTTGCTATAAAAGCGCAAGCAAACTCTTGGGGAGCACCAGTCAATCTAAGTGAATCTCAGTGTTCGTGTCTAATAAAAAATTAAAAATGTCTATCACAGTAGTAAATGAAAGTTTTTCATTAATTAAGAAATTGCGAGAAGATGTGTTGAAGTGTTTAAGTGATGCAAATTTTGTGCATAAAAACAATATTATTAAAGAGTGCAACAGAAACATTCGCAAATATCAAGCAGCATTTCGGAAGTGTAATAAGAATGCTATGAAACGACATTTGGACAGCTGTATTGCTCAAATTAATCGTTGAGAGTGTGAATCAAAGCTCCCCACCGAGGTGGAGGAATTAATCAACGAGTAATAAGAAGTGATTTTGTTAAGTGGGAAGAAATAAAACAGCATTCGTAGGTAGAATTAGGGCAGGTGTTATCGTGAATATAAGTCACCTAGATCCTAAGCTATTTATGCAAGATGCTACCAAATTACTTGCTCGCCGCATTAAGAATACATTTGTTATAATTATTCTTTTTACCAACCTTTCTTATATTCTTGTTGTTGCACTCTTTTATTTCACCTTTCTCTTAATTGCTACTCCTCTCTTATTAAAACTTTTTGTGTTACTATACACTATTCTTGGATTTCCAACTTTACTCGGATCACAACTTTCCTTTTTTTTCAAACTATTCTTTTATTTCCAACTTTATTTGGGTCACAACTTTCCCTTTTTTTCTTTTCAAACTATCGAAACCGCGCCGGCACCAAGGTTTTTCTTCAAAATCGATTCTTCTTCAGGAACTCACAAAAAAACAACCGAACTTTGACCAGCAGTTTCATCCGGGGTAACCATGCCGAAATCTAAAAATGCATAGTTGCATTTCTACCCTGAGAAAAATTTTCATTTATTCTGGACTTGTTTAAACAAGTCCAGAATATTTTTCGTTGGACGGTGACTTGAAATTTGATGCTTTTATAAACATCGGCCACCGTCCCCCTGAGAAAAAGAGAGTTATTCTTTTAAGAGGAATAATTCTCAGGGGAAGTTGTTGTTGGTGCTATTTTGGCGGCTCTGATTCCGGTCTAGTTAATTAACCTCTTTTTTTTGTGTTATGCTTGGCCAGGTTGACTTGATTTTTCCCAGACTGTGGTTCTGACATTCGTGTAAAATCTCAGGCAGGTTTACTTTAGCAGAGAATGGTTTAACTCCGGAAACTGATTCGGCTGAATAATTTTTAGTGGATATTTACTCTGACCTTCGTATTTAAATAAAAAGATTTCTCTTTTGGATTTTTTATCGGGTTAAACTTAATTTTGTTCAAGAAAGAATTTTTTGGGATTCTCCGGTATATAGCAAAAGCTAAAAAATGTTCTAATTTGTTATTTCATCACACATCTCATTAAATTTGTGGTGACAAGTTTCAAGTCTTGGTTTGACTCATCAACAGGTCCCAAATAGCGAAATTGGGTGATTTGAAAAACAAATGAAAAAATGAAAAAAAGAAGAAAGAAATGGAAAGTTTGAGAAAAAAAGAAAAAACAATTTTTTTATGTATTAAAAAAAATGTAAAATTTTTTTAAAGAAGCAGATTCATTTGAAGCGAATCGAACCTGTATACGCCACGTAGTGGGCTGAAAAATAAAGCAGAAAAGGAAGAAGAAGAAGCGTTTCGTGTCAGCAGAAAACCTTCCACTCATCGGTGCAGCTTGGTTTTCTGCCTGCTGCAGACGCTTGAAAATAGATCAAACTGATCTCTTCTCATATAAACCCAGAATAAATTCTGGGTGTGAATTATATCAGGAAAAAACACTCCTATACAAGCCCAGGAGGAAAAATAAATAAAAATATCTCTTTTTTGGATTTTTTACCGGGTTAAACTTAATTTTGTTCAAGAAAGAATTTTTTGGGATTCTCCGGTATATAGCAAAAGCTAAAAAATGTTCTAATTTGTTATTTCATCACACAACTCATTAAATTTTTGGTGACAATTTTCAAGTCTTGGTTTGACTCATCAACGGGTCCCAAATAGCGAAATTGGGTGATTTGAAAAACAAATGAAAAAATGAAAAAAGAAGAAAGAAATGGAAAGTTTGAGAAAAAAAGCAAAAACAATTTTTTTATGTATTAAAAAAATGTAAAATTTTTTTAAAGAAGCAGATTCATTTGAAGCGAATCGAACTTTTATTTTTCAGCCCACTACGTGGCGTATACAGGTTCGATTCGCTTCTTTAAAATTTTTTTACATTTTTTTAATACATAAAAAAATTGGTTTTTCTTTTTTTCTCAAACTTTCCATTTCTTTCTCCTTTTTTACATTTTTTCATTTGTTTTTCAAATCACCCAATTTCGCTATTTGGGACCTGTTGATGAGTCAAACCAAGACTTGAAATTTGTCAACAAAAATTTAATGAGTTGTGTGATGAAATAACAAATTAGAACCTTTTTTAGCTTTTGCTATATACCGGAGAATCCCAAAAAATTCTTTCTTTAACAAAACTTCGTATTTAAGCACTTTGTCATCTATTTGAACTTGACATGGCTGGGATATTTCAACTATCCCTTGTCCTTCCAGTTTCGAGATCACAAAGTGATCTGGATATGTGATGTGTAGCACCGTGATGGTGAGAAATGAAAATAGCCACGCGTTTGGCTTGTTTAATTTAATCAACATGTCGTTTTGGGGAGCTTGTACTCTGGTCCTGCATTTGGGTACTTCATTTAAAGGATTATATAGCCGGCCTACGTACATGTTTTCTTCCAAATTACTAATTATTTTCTTGAAAATTTTCATGTCCTCGCCTTTTAATAAGAGAAATTCCTGAGTTTTTGCGCTATTGGCTATGTATGAATAACCAGGATCTGGAATTAATGAATAATTTGCTGACTTGGGTACAGGATAGCATTGAATCTGTTGTAGCCTCATTTTTGGCAGATTAAAAATTGGGAGAGTAATTCTCACCACCAATTTGTTCTGCATAAGGAGTGATTGGGCTCCTGCTGTTTGGTAGAGGACGGCTAAACAATTCTGATCGTTAGGACAATACGAAGTTGTTTTGCGATATATCTCCAGTAGATTTTTGGGACACATTAGGAGTGGATGAATATGATTGGTTCTACTAGCCATTATTATGTCCAGGAGGGCTTGTTGTTGATATTTGACTCCGATGATTTGGAGCAATAAGCTTGATATAATCTCTTGTCTTAGTTGCCTCCTAGTTAAATCATCGGCCACATAGTGGAGATCGTTTATTTGGTGTGCTATTTTTGTTGTCTGTCTATTAACATAGCCAGCGGTTTTTGAATCTTTTCCAAGGTAGTTTTGGAGCTTATACTTCAATATGTGATAGTAGCTTTCATGATTGTAAACGGGTTCGGGATCCCGTTTTAAATTTGATGGGACATCCGCTGTGAAGCCGTATAGGCAGTCCATTGGGGTAAGTTTAGTACCCTCGTGTACACTGCTGTTATACACGAATGCAGCGGTTCGTAAGTATTTGTCCCATGTTTTGGGATTTTCATCTACGATTGTTCGCAGGTATTCTCTCAGGGGTCTATGTGCACGCTCTAGTCCTCCATTAGACTGTGGGTGGTATGCTGAAGTTTGTAACTTCTTTACCTTTAGAAGCTTATATACTCCTTTGAATAATTCACTCAAGAAATTTGTTCCCTGATCGGTGAGTATTGGGTATGCGATAGCGCGTAACGATTTCATCAAAGAAAACTTGTGCTACTGTGACTGCTTCTGCATTAGATATTGCATACCAGTCGACAAATTTTGTTAAATTATCTTGAAAAGTCAAGATATATTTGTTATCTGATGTGGTCTCTTCTAATATACCTACAATATCGAGGTAAACTTTGTCGAACGGTTGCTCTGCGATGTCCGCGATAACCATTGGCATTTTATATTGTGGAGATGCTTTCATCGTCTGGTACTTTGGGCATTTTTAAATGTATTTCTTAATATCGCTAAGCATGTGTCTCCACCAATACTTGCGTCTTATGCGTTTGTAAGTTTTTATGACACCTTGATGTCCACCGAATGGAGAGTCGTGATAATCTTTTAGGATTGTTTGAATCTCCGTGGGGCTCGTAATAGCTTCGGGTGTCTTACCAGTACTTACATGCGGGTCAAGCGTTGTTGGGTCTAGTGTTTCCGCCACCGTGAGTTGAATTTCGTTTTGGTCCGCTTTCGTGTGCTCTTCTGTCTCCAAACTGGAGCTATTTATTGTCTCTTGAGCCTTTTGCTTCTGAGCTCGAGTCACGACGAAACAATGAGCGGATTTCTTCTTTTTCTTATTATTTGTGGATTTGTCTTACTCCACATCTGAGTCCATTGTGTGGTGGACTAGGGCTTCTACCATTAAGGTATTGCCAAAACTGTCCTCTTTTAATGCTTGACGGATGCGACTTATTGCATCGGCATTAGTGTTGTACTTCCCGGGTTTGTATTCGATGTTGTAATCGAATTCAGATAATTTGTAGTGAAATCTAAATAAACGGGAAGTAGGGTCTTTCACATTGAAGACACCTTTGAGAGGTTTATGGTCAGCATAGACGTGACTTTCCGGCCTTGAAGATAGCACGTGAAATTATTGGTAGCCCAGACAATAGCCAATAACTCTTTCTCTACAGTAGAGTAATGTCTTTCGGCTTTGTTTATGGTGCGGCTTGCATAGGCAATGGGCTGGGCCTTCCAAATTTTCCTTGAGAAAGAACAGCTCCTATAGCCCGTTACTTGCGCCTGTAGTAAGTTTAAAAGATTTAGAAAAATCGGGGTAAATCAAAAATGGTGGGGAAATTAACACATTTTTTATGCTCTGAAATGCTCCTTGGCATTTCTCTGTCCATGTGAATTTTACATCCTTTCGGATTAAATTCGTGATTGGACGTACAATTTTGGAGAAGTCTGGAATGAATTTCTTGTCGTAATTGGTAAGTCCTAAAAATGACTGAATTTGCCTTACTGTTCTTGGAACAGGAAATGTGTGGACGCAGGCCGTTTTACTTGGGTCTGGTAGGGCTCCTTTGCTAGAAGATTTATGTGCTAGGTAAACAACTTCTCTTCGTAAAAACTGGCACTTCTCTGGCTGCTGTTTTAAGTTGTTCTCTCTCACCTTATTGACGACTTTTCTCAACTTTTCGTTGTGGACATTTAAATTTTTACCATAGATGACAATGTCATCTAGGTAAACGAAACATTCGAGGCCTTGTAGGCCTGCTAATACGAAATGCATTAGGCGTTGAAATATGGCGGGGGCGCCTTTGAGCCCGAATGGCATACGCTTGAACTCGTAGTGCCCATAGCTTGTGCTGAAAGCAGTTTTATGTCGATCTCTTTTGTCGACGGGAACTTGGTGATAGCCGTTGGCCAAATCGGGTGTGGTGAAATACCTTGCGTGACCTAGTTGGTCGAGAATATACTCGATTCGGGGTAGTGGGAATGCGTCTTTTCGTTTAAATTACGAAAGTCGACAACGACGCGCTACCTTTTTTCACCGTCAGGTCCCGCTTTCTTGGGGACAACTAGGAGAGGTGAATTCCAAGGGCCTTTACTAGAGTGTACTATCCCGCTGTCTAGCATTTCTTTCAGCTCCTCGTTAATTACTTTTCGCTGTGTTTCAGGTAAGCGGTACATTTTTGATTGATTGATGCTTGATCTTTCACCAATGGAATATTATGCCTTATCGCATTTGTATAGGTGAGATTGTCACCTTTGAGAAAGAAGATATCGTTATACACTTCGCAGAGTTCAGATATCGAAATTTTTTCTTCCGCGGTCAAATTAGGGTCTAGTCCGGGTTCTTGCTCTAGCTTAGAAATACGCGGCTATTGTTTTATGTCGTCCGGAATCTCATAATCCGGGTATACATATCGTACATGTTGTAAAATTGCTGATTTTTCAGCTGAACTTTGGGTCGACTTTTTCTTCCTTTTAAATTTTTTACCTGTAAGTAGACGAGGCTTTTGTGATTCCTTTTGAGACTTTATTTCGTTGTTCTTAGCATGTTGCAGGGAAGTTGCTTCCTGCTTTGTTAACGGCTGAGTTTGGTACACCTGTGTGGTCTTTGCTATAGGTTGTGTGATATACTCATGCGCGTCAATGCTATTGTTTTTTAACCATGTAGAATTTTTTGTGTTGTGTGACAGTGGAGTAATATGCACCTTTAATATAGGCTTCAGCGACTAGCTACCGTTCTTATATGGCCGTTGTTTGTTTAATAGTGATTTATGCCTCGGGATTTTGGACGGAAGAGCTATATGCACCTTTTTGGCAGGCTTCAGACACTCAGTTCCGTCTTTTGTGTTGTTTGATATTGCCTTTATATTTTGTGTGGGAATGTGCGTATGGTTGTGGACTTTTGTGTGTGTTAATGGGACTATGGTGTAGCCGTTTATTGGATATAACTGTAACATTAAGAAATGTATGACTACTTCATGACTGTTAGCGTTGAGAGTACTAACCAGCACTAATTCTTCTCCAGATGACAGTAAACTGTTTGCCAAGAAGACTCCATCGCTTATCTCTTGTGATAAACAGAGCACTTCTTCTTGAGTTTGTAACGGGACTGGGGCAACAATTTGAGAGCGCGCAGGTATGCAGATTGGTTCCTTAAAGGTAACCAATTGCTGCCTGCTTTCGTCGGTCTCTTGTTCGCCCAGACAGCTTTTTTCACATTCATTGAGCTCTTTTGGAGCTTGGCAGCCAGCTTTTCTAGTTTGAGAAGCCTTGAAGACACTGCAGGTGGATAGTTCAGACTGTTTAGACTCTACCTCTTCTGTAAGTGTTCTTACTTCGACTGCTTTTTCAGAATGTAGCTTGTCCGTTTCAAACAACAATGGCAAAGCAAATTCATCGGGATTAGTCTTCGCGCGAGGAAACCTTAGTGCCTTATAGAGACCCTCAACGTTACAGTTTTTTGCTAGGAAATCATTTCCTAGAAGTCCATCATCGGAAAGGCCAGGCAAGTTCTTTACGACTTGAAACTTGCAGGGAATTTTGTTTTTGAAAACGAAGTTTCCCTGGCAATTTCCCAGCATCTTTCCGGTAGCAAATGGAGTCTGACGTGTACATGCCTCATTGTGGTTAATTTCTTTGAGATCTTTTAATGACCTTTCCTTTATTATACTTACCTCAGCGCCTGTGTCTACTACTAGTTTGGTTTGGCCGTTCAGGCCTCTGTCTAAAGGAAGTTTTACTCTAGCGACACTGGAATCGGGCTGCTGAGGAGACCCTATTTTATCAGATGGGAGATTTATGGTCGAGCCGGGGAATTTTGGGTCGACTGTACGTCATTTCACTGACTTCGGGCTTCCCATTTACGTTTTTGTTGACATGCGCTTAACATATGTCCAGAACGGCCACAAAATTCACATTTCTTACGTACATTATATTAATTTGGTGATATAGTATTGTTATGGGGTCTTTGGAAACTATTGTGGTTCCTTCTGCAGTCATGCACGTCATGATTATAAATTTTACAGTTCACACAGTACGGCGTACTTTTACGTTTCAGACAATCGGCGTATGTATGGCTCTTAAATTTCAAAAACTACAACTGATTTTATTTAAATAGTTATTTTTATTGTTTACAATATAATTTTTATTAGGAGATCTTGGCTCCTGTTTGATGTATGGTGATGTGGTTGCCTTTGTGAACTGCGGCTGCTGAACGTGACTATTTGTGTTTGACAGGGTCTGAGGAAGTTGAGCGAATGGCATTATGCCTGGATTAAATACACTGTGATTTGCTGATGCACTAGGTTGTGTATTCTGTGCGTAGTGTGGTATGGCTGTACTAGCAGGATTTTGAATTGTATTCTGCATTACACATATTTATACTGCCCTAGAGGTTGCAGGAGTAGAGCGCTTTGCTGGAGACGTTCCATGTCAAGTGTTCTTTGTAAGAGGTCATCCACAGTGCCGTCTGTCATTGTCAACAAGTACTGACACATATAGGGGTTATTTACGCCTGTTTTCAATGCGTTTTTGGCGAAGTCCTCGAGCTGAGTTTTAACAGCTGCTGCTGCCGTGGCTCCATATTGGGACTCTGCTGCTTCATTACATAGGGCCAGCATTTATTTTACTCGTGCCGTGAAGGCTGTGAGGTTTTCCAAAGGATACTGCATTGTAGTGATTAATTTGTTTACCAGTTCCTGGTAAGTTTCCCTAGGCAGGTACGTGCGATTTACCGTTCTTCTACTTCTTTGAAAGTAGTGGGTATATTTGAGGCAAAAAGCTGGTAAGCTTCTCCTCGAAGTCTGGTGGGAAAGATTTGTAAAAATGCTGATAGTTCCTCCACCGAAATGCACTGAAATGCAGCATCCTAGGAATGTTTGGATCTCAAGGTTCAATTTTGGGTGCTGCTCTCCCGAGAATAGGGGAACAAGCTGGGCAGTTAGCTTGGCGATTTTAGCGTAATCTGCCATGTTTAAATTGGGGATTCTGAAACTAGAGTTTGACACTTTTGGGGAGCTAGTTTCTTCTATGCTGGTTTCCAGAAGGGAGTCGCCCAGCCAGTTCAAAAGGATTTCACTCACCGTGGAATCACTGACACTATCGTTGGCACTTTTACTAAAATCTACACTATTATTTTTATTTGTTACTTCGAGCGAGTGCGAAAATTCTCCAAACTCTTTCAGGCTCTCTTTGAACTTTTCAGTGCTTTCTTTAAATTTTGCGATTTGCTCAAGCCTTCGTTCCCGGGACTTGGCAATCTGTTTGTCAATAGAATCGCACTGTATAACCGAAAGTTCGGAGGAGTTTCGCACTTTTCCTTCTAAATACTTTAAATATTTTTCTAAATTTAAATTAGAAGGTCTTACTTGGTGGGGACCTGTTAGGATTGTCCCGTTCCTTAACGTGACTCCTCTTGTTGGTGAATTTGTTGCGGGTGTTTGATTAGCACCCTCTGTTGCGGATGTTGCTCCCGCGTTGCCTCCTTTGTACCGGGACGGATCTTCCTGTGCGTCGCCCCGCGAGGAAGATTGTTGTGGAGTTGGTTGAAGTGGTGAGATTTCCTCCGGCGTGTCCTGGTGGGAGCTTTCCTCGCTCATGGACCACCGTGTGTAAAATTTGCAGGTAGGACGGCTACTGCCGTCTTAATTAACTTGGTTCAAATTGATAGGAGGCTTATTGCCTTCTTCGAGGTCCCTCTCAATTCAGGATCGCTGGTTTTGTTGCTTGAAGTTCTTTTGCTGCCGGGGGGCCCGTGGCTTCTTAAATTCCCCTGGATAAAAGCTGAAAGGGGGGGGGGCGCATTGCCTACTTCGAAGCCCCTTTCAGCTCCGGATCGCAGATTGGAGTATATCTGATCTTCCTTCAGGTATCGCCTTGGAATTTTCCTCTTAATGTGGACGTCTATTTTTTCTGGGCAGGGATGAAGCCCGCTATTGTCCCACGTTTGGCACTTTGTGCTGCGTGTTTTTCAAACAGAGGCAGTTAATGCTGTCCGACCCCGAGCGTTGGGGGCGATTAGATCAATATGATCTAATCTGATCAACCCCTTTTGTTCTTTGTAGGATAGCGGCTTTTCAAGCTCATATATTTTTCTTGACTTTTGAAAAACTGGCTTCCACTATCCTACCGGCTGCGCCAATTGTTATAATTATTCTCCAAAAAACTTTTAATGTTGTTGCACTCTTTTATTTCACCTTTCTCTTAATTGATACTCCTCTCTTATTACAACTTTTTCTGTTACTATACACTATTCTTGGATTTCCAACTTTACTCGGATCACAACTTTCCTTTTTTTTCTTATCAAACTATATTTTATTTCCAACTTTACTTGGGTCACAACTGTTCCTTTCTTTCTTCTCAAACTACCGAAAACGCGCCGCCACCAAGGTTTTTCTTCCAAATCAATTCTTCTTCAGGAACTCACAAAAAAAACAACCGAACTTTGACCAGCAGTTTCATCGGGTAACCGTGCCGAAATCTAAAAATCAACCCCGTTCTTGTGTTAAAATTCAACTCCGCGTTCTTCACGAGATTTAACAACCAACTCGGCTCTGGATCACTTTCGTCGCGATCAAGAGCCCTCGTTCAGGGTAAATGCATAGTTGCATGTCTACAGTGAGAAAAATTTTCATATATTCGGGTCTTGTTTAAACAAGTCCAGAATATTTTTCGTTGGACGGTGACTAGAAATTTGATGCTTTTATAAACATCAGCCACCGTCCCGTCGATTGAAATTGCGGCGCGCGTACACATATAATGTATTTTCGCGGCGCGCATTTCTGATCGTGAAAGCTTTTTTTTGATATATATGTACGTTTGTATATACATATGGTAATTTTTACGACAAATCGTACTGAGGGTACGGTTTGCCTTTTCTTTTATTTTTTAAATAAATATAATATAAATATAATAATAAATAATTTTGTTTTAATTCATGGAATGTGAAGAAAATTGCTGACACAATTTTCTTCACTGATTGAATAAATAAGCTAACCATGTTTTAGGCATGGTTAGCTTATGTGAAAATTAGTGATTGGAATATTTTAATACTTTTTAAATTTTAGGGTTTTTAGGAATTTGAAGAACTGATTCGCTTTCTTCAAATGTTGTTGAAGGTAAGCTAATCATGTTCCAACATGTATGTATGTATGTATGCCTCCTAAAATTATTCCGTTTTTATACTTTTCTAGGGTATAATTTCCGTACATAACACATTAAAACAACAATATCATATTAAAGTTGCTACAACGATTTGCGGTGAGTTTATTAAAGAAACTGGTGATAATGAAGTTATTAAAGTAAGTATTTCCAATCAAGAACTGCCCCAATCAGTGTGGAGGATAATTTGAATGAGTGGTATAAATTAAATATACACGACCCAATACTCACTCAACTAGAAGAGTTTCAAGAGAAAGATAGTGGTTAGGCACTGCACTCTGTAATACATTTAGCGGTACATATCAACAAGTTGAACCGATTCCTGGATCATTTTATATACCTCTGCCGAAGGAGATTGCATCAAAGAAAGCTTGCATTAATGTGAAAAACAATGATGAAGCATGTTTCGCGTGGGCCTAATCTCAGCGCTATATCCTGCAGCAGCTAATGTTAACTCCGCTAGGACCTCATCATATTCATTTTATTCTACTGTACTTAATTTAACTGGAATAACATTTCCCATGTCGCTTAAGCAAATAACGCAATTTGAAGGCTAGAACGACTTATCAATAAACGTGTTCATCCTAGAGAAAGAGCGTTTCTTCACCAGAGTTCCAATTAGACTTACTAAACACAGGATGGAGCGACATGTAAATCTCTTAATGCTGCAAGATGACGATGACCAGGCTGATGATGATGAAGATCATATGGATGACAATGATGACGATGATGATGATGATGATGCCAGCAGATATCATTCCTGCTGGATTAAAGATCTTTCCCGACTCATATCAACACAAACTTCGAAACATATTCATAGAGTGCATATATGCGACAGACATTTGCTCTACTTTTAATCTGAAGCAAAATTAGCATCACACACTCCCGAATGCGAGAAACAAAATGATTGCAGAATTATGTTTCCCTCAGAGGAAAAGAAGTGGCTGGAATTTAATCATTATAACCATAAGAATCCAGTCCCGTTTTGTGTGTATGCAGATCTTGAGTCAATACTGAAACCGATTCAGGGAAACGATCAAAATACACAGCGAATCCAGGAGCACGAAGTTCACAGCATGGGATTCTATTTCCACTGCAAACATGATGCTAAGCTCTCATATTACCGAGCGTATCGAGGCAAGAATTTCCAACAATGGTTTGCATTAGAATTGCAAAAAATTGCATCCATAGCTGTACAGGAAAAGGTGAACATCAGGCCAATACAACCCCTGACTAAAGAGGAAAGGCGTTCACATATGGAAAATACTTGTTGCCATATATGTGAAAAAAACGTTTGCAGCCGATGAGGAACGAGTCCGAGATCGTTGTCACTTAACTGGGAAATATCGAGGACCAGCGCATAATGCATGCAATCTCATGTATCAAGATTGCTCCACAGTTCCTCTTATTTCTCACAATTTATCTGGATATGATGCCCTCTTCATTATTAAGGATATAGCTACATCTTTGCCACGAAAAGTTGATCTCTTACCAATAAACAAAGAAAGATATATCTCGTTCACCAATCACCTGGACGGCAGCCACATAAAATTCAGATTCATGGATTCCATCCGTTTTATGGCAGAATCTTTAAATCAGTTATCATAATTGCAGCCGATGGATAAACTAAACACTACAAGATCAGTATGGCAGGGATTGGATGATGACACTGTCAACCTTCTTACGCGCAAGGGTGTCCTCTCATATGATTTTATTGATGAATGGGATAAATTGGATTTGCGGAACTTGCCAACACAGGAAGCGTTCTACATTAAACTGACTGACAGTGCTATATCCCCTTAGGACTGCAATCATGCTGAAGAGGTCTGGCAAAAATTTGAAATACAAGCACTTGGTGAATATTCAGATCTATACCTTTAGACTGATGTTCTCCTATTAGCCGATGTGTTTGACAGCTTTCAAGAAGTGTGCACGAAGACATACAATTTAGATCCAGCACATTATTACACCATGCCAGGCCTAACATGGGATGCTATGCAAAAATACACTAACGTGAAATTAGAGCTGATAACGGACGTAGTTATACTGCTATTCATAGAGAGAGGCATTCGAGGTGGTATAAGTCAATGTTCGAACAGATATAGTAAAGCCAATAACAAATATATGGATGATTTCAAGCCTGAGGAGAAAGAGAAATACTTGATGTATTATGATGTGAATAACCTTTATGGATGGGTCATGTCACAGCATTTACCAACCGGAGGATTCAAATGGGTAGATGTTCCCAATATTGACGTTTCCGAAATTCCTGATGATTCTCCAACTGGACACATATTCGAAGTCGACTTGGATTATCCTCAACATATGCATGATAAGCACAAGGACTTACCGTTTTGCTCTGAGCATGCAGCACTACATGGAGCAAAATTAGAAAAGCTTTTGACAACATTACATCCAAAAATTAAAAATATTATACACTACCGAAATTTGAAGCAATGCTTATCACATGGACTCATCCTGAAAAAAGTGCACCGGGCTCTTCAATTCGACCAATCAGCTTGGCTTAAACCATATATTGACTAAAATACTACCAAACGGATGCAGGCTACAAGTGATCATGAGGAGGACAGCTATAAGAAGATAAATAATGCAGCTTTTGTTAAGACCATGTAAAGTGTACGCAAATATAGCGATATCAAGCTTTGCGTAAAGTGGGTCGCTATGGTGCAAAAGCTCGGATTGCGGCACCCAACTTCCACAGTTCAACGATATTTGTGGAAAATTTAGTTGCTGTGGAATTAAGGCGACTCAAAATCTTATTCAATAAGCCTCTCCATATTGGAATGGCAGTTATGGAAATTTCAAAGATATGCCTCTACGATTTCCACTACAGTTTTATGCAGCGTGAATTTGGAGATAAATGTAAAGTCATGTACGAAGATACAGATTCTCTAATATATGAACTTTAAGAGAAAAATGCATATGAGATCATGGCTGAAAATATAAACAAATTTGATATAAGTGATTACCCAGAATATAACCAGTTCGATTTACCGCTCATGAAAAAAAGATCCTGGTTTAATGAAGGATGAGCTGAGTGGGTAAATCATGAGCGAATTTGTTGGCTTGCGCTCGAAAATGTGCAGTCTGCGTATAAACGACGGTAAAACTGTAAAGAAAGCAAAAGGAGTAAAGGCTAATGTAGCCCAGAAGCATATCAATTTCGAAGACTACATCGAATGCTTGAATAACAAGCGAATATTAACTGCCAATCAAAGCTCCATACGATCTGTCTAGCCCTCTGACAGGTCTAGTCATAAATTGCAAGGTACCGGATCAAAAAGGGGTTAGAAAGAAGAAGAAGATTGTGTGTAAAAGAAAAAATCAATTTTATTTCTTCGTTGAATATGACAAATTCTTTTCTTATTTACTAGCCTTAAAATTAGAAATTCAACTATCTAATTACTAAATAACAATCCAAACAACGTAAATCAAATGTTAAAGCTAAATCCAATATGAAAAAAAAGACTCCAATCCAAAATGAATTCAATACTAAAATAACTCCAAATGTGAAATAATTCAATATTCCTGGCGTGAGAGTGCTCTCAAAATTTTAAATCTGCTTCGTGAATCTGTAATAGGTATGAAAAAATAATGACAGTTGACAGTTCTGTGTGAAACTTCGGATGTATGGTGAAATGTCAATACTACGTCAAAACGCTGTGTGAAGAGCACAGTGTATAGTCCTGATGTAGTATGCACATGTGTATTGGTTTCTAATCTTCTTAGTAGGACTAGAATCAATGCTTCTAGTATTGCTTGTTTCGAGATATTAAAGTCAGTGTTTTTAATACCGTGGAATATGTGGGTGCCTTAATATTCTTAGCAATACTAGAATCAATGTTTCTGATATTGCGCGGTTTATATGTATTAAAATCAATATTTTTAATACACTGCAGTGTGCAGAGGGCACAGTGTATATTTATTGAAATATAAGAAAAGTTAGGTTAATGTACCTAAAAATACTAGAATCAATATTTCTAGCCCTTTGTAATGTTGTATTAAAAGCAATATTTTTAATACGATGTGCTAGGATCAAAGAACTCCTAGGTTGTTTTTCCAAGACTTGATAGCTTCAATACTGCTGATCTGTCTGGTGTGAATGCTCAGAACGCAATGCCGATTTCAATTTCTAACGCTCTATTTATACCCCGGATAATGTACAGAGTGAATAGGGCTTCAGAAAAAAGTTGAAAAGCGGTTGCGCGCGAGAGCACTGGCTGTGCTGATTTTTTTCTGTAGGAAAAGAGAGAAGGCACGTCATCATGACTGATGACAATTGAAAGTTGCTGCTGCTTGATGGCAATAAATTATTTTGGTGAGGTTTTGGATTTATTATGAGCAATATTTTATATTAATGTTCCCTTTTCTCTCTTTTTAGCAATGTGACCTAGTGATGCTGGTTTGGATCACATGTGGAATGGAGGATACTGTGTACCATAGGTGTACATAGGTAAATGTGTTGTGGTATATTCCCAGATCATAATTGATCTGGGATTATACCTTTCTGTTGACCTTTTTATGATTTATTTTTAGGGATGATCTTTTGGAGTGGTCAGTGCATAGGTGTTGTGCTATAAAAGCTATAACCTTTTAGCGAAGAAAATGTGTACTGCATTTAATGCAGCGAAGAAAATGTGTACTGCATTTAATGCAGTTTTTATGCTTGTACCAGCTAGAGTTACTTAAGGTGATGTTGTTTATATGTAAAAAATGTTGTGTGTTGACGGAACACGATCCCATAACCATAGCGTGTACACTGTCAGTCAAAAGAAGATCGCATTGAGTCCTTATGATAATAAGCGACATATTATGAGTGGAACGACGGATACTCTACCATGGGGGCATTACTCCATTTCATCAGATCAATAAGTGGCAACCGCAGACAGTATCTAAGTCTAGTGTAATTAATAAATGTATTATAGTTTTAGTTTTATTCATTAAAGTAATTAGCATTATAAGTACATGTATAAAATATTATAATTATAAATTTATTTTAAATTGTTAAATGTTTCTTCAAGATGTTATAAAACATCTTTGTAATTAATCCAAGCATTGTATTTTGATGAAAATCCAAGCCATTTATCGTAAGCTTTATCTCCCCTCTTCTTTACGATTTTCTCTACGAGATATTGGTTTGGGTGTTTAACTTGCAGCAGCTCCAAATCATAAAAGCCTCCTGTGATTGGATTTCCTTGATAATCTTCTTGTGATGGGGTTTGTGTTTTGAACTTTAATAATTTTAAAAATCTCAGCAGTCCAGTTTGGTGTATAGCCTTGCTCAAATATATGCTTGTATTTGCTGATGCGTACAAAATCCGCAACTTTATACTTTGCAGGAACAACAATTTTTATATGATTGTATATAGTTGAAAGCAGTTGTTTCTCATTGGAGGCGTTGATATCACGTGGTCTAATTTTTGTAGTTCGATGTATTCTTGAGTTGTATTCAGTGAGCAGTTTCTTTACCATACCAATCCACTGATAAGTTCCATTAAAGCTGAATTCCTTCCACATCGTATCCTTAAGAGTTCGGTTAAATCGTTCCACTATTGATGCTTTGAGGAAACTGTACGTAGAGTAATGATTAACTGCATGCTTCATCATTAGGTTTTTGGAGAGGCTATTGTAGAATTCCTTTCCATAATCAGTCTGCAGGTTTTTTGGTATTCGTCCCTCGCTAAATATAGATTGTATGGCATCTCTTACTTCTACACCAGTTTTTATTTTAATTGGAATTGCCCATGCATATTTGGAGAAGGTATCAATGACTGTCTGTAAACAGCGGTAACCCTTGTTCACATACTTGTAGGGATCCATTTCATCCAAGTCTGCCTGCCACAGGTCATCTAGTCCTTTGATAATCAGACGACGTCGTTTAAAATTTTTACCCGCTGGTTTATCAGCTCATTTACCACTTGCCTCTTACTCATCGTAATTATAAATGAGACAGATTTCTAAGGAGTTTTTGCTCATATACGCCATCTTTAGGTGTCAAGTCTTTCTTATTTATTACTGAAGTAAACAGATAGTTTGCAATTTTCGCGATTTCAGCATTGATATATAGCGTTAAATTTGTCACCTCTATATTAATAGTTTTTCTTATTTCTTCCATACTTATTTTAATTTTCTTGTCAACATAGTCTTTGCTAGTAGCATTATCATTTTCAAGGGGTTCACCAAGTCGTTTTATACACGTTGAGTTTAGATCGTAGTCTCCGTTTATCGTTAAATTAAATCCAATACCCCGTTCTCCTTGTTCACACAGCTGGTCCTGAGCTCCTTGTTTACCATCTGGTCCTTGAGTTCCTTGTTCGCCATTTTCCCCCTGAGCTCTTGTTGGTCCATGCTCACCTGCTTTCCCAAGATATCCTCGCTTAGAAAACCGTCCAAAATTGTCAACGCTCATCTGTGGATCGTGAAGAACTATGGTAACGAAGTAGTATTTAAACTATAATATCTGCTTCTCACAACTCCTCCAGGATAGATACAATTTCATTGTTGTAACAGGTGTTTCCAGCCTGCTTCGATGCCATTAAAAGGCGCAGTCTATCCACTAATTCATTTGGATCACCCCAATAAATGTGATGAATGTTTTCCTTAGACAGACACATTATTCCCATGCCTTTATGCTGTATAAGTTTACTGATTAAAGCTTTATACTTAGCCGCTCTAGTACCCTTTATTTGCCCATCTTTATCATAGTCACGTTTATATGCATTGGTATCTCTCAAAATAGATCCATAATTAGTTAAATCCTCTTTAGTATATAGAGTTTTTACAGGATCTATCATAAATAGCAGCTCACATAACCCCAAAGTTGTTTTATAGCTCTTCCGCTTGATAAAAATATTTCCTACATCATCAACATCAAACGTTGAATTACCGATTCTGCACGCGTTGTCATCATAGTAAACTCCATAAGTTGGATCAATTTTAGGGCTATTATCAGTGATCAGCTTTAAATAGTTTGAAACTATGTATCCAGACGTATCGGGGGAGGTGACAGGAGACCTTCCTGTCAATGTTCTTGAATGTTTAGGTGTTGGGAACTCTTCTTCAGATGTTACGGAATAATCTCCATAATTTATAGGTGTGCTACTAGCCTCCATTTTAACATATTTTCGTTTTGGAGGAGTAAAAGGTTCCACAATTTCGTTGTTTTCTTCTTCTTCTTCTTTTTCTTCTTTGGACTCCAACGTTACTGGTGGCTCGTTTTTGACTCTTGTTACAAACTCTTTTAAGGCTTTGGTGATTGCCTTGAAAGTTTCTTCAAGTTGAGTTTCTGCTTCAATCCTTCCCGTCTTTAGAGCTTTTCATTTCCTTCGCACTGCATTCCTTGTCTTGATGATTTCATTTAATAGATTTTCATTCATCTTCGATATTAACTGAATAACGGCTTTTCAAACAGCTCTTATAACAGGTAAACAGCTTTTCACACAGCTCTGATAACAGCTTAACAGCTTTCAAAAGAGCTCTGATAATAGCTTAACAGCTTTCCAAACAGCTCTGATAACAGCTTAACAGCTTTTCAAAGAGCTCTGATAACAGCTTAACAGCTTTTAAACAGCTCTTATAACAGCTTAACAGCTTTCCAAACAGCTCTGATAACAGGTTAACAGCTTTTAAACAGCTCTGATAACAGCCTAACAGCTATGATAACAGCTTCGCAGCTTTAAAAACAGCTCTGATAACAGCTTAACAGCTTTTCAAACAGCTCTGATAACAGCTTAACAGCTTTTCAAACATGTCTGATAACAGGTGAACAGCTTTAATCTACTCAGCAGGTCCACAGGATTCTGTGTGCTTTCGGCTATGTTACAACTTCTACTTATGAATATTTCGCATGTTTCATCCTTTTATAGTACAGAGAAGGTATACACCTTTACGGTAGCGCCCCTTGTTTAATGAGCTATCCTTAACAATCATCAAGAGACCATATTCATCCTTCCAACGCGCAGCACAGGCCCTTCGAAATTTATCAAACTTCATGTTTGTGTTCACATGATCATTATAGATATGTTTCAAATTCAAGTCATCTTGCTTGAATAAGATAAGATGACTAAATTAGCATTGTCACGTATTAAGTGCTTTGGTATATGCGTATATGTTTGACAGAGATAGAAGCTGTCTATATCTTGTTGACGACCCATGCAAAAATAGGATCGCACATTATCTTGCTTTTCACATGCACCATCATCGAAAATAAACACTGAATGTGATTTGGCTTCCTCTGGAGGTAGAACGTCGCATTTGTTCGAGAATGTATAAAACCCCAATCCTGATATGGTAGTCATCACTCGTTTCAAGTATTCATACTTTGGTTGATGTAAAGATTTGGAATATATGTAAATATTTTCATATCTCAGACCATTGGGATGTTCCAGCAAATTTATCATAACATTAGTTTTTCCACAATTCGATAGTCCAACAATGATGCTTCTTATACTATTAGGCAATAGGGAACCATGCTTGTTTTTCACCTTCATATCAGCTACATCAGCATTTCGAACAGGAAATGCTTGTTGTTGTTTAATGAACCGCGTATTGAAGACTGACGGGGTTCCCATAAGTACACCTGTTTATATTACATTTCAACAGTATCATCGGAACCTTATGAAATGTCGGATCACAAATCGAAGCGCTCCAGAAAATCTTTGAAAGGGGGTAGAGGACTATTAAATTCAATCATCAACAATTTACCTGTAGAATTACATTTACCGGGATACCAGTACTGTGGGCCAGGAACAAAGCTACAAAAAAGATTGGCGAGAGGAAATCCAGGCATTAATCCACTGGATGCAACTTGCAAGGAACACGATATAGCATACTCGCGACATATAGATACAGGTGATCGACATATAGCTGATAAAATATTAGCTGAAAAAGCCTGGCAGCGTGCAAAATCTACGGGTGCAAATTTGAGTGAACGTGCCAACGCTTGGCTTATAACAAACGCAATGAAGGCTATAATTAAGCTAGGTATGGGTCTTAAGGCTAAAAATAAACGCCAACCCACATTCCGAGTAGCAGTTTGAAATGCACGTAAAATTTTAAAAGTAGGAAAACCAAAAGACTTGATGGAAGCTACAAAAATAGCTCTTAGTGCAGCTAAAAATATTTTGAAAAGAAAGAAGAAATCAATTAGAACTCCACGAGTGATACCTGTACCAAAGGTTGGTGGGGCACTTACGTTCCTCATTCCGTTGTTTGCTGGGCTTTCAGCATTGGGAGTACTATCGGGAGGTGCAGCAGGCATATCTAAAGCAGTAAATGATACCAGTACGGCAAAGGCAAAATTGGAAGAAAGCAAACGTCATAACCAAGCAATGGAAACTATAGCGGTTGGTAAAGATGGAAACGGGCTGCTCTTGAAGCCGTACAGAAAAGGACTTGGACTCTATCTACAATCCCAACCAAAAAACTATTAAAGACGCTACCCAAAAGACCGCTAAACGAGTTGGATCTTCACAAGTATACCACAAACTTGCCGCAATTCAGAGGAGTATTATGCGTGATAATCTACCTAAAAAGCCATGGAAGCGAGAAAGCGGTATTGTTAACTTGGACATCTCAACTGGAGCAGGTACACACTGCGTAGCGTACTTCAAGAAAGGTGATAACATCGAATACTTTGATAGCTTTGGAAATCTCCAACCACCAAGGGAGCTCATAAACTAAACTACTTGTGTAGTAACATTACGTAAAACTACAGTTCTTATCAGAACTATGATGCAGTAATATGCGGTAACATATGTTTAGAGTTTTTATATAATTGTTATAGCCATTAGTTATTATCTATAAATAAATGTATCCATATTGAAATTGTGACAGTCCATGATCAACCGCCATGTCATTAACACTTACTCTCACGGGAAATTCATCTCTACTCACGGCTGAGTACTTTCCTCTGCTGGAGCCAGCAATGGATTATGTTTGTGGATTAATTGATTTTCAAACATACAACTCTATACCAAATATTGATGTGAGCAATAATCTGGTTCATGTAGGGAATGAGGTTGTTGAGATACCTGTTGGATCCTATGAGATTGATGATACAGCAAAATATGTACAAGGATACTTGGATATAGAAGGGAGAAGGATAAAGGTTACAATAATGGCTAACAATAATACATCGAAGAGTGAAGTTAAGGCAACTGAAGAAATAAATTTTGAAAAACAGAGATCCATAGCTCCTCTGCTTGGATTCAGTAAAAGAAACTTATCTGTTGATATAGTGCATACATCAGAGTTGCCGGTCAACATCATTAAAGTAAATACTATATGCATCGAATGTAATATTATATCAGGATCACTCTTCAACAACACACAAGTACACACTCTCCACGAGTTTTCACCGAGTGTGGGGCCTGGATATAAAATAGTGGATAAACCCAAAAATGTAATCTATTTGCCTGTGAACACCAAACGTTTAAGTTCTCTAACATTGAAGCTCCTTGACCATGACGGTGACTTAATCAGCTTCAGAGGAGAGACTATAACCATCAGGTTACATTTGAAGCCACAGCATGTTGATATATAATAATGATAAATACGAGTTCGGAGCAAACAAGATCATTAGTCAGCGGACAACCTTGAAGCGATCAAGACCTACATTGACACTTGCAAATACAGCATATTTACAATCGACAGGCTTAACGCTGAAACAATGAATAAAGGAATACTAGATATTGCACCAGACGCTCGCTTTGATGACAGTGTTACTAAATTTGAACATCACTCCTATTCACCATTTCTAACATCATTTAAAAACAGCGATGAAATCCGTATTTCTGTACAACGTCAGGACTTGAATCTTCTACCCAGCAGGAGTTTTCTTTACATTGAGGGGTCGCTCACAAAGCTGGATGGAGCCGTTTCAGCAACTGCAAAATTAGCTAACAACGCTCTACCATTTCTTTTTGAGGAAATACGCTATGAATTGAATGCAGTGGAAATCGATCGTACTAGAAATCTTGGGATTGCGACAACATTAAAAAACTACGTATCGCTAAATGCAAATGTAAGTAGGATATTACTCAACGGCAGCTGGTCACCAGATTCATCCGTTATACCAGCCAATGGACTGTTTAACTATTGTGTACCTCTGATATATTTATTGGGATTCGCTGCAGATTACAAGAAAATTCTGATAAATTCCAAACATGAACTCTTATTGATCGGGAGCAGGACAGACGATAATGCCATTATATCACCCACAGATGAGGTGAAAATTGAAATTACCAAACTTCAATGGAGGATTCCGCATGTTACAGTATCCGATGATGAAAAGCTGCAACTATTCAAAATTATCGGGAGAGGTCGCCCGATACCTATACCATTCCGCAGCTGGGACATATATGAGTACTACCGGAATCCACGCATCAAACCTGGTCAGTTCAGACTTCCACTCAACTGGAGAAACCTCGATTTATCATCTTAGCATTACAAACGAATCGAAGGAACGATAAAACCAAAGATGCAAGCAAGTTTGATCACTGCCAACTTACCGATGTTACAGTTCATGAACTCAGGATCATATCCCTATGATGATTTGAATTTGAAATTTGATTTGAATAGATACGCATTGCTGAATGAGATGAATATAAAGTTTACACAATCATACTATGGTCATCAGTTTCAGCCGTTCCTCACATGGGAGAAGTTCAAAACCGATGCTCCGATTGCTGTCATTGATTGCTCACATCAAAATGAAATAACGAAAACTGGACCTGTTGACATAAGGCTAGAATTCAAGACATCTGAAAATATACCGGCTAATACAGCAGTATATTGCCTGCTTTTACACGATCGAATAGTGGAAAACAGTCTGCTGAAAAGTGAAGTTAGAAAGTTAAATTAAGAAGATGGCTGTCATCGTAGACGTCCAAGGATTCAAAACAAACCTCAATGAATTTATCACTAAAGAACTGGCAATTTTAAGCAATGAAAACCAGATGCAGCACTTTATATTTCAACCACCGTTCAGATACAAAGATTTGACTTCAGCAAAAAAGAGGCAACTAAAATGGCTTCAACACAATTTTCATGGATTTCGTTGGGATGATGACTACATACCGTATCACAAGCTGTACACTATAGTTGAACCACTGCTTCGAAACAAAACCATATATGTAAATGGAGCTGAAAAAGTTCATTGGATGCAGAAGATAGTTGGAGAGTGTGAAATAATTATTAACGTTGAAGATGTATACAACTGTGGAAAACTAATAGAGATTAATACAAATGCGCCATCTTGCCAAGTTCATTGGACAATGTGCTATAAGAAATACTTTCATAATAAGAAATTTTATTGGAAATAAAAACAAATGTTTATAAAACATAAGACTTTTCAATACACATACCCTAGACTCAATAATAATTTGTTAAGAAAACATCAAGCCAAGGTGTTGTGAAATTCGATTGATGTATCCCCGCTAAGAAAACTTATTTAGGTGCAGCAATACCAAGGTGACATCATGCTAATATCTAGAACTTCCCGGCTAATAAAAGAAAACAGCAAAACCAAGGCATGCTGATAGTTCTGGCGAATGTCGCTAGGTAACCTTACTCAAGAAATGGCGTGCCCGTATAGGATATTTGATACAAAATCTTAAGAAAAGAGCCCACACTTAGGCGCACCACACATCCAAGAAAACGGTAGTACCGGAGCATGCTGGTAGTATCAGCTAATGCCGCTAGGGTGCAGTCAAGACCAAATGGCATATCCACACACATCCAAGAAAACCATAGTACCGGAGCATGCTGGTAGTACCGGCTACAGTCAAAGCTCAATGGTGTATCCAAGGCATAAGCCAGTCAAGGCTCAATGGTGTATCCAAGACATAAACCAGCCAAGACCCAATGGTGCATCCAAGACATAAACCAGTACAACCAAGACCCAATGGTGGATCCAAGGCATAAACCAGTACAACCAAGACACAATCCCGCATTTAATATGGACTCAAACCACCTAGCGACGGTGGCGCCATCTGTGGAGAAATACTGAAAGATGAAACAGTGTCCCAGAACCGCATAGCGTAACTACTCGCATCCACCGGAACATTTATTTGTTAGTTGTTGAACGTCCGTAGCATATTCTGCCAGGCTTTCGTTGGCCCTCTGGAAACGTCCTCTTAGTTGTATATGAGCAATGATTGCTGGTACTCGTCCGTGAATCTCTCCGTCATTGACTTACTTAGGGCTTCAAGATTCTCTCTTACGCTTTCCAGCAAGGTCTCGTGAAAGCTGAGAGCGGTGCCAATCAAATATGGTTCAATATACACAGATATTAATTCGGCATAGCGCGAGATATGGGGTCGAAATGCTCTCTATACTTACTCCAAGGCTCTTTACCATCGTAATCCCTAGGATTGCTGGCTGAAGGACAGGCATCATTCGGGAGGAAGCAGAAATGGGGTGCTCCAGTATAGCAGCTGACTATTCTGCGTTGATTGATGGGGACACTTGACACTGAGCGATGACTTTTTTGATTTTTTTGGTTGTTCTATATTACTGATGTTCTCTTGAATATTCGAAACATTATCATCAAAATCGAGAAAGTTTGTCGCACCATGTCTTTCGGGTGGTTCCATAAATCTGGAGTTCTGCGGAGTGGGATAATCCGCAAGATCATCGATAGCTTGCTGTACGGCTGCTGCATGGCTTATTTCCACCTTCTATAGTCTTTCTGATATATCCTGCAAAAGCGTGTTCATTTCCGCAAGCTGCTGGCTTTGTTCAGAAATTTGGTTTGCTATGGCTGTAAGAACGGTTTGATTGGAATCGCTTAGGTCTGAATCGCCCATATTCTTGTTAATTGTTGCATTCAGATTAGGCATGTTGGACATGTGCGAAAATTTCCTTTGAAGTAGATGTTACCCCACACCTGACACCAAATGTTACAATTTTGCGTGGTTAACTAATTAAATTCGCCGAGAGGAAGACTTTTTTCAATTTTGGGGGAGATCGAAAGCAACTATGTTGCAGCTCAGTCTCCTAAGCTTACGAATCTGGTTAGAAATGTAGGTCAGCAACTGTGGATGCAGGTCAGTAGGTAACTCAGTTCAAGAGTCTAAGACAACCGGCTAGCACGGAGAGTAGTGCTTGGCCTCGGTCCACTTTATAGCTTTTACGTGTGGATCGAGAGAGTTTTGTAGTCTTCTCACATTTTCCGAGTGGTGCAGATGAATGAACTTGTGACGTAAATTTATACCACCGCTTTTACAAATACTACGAGCGTAATAGCTCTTGGATTGAATGGCGGGGAAGCGGATGAGTGGCTAATGATGAGACTGATAAAACGCAGTCTATTCCTCAACCTCGTTAGAATCGTGTGAGCAAAAAAATGTTTAAATTCGTGGGAGCTTAGTCCGCCGGGCGAATGTTCTAAGTTATTTTTATTATCGTGCTATCGACAGTGACCCTTTTTTGTGCAATTTCGGGAAGAAATGTGTGGCGTGTGGTGTTAATTAATTTAATAATAAAAAAAACTAGTGTTAATTTTTTTTATTTTTAGTGTTTTGTGGTGAAGCGTTTTTATGAGATTTATGCGCATAATTCGATGGACCATAAATGTGTAGATTTAAGCGAATAATTTTTATGGGATTGTTTCACCCTTACAACAATGAAAAAATTCGATTGTGAAACTTGAACTTTATTTGACTGTGTTCTGAGCACGAGTGAGATACAGAACCAACAAATTACATGTTTCGTTTTAAGCTAACTGTCATCTATGTCTACTAGTACATGAACAATAACCAACTGATGAATATACAATGAACTACAAAATTAAACTACGATAAATTACGTAGTCACAAACAGGAATACAAGAATATAAGAAAGGTTGGTAAAAAGAATAATTATAACAATTGGCGCAGCCGGTAGGATAGTGGAAGCCAGTTTTTCAAAAGTCAAGAAAAACATAAGAGCTTGAAAAGCCGCTATCCTACAAAGAACAAAATGGGTTGATCAGATTAGATCAGATTGATCTAATCGCCCCCAACGCTCTGGGTCGGAGAGCTATAACTGCCTCTGTTTGAAAAACACGCAGCCACCCCCTCATCAAAGCACAAAGTGCCAACGTGGGACAATAGCGGGCTTCAACCTAGCCCAGGAAAAATAGACGTCCATATTAATAGGAAAATTCCAACGCGATACCTGAAGGAAGATCAGATACACTCCAATCTGCGATCCGGAGCTGAAAGGGACTTCGAAGTAGGCAACGCGCTTTTATCCAGGGGAATTTAAGAAGGCAACGGCCCCCCCCCCCCCCCCCCCCCCCCGGCAGCAAAAGAACTTCGAAACAACAAAACCAGCGATCCTGAATTGAGAGGGACCTCGAAGAAGGCAATAAGCCCCCCCTCAATTTGAACCAAGGGAATTAATACGGAAGAAGCCCCCCTAGCTGCAAATTTTACACACGGTGGTCCATGAGCGAGGAAAGCTCCCACCAGGACACGCCGCAGGAAATCTTACCACTTTAACCAACTCCACAACAATCTTTTCCCCACCGGGCGACGCACAGGAAGATCCGTCCCGGTATGAAGGAGGCAACGTGGGAGCAACATCCGCAACAGAGGGTACTAATCAAACACCCCCATCAACTGGAGGAGTCACGTTAAGGAGCGGGACAATCCTGACAGGTCCCCACCAAGTAAGAAACACTTTAAACTTAGAGAAATATTTGAAAAATTTAGAAAAGAAAGTTCGAAACTCCTCCGAACTCTCTGTGAATCAGTGCGACTCAATAGAAAGGCAGGTCGAAAAGTATTGAAAAGAAAGATTGGAAACAATCATAAAATTTAAAATTAACACAGAGAAGTTCGAAAAGAGCTTAAAGGAGTTTGGAGAATTTTCGCACTATCTCGGGGTAGTTTTTGTAATTTAAGAGGCCATACATACTTCAATTTTCTGAAACGTAAAAATACGCCGTACTGTGTGAACTGTAAAATTTATAATCATGACGTGCGTGACTGCAGAAGGAACAACAATAGTTTTCAAAGTCCCCAAAACAGAGAAGCACCAAACCAACGTCCTAGAGAGACGTAAAACCCTAATAACAACTCAAGAGTCTATAATGTGCGAAGAATGTGTGAGTTCTGTGGCCGTTCTGGACATATGTTAAGCGCATGTCAACAAAAATGTAAATGCGAAACCCGGAGTCAGGGAAACGACGTACAGTCGACCCAAAACTCCCTGGCTCGACTAGAAATCTCGCATTTAATAAAATAGGGTCTCCTCAGCAGCCCGATTCCAGTGTCGCTACAGTAAAACTTCCTTTTGACAGAGGCCTGAAAGGCTAAACCGAACCAGTAGTAGGCACAGGCGCTGAGGTAAGTATAATAAAGAAAAGGTCATTAAAATATCTCAAAGAAATTAACCACAATGAGGCATGTACACTTCAGACCCCATTTGGTACCGGAAAGACGCTGGAAAATTGCCAGGGAAACTTCGTTTTCAAAAACAAAATTCCCTGCAAGTTTCAAGTCGTAAAGAACTTGCCTGGCCTTTCCGATGATGGACTTCTAGGAAATGATTTCCTAGCAAAAAACTGTAACGTTGACGGTCCCAATAATAATAATATTTTATTGCTAGTATTTGTACACAAGATTTACAATCTTTTTCTTAGTACAAAATAATAAGTCGGTGCTAGATAAATTAGTGTTAAAAATAAGAACTGAGCTATAAATAAAATTAATCTGCATTGGGTTCATAGTTCAGAAAAAAAAATACATAAAAAAGTCGTTTCAAAGCAAAAAAGCATATAAATTAAGTATCTACTGATTTTATAATTAGTTCAAAGTTAGTTTAAATATAATATAAGAATATTCTAAATAGTTTAAATAGTTTAAATACTGCCTCTTAGCCTAGAAGAGAATAGGAACTATTATCCTATAAAGGGGTTATTTTAAGTGAGTTCGAACTTGCATTCTAAACGCATTGACGGTGTTTGCGGTTTGTACAGAAACGGGTAAATTATTCCATAGTCTGATAGACTGGACGAGATAAGAACTCTCCATAACTGATCTATGGAATCGTGGCATTATCAGGTTTCTGTTCCGCTGAGACGAAGTAAACTGGAAAAGTTCCCTGAGATATTCCGGTTTATTGGACCGTAGTATGCCGAACAGTAGAAAGAGCACTCGGTGTTTTAAAAAGGATTCCAGAGAACACCCAAGTAATTGAAGCCTATATGGGGAAACATGATCAAATCGTCGCAATCTAAAAATAAATCGGATACAGTCGTTGAATGCGACCTCCATTTTACGAGCACATATACTCTCAAGTTTGGGAAACACAACGCTACCAAACGAGAAATGAGGCAGAATCAACGTCTTTACTAGGACCAGACGAGTGTTACGAGGCAATATATCGGCGGAGAGCCAAAGTCTACGCAGCCCAGCATAAATTTTACCCAATCTCGCCTTAATATAATGACAGCACTTCATACTGCTGTTTAATTCTATCCCAAGATTGGTAACCTTATTCAGCATGGGTAGTGGAGAATGGTTCAGGATCACTGGTGGGACGTCAGACACATCGAAAGCATTGTTGTAAAAACTTATAGAAAGTGATTTTACTGGATTAAGTTGCAGACCATTATCCATAGACCAGGCATATATTCGATCCAGATCACTATTAATGCGTGACAAGCAATCCTCGAGAAGACCTATGGGCCGACTTAGATAAACCTGAACATCATACGCATAGAGGTGTAATTCTACATCACGAACAACTTTGGGCAAGTCATTAATGAATAAGCTGAATAACAGCGGACCCAATATCGATCCTTGGGGAACTCCATACTGTACAGGCAAAAATGCAGAATAGACATTGCCGACCCTGACCCGCTGGCGACGCTCACTCAGAAAGCTATCCAGCATGTGCGCTGCTGAACTGCC